>OZ010580.1:73097695-73165195 GCA_963932145.1 Acanthosepion lycidas | reverse complement strand
GATATCTTTAATTGAAATCATGTTATTTCAAAACACGGGGGAAACGACCAGCTTTTCGAGATTCATCACCCGATGGCATATTTTGCAAATTCAATTCTTCGGCCGCTCGCCCACCTATCATAAATAAAACAGTACATTCTCACAAAATGGGGGAAGATAATGATTTATGATTGCTCGGAAATATTTCAAAAAGAAAAACAACTACAACAGCAGCAAAAAAAAAAAACAAAATAAATTACACTAGTTCACTTACCCATGTTACATATTAACAAAGGACCTGTGAATATCGGAGTTTAAAATAAAGGTATACCAACGTGCTCATCTTGGTTTGTAAACTCACAACATTTCGGACGTTGTACTCTCCGGTCTTCATCAGGTATATGATATCACACGAGGAATACCAGCACTAATGGCAAAAACGCTTTGGGTATAACAAGATGAATATGTTTGTCCGAATAGTAAGGCACATAATAAGAAAATGCCACCCTGTCTCTATCATATAGATAGATAGATAGATAGATGTGAACTGACTGAGATAGATAGATAGATAGACAGACAGACAGATAGATAGATAGATAGATAGATAGATGTGAATTGACTGAGATAGATAGATAGATAGATAGATAGATAGATAGATGTGAATTGACTGAGATAGATAGATAGATAGATAGATAGATAGATGTGAATTGACTGAGATAGATAGATAGATAGATAGATGTGAATTGACTGAGATAGATAGATAGATAGATAGATGTGAATTGACTGAGATAGATAGATAGATAGATGTGAATTGACTGAGATAGATAGATAGATAGATAGATGGGAATTGACTGAGATAGATAGATAGATAGATAGATGGGAATTGACTGAGATAGATAGATAGATGGGAATTGACTGAGATAGATAGATAGATAGATAGATAGATAGATAGATGTGAACTGACTGAGATAAATAGATAGATGTGATCTGACTGACATATATAAATCGATATGAACTGACTGACTGGTATAGATTTGAACTGATTGACATAGATAGATATGAACTGACTGGCATATATATATATATATATATATATATATATATATATATATGGCGATATTATCTGACTGATATAGATATATAGATAGATCGAAATTAATTGACTAGTATAAATATATATGAACTGACTGACATAGATATATAGATAGATATGAACTGAGTGACATTGATATGAACTGACTGACATAGATATGGACTGACTAGCATAGATATGTAGATAGATAAATATGAACTGACTGAGATAGATAGATATATAGGTAGGCAGGTAGGTAGGTAGGAACTTAATTTCCGTTCTTTTATTGTTTTTGCTCCTTTATCCTGTTTTGTCTTATATTCTCTTACACTGAGTAAAATCCTTGCGTCTTAGTCGTTGCCTTTCTTGGGATGAAATGATTAAAAATCACTGCCTTTTATATTTAAGTATGCTTGCGTAAAACCTGTTTTTTATATAAGAATCCTTCATAAATTACTCTTCTCTTAACTTGGCTAAACTGGTTGAGAAAGGCTACTTGAAGTTGTGAATAGTTACGCGCTTGAGACGCACCACTGTACAGTCAGCATCGGAGGTTACAACATCACCAAATTTTGCTTTGAAGGCGACAGAGAATGTCTACCTTACAAAAAAGAGAAACTCGTTAGTTTTGGTTAAGTAATCTCCTTCGGATATAATACCCCTAATATAAAATAAAATAAAATCCTGACGAGCAATTACAAGGAAATTTCAAGTAATCGATTGTTAAGGCCATAAAGTAGTCAGGCAATCAAATATATTGATTCGATTATCAGGGAAGGGGACTCAGAAAAACTGAGAACCATCGAGAAAGACAAGAACATCTTATTTAAATCAAACTTCTAACTGCTGCAAACACTGGCCTTCTAAGTCTTTCTGTGCATCTGCGATTCTTAGACATTAACAGGAGAATTACTCCAAAGAATCAAAGCATTAGAAATGAGATGCTACAGGATCATCATTAGCATCTCCTACACAGACCGCATCAAATCTACACAGTACGAGCCGCCATTAAAAATCAGGTGCAGATTCAGTCGAAGACATCATAACTTCCATCAAGAAGAGAAAGTTGAAATGCGTTGTAAGAGCCATCTTTTCATTCCGGCCGGGATCAAAGCGTAGTATATGTTCTTCTCATTTTACATGGGTAGATGGCACTAGGTTCTGGGGATTCCAATTCAGCGGCAGTATATTTCTAATTGCAATAGATGAAGCGAGGTCTCTGTAATATTGATGCCAGCGTGATAATGGTCGCGGGGACTGGACAATTATTTTTTTAATCCCTGGTTGATATGTACGCGTATGGGAACCCCACATAAAAAAATCGACATTGTGTTGCATCCTACCTCAGTAGAGAGGTTGAGGTTCTCGTTTCGTTTGTTTTACGGCATATCAAAACCTCAATGGGTTATTTAATGCCGATAAAATTTTTATTGCTGGTAATATTTTTTTCAAAAACGTATAGCTGGTATGATCTTTTTTTTCAAAAAATGTATTGCTGGTAATAATTTTTTTACAATATATTTCTGGTATTAAAACCTATTTTTACACTTCCATAGTGTCTTGACCCCAGTTTGGGGAGGCTAACTATTTGCCCATAGCTGGGACCCTAACAGGTGCTACCACCCCGAGTCAGGGTGGACCTGGGAACACCAGCGATTAAGAGATGATTCCACGCTCTTCAAAACCTCCTGATCAGAGGCCTTGCTGTTGGACGTTGTTTATCGTCTTACCCAGGACGCGGATGTAGTTCATCGTTTTAACCAGGAGGCGGATGTAGTTTATCGTCTTAACCAGGAGGCTGATGTAGTTCATCGTCCTACCCAAGAGGAGGATGTAGTTTATCGCCATACCCAGGACGTCAGTGGAGAGATCAGGTAAGTGAAATCCTACAAAGTACCCCCTTAGGCAAAAGAAGAAGAGGTTGACAGAGGTACAAATGGACTGACATCATCCCTGAGAGACTTTAAATAGTTAAGTGGATGGAAGGACCTTATAAATATTATATCTTCCAGCTTGAAGGATCTACCAGGGGACGAACATTGAACCATGGATTTCTAAGTCTAACTGGCTTTTAAAAAGAATATAGAAAGAAAGGAAAAGTTGCCGAACTGTTATGTAAAATTCACTCATCCTATATAGCATGATATATAATTTTTGACAATTTCCTTAAAAATGAAAGAAGAGACTTGAGGCAATAGATATATATTTTTATAGAAGGATGCTGGGTATACAGTGAACTGAACATGCGAGTAAAGAGGAAGTTTTAAGGGAAATGGAAACGAAGACAACACATGGAATCCGAATGAGACCGTTGAAATTTCTAGGACGCATAATGAGAAAACATGACTTGGCGAATTTAACACTCACAGGAAATACTGAAAGCAAGAGAAACAACAATTAATCTGCTTAACAGGACTGTGTAAATGGTTAGCAGAACAGGCAGTAGGAGAGATGCTTAAAGGCCAAACTTTACTTAGAGTTTTTTTTCTTTTACTTTTCTTTTTAATCTAATTCACCCCAAGCAAGGCAGTAAAGCCTCTGAGACACAAGGGGTTACTGTGTGTGGAAGAGTGGAAAATATTGCTAAGGAGCGAGAACAAAAGAAAAGTAGTCAAGAAGATAGTAGATAGCGATTCACATTGCATTTAAATTTTTTCAGATTGGCTGGAAAGCATGTAGCCGGAAGAGAATCCAATAAGCGAGAAGTGTTAGAAAAGAAACTGTTAGCGTAGAAATTTGCGGTTACATCTAGCCAGTTCAAGTGTCAATTGGTGAGACCTCGGCGCCAGCCTATTACTGCGCTTATAGTAAGTTGTGGAGAGTCATGATCGTCCATAATTCCAAAGAGACACGACATAGAATAAGTGTTTTAGAGAAACGATCAAGTCAGTTGAAAAACAAAACAAAAATCGAATTCATCGAGGCTAACAGTGTTTGACATTCAAACCGGCTTAAAAAAAAATCTTCCTCGCCATTTTAAAAGCAGGCCTACGGATATCCTTGCATTGATGATATTTCCAGTCGGCAAAAGAGCAAATTATTTATTAATATCAATGCTCGTGTATTCGTTCGTTGTATTAGGTTGGTGCAAAAATAATGACGCAATAATGTCGTTTTTTGACGTATTTTTTAACGTCAAAAAACGACATTATTACGTCCTTATTTTTGCACCAACCTAATATTTCGCTTGTTTCTGTATTAATGGTCGGCCAATAAACAGACTGGTTACGGCGATCCGAAAAAAAAAAAAAAAAAAAAATAGTTGTCTTTACTCTCGCTAATGGGGGATGAAAGGCCCATCGTCAAAATGGCAACCGTACAATTTTCATGCCGCGTTAAAAGTGGGAGATCAAACTAGCTAGCTACTACTACTACTACTACTTCTCTGTATCGTGTACCTTCGGCACGTTGGCGATCATGGCTCTGCACAATTTCCTCACTTTATTTTAATCATATCATCCCAAGTAGGGCAGTGAAGGAAGGTACTTAGTGTGGAAGAAGAAGAAAAAAAAAACATTAGGAGTAATAAGAATATTTGATTTGGTTTATTTAATTGTAGTAAAAACGGAACCAGGGAATAAACTTATACGAAAGCTTTATTGCATGTTACTCTGACTACTCGTCGGTATTTATCAATCCACCCACGAGGATCGAATGTAGCACAAGGCCGTTTTAATGTGGGTATCCCCGAGCCCGTAGGCTCGGCCAAAAATATGGCCTTTCTGAACCCGTCTAGACGGGTTCAGGCCCTGTCAACCTCCCCGGACGAAACCTTGCCCTTCGGCAAAGCCTCGTCCGGGTTCCTCTCTGCTAATGCAGAGAGTTCGACAGTCGCCGAGACTCTGTCTCTCGGTCTCTGAATCTCTTGATTCCTGTATTTATCAATCCACCCACGAGGATCGAATGTGGCACAAGGCTGTTTTAATGTGGGTATCCCCGAGCCTCTGCTAATGCTGAGAGTTCGACAGTCGCCGAGAGTCTGTTGCTCTCGTCTCACTCTGACTACTCGTCTACTGACGGATCTAACAGGATTCTTTTTATACCTCTTAGATCTTAAAGGGAGGTAACTGATGATTTATCAGTCCAGGTATATCAACTCCCCATGGATAATTTAATGCCGGAATTGGGATTTGTACTATTAAAAGCTATTGCTAGACATTTTATACTTTCATAGTATTTTGATTCCAGTTTGGGGGTTAGCTATTTGCCCAAAGCTGGGGCCCTGACAGGTACTACCAGTCCGGGACATGGTGAACTTGGGAACAACAGCAATTAAGAGGAGGCTTCACGCTCCTCAACGTCTACCGGTCTTGCTGCGGAATGTAGTTTATCGTCATTCTCAGAACGGGCGAGAAGAATATAAGGACTAATCAGGATGGTAGATATCAATTGAAATTGCATTTACGTTTTTTGAAGATTAAAGTTAATTGGAAAGCATGAAACTAGAAGACAGTTCCATCAGCGAAAATTTCGTGTAAAGAAACTGTTAGTTAAAACTTACGGTTATATCTAGCCAACTGACCTGTGAATTGATGAGACTTCACCGCCAATCTAGTACTGCGCTTATATTCATAAAGTCTAGGCACAATAGCGAAGAGTTCATACGAAGAATTACCAATGAATTATTTATTGAAAAAAACACAGAGAAGCTACATTAAAGTGGCCAGGAAGTGTTTGAAACCGAGATGCCAAGTCAGGACCAATAATATTACTGATTCTTTTTTGGATTTTATCAAGAATCTTTAAATAGACAACGCGAGCACCTCATTAAATGTGACAACAATATTCAAAGCATAGTCAAATGGTAGACTTAAATTGTCTAGACCTGACTTTCTTAGCAGCTAACCTAGCAATGGATTCGATAAAGTTTTTCCATTTCATATCAGCTGAGAGTGTTTGTCATGGAGGTTAGTGTCAGCCATATTGATAGACGTCTTTCGGGTGATTAATAGAGAGAAGATTCGTTTTTGAAGTGTTAAAATTAACAAGACATTTCTTACCCCAGTTAACAACAATTTGTAGATCATTTGTTAGATCGCTTGCCAATTTGACTTTATCGAATTGATCAGACTTATTATCAAAACAAAAGTAAATGGTTGTCATCAGCTTAGATACCAAAAGTTGTCAACTGATGTCATCAGGAAGGGCGTTGATTGTAGTTCTTAATAAATTTTGTCTTTTACTCGTCTCTTCAAAACCCTGCTCATCCATCCATTCGCTCAAGCCCGCCAGGTAGGTATCGTGTTGCTTTGCTCTAACCCTCTTAGCTTCAATTTGTCCTGTGAGTATCGGATTTCCAACAGTCTCTTCCTGATGTTCTTTTTATTGTCATTGTCTGTAGAATATCGTCAGTTTTCACGTGTTCGGTCCATGGTATTCTCATCATCCTTCTGTAGAACCACGTTTTTGTTCCTTCAAGTCTCTTCTTCATCTGTGAGGAGTTTGTCCAGCATTCACTGCCATATAAGAGGAATGATAATGCATAACAATTCAGTAGTCTTTTTCTTTGTTTCAAAGTCGTACATTTCCTACCCAACCAAGGCTACAAAGATCAGTTTGCGCTGGGTTTTTTTTAGTTTTTTTTCAGCTACATATCCACTAATACTTCTATGTGCCGTGTCTATTCAGGGAGACTCTTGGCGATTGTAACTTTCCACAACTTACTGCCATTTTTAGCTCTTAATAAATTTTGTTGTTTCGTTATTTCTCCCAAACACTGCCCAACCATCCATTCATTCAAGCTCACCAGATGGTTTATGCATTGTTTCCTGCTATCCCTCTTGTCTTCAATCTGACCTGTGAGTATCAAGTTTTCCAAGCCCCTTTTCCTCAATATATGCCTTAAAAATTTTAACTGTTTCTTCCTGATTTTAAGTATAAATCTCCTTTTTATTTGTATTTTTCTTGAACTTCATCATTACTCACATGTTCAGTCTATGGTTTTCTCGGCATCCTTTTGTATAATCCCATTTCTGTTGCTTCAAGTCTCTTCATTTATGAGGAAATTGTCCAGCATTCACTGCCATATAAGAGGACTGATAATGCGTAAGAGTTCAGTACTACTTTCTTAGTTTCTAACGATATTTTTCTGAGTCTTAATACTTTGCTCAGGTTTTGAAAGGCATCTTTCGCTAGACCAATTCGCCTTCGGATTTCCGTATCGCATTTTCCTTCTTCTGTTCAATACGCTTCTCAGATATCTAAATTGTTGCACCTGTTTGTATTCGGTATCTCCAGTCTGTAATTAGCATGTTGAGTATATATATATATATATATATATATATATATATATATATATATATATATTGCTAACAAGCCATTTAGTCATTTTGCAGTTGAAGCTTAGTCCTTTCATCTCAATTTCCTTCGCCACCTCTTGTAGAAGTTCATGTAAATTTACGTATCTGCTTAACTTAAACACGAATAATAGGTTATACCAGGATACGCAGGTGGTGTAACGCTTATCGGCGCAGGAAGTGGAATTGTCGAGCCGAGTTCAAACGCTGCTCCAGTCATTCGAGACCAGTTTTCACACTAATATATATTTTTTAAAAATTATTATTACTAAAAATTCCGTCGAATAGAAAGCCCAGTAGTCACTGAGAGTAGTGGGTTAATGATTTAGGTTGTCCTATAGACGAAAGAAGATGAAGTAAATGCTGGTTATGAGGATATGTAGGCTAGATAACGGTTGACCTAGACTTGAAGAAGTAACCATTCTCTAGAAGGAGCTCTCTAAATGAAACTTCCTGCTTACCAATAGAATACGAAGGGGTAATGGGGATGAATCGACTCTGTGTACATGGCATGTCGGGTCTTAGATGTGAAGGCCTGAATCGGTGGAACCTATCCGAACATTTGCCATGAAAATACGGAAAGGCACGAATCTTCTGTGTGCTATCGGTTAGATAACAGGGTAGA
Organism: Acanthosepion lycidas; assembly: GCA_963932145.1. Taxonomy (NCBI): domain Eukaryota; kingdom Metazoa; phylum Mollusca; class Cephalopoda; order Sepiida; family Sepiidae; genus Acanthosepion; species Acanthosepion lycidas. Next base: position 73,157,223 of record OZ010580.1, on the reverse strand, counting down.
CTAGGTTCTCTAGCTTTGGGTGACTTCCGGGTTAAGAGAAAAAGCAACCCTGAATTCCAAACCTTGGAAAGCAAAATAGCAATCTATTAATTCCTAACTCGGTATTCTTACGGATGACACAATTATTTACTTCTGTATTAATAGTAAGTTCGATAAAATAAAACAGGCAACTGATCTCGAAAATGGTCTTTAATCAGTTGTTAACTGGGGCAAGAAATAGCTTGCAAATTTTACCAACTTCAAAGCGTAATTACTATCTTTTACATGTCTTAGAGAACTGTTTTTGCCTTTCATCAGCATGGCTGATGCTAACCTCCAGGAGAGTAACTCGTTGCTCCTTCTTAGTTTTCCACTGACGTGAAGTAAAATTATTGAATTAATTTCTAGGTCTGCTATTAGGAAAGTTCGTACACTCTGTCGTGCTAGACAATTTTTCTCGCTAGAATTTATCTTGCACATTTATAAATCTGTCATCCGTCTTTGCATCGAATATTTCTGCTAACGTCTGGCATGGTGCTTCTGCTAGATATCTCGAGATTCTTGGAAAAATCCAAAGAAGGCTCTGTCATGATATCGGTCCCGACCTGGAATATTGACTTTGGAACGACAAAAGAAAAATATACCGAAAAAAAAAAAAAAATAACAGAAAGGAGGCACAAGAAAAGAGAAAAGACAGACACCTACCTAGGCAATGATCCAAAAGTGCTCCATGCTTGTGTACTAGGACAGAACAGTAACGCTAACCAACGAAATAGCATTCAGTCAAAAATCCTTACTCATTAATTTCACATCGACCGATCGTCAGATGTCTAGAAGGTTCTTGTCATCTGAGGAGCGCTCAGTGTGTAACTCGAAGTAACGGTTTAAACTGTTTGTTTTCTTAGTGTTACTGCTTGTTGGTTAGTTTATATTTTACTCTATATTTCAGCATCAGAAAATGATTTAATGATACCATAATTCTTACGCTTTGAAACAATTTCAGAGAAACTAAACAGACGTTTATACGAAAATGTCAAATAAAAGTCATATTTATTGCGCTCGTAAATGTATTTATGGGCGTTGAAGATTTTTCTAACTTCAGTAGAGGATTAGCTGACATTTTCCGTCATATCTACTGTCTCGATGCCACAAAAGACGCGCTTGCAATTATGATTAAATCAACAACAGTTGTCAAGGTTTTTTTTATCTATGTTAGCTCAGCCTCACTTAGTGCGGTCAAAGTTTTAAATATAAAAGATAGCGAGGTAAGAAGATTGCGCTTCAATGGCCGTCGAATACGAAACAACGGTTTCGTACCTTGAAAATCGTTACCTGATTGATTCGTCAAGAGCGGTGTGAAGGGATCACAACGTTGCACCGCCTGCAGTAATCTCTTGCATCGCGTTGATATAAAAGGGTTGTTCATATCGACAAAAAAAACGAAAAAAAAAACGAAAAAGACAGTGGCCATAAGACAAGAAACCGGACGCAACACCAAAACTATGGCTTCACCAACCCTGCTTTGTGTTTATTACAATATTGAAGCTATTGTCCACTATCACTTGGAACATGGAAGAACAATCACTGCAGATGTTTATGGCCAGCAACTTGATTGAGTAAACGAAATATTACGGTAAAAATGCCGTGTTTTGAAAAAAAAAGTCTGTTATCATCTAATATACAGGGTGGCGACTAAAATCGCAGAGAATTTTATTATCAAGTTTTATCTTTCAGGAATAATTGACCTTGAATAAATTTCTTGAATATTCATGACCTTGAATAATCTTTTGACTTTCGCGTATTTGCTTAACTCTGGTTAGTTCTTTTGTGGCTCGATCTTGTGACTCGTCATTTACAAGTTTCTTTGAGGGCATCTTTCGTTCTGTCCTTCACGTATGGCTTAAAAACTCACTGGTTTTGAGCATCAGGTTACCATACTTTTCAAAGAAGAACATCTGATGTGGGGATTGACGAAATGTGTAAAAATTCTTCCTAAATCTTTCAGTCTCATCAGCCGTCACCAGTTTTCAACGGTTGTCTCACATCATTCGGAATTTAGCGCTGTTTTACTGAGAAACCTGTAGTTACCAGAATTACATTGACAGTTATGCTCGTTGCTAAATTGACTGATTGATTCGTTCTTTACAGCTTATCAAACTTTGCAGGTTATTTAAAGCCAGAAAATATTTCTAAATTGTGAGAATAGAACCGTTATATCTAGCCGTTTTAACTCTAAAATGATGTGACCTAGATGCTTAACTTAGTACCGCGCTTTTTTTCGTAATATCGATGTACCAAATAGTAAAGTTCATCAGGACATATATATATATATATATATATATATATATATATATATATTAGGTTGGTGCAAAAATAATGACGTAATAATGTCGTTTTTGACGTTAAAAAATACGTCAAAAAACGACATTATTACGTCCTTATTTTTACACCAACCTAATATATATATATATATATATATATATATATAAGTGAACATTAAAGTCAACACTCAGAGGCGACAGGCTGTTTCATGCTAGACGCAATCTGATAGTATTGTATTGATAATATTATTATGATATATATATATATATATATATATATATATATATATATATATATATATATAATCATGAAGATTGCGTTAAGCATTAAACAGTGTCGCCGTTTACCCCACTTTCCACCGTTTGTGCATTTTTACTCATAAATATAGCATACTTTAAAATTATATCTTTATCATATATACACACACACACACATATATATATATATATATATATATATATATATATATATATATATATGTATGGCCTGACGCTTGCATCTAGCATGAAAGAGACTGTTGCCTCTGAGTGTTGACTTCTATGTTCACTTTTATATTTACACACGCTCTCTCTCTGATATTGAGCCCTTTATCCCATAAATATGGCACATCTTAAGACTATATTTCTTCATTTCTATACATATATTAGTGTATATAAATATATATATATATATATATATATATATATATATACACACATATATATCTTTACACACACACACATATATATATATATATATGTATATATGAAACTCTGATATTATTGTATTGATAATATCATTATGATATTATATATATATATATATATAAGATTGCGTTAAGCATTATATAGAGAGTCGCCGTTTACCTCACAGTTCACCTTTTGTGCATTTTTACTCATAAATATAGCGTACTTTAAAATTATATTTTTATCATATATATATATATATATATATATATATATATATATATATATATATATATATAATGAAACCTTCTGTTTTCTGGTGTATTTTGTTAGGGAAATAATATAAATATCAATGAGTCAATCTGTTTGCTAACATTTTTCACAAATCAATAAAAAGACAACCTTAAAAAGTTGCGTAATGGAGATCTTAGAAAGTTGCCAAATCTTGATACAACAATGAAATATCAACATTTAAAGAGCAAGTAACGAACGGAAATCATTCCACTGAATAACAACTGCATAATGTCGACTTTATCATCTTTTCGCCTTCCTTTTATTTCAATGCAGAGTCGTCATCGAAACCACGTTGCCATTAGAAAATAATTACCACGACTACTACAACTGCAACAGCTACGGCAGCTGCTTTTGCCGCTGCCTGCGAAGCTGTGTTGGTATGCATTTTGTCGGAATTTCCAATTAGAAAAGCCCCTGATTTGATCAAGTGCTTATTCGGTAGCTAAGGAGAAAAGACCAGGAAAGCAGGTTGCAGCTGAGGAAGAGGAATGGTGTTGGAAGAACAGAGAACGGCATTCCCTAATCTTTTTGAGTCAAATGCGCATGCGTACTTTCTATGTTTGTCTGCACGACTCTCTGGAATTTTAGGTCTTTGTTTTCTTCCTTACTGGCCTTGTTTTTAGAGCTTTCCTTTGGTTAAACGATGAGCTTATCTAATTTTCCATCTTTTCTTAATGGCAGTTCTTTTTTTTCTGACATGCTTTCTGTTTTCTTTCATTTCTCCTACCATTTTTATCTGCTTTATTTTATTTTTATTTTTCTGTAAAATATTTTTTTCCTTTCTTTCTTTCTTTCTTTCTTTCTTTCTTTCTTTCTTTCTTTCTTTCTTTCTTTCTTTCGTTCGTTCGTTCGTTCGTTCGTTCGTTCGTTCTTTCTTTCTTTCTTTCTTACCTTCATTCATGCTTTATTCCTTTCATTCTTTAGAAAAAAATTCTCTTCATTATAATTGTCTATTGACAACTTTAATCCCTTTTTTCGTTATTTCTTTGAATTTTCATATGTCCTTCCCCCCCCCCCCACTTTTTTCCAACAGCTTTTTCCTCCTGACTGATCACTGGAAATTCTTTCTTCTTTCTTTGATATTCATTGAATGTTTTATTTTTTATTTTATCGGTTTTCGGTTATTTTAATTTATTTTTAATTTTCTTTCATCCATTCCTTCATTCTCTTGTATTTGTAAATTAATTTTTCCATTGTCGCTGTCATTCTAAGCAGAAGCTTCATAGATAGATAGATAGATAGATAGACAGAAATTGCGAGAGATAGATAGATAGACAGAAATCGCGAGAGATAGATTGATAGATAGATAGACAGAAATTGCGAGAGATAGATAGATAGATAGATAGATAGATAGATAGATAGACAGAAATTGCGACAGATAGATTGATAGATAGATAGACAGAAATTACGAGAGATAGATAGATAGACAGAAATTGCGAGAGATAGATAGATAAATAGATAGATAGATAGATAGACAGAAATTGTGGGAGATAGACAGAAATTGCGATAGATAGATAGATAGATAGATAGACAGAAATTGCGAGAGATAGATAGATAGATAGATAGATAGAAATTGAGAGAGATTAATAGGATAGATAGAAAGGAATTGAGAAAGATGGGCAGGATAGATAGAAAGAAATTGAAAGAGATGAACAAGATAGAAAGAAAAGAATTGAGAGAGATGAACAAAGATAGATAGATAGATAGATAGATAGAAATTGATCCGGTCAATTGATAGACGGAAGCTGCCGAAAGAACCAATTGGGGAATAGCAGTCCACGAAATTTAACATCCTTCGAAAAGGCCTTGAAGACGAATAGAAGAGAGCCTATCCCTTGAAACCTTCTACTGTACTATGCAGTGGCTGTGACGTCTATTCCAACATAGGACTAATTTCACACAGGAAGAAATATTGGTGAGCATCCCAATATTTGGGCAACAATTTCCGCCAACGACAACGAGCTTGATAGATAGATAGATAGATAGATAGATAGATAGATAGATAGATATGGAAAGACTGAGAAAAGCCGACCTTCACTGCGACTGAAAACTAAACAGACGACTAAATTATCTTCTCTTGGCTTCTGTTTATGACAAAGCCTATGGGCTAAGTTGATTTATTTGCTTATATTCATTACTGCTATTAATTTTCAAAATATATCGAAACTTCATTTGACATTTTTCCCAAATCTAAAAAGTTTCTAAACCCTTTTTTCCTGTTATTGTACGCGGAATAATTCTATTGGTCTCCTTCCAGAAAAGAAGCACCAACAAAAAAGAAAAACGTGTATTTAAAATCAAAACAAAGACTGTTTACAATAGGATAATAAATCAAATATATTAATTTTATGAGAGGATCCGATAAAGAATTATAGAATCAAGAATTTTTAAAACGTAATATTTGATTTAGCCCCCACCCTAATGTTAATATCTGATTTAACCTACTCTCCACTCGAAACAACTAATTTACTCTACTCACATTTAACCTGATTTAGCCTCCTCCACACTTTTAACATCTGATTAACCCTATCCCCACATTTAAGATCTGATTTAGCCTCCTAATCTCTTTCAAGATCTGAGTTAACCCCTCCCGACTTAAAAGATCTGATTTAACCCTCTCCCCACTTTTAACATCAGATTTAACCCCGTTTTCCACATTTTACATCTGGCAGCCCCCCCCTTATATTATGATTTAGATTCCCCCCTACTTTAACATTTCATTTAATACCCTCTTCGCTTTTAACATCTGTTTTAGCCCTTTTTTCCCCACATTTAGCGACAGAATTAGGTCCCCTGCCGGCTTTTAGCAACACCATCCAGTTTTTATTTTGTGGCGCTCAGCCTACCTTCACAATACTTTTAATTCATTTATTCGCCTGATAGTTTTTTCAATATTCCTAATTTCAATAAACCCTTGTAAAAAATAACATAATAATAATAATAATAATAATAATAATAATAATAATAATAATAATAATAATAATTTAAGGATTCGGCATATTTTTATTCATATCGCCCGCCTTCATTTTTCTTTTAAATCACAATATCATCATTAATAGAGTCTTCTTTATCGAAATCTCGAAGAAGTATTTTCATCAATCCATATCTATTTTCGGGCTATTGTCTTCAACGTTGTTGTCATTTATTTATTGATTCCGTTTATTTACGAAGTTCTGCGAGTTGAAGTGACAGAGATGATGGGATTACCCAACATTTACACCCATATTGGAAGGGCCCTGGTGTTAAAGAGAGAGGTAACGCGAGTAATTACACAGCGGAGTTGGTCTGTCGAAAGTAAACTGTCAATAGTCGCCTTAAATACTATGAGAAAATATTTTCAACTATTTTGAAAAGAGATTTATGCAATGCTCTTAAAATAGACAAGTAGATACTTTATACAAATTTACAAAACGTACACTCGGGCTTTTATCTAAAAAAAACAAACAAGGATATTTCTTTTTTATGCTAACTCCTGTGGAAGCGAGACGGATGCAACGAAGAAGGGAGAATCGCAGCTATTTTCATCGTCCATTATGAAATGTGGAGGAGAAAAAGGCACAGGAGAATTCTTTCTGCCTGTCAACGATGAAAAGGAAATATTTTCACGAGAACAACAAGTTCTCTAACCAGTTAAAATAATGCAGATAATAACGGGAAAAATATGCGAAATAAAGACGGCTGAAATTTTCTGGGACACTCCATTCTTCCGTATATTTTCTAAAGAGATCAATTAGAAAAGATCCAACTCGATCCATAAGACGTTTGGCACGTGAGAGAGGAGATTTACCTAAGACAGGCCAAAGAGCAATGAAAAAAAGTCTTTAAAATGAAATCGTACGTGAAAACTGTGAGGACAGAAGATTAGAGGCGTAGAGAGGCCGAAGATCATCTTGAATAAGTGAAAAAATGATCATGGAATAATATATATACGTATTTAAATTTTATTTCTCTTGTAACCAAGTAATTGGTTAAGTAATAACAAAAACCAGGTTTGCAGATATATCGTATCGTAATGCTCTTCTGGTGTACTTACTGTTGTAAGTACACCAGAAGAGTATTACACGACTAGTGAGAGTGTATTGAATGAACTAGCGCTCAATCTATTCACTGTTCACCGTTCCCCGAACTTTCTCTCCTACTAAACTTATAGTAAGTGGAAGAGTCTAACACAGACTTTTAGAGGGAGGACAACACAGCAATTTCAATCGTTCATAAGCTTCCGATCTTCAGCTATGATTAATTAATGATGAACATGTCATTTTCATTCATGATCGATTTCATCACGATCCTTCTGTTAAGCTTGGAGAATAATTATATATTCTTATTACTCAAAGTAGTGTCCAATAGTGTTATAAAAAACATTAGAGAATTCCAGTAAGATATCTTTAATCATTTCTAAGAACAACCGTTCAAAGCTCAATATAACAACTGGAAACTTTTAGCATTCATTGACCAATCAGCTAGTACTGCTTTCGCTTGAAATTTATAAAATCTTTCTCTTAAAACAATTTCTTTTTAAACAGTTTTCTGTTATTCGTTAGCTGTTTGATTCTGCACAATTAAACTCGCTATTTAACACCGAGCCCGGTTTTTGTTTTTCATGCCCTGAATAGCATTTATAATAAACATGCAGACAAATGCCGAGCAAACAGTAAAAACAAATCAAATATTTTTTTTTATTAAATACTAGTAATTCTAGAAACATTATATAGGTATAGAGAAATCTATCCACTCCAATAAACTGCATAGAAATCAACATAAACGGTCCAACACCTCTGCTGCATATTTCAACCAACCGGATGCTACTATTGATAACGTGAGATTGTTCGAAAATCTATCTAACGATATTCCGATTTTTAAGATCGTTTTTCATTATGCTTCTTTTTTGGTTCGGTGGTCTAACAACATCAAATAACAATAATAATAACAATAATAACAACTACATTATTATTATTATTATTATTATTATTATTATTATTATTTTTATTATTATTATTATTATTGTTGTTGTTGTTGCTGTTGTTGCGTGCTATCATCTTGCCAGAGAGTAATATTAAGTACCTAATTACGAAGTCGCCTCCGCGGTCAGTGAATAAAAAGAGGTCTATAGGAGAGTAACGTATCTATGCACATTTGGGTCGTTTCGTTTTGAGGGAGCTAATTTTGCGGTCAAAGAATTCTTTTGTATCTCTGAGATGCTGATGCTGATGCTTTCCGGAATTTTGCTCACATGATTTTTCGTACCATTCCTTATCATACCCAATGATCATATCACAAAAATGGATAATCTTAGTTTTAAATTTCCACATATTGTTACTTCTGTCCTTATAATTTGACTGTTTTGAAATTTTTTTAAAAGAAATATTAACATCCTGTTGACAAGTCATATAAAATGGAAGTTTCCTTTTTTTAAAAACCTTTTATGAATATATTATTATTATTATTATTGAAAACACAACACGAAAAAATTTGTCTCCTTGAATTTCTTTCCTACTATATAAATATGTGTGTATGTAAAATTTCAGATATAACTAAAAATATATCTACAAAAGAACTATGTATAAATATTTATTCGTATATATATATATATATATATATATATATATATATATATAATAAATTACCGTGTTGATACATATTATTTTATTTCGAGTACATTTCGAGTACTTTTGACATTAGCACAATGTCATCATCAGGGTGTTGTTTCTTTCAAGACAAATATATTATATATATTAGGTTGGTGCAAAAATAATATCGTTTTTTTGACGTTAAAAAATACGTCAAAAAACGATATTATTTTTGCACCAACCTAATATATACAAGGTGTCCCATAATTTTTCATACATAAGAAAAATAAACCTTTGTATGTGAAAAAAACATTTTTATTCATATAATATGTTCTACCTGGCTACCATTCCGTTGAAAAAACTCTTCCATGCATGTCTTCCACTGCTGAAGAACACGTTCAAGAACAGATGAAGTTATTTTTATTGGTGATGTGTTGCGTGAGAAGATTTATATTTTACTTCTTTTCCTAATACGCCATGGCCTTCAAAAGTAAAAATCAAGTGTGGTAACGTCTGTAGACGATTGGAGCTCACACCACAGGACCACGCCTACCAATCCAAGCACCTTCATTCAAACGCATTTTGTAAGGTATTTGAAATAAAAAAAATACAAAATACAATGTTAAAAACCATATGTATGGAAACTTATGGGACAACCTGTATATATATATATATATATATGAAAATTAAATTAGAATATTTTAAATTTCAGCATCCCCTCTCCGTTGTGCAATATAAACATCATTTAAGCTCAATTATTTCCTAAATGATGGATCGCGTCAGGAAAGGTTTTCACCCGATCATTAATTTCCCCAATATATATATATATATATATATATATATATATATATATATATATATATATATATATATATATGGTTGGATAGATGTGAGCTTGTGACCCTGGGGTTCACGCTTTAGCGATCGTCATCGCTAAAGCGTGAAACCCATGGTCACAAGCTCACATCTATCCAACCAAATATGTTAGCTCTATCTCTGATATTGAGCGCTTTCTAATAAGTACCGCGCATATAATATATAAATAATTATACATATATATATATATATATATATATATATATATATATATATATATTTATTTATTTATATTTATATACGCACACTTTTCACACACACACACACACGCACGCACACACACATATATATATATATATATATATATATATATTTTGCTGATGGTAGACCCTAACAATGTCTGTGTTTGAAATGAGAGATCGAGCTCGTACATATTCTCTTCATCGTGGTGATCTCAGGGATGTAAAATTCAAATCTTAAATTATATATTGAACTCATGTATTTCAGTTATGGAATAAATATATTTGGTACATATTTGTCATTTTTATAATGCAAGATACTTGCATTTAATGTGTCCATCATTATAGAACACAAACACCATATATATATATATATATATATATATATATATATATATATATATATATATATATATATATATAATTAACATTATTTGGACTATTGTCCTCATCTTTGTTGCCATATTTATCACAACGTTTCGGCCGTTGTACGCTCCAGTCTTCTTCGGCTGGTTGGAATGTCGAACTGAACCATTTATTTAGCTCGCTGGGGTAGACTGTTCTAGTTCCACCTGCTATGTCTAATGGGTGTCAGTTATCTCCTGTTAATTCCCCTCTCCAAGTTCTCCACTGCCTTAACTAGATATTTAACTCACACTCTTTGGGTCCTGTCAATGGATCTACCGAACGCCATTAACTACTGTGCCATGTCTTCTTAAGGACATCTGTGTATGAATTTCTGTGACTTATAAACTTAATTTCTTTAGGAACCATTTCTTTACAAGTGCTCATATTGCAATTTTTGCTGTTTTCATTCATTTTTTTCTATCAGAGCTTATATTGCAATTATCGTTGTTATTGCTTTTTCTCTGGCACTCCTTATTTTTGATTATCATATTGTATTCATTTCTATGCTTGGTCGGCTCACGAGAATTTTGTGGCCTAGTATATGTGCTGATTCCTTAAGCTTACGAGTTTTCCAATGATGAGCTTTGTCTATGATTTCAACTTGATCCCACAGAGGGCGGTGATCTCCCTTTTCTCTCCATATGTGATCGGCCACGCCTGATTTTTCAACGGCCGAAACGTTGTCATATGGCAACAAAGGTGAGGACAATAGTCCGAATAATGTAAATAGTGTACATCATGCCTCGTCTCAGAAATATATATATATATATGTGTGTGTGTATAGTTGGGGAAAGAGAGAAGATGTAGGCAAAAGTGAGATATAGATTTGCTGGTCATGTAAGGATGAAGAATCGAAAAATTGCGATACATTTAACATTTATAGAGTGGTAGAGCAGAAGAAAGATGGGAGATAGTACAGTAGGGCATATCAGTTTTATTCATATTCGTTTTTCGCAAATGAAAGTAAGCCGTGTCTTGTAAAGAAAAAAGCATGGACGCTCAACGAAGATCGGAAATGAGAAAAAGAGAGGGAAAAAGAGAATATCCAGACAACGACGTCAGAGAAGAGATAATGCATAATCTTAATTGGCAACACCCATGGAATTTTCGCATGTCCGGTTAGTTTTTATATACCCAACTGGGATCACAGGCTAGAAGCTAAAATTAACAGTGTATTTATTAATGCATATGAAACAATACTAAATATCTGATTATAATATTGACATCCTTCTCTGAACTTTTTGAACTGGCGCTACAGAATCCCAAGCAATGAACTGTACCAAACCAAACCATTGATGACTTTCAGGAGCAGCTACAAACAAAATGGCTATAACGTGTAAATAGAAGAGAAAATAATGATATAATCAACATGTTGACATTCCACACTCCTTGAAACAAAAGGTTAGGAAGGAAACCCCTGTAGTGAGAAATATAAAGTTATCTCCTCTTGAGCAATAAAAATTGATTATAAATATTCACGTGAATAGAAATAGTCACGTGATCTGACGAGACCAGCACGAGACATCGTTCGTCGGGAAAGTCAATCTTCCTCTTTTTGTTCCTTGAAGTTATAGTAACTAGACACACAATTCCAGGCTCGTAACAATCAGACAAGTATAAAATTGTTATTGTTTTTAGTACTCAGTCTTTTTCAAGTAGATATTTGCAAAACTTGCATTTCGATATAATATATATATATATATATATATATATATATATATATATATATATATATATATATATATATATAATTATTTATTTAAAAATATGATTCCAACTCGCTACATAAGAGGTCTCATGTTTCAAAACAAGAGCCGAAAACTTCAAAATAATATTTGAATTAACTTGGGTTAAAGTAGGCTCTGTTCCATCTTCAAGCGAATTTTTTTTGAGAATGACTTATTTCTGAAATTTACGAGTTTTAATAGTATAGTCAGAATTGAAATCAAAAATTTCCATGGTAACATCAAGGGCGGATTGTTTAGAATAGGCAGGGGTGGGGTGTTAATAATTTGTATCAGTATAGAGTTACTTTCATAGTCAGTCTCTTATGTAGCGAGTTGGAATCATATTTTTAAATAAATAATTATATTTATGCTCTACTTTCGTATCGAGCACTATTTTTTAAAAATAATAACAAAAATACTAAGGAACTTTGGATTATTTACCAATATATATTTGTTTTATACGAAGACTTTTGTGTTTTGCTTTAATTTACATATATTTAAGTTGTCGTATGTTTCATACACATTGTATTACATATTCCCGTACAACACCCCTATCAATATTGGAAAAGGCGATAACAGTGACTGTTTACCCAAAAATTTTTAGCAGAAATATTTTATAAAATTCAACCAACGGTAGCACTGGCTGCTCAGTTAATAAATCCTGAATCCATTATAATAAAACGTTTTCAGCTCAAAACTGAATTAGTCAAATAAAGCTTCCTTTGCTGCATAACATATTGTAATGCAATTTATTCTCTATCAATTTATTAAGAATATTAAAATATATGAACCGACTATAAGGAAATCCTTATAATTAACCATTTTATAAAATTCGAATCGATTGGCAGTTACCCGATGTCGCTCCAATTAGTCGATGTTTTGCCAACTATTTCAATAAACAATATAATATATTATAAATAAAGAATCTGATAAATAAATACAGTTTATTTTTGTTGTTAAATCTCAAGAAGAAAGCAAATGTATAAATTCACTTTTATAAGTTTAGGTTCTTTTATTAAAATCTTAATAATCGCTTTTTAAAAAAAATCAACATTGCTGAGTGAAGGAAATAATAGGGGTGTCAAGGGAAAAAAATGTTCTTTTGACACCCCGTTTTTTTTTTTCGGACACGAAAATCCAAGTGTATCAATAAAACGTTTTATAAATCAAGATGAAAATAATAACAGCAGAAAAAGTTTTATTCTTATTTAGAGGAGTAATAAAGAAACGTTTACAAATTAAGATGAAAACAATCAAGAGCAAAAAAAAAGCTTTTATTCTTATTTAGAGGGGTAAAAAAATCAGAAAAAAACCCTTATGAAAAGGACGCTAAGTGTATCATAGGCAATACTCGAAATGTCACAAGACGCAAGAGTGTATGAGAGTAAACGCATTAAAAACAAAATATAGTTGGAGAATTATATTTTCAATTTAAGTTTGTTATTGTGACGAAGGTTTCGAAAACCTTTCATCAGAGGATCACAACTGTTGTCATTGAATCAATGAGAAAGATGATTGAACACTTTATCGTCATTTGAGGGGAATCACCCTCTCGCTGTTTATGTAAGCAGGGATTGTTCGCTTGGTTTGAGTGGCGTTCAATGTAGAATTGTGTATTCATGCATAGTCTTCTATTAGCAGCCAATCGGTGTGCACTTAGAGACGTGACGTGTCAGTTGTAATCCAGATGAACCAAAACACAGCTGCACGGGTCAAAGAAGTCGTTCTTCCCGTAAGGTTTGACAATCAAGCACAAATATATCTCACCCATTCTATACAGATGTTGACGAAGCATGCACATGGTCACAGTCGTTTGGCACCCACTGTGGACTCAGCTCACTCCATTAACGAAACTACCTAATAATAACTTATCTCTTCACGCTATGATGTGGATGTGAGGTGTAAGTATTAGCGTTTTGGAAATGAGAAATCGGTGTGCCGATTTCGAATTCCAGTCGAGTTCACTACATCCACTTTCGCGGTTTCCCTGGGACAGTTATGAATTCATCTCTTGTCGTCCTTGCTACGGGTTAAATAATAGAGCAACTATGGTTGGCAATTACGCTATGAGAAGGACAGATCAGATTTCCAAACCAGATGGGCTTGGCGCTAGCAATTCCACCAGGTGTAAAACCTCTTTTCTGTGGAAACCGCTGCAATAACGCCCAGCTAGATAAGGACATGATATTAACAAGGAACTGATGTAGTATTTAATCAAACTTGTATAAATAGAAAATTGCAGTTTATATACACTCAGTATATATATATATATATATATATATATGTATATATATATGGTATAAAATGACAATTGGAAAAAAAAATTTTAGATTTTGCCGATGCGTTTCGTCTTCCGACTTTTTCAAGGCAAAAAAGAAATCGAAATGTTTTTGTTGTTATAGTTACATTAAAAAATCCAAATTTAAAAAAAATAGACCCTTCTGTCTAAGCCTTTTTTTTCTGGTTAATGTGCACAGAATTGATCTGGGAATTTATATATATATATATATATATATATATATATATATATATATATATATATAATTCCTATGCGCGGTACTTATTGAAAAACGCTCAATATCGATATCAGTGATAGAGCTAACATATTTAGTTGCGTTGATGTCAATTTGTCACCCTGGGTTTCATGCTTTTTGCGATCGTCAGACAAACTCATTTTGTCTGACGACCGCATGGGGCGTGAAACCCAGGTGACAAAATCAAATCAACGAAACCATATATATATATATATATATATATATATATATATAGTTTTCGGCTATTCTTTATTTATGGTTAGCCCTCAATATCAAGGATACAGCGTAGCTAAATTTCGTACATATAACGTGTGTCAGCCGACAACCAGGTGAAATGAAACAGTTTCGGTGGTTAAGGCAGTATTGCCTACCTTGACTCCACTGGAGACGGTATCATTTTTGTGTAGACGTGTTTCAAATATAAAAGTGTATATTGAGATCAACACCCAGCAGTCTGTGGGAATTTATATGTAGATCGGTCAAATGTATCACTTTGTGATGTTAATAGACACTTTGGTTTTGAGTTGTATTGTGGCATGTTTTTGTTATGTTTTTAAATATTGTCTGTTATTGGATAGAAAATAAAGTTTGGGTGTGTTTAATATGGTATTTATGTGGGAATGTAGTTGCGTTGAAAACAGGCTTTATTTTATATAAGTTTTATTACCACCACTCACTATATATCAATATAATGTGTTATATATATATATATATATATATATATGTATATATATATATATATATATAACACATTATATTGATATATTTATATATCGTCATCGAAACTCATTTCATTTTATTATTATTATTAATAACACATTATCTCCTAGAACTATCCTGGTCGATCGATATTGGGTGAAAGCTAATTATTGTTGTTGCGTTATATATCCACTAACAATTTTTCTATAAATATATTTACTGTAATTTTTTGATGGGTTTTCCTCTATGGTACCTAGACATTATCAGTTTAAGCGCAGTACTAGATTGGCAGCTAGATCTTATCATGGCTAGATATAAACGTAATTTTTATGATAACAATTTCTTTTCTCGCACTTCTCGCTTGTGGAACTATCTTCTAGTTTCTTACTTCCCTGTCAATTTTGACCTTCAAAATCTTAAATGCAATGTGCTATGGGACCTTGCCCATAATAACATAATGGACTATTCCATACGTAATAAATATTGCGCCTCAAGAGGAAGCAGAGAGTACAGTCCGAAGTCGGGCGACCGGCTGACCGGCTGATCGGTTGAACTCTCACCCTTCGGGCGGGGAGGAACCCGAAGGAGGCTACGTCGAAGGGCGGAGTCTCTTTCGGGGAGGTAGACCGACCCTGAACCCGTTTATACGGGTTCAAAGGGCATATTTTTGCCCGAGCCCATGGGCTCGGAAACCACACGTTAAACCGGCCTTGTGCCACATGATTCCCTCGTGGGGGGGGGGTGACTAAATACCGTTCAGTCCGAAGTCGGGCGATCGGATGGCCGGTTGAACTCTCTGCATTCGGGCGGGGAGGAACCCGAACGAGGCTATGCCGAAGGGCGGAGTCTCTTTCGGGGAGGTAAACCGACCCTGAACCCGTTTATACGGGTTCAAAGGGCATATTTTTGGCCGAGCCCACGGGCTCGGAGATCCCACGTTAAATCGGCCTTGTGCAACATGATGCCCTCGTGGGGGGGTGACTAAATACTGTTCCGTCTGAAGTCTAGAGTTCAGTCTGAAGTCTGGAGTGAAGTCCGTCAGGAGTCAGTCAGTCGAGTCAGAGGCAGTCCGAAACAGAGTCGCGTTCAGACAATTACTACTAAACCTGATTGTTCGTACTAACACTTTCTACTTCTCTGTATATATTCCTGTTTGTAATATATCTGTGTTATTCCATATCCGTCTCCGAGTTCTTCTTTATTGGTTCTACCTTGGACCATCACCTTGGTACAAGGAACCGGACCATAACACGATGGCAGTTGTCATCTTTTCTCTTTTTCATTCCCGTTTCTTTCTCTTCTTAATAATGTTTTTTTTCTTAAGAAGAAAAATCCCAAATGAAAAAATGGCGCCAAACTTTGTTAGTTGAAGATGGAATGATCTATTATGACATGTCTCTAAATTGTATTTAGATACATTGTATTTATTTAAAATTTTTCTAGTTGATTTGTTTACACATATTGCATATGATCAATTATTGTACATAATTAAGTTACAATAAAATTTGTATTTTATATGTATACTACCTTGTAAAACCACAGATGCAGTAGAGTGGCGGGGTTCGTATCATACACTATTTAGGGCGGCGGGTGCGTGACCCTTTCACCGGCCCTGCACACAATTATATATATATATATATATATTTTTCAAATGTGTTTTATCAAAAAGGACAACAACTCACTAGTCCTTGCTATATTCGAGTAAATCATTCAACTCCTTTCCCACTTTGGCATCTGAAGCGTGTAGTGATTGCCTAAGGCGAACAGAGCGGCACTTTCACTCTGAATCCATTCGAGCATAATGCTAATGCGATTGCCACGAGATCAAATGTTCATGCCGCAAGTAATCGACCCTCAACCCTCTCCGGCCAATAGCTGACACCCCGCGCCACCCGCCTGGGGCCAATCGACGCTAGTGACTCATCACCAGCCGCTTTGCCAGACCCTCTTCCTCTTTGCCAAGCCAAACCGTTATTTGTTGATGGGTTGGTCACCTGATCGTGAGGGATGGTCATCCCGTGTGAAACAGACGACAAGAAACCAATAATCAAGTAATAATGAATAATTCATCAATTATTTGAACAGGAAAACACGTGTGTATCTGTTTTGATTATTATTATTAATTACTTTTTAGTAAGGATAGGAAGTAGAAAATGAAGCTTTGTCAGGTAAAAGGTTATTTTTATTAAGCTCTCTCTCTTTCTCGAGGGAACCGTACTTAGTAAACAACCACCAAACAGGATACAAAATTAACTCGAATTATAACATTTATTAAACCTTTTGTCTAGTCGTGCATAAAGCCATTTGACGTCGAGCACTTAGCGTGAATCGAATTAATTCAAGAAGTAACAATATTTTCGGTTACCTTTGAACAATTTTCACCACTTGGCAACTTTGTCGCTGTTAAACTAGTTTAATATGACAAATGGTTAGGCTCGAACTCACAGTCAGCCTGTCATTTATACTGCTAATATGCTGTGCGGATCTCAGTTACAGTTTCTAGGAGAGAGCACACAATATAGCTTGAATAACAGTTTGAACAAGGCCAGTGCGCTAAAACCCTCGGTCAGGATGACTTACGAATTCGTTCTAGCACAGCCGTCAAACACTTTCCCTACAGTTCCATCTACCCAATTACAATTACAAGGATTTGCTCAACTCATTTTATGGCTATTAGGTACTTACAAACGGTGACGAACGCTGAAATATTCTCTCCGAAACCGATATTATCAAGAAATCACTCCACCCCACTAACAAATCGACCGTGGTGAGAATACGGAAAATTAACGTTCTCACCATTCGATAACGCCCCGTGTACTCAAGTGATTATAGAAATAAAAAACTATAAAGGTCTTTGGATCCGTTTGGCCTTTGACACAAGGCCATCAATTTTTCTGAGATAGGGTATCTTAACTATTTGCACTATTGATATCGTTCAAACAGTTGTCCTCATCTTTATTGCCATATTCACGACATTTCTTCAGGTGATATACGTTGGAATTTCAAATCGAACCCTTTATTTTAATCCACGGGGGCAGATCGTTCTAATTCCCTGTGCCATGTTTTTTCTGGATATCATAGTTCGGTTATTCCCAATTAGTAATTCAACTTTTGTTCAAGTTTTTGTTCACCTCTGTTTGGCCAGGTACTGAACCCTTTTTTGGTCAGTTTTTGTATTTCTTCAACCAACGCTTTTATCCAGTGTCTTTTGGGTGTAGCATATTGCAATAAAGATGAGAACAACAGTCCGAACAATGTAAATAGTGTAAATAAGGGCATATATATATATATATATATATATATATATATATATATATAAAACATAGTATACATGGTGCGTTGAGTCACCATTTTATATTTTTAATTTCACGCATGCGCATTTTTTGTTTTTATTTTCACTCGCCAGAAATTTGGAAACAGCATGCTGCGCTGCTTAGCATTCAGAGCGGAAGTTCCAATACGGACATTTTAGAGTGTTTGGGTGTCAATCTGAGGACAGTGCAGATGAGTCTAATTGTGACCACAAAGGTGTTTGTATTGATCTCCAGTAATGGTAACATTATGACACCATTTATCTTCCTACAGAGCCTAAGACGCAATATGGAGGCCTACATCATTTGCTTTGAAGAGAGTGGTTGCTGGAAGACTCTATGTCTGGCAACAGGACTTTACACCATGCGACACATCAGGAGTACCCATACAGACAATTATTGTGACCCCATCACAACTTACATCTGGCCACCCAACTTCCTAGACTGCGCCCGCTTGATTATTATGTGCGGAGCGCATTTGAGCGAGAGAGACCCAAAATCTTCTTATAACACCAAAGTTGAAATAAAGACAAGGATTATGGCAGCATTAATCAACTTAAACAAGGAGAGCATTGAGTAATGTTCTAGGAGATTCCCAAATCGTCTGTTGGTCCTGGTTAAAGCCAATAGCGATTTTTTGGGATAAATTTACAATTTAGCATTTCAAGATATTTTTGTGTAGTTTTGTCAAATATATGTTAAAAATGAAATGTCAATTTCATTTTTGTACAATTTAGACGACAATTTATCCATGGCACTCTCTATATGGAGATATGGGAATGTTTTTTCCTTTAAAAACACGGTCGTACAAACAAAACATTCGGTCAATTTTACACACTTTATGTCCAGAAAAAAAAAAATTCTTATACAAACACTGGTAAAATTAAAGAAAAAGCTTAAACGTACTCAGTCGTCTTTTATGGAACTTAAAACTAGGATCGCTGCACAAATACACAATCATATATATATATATATTGACCAATAATATTATATATATATATATATATATATATATATATATATATATATATATATATATATATATATATGTAAATTTCCAAGAGGATAGGATCCAGGTAAAGCTCAATGTCCAGGACAGAGCAAGAATATAATATAAAATGGTCAAACACTAATAATCCATGGTTATAATTTATTACATTGGAATTATAATCACGATTCCAATGCAATAAATTATAACCATTGAATATTAGTGTTTGAGCCCCTGTGTGTTGACTTCAATTTTCACTTTTATCTTTATATTTACATACACTCTATCTCTGATATTGAACACTTTATCCCATAAATATAGCACATTTTAAAACGATATCTATATATATATGAAGAAATATAGTCTTAAGGTGTACTATATTTATGTGATAAAGCGCTCAATATCAGAGATAGAGCGTGTGTAAATATAAAAGTGAACATAGAAGTCAACACTTAGAGGCGACAGTCTGTTTCATGCTATATGCAATCGTCAGGCCACGTGTGCTGTTATTTTTCTCGGCTATTTATATATATACGGGTCAGTAGTACATTGTGGGTAGTCTATTATGGCGGTTATTTTACCGGAAGTCGTTTATTTATTTATTTGGGTTAAATTATTTTGCTTGTTTTTATTTATTTTTATTTTTTGTTTCTTATTTATTTATTTGTTTATTTATTTTTTTTAATCGGTGTTTTTATTAACGCAGTAAAAAGTTGTTTATATCAGTTATTTAATAGTTTTGTTTTGGTTTGAGAATTTAATTAAAGCTATTTTTTCGGTTTCGGGGTTGATTGTTGTAGTTTGTTCTAACTATTATTTAGGAAGGAAGAGTTTTTAATTTGTGTTTATTTGGGTTGATTATCTTTATTTGCTTTTTCTAACGGTAACTTTATCGGGATTGGTTTGTTTATTTATTTACTTGGATGAATTTAGGTCTTACGCTAAAATAACCGCCATAATAGACTACCCACAATGCACCACTGAACCATATATATATATAAATAGCCGAGAAAAATAACAGCACACGTGGCCTGACGATTGCATATAACATGAAACAGACTGTCGCCTCTAAGTGTTGACTTCTATGTTCACTTATATATATATATATATATATATATATATATATATATATATATATATATATATATATATATCGTTTCATGGTGTGCTTAATATATATATATATATATATATATATATATATATATATACCTTCGTATGCGACAAACAAACAGAAAATTGACTTTCAATCGATTTTAAAAGAAGTATCTGCTTTGTGGCTGAAGCAGTTAGGTATTTCGGTGGTTGATAACTGTATCTAAATAAAATCCAAGATTTTTAATGTTGACTTTCAAGAAACGCTGGTCCAATATCGTTCTTTTTCTTTCTTTCTTTCTTTCATTTCAGACTTCTCCCTTTTTTTTCTTGCCCTTTTTCATTCTTTGTCAGTCTCTTTATTCCCTTTGTTAGTTTTTTTTCTTTCTTAGCGTGTTCATTCATTTCTTTTTTATTTATCTGTTTCTTTTAATCTCTTTGATTCTTTCTGCTTTTGTTCCTTTCCATTTCCTATTCCTTCTTTTTTCTTTGTATATTTCTGTCTTTCATTCAATCATTCCCCCATTCATTCTTTTTTCAGCTTCTTTTTTTTAGTTACTTTGTTTCTTTTACTAATCATTTTCTTCTTTCTTTTTTCATCCTTACTCTCTTTCTTAATCTGTTCCTTACCTTCTTTCTCTACTTTCTTCCCCTTTTTCATTCTTTCTTCATCTCTTTCTTTCATTGTTTTTTTATTTCATTCTTACCCTGTTTACTCACATCTTTCTTTTTTCTTTATTACTTTCGTTCTTAGTCTCTGTTTATTTCTGAAATTGTTCTTTCTTTCTTTATTTTTTCTTTCTTTCCGCTTTCTTTCTTTCATTTTTTAATCTCTTTCCTTCTTCCTTTCTCTTTAGTCACTTTATTTCTTTTTCTATTCATTTCCTTCTTCTTTTCTTTCTTAATGTTCCCTTTCTTTCATTAGTGTCTTTATTCCTTTCTTTGTTAGTTTTTGTTTCTTTTTTATGTTTCTTTCTTTTTAATATCTGTTTTTCATTTCCTTATTTCTTTTTCTTTATTTAATTCTTTCTCTCTTTCTTTTAATCATTCCTTCCTTCATTCTTTCTTTCTGTTGTCTCTTTCTTCTTCTGTGTTTCTTTTTCTGACCATTTTCTTCTTTCTTTTTCCTTTCTTATTTTCTTTCTTCGTCTATTCCTTTCGCTCTTTTTTTTCTTTCTTTCTCGCCCTTTTTCATTCTTTGATAATCTACATTCCTTTCTTTGTTATTTTTTGTTTTTTGTTTCTTCGTCTGTTCATGTTTGTCTTTCTTTTTTTCTTTCTTTCTTTCTTTCTTTCTTTCTTTCTTTTTTTCTTTCTTTCTTTCTTTCTTAGTCCTTTTGTTTCTTCCCTATTCTTTATTTCTTTCTTTCATTCCTTTCATCATTCTTCTCTTAGTCTCTTTCTTTCTTTTTAGTCACTTTGATTCTTTTTCTGTTATTTTCTTTCTTTCTTTCTTTCTTTCTTTCTTTCTAACTTTTTTTAAACAATGAGGCAAATAATCGATTCATTCTCTCGATTCCCTGGTTATAAAATTCATAACTGCTTTCTACCAAATTATCCATAAACGTGGAAAGTGACTGTCAGAAATTTATAGATTATAAATCTAATCACAAAATATCTTTCTTATATATTCATTTCTGTAATGAGTTCGATCCTCACTGAGCCCATTACACTTGTAAGAATGCTTTCTGTGGCATGATGGTTTTTTTTAACCATCATGCTAGTGTTTCAGGTCTTTGTCTATAACATCGTGAGCTCTGTTCATACTGAAATAACACCACATTAGTGAGACTTTCATACAGATTTAGCTAAGCTTAGGAAATAATCTTTATTATACACTGAGTTCACTTTCTCATTAGACGATTCACACCTGTGGTATTCCGCCGGACATTTTACACATTTCTCGAAATCACTGCGCCAAGATTTGTAAAACCCCATTTTCTATCAATTTTCTTTCTGAGGAAAACATTTCACGCCATAAATACCTCGAATTTTTCTACAGACCTCTTATGTATGATTAACCAAAATATTGCATTGGAAGCAAAAATAGTGTAGATTTTGTCAGAAAAGAATATGGAAACAAAAAAGTACAATAATTTAACAAAAACACTGCACAAAATATAAAGTCTTGTGCAGCAGAATTTATCTGAGCGACTAGTGTATTCTCATCGGGATATTGCCTTCTTGTTAATTCCTGATAGGGAAAACTTTAACGTGATCATGGAACCAAAAAACAACGAACATGTCTTGTTTCTTTGTTTAGCGGCATATCAAATCTTTATGGGTCATTTAATGCCGAATTTTAATTTTCTTGGAAGCATTAGTAATTTCTTTGGCAAATGTATTACTAGTAATTTTTTTGCTGCAAAAATATATTGCTAGTATTTTTACTATAAATTTTGTTATACTTTCATAATATTTTGACCTCAGTTTACATGTAGCTGGGACCCTAACAGCCTCTACCACCCCGGGTCAGCGTGAACCTGGGAAGAACAGCAATTAAGATGTGGTCCCTCGCTCCTCAAAACCTCTCGATTAGAGGACTTGCTGCCGGGTGTAATTTATCGTCATACCCAGGACGGACTAATCTTCTCATTAAATAGTTGAAAGGGAGGTGAAAAGGGGGGGGGATATTTTTGAGGAGAGTTACTGGTAATATATGCATGAAGATCTTCTTCTATGTGCAGTTTCTTTCCAGGAGGTTGGCAATCATGGCTCTCCACAATTAGACCTTCAAAGCATGGAGCCTCACCAACAGTGCACACTTAAATTCCAACGATCCATTACTAAAGATGGTAGGAAAATGGTCGGCTTATTCTCTTAATACCGATTCCTACTGTCGTGCTTTATCTTTACGTGAATCAGATTAGGCCATAATGAAGTATATCTACCATATCTGAGTTGACGCTACACAATGTTCATTTCAAGCTTTGATAGACTTTTAAATTTATTCGATTTATAATTTCAATTTTATTATTAATGGTATTATATTTGTCCTGTAAATGGCAATTGGTTCCCAGATAAAAAAAATTCTCCTGGTGTCTGGTGAGTTAGATAATCAGAGAGTCTTGTTTCAGATAAGCAATATGCAGTTTAGCTTCTGTTGATGTGTAACGGTTAATCCTGAAAGAGTCTATCAAGCTGTAAATAAGAATAGTGCAGCTTGGGCTGTTGCTTTGGGTATCTAGAAAGAATTTGACTGCGTATGGCATAATGTTTCTCTTCACAAGTTGAAGGGTTATTTCTGGACGAATTTTGAACTGAACCAGTCTTTCTTATCGAATCCCCAAATGAATGTTGTCTTAAACGGCCTCTCCTCTAGATCTTTTTGCAATAATCCAGACTAAAGGGCTCTATCGTCGGACCTACGCTGAACCTAATTTTCATCAACGACCTTCCTGATGGCACCAGTTATCCACTCGGTATCCATGTTGATGATACAAATTTTTATTCTTGTCTTAATATAAAGTCTGAGCAGTTCGATAAGGTCAAATTGCTAGCAGGTCTAAAAAATGACCTATTTGTTAACTGGGGCAAGAAATGGATTTTTAATTTTCACGCTTCCAAAACGAAGCTGTTCTCTTGTAAAGGTTTGACAGAACCCTTTTTACTGTCCATCAGTATAAAGGATGCTAATCTCCAGGAGAGTGACTCATTGCGATATCTTAGTCTAGTGTTTTCCGTTGGCATGAAGTAGAAATATTCTATTGAAACAGCTGCTAGGTCTGCTGCGAAAAAAAAAGAGTATTCACTATGTTGAGACAGACAATTTTTCTTGTCCAAATCTATCTTACACATTTATAAGTGTACCATTCGTTCATTCTTTGAATATTGCTGCCTCATATGGTCTGGTGTTCCTGTTATATATTTAGCGATTCTTAATAAAATCCAAAGAATCTGCAATGTTATCAGTCCTGACCTGGCATCTTGGTTTCACTTTCCGACCGTCATAATGTATCTTCCCTGTGCCTTTTCTATAAATAGTTGCATGGTAAATTTTCTGATGAACTTTCCTCTATCGTACCTAGACTGTATACATTTAAGCGCAGTACTAGATTGGTGGAAGAGAGGCACGGTGGAGTAATGGATATTGGCTCGGATTGAGGAATCGGAGAGCTGAGTTCGAATTCCAGTTGAATCCATTACATTCCCTTACGAGCTTTTACTCTTGGGAAAGGTATGAATTCTCCTCTTCCCCCCCCCCAACTATTTGTAGTTCTATAGGCTTGGATGACAACTGATCTACCGTAGAAAGAAATGGCAACCTACTGCGGGAAAAATCTGCCTCATCAGTCATGTATCGAAAAGATCGCTTAAGCGTTTATCACGCATGGCGCATGACTAACTGACTAGATTGGTGGCAAGATCTCATCATTTTAAAGCTGAAATGCTTAGATGCAACTGTAAGTTCTGTGCTAAAAGTTTCTTATATCCCACTTCTTGCTCGTGGAACTTTTTTCCGGATTCTTGCTTTGCAGGCAAAATTTTAAATGTAATTATTAGGTTGGTGCAAAAATAATGTCGTTTTTTCACATACGACATTATTTTTGCACCAACCTAATATATACTGTCTTAATGTCTGTTCTTTTATTGTTCTCGCACCTTAACAATGTTTTCCTGTTTTCTTTCGCACTCATTATCACCTGCGTTTTAGTAGCTTTATTGCATTGCTTGGGGTGAAATGATTTAAAATAAAGAAACAAATTTTCATCCCTTCAAAAACCAACATAATACCATTTTATCAACGCCCTTTGAAACCATTATTTTTCTCCAGTCAAAATGAATGGTAGCACTATCAATAGGACTGGATGATTTTGTATTACTTTCTCACCAAGCCTCCTGACATCGGAATTACGAGTTCAATCCTTGGGCCTGGCAGTACAAACTTAGAATCAGGGCAAACAAAGCTAACAATAACCGAGCAGTACTAAAAAGAAACAAGACGAGATATCACTTGACATGAACAAGAGACGGAGAAAAGTCTACCCATGTAGATTAAATGAAGTGGACATTTCGAAATGTTCCGAACGTTACACAGATTGACGGACACCTGAATAAGTCAGGAGTGCACAACAGCCAGAACGTTACTATAATAACAACAAAGATGAGGACATTAGTCTTGCTGTACATAATGGGCATAACTTAACGGGGAAACTTCAAACAACGATGGAAAGTCAAAGAGTATATTGAGTGAAATGTGTTCAAACAACAAGGATAAAGATGGATATCTCCACAAAAATCGCGATACTTAAGATTTAAATTAATTAAAAAAAAGGAACCTTTCATTTTAGCTTTAAATGAAATCTAAAGGATTAAATTTACTATTTCCAGTAAGCAAAATATTGTGGTGTATTTCAAATAGAAATTATACTGATTGGAAACAATTTTTTCAGTAACATCATCAAACTCGTCCATTTTTTACACATCTGTAAACAGAAGTTAGTTCTCCATTTTAAAAATCTTGCAAAAATAAAATATACTTTTATTTGAGGAATATTAGCTGATTTAAAGTATAATTAAATTGATTTGAAACAGACATTATTTACTTTAAGTTTAAAATATTGCAGAAAGGATTTTTAACTCGACAGTGGCTGTGTTTTTAAACTCGACAGTGGCTGTGTTATTAAACTCGACAGTGGCTGTGTTTTTAAACTCGACAGTGGCCGTGTTTTTAAACTCGACAGTGGCCGTGTTTTTAAACTCGACAGTGACCGTGTTTTTAAACTCGACTGTGGCTGTTTTGACGTGTTGACAACCTGATAACAGATCTAATGTTGTTCTACGGAGACTTTATCTGTAAAACAAAATTGACGTAAGCGCCATTTTATATTATTTTTAAGTACTCAGTAATCTTAAAAATTTAGGACAATATCCTCCCTAATCTAATGTTTTATTGAATTTTAGAAATGTTGTCTTTAAATTTAATATACTTATCGCTCATATTTTCTGATAATGTCGCATATGGTCTACTGTACTTTAAAAAATCGGCACGTTTATACATACATAAAAAATTCAAATTTATTTAAAAAAAATATTAGTGTGTGAGGATTTATATTAAACTTTTTCATTTAGGATTAGAAAATATAGTTTTCACTTAATAATAATATAAGTTAAAAGGCTGAAATTAATACAAAATTTTAAAAGATTTAAAAATTAATAGATAATAATTAAACTTTTTAAAAAGTGAAAACAGTTATTGTAAAAATTCATTATTTCACAATTTTTTTTCTTGAGACAATAGTGTACTTAATACATCTTTTTTTATAAAAGTAATTGAAATCTTTTCTAATTAAATAATATCATAGTTTTATTGCATTATTTTTGCAATACAGAGCAGATTTTCGGTAAATGATATTTTCTGTTTGACAAAAACAAAATGATGATTTAAATTTTCTAATTTTCTTCTGCTTTTAAATAATATAAATATGAAGAGGCTAAAATTTTAATTTCTGGAAATTTAATTATTAAGCGGTGCGTTGAGGGAGGAAGTTGTAAAAAAAATATTTTACCAAGATTTTCTGAAATAAAGAAAACTTCAAAAATAATTTAATTCATTTGTGAATAAGGGCTGAAATTTTCCTTAAAATGAGACAATTATTTGATTTTTGCAAGAATTTCCAAAACAAAAAAATATGATCAATTTCCAATATTAATTGTTGGCCCACCGCTGACGAAAAAAAGATTTTAACCAAAATTTCGAACGTTCTAGAAAGGATTAAACAATTTAATAAAAAATACTTTGGTCTTTCCTTTTAACAATAACATAAATATTTTGACGATAAAACTTCAGTGTCTTTTTCGTGCTGATATGTTCTTTTGTTGCGAGAAAGTGGAGGTACCTAGATAAAGATATGTAAGTTTTTTTGTTTTTTTTATAGATATAATGGTATTGCATGTTTAATAGACTTCTGTGTATTGTAAACATAACTTCTATATGCAGTGGCAAAGGAAAAAAAAATCGACTCGTACATTAAGATATTTGCTTAATTGCGGTAGTCTGGAACCGAATATCTTCAAGGTATGTCTGTATTGATTGGAAATGTTGCATTAAAATTTTCAAAGGTGAACGCAAAAACATGTTCAGAATGAGAAAAACGTTATCTCTCATAATTTTAAAGAATGCAGGCAACCGAACGAATATATTGACCGGAATATTCAGTCAACATCAAGAAATCTGAAGATTCTTTAATATATTAAAGAATCTTCAGATTTAAAGTATAATTAAATTGATTTGAAACAGACATTATTTACTTTAAGTTTAAAATATTGCAGAAAGGATTTTAACTCGACAGTGGCTGTGTTTTTAAACTCGACTGTGGCTGTGTTTTTAAACTCGACTGTGGCTGTGTTTTTAAACTCGACTGTGGCTGTGTTTTTAAACTCGACTGTGGCTGTGTTTTTAAACTCGACAGTTGCTGCTTTGACGTGTTGACAACCTGGTGACAGATCTAATGTTGTTCTACGGAGACTTTATCTGTAAAACAAAATTGACGTAAGCGCCTTTTTATATTATTTTTAAGTACTCAGAAATCGTTAAAAATTTAGGACAATATCCTCCCTAATCTAATGTTTTATTGAATTTTAGAAATGTTGTCTTTAAATTTAATATACTTATCGCTCATATTTTCTGATAATGTCGCATATGGTCTACTGTACTTTAAAAAATCGGCACGTTTATACATACATAAAAAATTCAAATTTATTTTAAAAAAATATTAGTGTGTGAGGATTTATATTAAACTTTTTCATTTAGGATTAGAAAATATAGTTTTCACTTAGTAATAATATAAGTTAAAAGGCTGAAATTAATACAAAATTTTAAAAGATTTAAAAATTAATAGATAACAATTAAACTTTTTAAAAAGTGAAAACAGTTATTGTAAAAATTCATTATTTCACAATTTTTTTTCTTGAGACAATAGTGTACTTAATACATCTTTTTAAAACATGGGTAATGATAATGTTAATAGTAGCCGCTTCCGTATAAGAAAACGGCTAATATTACCATTAACATTAGTCGTTTCCTTATAAGGAAACATTCAGTATCGAATGACAGAGCAGCTATTGCTGCTTTTGTTTGAAATTTATAAAACATTTCTTTTAAAACAATTTTGCAATGAAAATAGGCTCCTCAAGTCCAGTAATTTTTTTTTCTTTTTTTCCAGCATTAATAGTCGCTTCCTTTCTAACATTTTCTTTTAAAATCTGTCTGAGATTATCGGAGGGGGAGTTTATTGTTTGAAGTATCTGCATACGCACTAATGTCCTCAACCTTATTGTTGTTATCACAACGTTTCAGCCGTTGTGCCATCCGGCCTTCATCAGGTATATACCTATACGGATGGACATATTCCTGATGAAGGCCTGGGTTTGCAACAACTGAAATGTTGTGATAAAACCAACAAAGATGAGGATAAGGATATAATGAAAATGTTGCAAACAAAATTATTTGCACTACCTATATGCAGACTATTGTCTGTATATAAATGGTGTAAATAATTTACACCATCTATATGCAAACTATTGTCCGGATGGTGTGAATAATTTTATCTATAGGCAAACTGTCTTGCTACTGTTACAGTGTAAACAAAGCCGCTCAGCTAGCAATGTGCATCAACCCTACACGCAAGCCGCTCGTGGTTCGCAAGCGGGCCGCCGATGGCAACGACAGCGGTCCTCTGGTGGCCCTCTAGCAGTCCGTCAATGGTAACATTGCCGAGACGAACACGCTGGCGGTCCGACAGCGGACCACCAGCGGTATAGGCTAGTGGCATGCCCCCCCAGTGGGAGACTGGTGACTTGCGTGTAGGAAAGGAGGTAGAAAGAGCAGTGATCCGATTTCTCTGACCGGGGAAGTGCGCCAGGGGCTGAAAGTTGGCGTGGGGGGGGGATATTAACACGATACGGCGACAGAACGCCCGTCAACCTCCCCCAGTGACGAGAATATAAAGTAAGCCCGTGAGATGGTAATGGCTAACCGGCTAGTTATCATCGATGAGGTAGATTCGAATCACTTCTCCTTGTTCCTCTTTGGTGCACACTGCTAACGGAGCGGCTATGTTTACACTGTAACAATAGAAAGAAAACTGGCGTGATCAAGGCTAAACTTCGATCATGTGACCAAAACAGTACCAACTATAAGCACGCATGAGAAGAATGTAGTGTAACAAGCCTAGATACCCGTTGTGGCGAAAGTGCGGATTATTTTTAATTTACCTGCGTAGTTGGTCAATCTTCAAGGAAAGAGGTTTCAAATCAAATATATAAGAAGTGCGCATTTCGGTTAAAATGTGATACCGACAGTTACTTTGCAATATTGATCTCTATGGCGAAAGTGCAGGCATTTTTAAAAATTTTTTAACTCCGTATATAGCAGTTCAACACTATTTTCTTTGTCTCTAACGATATTTTCTGAGGTCTTGCTACCTAATTTCTGAAAGACTTCTTTCATTCATGCTTTACGTCTTCGGATTTGTTGCGTCGCCTTTTTCCATCTACCGTTACTACACTATCCAGAGAGTTAAACACGTGGAATAACGTCATCTGACGTCAGGACACGCTTATTCTAACCTATTTTTCACTTGGCCTTCGTGCAGAGGAAGGCACTCTATAATTCTGCCTCTCCTCCCACAACTCACGTATGCATCGCACGACGATGCTTGGTGGTGGCGGGCGGGGTTTTGACGACAGCGTTAGCAACCAATATGGAGACGGGAGCAGATGCTGACTTGATGACTTTACCGGAATGCCAAACGCGGAGATGCAAGGGAATAATTTACCTCCCACCCATCGCCATCAATACTCTGCTTTCGCAAACACTACGCCGATATCGTCAACCGTCAGGCTTATCATTTCTCTTCTCCGTTTCACCATCGACTTCAAATTGATGTTCGCCTCCGACCTTACTCATGTGTGATAGCTAATCTTTTTTTTCTTCTTTTTTTTTTTGATATTATTATTTGCTTTTGTTTGAAAGATATACTCTTGTTACCGTCCTCAGTGTTAATGTCATCTCAGCATCAACGTCAATTCATTCTTCAATGTTGCCATTTTGTATCTGGGTCATCGAAATAACGGACGCATATTTTCTAATTAAAGAAAATATCATAGGGGCAGCAACCACGTCATCATTATTGCTATTATCATCATCGTCATGTCAATATATATATTTTTAAAATCCTATTATAATTGTACGTGTCCTTCACTTCGTTAGTTCGCACAACCATTACGCCCTGCCAATCCCTCATAAATAATCGACTATTCTTTTTTGATCGCGTGGAAAGATGGGAAATATGCTGCTTGGTTTCAGTGAGAAAATGAAAAAATAAAGGAAGAAAGAAAGGAAGGAAGGGAAAGGGTGATAGCAGTAAAGTTTCTGGCCAATACCCCCCCCCCAGTTCTGGGTCCGATGAGGAACTACATCCGGCATCAAGTCCCCTAATCGGCAGATTGGAGGATTTGAGGAGCATAGGACAGCTTTTAATTGTTGCTGTTCCTTGGTCACCCTGAACCGTTGTGGTAGCAGCTGTTAGGGTCCCAAGTATGGGAAAATAGTGACCAACAAACAAAAACCAAACCCTATGAAACCATAAGATAGATTCTTATAGTAAAAATGCCCGCAATATATATATATATATATATATATATATATATATATATAGAGAGAGAGAGAGAGAGAGAGTAACAATAACTATTTATAGTAAAATGAGCAACAGTATATTTTATCTGTGGTTGAAGTCTTACAATTGCGTCCAAAATATTTAGAGGTTCATATGCCAATAAACATAATCAACCAGATCATCAGCTCCATAAATATTGGACTATTCCGTTTTAATTGCGTGGGAAAACAAAATACATCAGAGACCCTATTTGGTTTGAAAGAAAGAAAGAGATAGATAGATAGATAGATAGATAGATAGATAGATAGATAGATATGCTGTTTCAATGAAATAGGAAAAGTTGTCGATTCCAAAACATTTTCATTTGTCTCCACTTCTTAAAATAAAGACCAGCATTCACAGTTATGATTGTCATTGCAATATTTGTTAAAATTCCATATATTTAATAATGTGATAGGGGAATTTTTAGGGATATTTTATTGTCGTAGAACTCGCCAGGAGCTGATTCAATCATTAACTTAAGAGTTAAGATTCATCGGAAATTTTAAATAGGGGAACCGTGGAATTTTTCACTTGTCTTTCTAGTAAACAATACATTTCTCAGTAACTGTCGTCGAATATGGACTTTTCTCTTCAGGATCGACACTCTCTAACCCCCACGGCGCTTCGATAATCTTCATATTCTTTATCAGCCAGACCTGCCTTGCTAACGTTTACCCCACACCGAGGCACCGTAAGTGAAAATAACCACTATGTATCCTTCAGGGAGTGAGTGATCAGGGCTCTCAACAACTTTCTATCTTTGCAGATTTGTTTTTTTTTTCGTTCTCTTGTTTTCCCTGTTCTGTTGTCCATTTAGACAAGCTCGTTAGGCAGATTATTCGACCATTTCCCTTGTCTCTCTTGTCACCAACCTGCCCTGTGAGACATTATATTACTGGAAGATAGAATAGAAAAACAAGGTTAATCATTTATTTCATTTTGTCCTTTTGATACAAGGCCAGAGTAAAAGAGAGAAGAGATAGTAACCAATTGTAAGCCATTGAAGTTTCACACTATTTACATTATTCGGACTATTGTCCTCATCTTTGTCGCCATATTTATTGGGTTGGTGCAAAAATAATGTCGTTTTCTCACATATGTTACTATGTGAGAAAACGACATTATTTTTGCACCAATCTAATATTACAAAGTTTCGGCCATTGTACGCTCCGGCCTTCTTCAGGTGGTTGGAATGTCGAACTGAACCCTTTATTTAGGTTTTATCAGGAGATAACTGACAACTGACATCTATTAAAAAAAAAAAACACGGTACGTGGAACTAGAACAGTCTACCCCAGTGAGCGAAATAAATTCCAACCACCTGAAGAAGGCTGGAGCGTACAACAGTCGAAACGTTGTAATAAATATGGCGACAAAGATGAGGACAATAGTCTGAATAATGTAAATAGTGTACATTATACCTCATCTCAGAAATATAGACAGATATTGAAGTTTGAATTCGGAAGACTTCGAGGCACGGTGGAGTAATGGATAGCGGCTCAGATTGAGGAATCGGAGAGCCGAGTTCGAATTCCATTCGAATCCATTACGTTCACTTATGTGCTAATACCTTTCGGAAAGGTATGAATCCTCTTCTTCTCCCCCCTCCAGCTATGGGTAAATAGCAGGACAGACTGGGTTCTATAGCCTTGGATGGCAACTGGTCTACCGCAAAAAGAAATGGGAACCTACTGCAGTAAAAAAAAAATCTGCCTCGTCAGTCATGTCTCGAAAGATATATGATCGCCTAAGCGTGTATCACACATGGCACATAACTGATTAACTTACTTGAAAGTAGAAGAAAGTCACAATTTTACCAGTTATCATTAGTACTTTAGGTACGGTGACAAGTGCGACTTCTTTACGGAAGAAGGCCATCTCTTCAACATTGAAACAGAGACATGGATAAAGAAAAGTTATAACCGGAGTATTAAAGATAGTCAGAGATTTTTGCCCATTGGTTGAAAGTGTTAGATGTAGTAGTTAGTTTTTTTATGTGCTGCAGAAAGACTGTTTTATTGTCACATGATGAACAAACAAAAATACTGGATACCTCCAGGTCACCAAGGAAGTGAAAAGACAGCAGATAATATACAATGAGGAGGAGGATGGGCACAGAAATGCAAGTACCGCACAATACACCGGCTGAAACTGCAAAATACTTTTAAAAAAAGACAGCAAAGACAAATGCAAACGATCAGATACAGAAGCGATGGCAAGATAAACCGCTTCATGGCCAATACTCTGCCCGTACCAAACAAGCTGACGTAGACAAACCCGTACCCATCAGTGGCTACGTAGTGCAGGGTTGAAAGCTGAAACTGTATATTTTATCCTTGCTGCACAGGACCAATGCTTGCTAACTAGGAATTATCAAGCACATATAGTAAAATATTGTGTTAGCCCAAAATGCAGATTCTGTGATAAATATCCAGAAACGATTGATCATCTTGTATCAGGTTGCACGATATTGGCACCCAATGAATATAAAACCTGGTGTGGGCCAATATCTGCACTGGAAAATCTGCAGTTTCTACGGGAAGGAAACTGAAAGAAACTGGTATGAACACCACCCAGACCCGGTTACGGAGATAGGACCTGTTACAATTCTATGGGACTACACAATACACACTGACAGAACAATCAAAGCCAACCGCCCAGACATTGTTATTAGAGACCACAAAAAAAAAAAAAAACGGTGCCTCCTTATTGATATGGCAATCCCTGCTGACTGCAATGTATCTTTGAAGCTGTCAAAATACAAGGACCTTGAAATAGAAATCTCAAAAATGTGGTATATGGGAACATCAACAATCCCTGTTGTAGTTGGAGCCCTAGTATTGGTTGGAAAAGATTCCAGTAGACTAATTGAAGGGATTCCTGGAAGTCCATGCCTCAAGGAGATACAAAAAATTGTTCTGACAAGTACAACCCACACTTTACGAAGGGCTTTATCTATGTATTTTTTTTTGTCAGTGGAAAGTGTCATGATACCATTTCTAACCTTAGGTCCCTGGGCGGGACCCGGAAAGAAATGTGTAAACTCCAGAAATCAAAGAAAATAAAAATAATAATAATAATAATAATAATAATAATAATAATAATAATAATAATGAGAAGAAGATGATGATGAAGATTTAGAATGTGGCACAGCACATGACGCCATCAGTAATCGCAGTTATAGTTGGGTTTAGTTAAAAAAAAGTTCTGCTAGGCTTATTGAAGCGATAACTAGCAGACCATATCTTAAAAAAATACAAAAATGTTCTAACCAGCACAGTTCAAACCGAACAAAAAGAATTTATCCCTGTAATTTGTGTATTTACAGAAATTTACAGGAGAAAATTTCACGGTGCCATTAATGACCTTAGGTCTCTGTTTGGGACCCAGGAAGAAATGAATACTCAACAGAAATCAAATAGTCGTAGTCAAAACAACAACAATGACGTTAATTTTTTTCTACAAAAATAATCTATACAGTGGGCCTCAGATGTCTAATTACACCATTATTTCTTAAAGCATATTCCTTTAAATAAATTTAACCGAAAGACACGTTCATTTAACTAGGTTCTTCCCTATCAAACATCATGGCAATAATTTAATTTCTGAACAAGCAAGTACTCAAGGCGAAAGAAAGAAGAAATAAGACGCTTCTCTCTCGTTCTAATCAAATGGCAAAACAGGAGACTGCATTAGTCTTTCTAAAATCAACGTATTTAACGAACAATTGAACGTATTTAGCAAACAATTATTCAATTTAAACGAAGTATTCATTAACCTACAGAACAATTCTTTTAGAGAAAATGAATGGCTATGGGTCAAACTTTCTTGTCTTGGAAAACGTTAAACAAATTGAAATTAGCGAATAATGGGTGAACGTCTGAACTCAATGGTACTAACCAAAAAAGGTGTTATCTTAGCTTAAGAGCTATTTAAAATGCATGTGCTGTGTCAAGCTGTGACTCAATAAAACAAATTAAAAATACTCTTGAAAAATTCAGTTTTACAATTTTAATTTCTTGATGAATCATAATTCTTAAGTTAATAATCGATTGATTGATTCGTTTTTTACGACTTATCAACCCATTGTAGGTTGTTTAAAGCCAGAAAATAGATTTTGATTGTAAGAATTTTCTTTTTAGATAATAATGGTTTGGTGATTGGAGTCTTACTAATTAACCCATAGCTGGAAGGAGAAGAGGTAGATTCATATCTTTCCCAAGGGTATTTGCGTGTAAGGGAATATAAATGAACACGACCGGAATTGGAACTCGGTTTTCCGATTAACAATTCCGAACCATTCTCCGGCACTCCACCCACACATCCAACCTTACAGAACCTGGTATTCCCAAACGGTCAACCATTTAGATGCTGGCCAGGCTCAACGTTGATTAACTTCGGTGATGGAACCGGTGTTTCAACGTGATGTGACTGTAATCCTTGATAATTGAATAAGATGCTTGCGTGTTCTACGACAATAAAATACGCGTGGATATTCCCCGATTGATATCGTTAAGTATTTGACAAAAACAACTTTACACAAATATTGCAATAACAATCGTAAGTATGAATGTTGGTCATTATCTAAAGAAGTAAGAGGGTACAAATAAAAATATTTGAAAATGACAAGTTTTTCTTTCCATTTCATTGAAACAGACGTTGAGCACATGTGTGTTATCGCCCCTTCTATCATTTCTTTCTTTCTTTCTTTTCTATTTTTCTGTCTTTTTCTTTCTGTTTTATTCTTTCTTTTTCATACTGAAAATCAAGAACTGTCTCTGGTATATCTTTTCCGTCTTTCCCCGCGATCAAAACGGAACAGCAGTGTCAAACGATGGTATTTTTCCTTGATACCGCTTTTATTTTAACTACCTTTACTCCCTCCGTAAATGTTTTTAAAATAAAAAGCGGTGATTAAAATTTTAATAAAACGTAAACACATGAAAGTGCACTTTTCCATTTTCTTTGTTCTTGGAAACTGACAAAACAAATAAGAAACATTATTAGATTGTTTATTTACCTATTTATTCATTATAGTGTTTACTGGAATTGTTGGCAAATCATCGACTAATTGCTAATCGATTCGAATTTATAGAATGGTAAATAATAAGGATTTCCTTATAATTAGTTCACATATTTTAATAATTTAGTAAATGTTTATCAATATATGAATAAAAATTATTTTCATATTTATTTATTTACTAGTAGCATGGCCCGGCGTTGCCCGTGCTTGATTCAAAAATCGCACGACTCATACGGCAATCGCTATCACTAGACTTAAAATATTTTTGCCCTTCCTTGCCTTTAAAGGAGTGCCCTTTGCCGTGCTGATATTGCTACATGCCTTACTTCTTGCCTACCTCACACTCCAAATATTTTCTAAGCTCTATACTAAACATTAAATCTGTTACG
Source organism: Acanthosepion lycidas (assembly GCA_963932145.1). Lineage (NCBI taxonomy): Eukaryota > Metazoa > Mollusca > Cephalopoda > Sepiida > Sepiidae > Acanthosepion > Acanthosepion lycidas. The sequence continues at coordinate 73,120,506 of OZ010580.1, read as the reverse complement.
AAAAAAGAACTAAACAAAATGAACACAAAATGATCAGCTTTAAAAACAGGACTCGTAACTGGAAAAACCGAATGAAAAAAAGAATGTTAACAACAAATACTTTTTACACACCCAACCCAGTTCTGCGGAATCAGAATCAACGTTGAGTTTAAGCAAGCGAATGAGCCAATTGAAGTAAAGTGCCATACAGATTTAAATTTTTCCCACTTGTGACGAATGCAGCTATCGATTTTTTTTTTTGCATGCTAGTTAACATTTGAAGAAAAGAAAGAGGAAACTTATTAACATTAGCAAGGGAGATGGAATTTCTGGGGTACATAATGAGAAAGGAAGGCTTGGAAAATCTGATACTTACAGGGTAGAGGGACAGAGAAAAATGACGTGGAACATACTTGGCGAGAAATGGATGGCGTAACAGCGTTTAGAAGTAACGAAAAGACAGAATTTATTTAGACTTGTTCGCCCGATTCTACTGAATGCAAGCGAAAATTGGCCGAACTAGGGATTGAACTCACAACCACTATGTCACCATATTCACAAACTAACGCGTTTACCCACTAGTCCTAAATAAAATAAGAACTAAACGATATCTCTAGACATGAGCAGTGAAATGAAGACAGTCGACCCTCTTTTTTTCTTTTTATGTGCCATGTCCTTTCAGGACGTAAGCGATCATGGCTCTCCACCTCCCTCCATACCTTGCAGCTCTCAACAAGTTCCTTTCCTCTGCTTCCTACTCCAGACCACGTTCCGTCATCCACTGGCTCAAGCCCACCAGGTATATCACGCGTTGTTTTCCCTTATCTCTCTTTTCCTCTATTCGACCCGTGAGTACCAGATTCTCCAAGCCCTCCTTCCTTATTATATGCCCCAGAAACTTCACCTGACTCTTCCTGATATTAAGTATAAGCCTTCTCCTTGTTTGAAACCTCTCTAAGACTTCATCGTTGCTCACACACTCGGTCCATGATATCCTTAGCATCCTTCTATAGAACCACATCTCCGTCGCATCGAGTCTCTTCTTCCTCCTTGAGGAGATCGTCCAACATTCGCTGCCGTAAAGAAGGACAGATGTCACGTAACAGTTCAGTATTCTTTTCTTTGTTACCAAAGAAATCCTACTGTCTCGGAATACTCTGCCCAGCTTTTGAAATGTGTCCTTGGCCATCCCAATACGTCTACGGATCTCAGTGTCGCACTTACTGTCCTCTGTTAAGATGCTTCCCAGATATTTCAACTGACGAGTCTGCTTGATTCTAGTGTTCCCAACCTTGGAATCACATTTCGGGCTCATGCTCTACCCTCGTAGATTAAATAAAGGGTTTAGTTCGGAATTCCCTGTAGATTACCCAGATTGATATACACATGAGGAAGGCCTGAAGGTACAACAGTCGAAACGTTGTGAGAAAAACAAAAAATGCAGACAATTGTCCGAATATAAATAGTATAAATAATAAAGTTAACTTTTAATCATCTGCCCCGGTTGTGCCAGGTAAGAATTTAATGAGTAGAACAGACCTAATTAAACCTAGAGAGCCAGACAAAACTACCAGGGTGTCACCTAAGCGGATCGTCAGGGGAGCCAGCCTTCCCTGACGATCCGCTTAGGTGAAACTTTGGTAGGTTTGTCTGGCTCTCTAGGTTTCACTATATATATATATATATATATATATATATATATATATATATATATATATATATATATATAATTAGAAGTATATGTCCGTATATTTAGATTTGAGAAGTATTTTTATTTAGATTTTAGAAGTATATATATTGGTAAAACGAGGAAATGAATTCGCTATTTACGATTTGTTTTTCGATCTTCTGTTTTCCGCAATTTATTTAGGCGTATAAGAGAAGCTATTGTTGCTCATAATTTTTGTTCGCTTCTTTCTTGCTCATCAGTGTATTTTCCATAGTCGTTTTCATTTCTTTGCTTTTTTTCCCCGTTTCATTCGTTTTCCATCCTTCCTTTATTTGTATTTTCTTTCCCTTCATTTCTTTCTATTTTCTTCTTTTTTTATTTTTCTTCTTTTCTTTCTCTATTTTCTTCTTTCTTTTTCTTTTCTGGTTTCATTCTCTTTTCATTTCCTCCTGTTCTTTATTCTTACTTTCTTTCTTTCTTTCTTTCATTTTTCTTTCGTTCTTTTCTATCTTCATTTCTTTTACTTTTCTAAGTTTTTTCTTCTACACTTTCCATTTCGGTCTTTTTTTTTTCTTTCTTTACTTTGTCTATTTTCCTTCTTTTATTTCTAGTTTCATTCTTTTCTCCTCCTGATTCTCCCCACCCCGTCTTTCTTTCTTTCCTTCCTTCCTTCTTTCTTTCCTTCCTTCCTTCCTTCCTTCCTTCTTTCCTTTGTTCTTTTTGTTCCTTCTGTTTTTCTCTATTCTCCCCTTTCCTTCTTTATTTGTTCTATCTTCCTTACTTTTGTTTTTTCTTCCATTTCTTTCTTTTTCTTTTTGTCTTTCTCCTTTCCGTATATTATATTTCAGTTCCTCCTTTCTTTATTATCCATGATTTCTTTAACTTTCTCTTATCACCTCCACCACCACCATCACCACCACCACCTCTCTTCTTGCCTTGAAGTGAACTAATTAATCATTCCCGACAACCACAGACGATTTCTTTTTTTTTTTTTTTAATCTTTGGTGTACAATAAACAATCACGCCGCCATCATTAAAATCGAAATGCCCACAATCTCGTCAATACAAAATTATTTACAATTCTTCTCCTCTTCTCAATTGTTCGAGACTCTACGAACTGGCCTAATGAGACAGACAACCGAAAATCTTAGAATTGATTGCAGATTCTCTCTACCGCCATCACGAGGTTGGCATTGAGAATTTTATGAACCCTTTAATTTTGTGTGCCTTAGGCACTCAACAGGAGAAAGTGTTCATATGTTTATCGTGCAAAGTATTTGTATTTTTATAAAAGAGTGGCATATTGGTTATTATCGTTTGATTTTTACATCTTCTTTTTACACTTTTCTTTTCCTTTTGCGACTTCATTTTAAACCTTTCCAGTCATTTTACGTCTTCTTGTTACGCCTGTCTACTCCTTTACGATTTCGTTTAACTTCTGTTCCGTTTAGACGTGTTTTTTACACTTTTTCAGTTCTTCTGCGTCTTCTTGTTACACCTCTCTGTTACTTTTACGCCTTTTTTTTTTTTTTTACTCTTGCGTAAACGGGATATATGTCAACCATTTCGATTCTCGTGTAAACGGGACATCTGTCGACCTTTTTCACTCTCGTGTAAACGCGACATATATCGGCCTTTTTCACGGTCGTGTAAACGGGACGTATATCGGCCTTTTTGACTCTCGTGTAAACGAGACGTATGTCGACCTTTTTGATTCTCGCGTAAACGGGACATATGTCTACCTTTTTGATTCTCTTGTAAACGGGACGTATGTCCACCTTTTTCACTCTCATGTATACGAGACGTATGTCCACCTTTTTCACGCTCGTGTAAACGAGACGTATGTCGGCCTTTTTGACTCTGGTGTAAACGAGACGTTGGTCGGCCTTTTTGATTCTCGTGTAAACGGAACATATGTCTACCTTATTCACTCTCGTGTAAACGCGACGTATGTCGACCTTTTTCACGCTCGTGTAAACGAGACGTATGTCGGCCTTTTTTTACTCTCTTGTAAACGGGACTTATGTCCACCTTTTTGACTCTCGTGTAAACGGGACGTATGTCTACCTTTTTCACTCTCGTGTAAACTGGGCGTATATCTACCTTTTTTTTTTTATTCCCGCGTAAACGGGACTTTGCCTTACCTCTTTAGCTTGCATGTGGCTAACGTTTTTGACACTCGTGTAAACCTAACCTGTGACGAAAACTTTGACCCTCGCACACACCGGGCGAATGATTATTTTTCACTCTAGTTTAAAACCCATCTCAACGTACCTTGTCGATCCTAATGCAAAACTGAATCTATACCTACCTATCGGTTAATTACTTGTGATATGTGTCATACAAGATTTGTATTTGACTGTAAATAACCCAAGTGTTGATATGTCGTTGCATTAAGCAACTAAACCTAACATAACCATTTATTTACGCGCATTGATTATTTTCTGGTGCCCACCTTGTGCTTTATGTAACCGGTTTTTGATGACATTGTTCAGGGCCAATATTATTATTATTATTATTTATCAATCGGAACTTTTTAGGTGGGTGCAAAAATAATGACGTAATAATGTCGTTTCTTGACGTTAAAAAATACGTCAAAAAACGACATTATTACGTCATTATTTTACACCAACCTAATATTAGGTTGGTGCAAAAATAATGTCGTTTTCTCACAGAGTAACATATGTGAGAAAGCGACATTATTTTTGCACCAACCTAATAGTTATATAAAAAGCCATATTTGTGGGACACTCAATGAGGACGGAACTAACTTGTAATCATCTGCGAAGCAAGTTTGTTAATCATTATTCCCATTGCCAGGCTCTCTCTCTTTCTTTCGACACACACACACACACACACACACATATATATATATATATATATATATATATATATATATATATAATGTATATTTATTTAAAAATTTATCAGGCATTTTAAGCGTTTTAACATTGGATATTTGCAACCATGAACACAATAATTAGACCTATCTAATTGGTCCCTCCCATTCCAACAAAAACAAACGTTCACAGACATTAACTGGCATTCGCTTGATTGCTGTCTTTATTTGTCCATTCGTCTATTTTTTTCTTTTGTTTTCGTCCTCCATCTTTTTATTCGTCTTCTGCCGGCTCACCTATTTTCTCCCTCTCGTGTGCCAATCACGCCTCCTCGGCCCACCCAGCCTTTAGCTTCCATATTATGACACTGCGTTGTCTGCTTGCCTATACTGGCTGCAGAACTAATGGAAAGGCAGCCCAAAGTCACACTTGACATAAATGCGAGCCACTTGGCTTCATCGACGACCACAGATGCTTGGCATGTTGCCCATGGCAACGAGATTTCGCGCCACTGCATGGCGACAGTTACGGTTAGCGCACAAAGTCCTTCAAATCATTGTCATGAGTTGTTCGAACTTGTAATACCTAATCTGCTATAGAGAAGTGAATGCAAGACAGTATTGTCATAGATGAAGAAAAGATTAATAGGGATGTGGTTCCACCGGCGAATATTGACAATATGTACAGATTATTTGAGAAAGGTGAAAGTATTAAAAATAGTCCCTACAAAGAAACTATTACTAGCAAAGCAAAAATAGTTCCAGCTTTGGGGGAGGCATACTTAGGAAAGAAGGCTTGGAGAAATTAACATTCACAGGGCATATTGAAAGCAAAGAGACCAAGTAAGTCGATGTTAAAACAAGTACTATACTGACAAAAACTGGTAATGAAGAGAAAAGAACCACTCTGAGCAGTAGAAGACAAAAATAGTAAAAGCCATGATAGCCGAAGACCTGAAGGGAGACAACAGAGACATAGGTAGATACAGATCTACACCTATGCTGTATGGTCGTTGTTAGCGGAACTCGTCGAGTGCTCATCTTTTTCCTTCTTTGTGAAATGGGTCTCATCGTGAGAAGAGGAAAATTTTTTGCGAATGAATGCCTTGGTTGCGAATTGTTTGTGGTTGTTCATGGGTCTTCACGCCATGGCACACACTTCAGCTGACAACATTCGCTGCCGCAAATCAGGGCTTTACAGGCAGCTTTATGATATGACAGCTCCATCGGGCAGCCGACTTGTTCCCCGTATGTAGAATGTCTCTGGTCCCTTCCCTGAATCATTACCGCCATGGGTGATCCAATCGGGAGACGGAGCTCCCGGCAGCATTGCATTCAGGTTCTACGAGACGCGCAAGCTTCTCCACTACGACACACATCATATACATTACGTGTTTTAGAATCTAAAAAAAAATTAACGATTTCTTAAGTATATGAAACGTTAGGTAAAAAAAAACAAAACAAAAAAAACACACCAGAAAACAGTACAAATTACGCAATATTACATTAAACAAACAAAAATATCGTAAATTTTGTTCATTTTAAAAACAGAAGAAACAAAAAAATATTTTAACAGGACGAATTCTGCTCCATAACTAAACAGTATATCATTGCTAACTGTTGTGTTTACTTCATGCTAATACTGTAGAGAAAGGTACGAATCTATTTTTCTCCCCTCAGCAATATGTTAGACATCAGAGTAGACCGGGACCGCTAGCCTTGAATGACAGCCAGTGTGGAAAAAGAACTCCTCTGAATTCAAAACATCTTCCACTAACATGAAGTGAAAGGATTATACTGAATCAACTGTCAAGTCTGCAAATAAGAAATTTGGTTCATATTATGAAATAGTTTTTGCACCCAAATCTATCCTACATATTTATGAATATACTGTCCGTTCATGCTTTGAATATTCCTGCCATATCTGGTCTGGTACTTTTGGTATGTATACAGAGATTCTTGATAAAATCCAAAGACTCTGCAATATTATAGTTCTTGACTTGGCAGCTCGGAAAAATGTCCACTACCGTAACATAGCGTCCATATGCCTTTTATATAAATATTTTCATGGTAATTGTTCGGATGGACGTTGCTCTAGGGTGCATAAAATTTATGAATTTAGGCGCAGTACAAGATTGGCGGCTACGTGTAATCATTTTACAGTTGAAATGACCGGAAGTAACCGTTGGTTTTAGGCTAACAGTTTCTTCGCTTGCACGTTTCGCGTGTTGAGCATTCTTCCGTCTTCTTGATCATATTGTTCTATCTCTCCTTCATAATATTTTCATATTATCATATTCACTCAGACTAAGTAAATCCTAGCTTCTTAGTGGCTTTATTGACTTGCTTGGGAAGAAAGATTAACCAAATCACACACACACACACACACACACACATCTATCTATCTATCTATCTATCTATCTATCTATCTATCTATCTATCTATCTCTCTCTCTCTCTCTCTCTATATATATATATATATATGTAAGCAAATATATGGATATAGATCCGACAGTATGAAGAAAAAAATGCGGAAAAAACAAGCAAAAATCCTAATATGCAATTATGCTGTTTTAATGTTAATATAATGTCAACGTCGGACGTTTCGGTCTAATAGACCATCTTCAGGACATATTCATAAAACATAATTAACTCTTGCTCTTATGTCCATCGTCTTTTTCATGTTGAATTGAATATGGTCTAATGTTAATTAGATATTTTCCTCAGGCTCAACACAGAAACATTCATTAAATGTCTTGAGGAGCTAGGGCTGCCCTGGTTCAAGAAGCGGGTTTATAGAATACCCTAGGTCTGTCAACAAGACTCTGCACCATGCCACACAAGAAGGAGTACCCAGTCATAGGTGTTGGACAATTTCTGCGACCACATCACCGCTTTCATCTGGCGACCTAACTCCTTGGACCCTTAATTATTCTGCGTGGGGGCGGCAGTTGAGTTAGAGACTAACAAAACTCATTGTAATACCAAATATGAACTGAAGGCAAGGATTATAACAGCATTCACCAACTTAAACAAGGAGACCGTCGAAAAGAGTTCGAGGTCGTTTGGAGGCTGGGGTTGAAGCCAATGGCAATTTTATTGAATAAATTTCCTCTTTAGGAATTCAAAATATTTTTGTGTAATTTTGAGAATTTGTTAAAATGTCATGTAAGTTTATTTTCCTTTTTGCGTAATTAAGACGACAATTTATCCAACGCCCACTGTATATATATGGTATTGTATATTTGTATATATATGATTGTATATATTAGGTTGGTGCAAAAATAATGACGTAATAATGTCGTTTTTTGACGTATTTCTTAACGTCAAGAAACGACATTATCACGTCATTATTTTTGCACCAACCTTATATATATATATATATATATATATATATATATGCATCTATATATGTATGTATATATATAATATAAATGTATGTATATATGTATGTATGTATATAATATATATGTATGTATATATGTATGTATATATGTATGTATATAATATATATGTATGTATTATATAACTTTTATAATGTTATTTGTCATATAATTATTGATATATATAATTTTGAATATAAAATTGTAAATACATATCATTATATATATATATAAAAATTTACGTATGATTTCATATATATAATAACATATAAATTCATATTGTCCTTTTACAGATATATTGTGATTATATCAGCATTTTTATAGATAATTTTATATATATATTCTTTTATTTAATTTTATATATTTTATACATATATATAAATATATGATTGTATATATATATATATATATATATATATATATATATATATATATATATATATACTATGATTGTATGCATAATTATATATATAATTTTCAATATCTGTGATTATATATATAATTATATATATAACTGTAAATATATGTATGATTGTATATACAATTATGTATGTATATATATATATATAATTGCAAATATATTTATGGTTGTATATATATATAATTATATATGTATAATTGTAAATGCATATGTTTATATATTGAGAATTTCAAATGCATTCAAATATGTATCATTATATACATGATCGTATATATGTAGTTATACATTTATAATTACAAATATATACTTTTATATATATGTATCTATATATAGTTGCATATATATATATATATATAACTATATATATATATATTTGCAAATATATAAATATAACTCATATATACAATATAAATATAAATATGTATATATACATTTATATTTGCATATATATATATATATATATATATATATATATATATATATATATATATAATAACTGTATATATAAATGTTTAATTGCAATTAAATTTTAATATATATGTATCTAGTCAAAATATTGTTGTAATTTTGGTTTAAACTGCTTAGTATCAAGGATATAGCGTATGTAAATATAAAATTAATGCTGGGGTCAACACTAAGCGGCGAGTGTCTAATTCTTTCTTGAATATCATCCTCAGGCCATGAAAATGCGTTTATTCATGGAACAAACTGTCCAAATTTTGCTTGATCTCATTGTCCAATACATACATGCATATATATATATATAGACATACATATACGTATATGTATACACACATACATATATATGTATACATACATCCATACATATATATATATATATATATATATATATATCTCCATAATTTTGTCTACAGATATATATATATATATATATATATATATATATAGTATGGCAATATATATATATATATATATATATATATATATATAAAAATATATATTTATATATGCATATACATATAAATAGTATGGCAATTTGAAAAATAGTATTTTTGTAAATACTTTTTGTTGATATATAAAATTACACAAAATTATAATTCGCTATATCATGCATACACACACACACACACACACACACACACACACATATATATATATATATATATATATATATATATATAGTCGTATAATATACAACCTCGTATATCTCTTTTTCGCCAAGCCTCGTTATTAGCTGAATTTATTATAGATAGGATATTACATAAGAAATCTCTTCTCTTTTCTTTGTTTCTCGGGAGTTATGTAAATGCTTTTTTTTTTTCTTAGGGTGTTTTCCCATCTCTTAATACTTTGCTTAATATTGTGACAACACCTGACCTTAAACTGAGACAATTTTTGATTACTAACTTCAATTTCTACCTGTTTCTTTTGTGAAATTTTTCGAAACAAAGAATTCTATTTGAACTGTTCGTTTATTTCTTATATTTTCCTTATTTTTTCCCTCTCTCTTTGATTATCAAAAATATCAATTGTTTCTTTTTCCTGGTTTCTCTTGATAAATGCTGGAATTTTTCTGTAGTTGTTCCCGTATTTTTCATTCCTTATTTCTTTTGTTTTTCTTTTTCTTTCTTTCTTTCTTTCTTTCTTTCTTTCTTTCTTTCTTTTGTTCCTGTCTTTCCTTTGTTCCTTTTTTCTTTATTTTTTTTTTCTTTCTTTATTTACTTCTTTCATTCTTCAGTGTTTTCTTTCGTTCTTTCTTTTGTCCTTTGTGCTGTTCTGTTCTAATCTTTCTTTCTTTTTTCTTTCTTTCTTTCTTTCTTTCTTTCTTTCTTTCTTTCTTTCTTTCTTTCTTTCTTTCTTTCTACCTGCCTTGTTTTATACTTTCTTTTTTGATTTTCTATTTTCTCGCCAATCTGTTCTTTTTCATTTTTTTCTTAGAGTCTTTTTTATTAGGTTGGTGCAAAAATAATGACGTAATAATGTCGTTTTCTGACGTATTTTTTAACGTCAAAAAACGACAATATTACGTCATTATTTTTGCACCAACCTAATACTTTCATACTGCATTTATTTCTTTATTCTTTTTTTGTGTTCTATTCTGCAGTCTTTTTCGTGCATTATCATTTCCTATTGTCTTCTTTCATTTTTTAAATTTTCTTTCTCTCGGTTTTTCTTCACGATTTCATTCATTAGTTATTCTATCTTTTTCATTTTACCTTTCATCTGTTAACTTCATTTTTCCATTTTATCTTCGTTTTTTTCTTTTCCATGTTCTCTAATTTTTTGTTTTTCGCCCTCTTTTTATTTTTGCCGTTTCTTCTTTCTCGCTATCTTCTTCGTTGTCTTTTTACTTTCTTTTCGTTCATGCTGCTTCTCTTATCATCGACATTTGTTCTCGTTTCTTTTTTGTTTTTCGTTTTCAATTCTCTGTCGTATTTTCATTCAGTTTTTGTTTCGACTTTCTTCCTTCCTTCCTTCCTTCATTTATTTGTTTTCCTTATTCAACTATTCTTTTTAGCGTCGAGCGAACGAGACTTTCTTTCATTCCAAACTCGGCAACCCACACACCAACCCCAATCTCTTCACAAAAGTACTTACCTTTCTGTAACACTAACCTCATCAGCAAGAACGACAAGAAGAACGGAATCCCACGAATTCACATTCTATTGTAGTGGGTCACAAAATAATACGTTTACAACATCAACATTGATAATAATAATAATAATAATAATAATAATAATAATAATAATAATAATAAATCACACATGATGATAATATTTAGTTGACAATAAAGAACGGCCTCTTTTTTTTTCTTCGCATGCTTGATGTCGTGTACGCGTGCTAGAATCTTCCACGCAAATGACAGTGGGAGTGGCGGTGGGGAAGAGAGACAGAATGAAAAGGAAAGATAGAAGTCGGGGGAGAAGTGGGGGGGCGATGCATCGGCGCGCGCATGTGCAATTTCTTTGCCTCCTCCTCCCCCCCACACTGGCATGTTGTATAGATGTGTGTCAAGTGTGTTTAATGATTGCATAAAGAAGTGGCATGGAAGGTGTAAGCATCGGCGTGTCCTCGCCATGACTCACCGAGGTGACTGGGGAAAAGTCGCTCCCGGGGAAGCAGCAGCGGTGAATGTGTTCTTGGCTGAGCCAAGTCACGTGGTTGAAAGTGTAGAGTAACATGGCGGGAATAAAGAGTAGGAAAACGTGGCAAAGTCAATCAATGTGCATATAGCTCGGAAAACGTGTGGGGTTTTTGTCTCATTTATTAAAGCGGGTTGGGTGGGTGTTTATGAATAAGGGAAGACAAATTCTTGTGCATGGTTGTGTGTTTGTCGATTTTTCCATTTCTGAACGGTCTCATTTTGTTTGATAACATAAAATTTAAAAAAAAAAAATGATCCCGAATAGCATACTTTAATAATAAAAAAAAAAATAAAGATTAAATAATATGGCCTCCGTAATATAATAGTTATTATATTTGTTTATTTTTAACCTTTGTCTCATCATACGTATTTAGAGTACGCTGCATGTAATCCATGTAAAGATGCACAAAAAGGGGCCTATCTTACGAATGGATACAAATAGGCGTAAGTATAAATACAACGCGTGTTTATCTATAGACTCAAGTATAAACCCAATCAATGTTGACCTATCGACTCAATTATAAACAAAACCAATGATTATCCATAATATTTTGTATAGACTTAATTATAAACCATAAAAATGTTTCTCTACAGACTCAAATATAAACCCGGCCATTGTTGACCTAGAAACTCAATTAGCAACCGGATAATTATTGACCTATAAATGTAATTATAAACTCGACCATTATTAACCTATAGAATCAATTATATATCCGGACTTTATTGACCAATAGGCTCAAAGATACACCCAACAATAGCTGAACTATCGACTCGATTATAAACCAGCTCATTGTTGACCTATAGATTGGATTATAAATCCAACCTATGTTGGTATATATTCAACAATTATTAACATATTGTCTCAATTATAAATCCGTCTAAATTGAACCTATAGATAATTATATAAACGGCCATTATTGACCAATAGGCTCAATGATAAGCCCGACAAATGCTTACCTATAGACACCATTATATACCTGACAATAGTTAACTTATAGACTCAATTATAAACCCAATCATTGTTGACCCAGAGGCTCAACATATGTTAGCCTATAGACTCAATTATAAACTCAATCATTATTGACCAAACCCCGATCATTGTTGACCTATAGGGTCATTGATAAACCGAACCTATATTGGCCTATAGACTCAATTATAAACCCAATCATTATTGACCGATAGGCTCAGCTATAAGCCCGACCCTCATTGACCTAAACACAAATTATGAACCGGATCATACTCCAGAGACTCTTCTCTTTTAATGTTCTTTGTAATTTTTGGCATTTTACTATCCGATTTTCGTGAATGAATAGCAAAACAGCGGCACATTCATTAACTAGGTTACTTGTCACTGCCCTCGCCTATTTCTTTCTCCCTAAGTATGTTCTGCCATATCACGTTGAAACATCGGTTTCCGTACAATCACCAAAGTTAAGCAACATCAAACCTGGTCATTAGCTAAATGGCTGACCGCTTGGAAATACCAGGGGTTGTAAGCTTAGATGCGCAAGTACTATAATGGATAACGGTTCAGAATTGGAAATTGGTGAGCTAATTTTCAATTCCAGTCGGGTTCGTTATATTCAGTTACGAGCAAATGCCCTTGCGAAAGGTATGAATACACCTTTTTTCTCCCAGTTATGGGTTAATTAGTAGATCTTGTATCAGAAAGTCATTATTATCTCAAAAAAAATTCTTGCCATCAAAAAATATTTTTCCAGCTATAAATAATCTCCAAAATGTTGGTAAGCCATAAAACGGTTGATAAGCCATAAAAAAAGAAAACCAAACAAACAGTATGTCCTGTGAGAGTACGCTTTCCTTATTACATGTCTCTGAAATATAATCTTTCGCTTCAAATCTCTTCTGCGTATATGAGGAAATTTTCCAGCATTTACTTCTATATAGGATGTTTGATATTACATAGCCGTTTAACATTTCTTGCTTTGCTTCTAACGGAATATTCCAATATGTTAATACTTTATTTAGATTCATGGATCTTTCACTACTTTAGTGCGCTTTCGTATTTCTACCTTGGATTTCCAATCGTCTGTTACTAAACTAATCCGATAGTTTAATTTCTGCATATTTCTTCTTGAAAACAAGAATGCGGAAGAGTGTTCCATAAGCGAGAAGTGCGTGGAAAGATATTTTTAGCATAGAACTTACGGTTAAATCTAGCCATTTCAACAGTAAAATGACGAAACCTTGTTGCTAATCGAGCATTGCGCTTAAATTCATAAAGTCTAGCAAAAAGGAAAGCGATATTTATTCTTAATAAGATTTTTTAAAAAGGAAGTGGTACAATGCCAAAAAGGGAATAGGGAAGTCTTATCCTTAACTTAGCTAGCCACAATCATTGAGCCAAACAAACTACAATATTCCTTAGAGCAAAACGACACATTCTGACTTTCCATTGCAGTCACCATAATACCTCAATGTCTCTTTGAAGTTTTAACTAGCCTCCATATGTACACTTTGTCCTTTTCAAAACTAATCCCAGTGCCTAATTACAATGAAAATAAAGGAGGACAGCTCATCAGAAAATATTTATAGAAAAGAAAACACATGGAAGCTGCCATCCTTCAGATCTATAAATCAAACATTCGCCCTTGCATGGAATACTGCTACCATTTATGGTCTGGTACTCCGCTGTTCGTCTTAAGGTCCTCGACAAAATCCAGAGACGGATATGCAATGTGATTTGCACTGGTCTGGCATCTCGTCTACAGTCGTTCTCTCACAGACGTAACGTCACCTTCCTATGTCTTTTCTACAAATACTTACACCGTAACTGCTACTTTTTCTAATTCCCAGACTGCATGAATTTAAACGTGCTGCTAGGTTGGCACCTCGGTCCCACCCTTTCAATATCGAAACAGTTAAATGTAGACGTCTCTTCTACTCCAATAGCTCCATGTCTCGCACCACCCGTCTGTGAAATTCCCTGCCTATTACTTGCTTCCCTGATCTTCAACTATTCAAATGTAATGTCAATCGACATCTACAGATGCCTTGATCTATTCCCCGCCCTTCTCTTCATCCTTTCTTCTATCACGCCTCTTTACTCTCGCTCCCACTCTCTGTAACCGCTTGTATGCTAGTGGCATCCTGGGTGAAAATGCTTTTAAAAAAAGCTACGTTACGGAGGGAGAAAGTGGTTGAAGTCGAGATGCTATGTCAGGACCGATAGCATTGCAGATTGTCCGTTTATGTAAATAAGCGGAGTTGAGAAGAGTTAGCATTAGGTCCATTGCTAATTATCCCTTCGTGTAATAAGCATTCTATTTCATTAATTACCTATGAGTTTGTCTTCTTATTTATTTTCTCTGTTATCTCGAAAACACGAAACATAACAGATAGAACGATAGATAGACAGCAACAGACTGAGATAGATAAATAGATAGATAGGTAGACAGACAGAAACAGATTGAGATAGATAAATAGATAGACAGATAGACAGAAACAGACTGAGATAGATAGATAGATAGATAGATAGATAGATAGATAGATAGATAGATAAAAAGAGACTGAGATAGATAGATAGATAGATAGATAGATAGATAGATAGATAGATAAAAAGAGACTGAGATAGATAGATAAATAGATAGATATTAACGGACTGGAATAGATAGATAAAAAGAGACTGAGATAGATAGATAAATAGATAGATATTAACGGACTGGAATAGATAGATAGATAAAAAGAGACTGAGATAGATAGATAGATATATAGATAGATAGATAAAAAGAGACTTAGATAGATAGATAGATAGATAGATAGATAGATAGATAGATAGATCGTCCGTTTATGTTAAACTGAGTTGAGAAGAGTTAACATTAGGTTAACTGCTAAGTGTAGTAAACCTATTTTATTACTTACATACGAGTTTGTCTTCCTTATTTATTTCGCTCTGTTATCTCGAAAACAGAAGATACAGCACAGATACTTCTTTGTATTTTATCATGACTTTCTGAATGCATGGCAGAAGCACCAGATCAGATGGGACAGCAATATCCAGCGAATGGACGAACGATAGACTTATAAACGTGTAAGATCGATACCGGCGATAAAAAATGTCTAGCACAACACAGAGAACCAACTTACCTAGAAGAACACCTAGCAATTGTTTCAATATTAATATTTTCACTTCATGTCAGAAAAAAAAAATTAGCGGGATATATTACTAATGTGTTCATCTGTCAGGTCACTTTGGAATCCATTCGTTTGCTTACTTATTGCAGTGATTCTCAACCGCCGAGCCACAGCACCCTAGTGTGCCGCTCGATCCTCTTTAGTGTACCGCGAAATATCGTCAGCACATACATGTGGGTGTATGTGTGTGTGTGTGGAAGTAGCAATGCTACAGCTTTAGTATTTGAATAAATAAATAAGTATAAAACTTTTCATTCCACATTAGCTAGAAAGGCTTTATCTATTTTATTGCAATTTTCTACTTATTTAGGTGAATTAGGCTTCTCAACCCCAAATAATACCAAAAATATCGCAAATGAACGTTGCAATTAGGGTGGTTCACTGACTTTATTTACCTGTGAAACTTATCTAATTTTAGATGGACACTTAGCGTAGTGTTTATGGAAGTGGGATCCGCATGCCGAGTTCAAATTCCGGCTGCGGTCAGAGTGTTGTCTCGGTCCATTTCTTCTTATTGTTCATGTGTTAAGTAGTGCGTAGAACGGGTTCTGTAACCTTGGTTGGCAACCAGTCTAGGAGAAGGATAATTGTGAATTCAGAACTGAAGGTATTTTGTTTCGTTCTCAATTGTTCACCTACACTCCCTCCTACATAAACAATGATGGCGTACAATGTTTCTGGAATTTTTGTAAACTTTCGGTGAAAATAAAGTTTTCGTCATTCTAAACCATTGAATATCTCAACCGCCGAGCCACGTCACACAATTGTGATCCTCTTAAGTGCGCCATGAAATACTGTCACGACTTACATATATGCGTGGGTGTGGAAGTAGTGATGGTACAACGTTAGTATTTGAATAAATTTATAAGTATTAAACTTTTTTTCAAAGAATTCTTTTCAATATTCTTTGATTATGTTATCTTAAATACTTTGTTTTAATAATTGTTTAATATTCAAAGTGAGTTTCTTTTTTTGTGTGTATTTTTTTAAAATCTACGGTTTTATGTCATAACATTTAAATGTATACCCTTTAAACATTTTACTAAATGTGCCGTGATACTTTCAATTACTCCCAGGCGTAGAGTTGATTAAAAGGTTGAGAAACACTGACTTGCCGTGACATATTGTTGTAATGAAATGTCCCACACTCTCTATCGCCTATGAGGACTGATTATATCATTAGCTATATATAGTGAGTACAAGATACACCTAGGGGCTTGCTTCAGCAATCAGTTGGAGATTCGTCTCCAGCTAAGCTAGTCGAAATCTCTACCCGAAGGCAGAGAGGAACCCAGACGAGGCTATGCCAGAGGGGAGAGCCTCGTCTGGGAAGGTAGACAGCTACCCGACCCAATTTTTACGGTGTCTACGGGGAATTTTTTCCCGAGCTCACGGGCTCGGTGTTAACCCCGCGTTAAAAAGGCCTTGTGCCACATCCTGCCTAGCGAGGAGGTGAGGTAAATAACCTTGCTTCGGCAAGATTCGTCTTCAGCTAAGCTGGCCGGACTCTGCCATCGGGCGGAGAGGAACCCAGACGAGGCTATGCCGAAGGGTAGAGTCTCGTCTGGGGTGGTAGACAGCTACCCGACCCCGTTTTTACGGGGCCTTGGGGGAATTTTTGCCCGAGTGTATGGGCTCGGATACCCCACGTTAAATTCGGGCTTGTGCCACATCTGACCGCGTGCGGCAAATATCCTTACTTCGGCAATTAGTTGGAGATTTATCTCCAGCTGTGAGGAATCCAGACGAGTCTATGCCGAAGGGCAGAGTCTCGTTTGGGGTGGTACACAGCTACCCGACCCCGTGTATACGGGGTCTACGGAGAATCTTTGTCCGAGCCTATGGCTTCGATTTTGCTCCGCATTAAAAATGGCCTTGTGCCATATCCTACCTCGCGAGGAGGTAAGGTAAATAAACTTGCTTCGGGAATTAATTGGAGATTTGTCTCCAGCTGTGCTGGTCAAACTCTCTGTCTCTGGGCAGAGAGTATCCCCAGACGAGCCGATGTCGAAGGGCAGAGTCTCTTCTCGGGAAACAGTTACCAGACCCCGTTTTATCCATGGCATTTTTGGCCGAGCCTATAGGCTCACGTGCCCCACATTAAATTCGGCCTCGTGCCACATTTGACCACGTGGGGCGGTTGCTAGTTATCCTTGCTTCGGAGATTACTAGCCTGCCACACGATTTCCTGTCTTTCAGTAGCGTATTCTCTTTTACAATAAACCTCTCTTTCGTTCATCTACGCGCGTGTTGCTGTTCCTTCACTCGAGTACCTTCTTTGTCTTTTGTAACCTCTTTAAGGATACAACGCATAACTTACATGACAACTATTTACACAATTCTCACGGTGATGTTAAAACTTTCACAGACAAATTTATGCTGAATATACTAAAAAAGAACGAGCATAATTTTCTGAAATGTCAAAAAGCAAACCTTTAAATTTACTTTCAATTCAACATAAAGGCGTTTCTTTTTTTTACAAAGATTTGTTCAGTAGAAACTGCGACAAGAGAAAATATTTTTCTAATTATTTTTCCTATTAATATGCAGAGCACGAATATTTAAAGTTATGAACTTAATAAATCTTATATAATTTTGAAGGGGTGTTCAGTTTGCTACGTAAATTCGCTATACATTGATCTTTCTACGAAAGCTAAAACAAAACATGCTCATACGACATGATTTCTTAAAATGTAAAAGAATTAAAAAGAAAAAAAAAATGAATATTTTAATCTGGAGTTCTTTTTTCATCGATTAAGCATTCCAGTTAAAAGTTTTAAAAAAAATCAAATTTTAAGAAATTGTTCCTTATGTGCATTTTTATTTTTGGCGACCAATTTATAATGAATTTACATAGCAAATAAGTAGCTTTATAAATTTTAATAATTATCTTTTAATATCCGTGATCTGAAATGCTTCATCTACAGTAATATGAAACAAATTTTTTTTTCTGGTCGTAGCGTCTCTTGTACAACACCATCAGCTTTTAATTTTAGTCACTCTTAAATATTACAGAAATCATTCTTTTCAAAGACAAAAAAAAAAAAACCCAACATACTTTTAATCAAAGTAAACTATGGAACTAGAACAATCAACCCCGGTGGACTAAATAAGGGGTTCGTTACGAAATTGCAATCACCTGAAGAAGGCTGGAGCGTACAACGATCGAAAGGTTGTGAATATGGCAACATAGATGATGATAACAGTCCGAACATTGCAAATAGCGTAAATAATTACAATGCCTCATTTCAGAAATATAGACAGATATTTATGATTCAGGTCTGTGGAAAAAAAATCCGATGTTTCCAGTAGCATGTCTAGAACGTTAGAAAATAATAAACTGCCGTCCATTTTCTGTTTACCAAATTCCTCCGGCTTCATTTTCACTCCATCTCTTTTCTTGCTTTCGTTTTACTTCTTTCTTTTCTCCTAAACACCAGACATCCAGCCAATAATTTGCGCCTAATTCTGCTAAACAACATTAGGCATAAATACAGCCTCCACCGCCATCGTTCCATATACAGTCACATTCTTTTATTCAGAGTGCATTTGACCCCCGAACACCGGCAAACCCTTCAAGCCCATCATTATCAATCCTTCGCTTTTACTTTCTCGCCTACCGTCCCCAGGATCCAAGATGAAGATTGCACCCCACATCCCCAAGGACTTCCCAAATGAAATAATGATTAACGATATTTCATGACTAACTCTCTACCTTGACTGGCTCTTGTTTTTATCGGGTAAAAACTATAAAAAAAAAAATAAAAAAAACGTTGGTGGAGGTGTCCATTTTTGTGCAGTAAGAAGAAAAACTTAGCTAGACAAAGAACAGACTCTTTCAAAATTGATTCTTTCCAAACGCTCCCCGACGTCGGGTCTCTCAGGCATCAGTTTAAGGATATGGGTTTTGATTATGTCTTTGAACTTAGTGTTAACTAACAAAGTGTATGATCAGACTTGCAATTATTTTTATAATATACTAGATCAGTCAGTTATGTGCCATACGTGATACACGCTTAGGCGGTCATGTATCTTTCGCTACATGACTGAGGCAGATTTTTTTTCCCGCAGTAGGTTGCCATATCTTTCTGCTGTAGACCGGTTGCCATCTAAGACTATAGAACCCGGTATGTCCTGCTATTTACCCGTAGCTGGGGTGAGAATAGAATTCATACTTTTCCAAAGGGTATTAGCACGTAAGTGAATTCAATGGATTCGACTAGAATTCGAACTCGGCTCTCTTCCTCAATCCGAGTTGCTACCCATTACTTTTGCTATATAATAGAAGTCACTTGTTAGAAAAGCCTGGTAGAAATTTGATAGTCATTAAAAAATATCTTAGGTTTGGGTCAGGTGCTGTAACAACATTCAGCAAAGTATTAGGTTGGTGCAAAAATAATATCGTTTTTTGACGTATTTTTAACGTCAAAAAACGATATTATTTTTGCACCAACCTAATATTAAAGAACATGAAAATCCGCCTAAGAATGAAACTATTAAGATATCTCCTGAAAAATAAAGAAGAGTGTTGAATTCTTATGTAATATTCACTTCCTTATTTTGTTTTCTTCTCCCTAGTACTTTCAAATGTTGCTACATACGCTTTTTAAAACGAATGTAGCAACATTCGAAAGTACTCAGGGTGGGGGGAATGAACTTTGGTTAATGTAGCGATTATATAAAACAACTAATTCAGAAATTTGAACATTTTTAAAACATTGGATAGACAGACATCTCTTATCAATAATAGTCAACAAAACATGTTTTTTTTTTAACCGAATTCACCCCACACAAGGCAGTAAAACCACTAAGATACAAGTGGTTACTGAGTGAGAAAGAATGGGAAAAAAAGAGAAACATTATTAAGAAGACAGTTGATACTGTTTTTCCAAGCACAGCTTAGATGTGGTACAAGGCCGAAATTAGGGGGCACCCAGCGAGAATCGAACTCACGAGTCAGTCGTAATTGCTCTAGCGAGACAAGCTTGCTAACCATTACACCACCTCGAGGTGCACAAAGAAGACAGTAGATAACTTGGAGTGATATTGCATTTAAATTTTTTTTTTTTTAAATTAAAATCAAAGTTAGCAGGAAAGCATAACGCGGGGATAGAGTTCCACAAGCGAGGAGTGCCAGAATAGAAACTGTGAGCATAGAACTTACGGTTACATCAGGCTTAATTAGCTGTAAATTGGTGAGACCTTGCGCCAATCTAAAACTGCGTTTAAATTCATAAAGTATAAGCAACATAGCGTAGAACAATTACAATGGAAGTATTTATAGAAAAGGAACAGGGAAGCTATATTACGGCGATGGGGAAGGTGACTGAAGCCGAGACGCCAGGTCGGGACCAATAATATCACTTCTTTCGATTTTATCAAGAATCTCTAAATATACAGCAGGAACAATGGGCCATATGTGGTAGCAATAATCAAGATGGACGAATGGTAGTCGTAAGAGATTCTGGAAAGAGAAATTGTCTAGCATGACACAGTGACGACCTTTTTTAGAAGCTCGCCTTGCAATAGATTCAATATAATCTTTTTCACTTCATCTCAGCCGATAATGTTAGTCTGAGAAGGTGTAACGAGTTGGTCTCATGGAGGTTAGTATCGGCCATGTTGATGGATTGAAGAAAAGGTTTCTTCAGGTGATTTTGAAAGAGTTCTTGCTCAATTTATACATACATATATATATATATATATATATATATATATATATATATATAGTTATTTTCCACGCGTAGCTTACATGTGGCGCAGGGCCGAAAGTATGGGGCACCCAGTGAGGATCGAACTCAATACTCAGTCGTAATTGTTCTAGCGTAACAAACTTGCGAAACATTACACCACCTGGAGGTGGTTAACTTATATATATATATATATATATATATATATATATATATATATATATATATATATATATATATATATATATATATATATATATATATATATATATATAATTTTTTTTTCATACTAGAACCCTGCTTCCCTCTTTTTCTAAAGATAGGTTGTCCTATTTTCAAAAAAAATTAGTCGTTTATAAATTTAAATGCCGTTGTGACGCGGCATACATAGGACGTACCAATCTAAGGTTGGAGACGAGGGTGGTGCAACCTCTGGGTTGGCAAGAGACTTTGTTCAGCAGACTTGGAGAAATATCCAAACTGTCGTCGCTGTACGGGGGAAGTCGAGACCATTGGTCACGCCTTCTTTCAGTGCAGGTCGGTAGTGCCGTTGTGCAGGTTTGTTGAAGGCCTCATGGTTCGCATGCTGCAGGGAAAGTTTTTTCTCCTTGAAGCCAGTTCTGTTTGTAGCAATGTGGTGCCGCAGATGACGAAGGCTGAACACTGTGTTCTGTTGCTTGCTAGGGGTTATGAGAGTCGTGATTTGGACGACGCGTCAGAAGGAATTTTATGAGAGTGAGAAGTTCACTTCTTCCCAACTGATCTTGTTCTTTAAGCATCCGCTTAAAGTCAAGATTAGGACGGAAAGGCGGCGGCTCACCTCATCAGAATTTGGCAAAAGGTGGGTGAATCTTGCGCGTATGTGCCGAGTAAAAGGGGCTGACCGTGAGTGGCATTTTGATGCCGTTTAGGCATTAAGATATTGTATTCCTGGGTTGAACATAGGCAACCCATCACGAGATTAGGTTAGAGTAGGATATTGTATTTTTTCTTTTAGTTTTTCTTTCCTGTTTCGGTAAACTTAGCTAGGGCGTGTTTGCTCATTGGTCCCTTTTATTCCTGTCCCCAATTTTTTTCCTTTAGTTTAACTCCCCATCACCTCCCTCGTTTTGGTGGTCAGTTATCTGGTGGATGCGGTGCGCCTTTCGTTTCGCGTGTGTATTTTTCGTATTTGTTGTTGTGTATGAATGAGTGTGTGCTTGTATGAATGCTTGGGAGGAATGAATGTGTTCTTTATTTTCATAGTCCCGCATCGATTTCGTCCGGTTAACTGATATTTCTGCCACATTTAAAATTTGTGGGGGGTTTTATTACTAACACTAATTTTTGTTTTGGTTTCTTGTAGATATTTTTGTCATATTGTATATACTCATTGGGGATCTTTTTAAAAATTGTTGCTTTTATGCCCCTCCCCCCACAAACAATATTTGTACATAAGGGGAGTATTTAGGATTTGCATTGAGTCAGAGCTATTTTGATGGATGTAATAAGAAAGGTATGGATAAATGTGGTGTTTTGGTGAAAGGAATATTGTTTTGTATGATAGGGTCAGTGGTTGTGACTAGCTAAG
>OZ010580.1:73047695-73092695 GCA_963932145.1 Acanthosepion lycidas | reverse complement strand
ACTAAAGCCACTATATGGAGCTGAGAACGGCTCATGATCAAACATTATAGGCATTCGTTGTCTGTTATATTTAACAAATATATATATATATATATATATATATATATATATATATATATATATTTAAGTTATGAAAAACTTGGTAATCCGTATGGGTAGTCCCAAGCAGGATGAAATCCGGATAGCTCAATGTAAATCCAGCGCTAATAATTTAAAGAAATCAGACCACTTTAAAGTTCCATTATAATAATTTATTTCACCAGAGCCCTTTCAAGGGACGTTGGTCATCAGATAACACGTCCAAAAATGAAATGAAAGATGAAAAGAAAATTCACACTTTCATTTCATTTTGTGAAAGTGTTATCTGATGATCCAACGTCCCTTAAAAGGGCCCTGGTGAAATAAATTATTATAATGGAACCTTAAAGTGGACTGTTTTTCTTTAATATATATATATATATATATATATATATATATATATATACACACGCACCCGAAAACCTTAAATTCGGTTGTGAACTCATGGAAGATAAGTGCGAATTTGTAAACACTGGCTATTACTGTTAATATTACAAGGCTCTCCCCCTTCCTTGAATTGAGCACTGTCAGTCATTGGCGTGCTTATTGCCAAAGTAGGTAGGTAAAAATTCGCCTTTCTTTCAACCGTGGCTTAGGGGAAAAATCCGACTGTTGCCGAATCAATCGGGTTTCGATCCAGGGTTGAAGCAATCGGATATCTAGCCACACTGATGATCCGTGATACAGTCTGTCTGTGAATGACATTAAATATACATATATGACATTTATATATATATAATATATACACACACACACAACAGACGAACATATATGAATGTACATGTGTGTGTATATAGGTTGAAATGCATGCATACCATGCGTGTATGAGTGAAAGAGAGGGATATAGAGACTATTGAATAAGTGGCATTTTTGCATGACAACAGAAGAACCTTGAAATAATTCATTAAAAGCAGGCGACTTAAATCCAACAGAAGCAAACGAAGTCAGCCTTGAGGATTTCCATTTCTGTAAAACGTTGTTCCTTTTCTGTTCCATCTCTTTTTGATTTCATTTCATCAAAACTTTCTCTTTCGACTACCTTCGTGCATTCTTCTCGTCGTTTTCTATGTTATTCCCCTGTGCGCAGCATTCTTCATACTTTGCATTCCTGCGCAGAAACCGGAAGTTGTGAGAACAGCTCGGCTTTCAAGGCAACATATTGTTCAAAAATGGTAGCTTTCCGGGAAGACGGCTGGTGAAAAAAAAAAAAAAAAAGTGGATGGGTGGGCCTGTAGAATTAGTGCGATCGGGAGATTTACCCAAGCGTTTCGAGAGAGGAAATAGAGAAAAGAATACGAGGCTGCTCATTTGCGTGGGAGATGTTTCAGATCGAAACTGCTTCCTTCTTCGATTTCACTTCTCAGAGACGCCGGCAGCGACAGCGTCGAAATCTGAAGATGGCTTCATATTGTTTGTGCGTCACGTGCATTAGCCCCTCCTCCTTCTCCTCCTCCTTCTTCATAGATTTATGTTTGTTTGTCAGGAATAATGTCAATTTTTTAGGTTTATAAAATTTCTAGCTTTCTTTGTTTCGAAATCATTTTTTTTAAAAAAAGAATCTGTCTTGTCTACACAAATAAAAAAAAAAAACGAACTATGCTGAAATATTAACTGAATTTACGGTAAATAAAAACAGGGAATGAAAAAAATCGGAGAAAATAAAAGGAACACAACAATAAAGGAAAAGCCAAAATTAAAGAAAAAATAATAAATAATGAATGTCTCGTACATATAATATTATGGCTATGATAACTGCTTGCTTCGACAGACGCTCCCAGATCTTGCAGAAATTAATTCTTATGCAAACTAAGTGCCTTTTCGATTTTGACAACAGATTAAAAAAAATAACTGTTTCAATAAAGTCCTGTCTTGGTTTTCATATTAAGAAATGGTTTCCAATTCTTACAGACAGAATCACATGAACAAATACAATTGAATAAAATATATAAGGCAAGAGAGCCACATAAACGAAAGGGTTAAAGTCAGGGTGTTAATGCCGAGACTTGAAGATGGTGAGATGGCAGTTATAATTTACCTTATATATATATATGTATATATATAATAGATATATATATATATATATATATATATATATATATATATATATATATATGATATATATGATATATATATATATTTTATATATATATATATTTTATATATATATATCATATATATATTATATCATATATATTTATTATATATATATATATATATCATATATATATCATATATATATGGTGCGATGGATAAATTGTCGTCATTTTATTTTTTTAATTTCGGGCATGCGCGTAGTTTTTTTTATTTTGTCGACTGCACAGTATAGTAGAGCCAGTTGGGCGCCATCTGTTAGAAAAAGAGCACCATGACGCAATCTACTCCGTCAGAAATTTAGAAACGGCATGGTGTATTGCTTGGCATTCGCATCGTAAGCTCCAATACGAACATTTTAGAGTGTTAGGGTCTGAATCTGATGACTGGGCAGAGGATGCGGAAAGAGTTCGACCAGTCTTGTGGTGATTACAAAAGTGTTTGGAAGGATCATTGGTGATAGTGACGTTATGCTTCCATTCATGTTCCCACAGGACGGAGTCAACACGGAAGCTTATAGTGTCTTGAGGATCTAGTGCTGCCCTGGGTCAAGGGGTGGCTGCTGGAAGACACTATGTTAGGCAACGGGACACTGCACTATGACACACAAACAGGAGTACACAGTCATGGCAGACAATTTCTGCGACCATACCATCTCTTACATCTGGCCACCTATCTCCTCAGACTGTAACTTCTTTGATTATTGTGTGTGGAGGACAGTTGAGTGAGAATCCAACAAAATTCCTTGTCTACCAAAGATGAACTTTAGGCAAGGATTATGGCACCATTCACCAACATAAACAAGGAGACTGTCCAGAAGAGTTGCAGCAGATACCGAAGTCGCCTGGAGACCGTGGTTGTAGCCGGTGGATATTTTAAGGAATAATTTTACTCTTTAGTATTTCAAGATATTTTTGGTGAAATTTTTGTAAATTTATCTGTTAAAATGAGTATCTGTTAAAGTTAGATCTATGTAGTTCGATTCGCTTCGTATCAAATTACTCTGATCGTTTCCAGCGAAACATTTTGGCCAAAAATCTAACTGTAAAACGTCTCCTTTGATGACGCATATCCTATTGTCCATAGTCTTTCTCGGAGACAATCTTTTTTGCGTAATAAATGACTATTGATTTTTTTACGTAAATTTAATTCTTCAGCTAAATAAATAAAAAAAAATCATGCATTATGCGTAAAATTGACATTTCTTGATTCATTCTAATCAAATTAATTCATCGATTTTTTATGACCAAAAATTAAATTGCTTAAATTGAAAAAAAGAAAGACGAAAAGAAAAAAAAATATATATTCGATTCACTTTATGCTACAGAAATCAAAGAATACTGAAATGAACTTTAAGAATCAAAGAAATATTTTTCGAATAAAACAAAAGGTCGAAATTGTTATTTGAAGTTCTGATGTAAATCTTATTCTTTTATTCACTGAATTATTCCGACTTCTTCTATGTGCCGTGTCCCTTCGTGACGTGGGCGAGCATAGCTCTCCACGACTTTTTGTTCTTTATAGCCCTTAGTAAAATATGCCTTCTTGCTATATCTCCTTAACTCGGTTCTGTCAGCCGTTTACATAAGCTCGTTATAATATTATGCACTTAACACCTGTCCCCCCTCTTGACTACAGTATGAGATGTGAGTGTCAGATTTTCAAAGCTCTCCTTCCAAGGTCATTTCAGCAAGAAGTTTCAACTGTCTCTTTCTGATGCTGCAATTAAGTATACTTTATATAAGTAGTCTCTCTCTCTCTCTCTCTCTCTCTATATATATATATATATATATATATATATATATATATGTTATGGTAATTTACCCACGTACGCATAGACTCTCCCAGCTATAAATAGGAGCAGATAGATAGATTTAAAGAGGGGACTAGATAGATACCGATATATATATGTGAAAATATATAGAAAATAGGAAAGAACTGGTTAGGTAAATAATCCAATGTTCTTTAGTATTTTTGTTATTATTTAAAAAAAAAATAGTGCTCGATACAAAAGTAGAGCATAAATATAATTATTTATTTAAAAATATGATTCGAACACGCTACATAAGAGTTCTCATGTTTCAAAACAAGAAACATGAGAACTCTTATGTAGCGTGTTGGAATCATATTTATAATTATATATATATAGAGAGAGAGAATTAGATAAATAGATCTGGAGAGATAGATAGTGTTATGGTAATTTACCCACGCACACATGGACTCTCTCAGCTATAAATAGGAGCAGGTACTGCCTTTTGGATAAGGAAGTTGCCGCAGTCAGCTCTGACAGTCGAACCAAACATTCTTGCTGTAACACTCTTGTTTGTATATGTTTGTATTACTGTTTCTGTTAATATATTTTTTTTAACTCAATTCCTCTCTTTGTTTCTTTATTTCTGGCCCTAGGAAGGCCACATCACTTTAAAACTTAGCCGTTAATCACGTGTTCACTCTAAGATATTCTCATCATCCTTCAGTAGAACCTCATTACTGCTGCCTTAGTTCTCTTCTCCATCCGTGATGAGATGGTCTAGCCTTCACTATCATATAGCAGGACTTATATGACATAACTGTTCAATGCTCTTTTTAATTTTTTTTCTGTTTCTTAATACTTTTGGAAGACATCTTTCGATATCACAACGCGACTTCAGATTTCGGTGCCACATTTTCCGTCCTCTGTTAAAACACTTATTCAGTTGTTGTGAACATGCTGGATAGTGTTCAAATTTCCCTGTTGTGCTTTCACCATCGTAACTAGACAGAGAACCGCAATTAATCTGGTGGGTCGACCTTTCATACGCCATGTCGGCGATAATGACTCTCCACAACTTCCTTTTTTCTCCTTCTCCTTTGTCACTCCTCTTTGACCTCGTTCTCCTATTCATTGACTCAAACTCAAGTATTTTCCCGCTGCTTTCGCTTGCTCCTCTAGTCTTCAATATGACCTGTGAGTATTTAATTCTCCAAACCTTCTTTCTAAATTCTATCTGACAGAATTTTCACTTGTCCCATTTTGATTGGACATACTAGTTTTCTTTTCCTTCCTAATTTCCTCGTTTTTCGCATGATCTGTCTATGGTATTCCCAACATTGGTCGATAGAAGCACATATCTCTCGCTCAAAATCTCATCTTCATCCGTTAGAATGCTGTCCAGTATTCACTGCCGTGTTTTTAATTTACTGACTGGGGTTGAAAGAATATGAGAGAAAGAAAGACATTATGAAGAAGAGAGAAAAATAAAAGAACAGGATTTACATTTTTGAAGATCCAACATGACTGGGAAGGGAACCTAAGAGAGTTCGACCAGGGAGAAGAAACTTCTAGTGTAGAATTTACGGTTAGATCTAGCCATTTCAACTGTAAAATAATGAGACCTAACTGCCAATCGAGTAGTAAGCTTAAATTCATAAAGTCTACGTACCAAAGAGAAAAGCTCATTGGAACAATTATCATGAAAATATTTATAGAAAGGACACAGATAAGCTACATTAAAAAGAGGTTAAAGTGCCGAGATGCCAGGTCAAAGCTGATAAGATAGCAGACTCTTTGGATTTTATATAAAGAAAAGTATATCTAAATACATAGTAGGAGCAACGGCCTAGGTGTGACAGCCATATTCAATGCATGGACCAATGTTGGATAATTATGCAAAGTAGATTCTCGTTAGAAAAATTGCCGTTGTCCATCTTAAGAGCGTAGATATTACATAGTTCAACATATTTTTCTTTGTTTATCAGAGTATTTCATTTCTCTTAATACGCTGCTTGGTTTCTGAAAAGCATCTTTCGCTTTTCTTAAGATGTTATTCTCAATATACCGTTTAATAAATAAGAGGAGCATCAAATATGGGTATCCACTGAAAATAACGTGTTTAAGCAATGAAATATTACTGTTGTAGAATTCATATTTTCTACGAAATTTAACGAACATTCACTCCGGTAAATGTAATTAATACTGTTTAATTAAGAACAGAGGATTTACTGAAATAAATTGTATTAATAAAAATAATGTATAAACAGAAAATATATATATATATATATATATATATATATATATATATATATATATATATATATATATATATATATATATAATAAAAAGGCTTAAACACTAATATTCCATGGTCATAATTTATTATAAATTATGACCATGGAATATTAGTGTTTAAGCCTTTTTATTATATCCTTACTCTGTCCTGGACATTGAGTTCTACCTGGATTCTATCCTCTCGGAATTTTTTATTCTAAAAATATACATGTGTATATATGCACCTGTGGATTTTTCATATATATGTATATTTACCACTAATATTATATATATATATATATATATATATATATATATATCGCACAGTAATAAAGTAGTGGTTAATGTATAACAACAGAGCTATAATCTATATTAATACTACATTTCCCTCACTAGAAGCATAAAAAATGTATAGTATATTTATTATCTCTTTCTGTGTGTATGTATGTATATATATATATATATATATATAAAATGCCAATCGAATTATATTCAGATTCGAACATCCGACCTGTAGTTGATCAGGCAAATGATATATCCATTTAGATTCGGCTCATCGAAATCATTTGGGTTTGCTTGATAAGGACAATTATTCCTTAAAATAGTCATAGGCATTTTAGGAAAAAATTAACATCATGCGATCCGTCTACCCAGGTTTTTGTTCAAATGTGTGAACAGACATACATTATGACAGTCAACGTAAAGTGTTTGTGAGTTCGTAGACAAAAGCTTTGTAGGCGGTTGCTGGTTAATCCCCTCTACTGTGTGCGTGAACAAGGCCTTAGTCAGCGATTACTGGTTGTCTTATCTTCGATTGTGTGCGTCTGTGTAGGTATGTGTGTGTACGCACATGTAGATCAAACTGACCTCGAACCCTCAGAAGTAGTAGGCTTCTATTTTTATATCCTCGAAGGGATTCAAAATCTAATTTCACGTAGAGGTGTGAACTTTTTGAATGCAAAGTTTTCATTCGATAATAATTTTCCACTGGCTTACAAAATTTTTTTTCTTGAATTTGCGGGCCTTGTGAAGGGAGTTATTATTGTTATTTTCAAAATGGTCCAAAAAAACACGTGCTAGATCGACAACTACGCCCGCGATTATTTTGTCAGGGTTTGTAGTTTATCAAGCAAACCTTCTGATGGGATTCTATTGGTTGAAAAGTATATATAGGATTTAATAATGTGTAACAAAAGCTCAATTATTTTTTTAATCATTTCACGCCAAGCAAGGCAATAAAGTCACTAAGATGTCAAGGATAACTGATTGGGAGTGAATATAAGAAAAAGAAAACTCGTGAGAATAATAAAAGAATAGAATAATAATAGAATAATAAAAGAATAATTAAAGAATAGAATAATAAAAGAATAATAAAAGAATAGAATAATTAAAGAATAGAATAATAATAGAATAATTAAAGAATAGAATAATAATAGAATAATTAAAGAATAGAATACTAATAGAATAATTAAAGAATAGAATAATAAAAGAATAATAAAAGAATAATTAAAGAATAGAATAATAATAGAATAAGAATAGAATAATAAAAGTATAGAATAATAAAAGAATAGAATAATAATAGAATAGAATAATAAAAGAATAATTAAAGAATAGAATAATAATAGAATAATAAAAGAATAGAATAATAATAGAATAATAAAAGAATAGAATAATAAAAGAATAGAATAATAATAGAATAATTAAAGAATAATAAAAGAATAGAATAATTAAAGAATAGAATAATAATAGAATAATAAAAAAATAGAAAATAAAAAGACTGAATATTGAAATTGCATTTAATTTTTTGAAGGTTAACGTTGTCTGTACTACAAGATGTTGGATGAGAGTTCCCTCAATGATAAGTGCGAGAAAAGAAGCTATTAGCATAGAACTATTACATCTATACATTACAACTGTAAAATGATGAAACAATCTATTAGGTTGGTGCAAAAATTATTTCGTTTTCTAACATATGTTACTATGAAAAACGAAATTATTTTTGCACCAACCTAATAATAGTACATTTAAATTTATGCAAGTGTAGGTACCAAAGTACGAAACTCCTCAGTCCAGGAGTAGTTTGGCGCTATTTGTCGTTTCAATGATTATTTATCAACAAACCTTCTGCTGGGATTTTATTCGTTGTGAAATATATATAGGATTTAATTCATATAAACGTTATTGCAATTTGATTAGCAATAATAAAAAAATGAAGTGTGCAGCGATGCGTGACAAAACTTATCCAGCTTGTTAATGTAGTTTTGTGATTTCAACGAATACTCGTTGTCACTTTCGTAATGATCGTTATAGTAGAAACTTTGAAACCGCAGATTACAACTATAGTAACGCCGTTGAACAATACTGGTGTCCGACGCCTTCGAATAACACTCGCACTAATAGTACTTTCTCGATAATACTCGCTCGAAGAGTAATCTGTGTAGTGATCCGAATAGAGAAATGGTATAGTGAATAGAATAGAGACTAGCGATCTGTTTAGTATAGAGGATAGAGCAGAAATAGTATACAGGATAGACTAGAAATTGCGATCTGTATCGTAATAAAGGATAGACTAGAAAAGGTAATCATTTAGACGTTACGCGACTTCCTACATATGCGTTTCTCCCATGGTCCATCTAATTCAATAATAGGATTTCCTGCGTTTGCTCACTGGAGATCTATGTTCAAATTCAAGTGTTGGCAGCGACACTTTATTCCTATATAGCCTGTTGATTATTAGGTTGGTGCAAAAATAATGACGTAACAATGTCGTTTTTTGACGTTAAAAAATACGTCAAAAAACGACATTATTACGTCATTTTTGCACCAACCTAATACTTGTAAGTTAGAGTACTTAGATTTAGAATGAAGATTGAAGTTGTTTCATTGTCTCATTCTGCCAAGACCATTGCTTGCTAGAAAAAATATTTTATGTGTGGTTCCAGAAAAAGAGCCAGGTAATCAGGTTAGTGGTTAATCATTAAAGATAAATTGTTTTGTAATATTTATAAATAAATATATATTTAGCATACTATATCAAAATATATCAAAAATCAGTTATAATGATTAAAAAAAAAAAATAAAATTAACACTCGTGTCGGCCATTATACCGAGTTGTATGTTTGCAATTGCTGATGTCGATAATTATATTGGCAGCCCTATATTTACATAATTGGCTAATCCTGATTAGGATAAATTTATATCTAAAGTCAATACCGTTGTAACCATAGAATCTGGATTTTCATTGGTTAAAATGTCAGGAATTGAATGTTGCTGTGAATCTGAAAAATGCATCTTAATAAAAACAAAAGTTATATACAATTATAATTAATTTTATACTAACACATTTAGAGCAAATTTAATGCCAGGAGCAATTTTAAGTATTAAACATGTTTTATATAATACATATATTAATATTTCTTTTAGATGCTTTAATAATTCTATAACGAACTGATGAAATTGGAAGAAAAAATTATTTGGTTGATTTGTTTTTTTTTTTTTTTTTACAGCTTATCAAACTTTTTATTTAATGCCTTACTAATTAATCCATAGCTGGTGTGGATAAGAAGTGAATTCATACCTTTCCCAAGGGTATTTGTGCGTAAGTGAATATAACACGACTGGAATTGGAACTTGGCTGTCCGATTTCTAATTCCGAGTCGTTATCAATTACACCACCGGTACATCGAGGCTTACAGCACCTGTTATTCAGAGCGGTCACCCATCTGGGTACTGACCAGGTTCGACGTTCTTTAACTTCGGTGATCGTAAGAGAATCGGTGTTTCAACGTTATATGACCGAAAGCCAGAAAAGAATAGCCAGATAATTTTTAGCATCAAAATTTGTCTAAAGTTTCAGTATCTTTCCCGAAGCGCCGAAGGTTTATTAAGAATAATAAATTCAGTAGAATATGAGGGGTGATCTGAAAAGTTCATAGGCTGACTATGAGGGACTGATGCGCGAGCTGTTAGCTCTTTCATGCATTAATTTCAACTTTTCTTATTAATAACTGCGGTGTTTCGTTCAAACTGACATCTAACTATTCAAAGAAGACTGTTCATCCTGTTGATCCCAAAATCCAACAGCACCGGATATGACGTCATCATCTCTGCGATACTGGCTTTTAGTAAAGTATTTTTTTTTTCATTTTGGAAACAGAATAGGGAGAGTGATCAACAAGGTCAAAACCACAACATTAAAGATGGAGAATAATAAAAGATAATATAAAAAGACAGAAGCCATTGAAACCAAGCATTCTTCTGATGAAACAAGACCCATTTTATTAGTTTTCCTGGGCGTTTGGTCTTGATAACCTGTCGTAACTGCCTCAGCAAATTGGCATAGTACTCTCGATTAATAGGGTGGCCCTTTTGGGGATAGTCAATAAAAACAAAGACTTTCGCATCCCAAAAAACTGAGGCTGTCACCTTCCCTGCAGATGAAAAAATGTTTGCCTTTTATGGAGGAGGTAAGGAAGGATGTTTCCATTGCATGGATTCTCTCTTTGTCTCTGGATCAAAGCGATGAAATCAACACTCATCCTGGGTTAGGAAACGTTTAAGGAAACCAGCTGGATCTGCCTCAAACAATGTCAGATTTTCCCTTGATGTGATCAGCCTGATGCGCAATCGATCAGGTGCCAGAAGACGTGGTGCCCACCAAGTAGAAACCTTCGTCATGCAGAATTCATTGTGCATAATATTCTCATCTCTCTTACGATATATGTTAATAGCATTAGCTATTTAATTTATGATCATTCGCCTATCACCATGTGGTGTTCACGATCAATGTTTCCCTCGATAGTGGCAGTTACAGGATGTCCAAACCTTGGATCATCTTCAAGATTCTCCTTTCCCGCCCTAAATTCATCGATGCACTGTTGATAAAGCTGTCGTCCCCTAATGTAGCAACCATATCATCATGAATATCCCTGGGAGATAAACTTTTTTTCTGTAGGTATTTGATAACGCGACGATACCAAATTTTGTTCAATTTTTACAGGGAAGTCGCTAATAGATACATTTGAAGTCTTCTCTGAACAGCCAGATGTCATTTTACCTGAAAATAATGTATTTATGAATAAGAAGTGATTAAATTAATGCATAAAAGATTTCACGGCTCTAGTTTATCTCCTTCATAAGAAGCCGATCAACTTTTCAGTCCAACCTTGTAGATAGGAGAAGGCATCTGGTTCGGGGGATTACAACCGTGACAGCGCTTTCCTCATTACACTAAAAGAGTTTGGGTTAGTATAACATTGATACCAAAATGACAATAGTTCAATGGACTGGACAATGTCTGTCCTTGATCCATATATATATTCAAGTATATGTGCACCCCACATTTAAAATGACCTTGAACAATCAAATCTCAGTTTACTCAGATGCAATGCATTTATAAACTAATGCCAACAAGATTTCACGGTTCTAATCTATCTCCTTCATAGTCAGGCTATGAACTTTTCAGCCCACCCTCGTAGATGACATATTGGAATTGACTTAAAACATCGCATTTGTTCAATCGGACATTTGCAAACGGTTGGTAGTAACATATATCGGTCATATAAAATCCTTTCGCAAAAGCGCACGTGACGATGACTGCGAGATTTCGGCGTTTGAAACAAAATGGCGTCGAGTGGACAGACGAATGAAAAACGACACAGTCAGGATTGGCTCATAAGGAAAATAATTTCGTAATTCTATCAACCGACAGGCGTTGAAATCAGATGAATAATAAATGACGTTTAGTGCTGAAAGCGATCTTAAATAGACGATAGGTGCGCCCAACAAAACATATCGATTTATTTGCTACCATTTTGGTAGATGGAAATGACGAATCGAATGTTGAATTTCGTTCCTTGAGGTACGTGTCATATTAGTTAGTCATTGACGAGTCTTCAGAATAATAAAATGCTAATAGTAATAAAATATCTATCTATCTATCTATCTATCTATCTATCTATCTATCTATCTATCTATCTATCTATCTAATCCCATCCCATTCTGTTCATATCTATCTATTGCCCTGACGTTGTTGCATCCACATCCTGGGCACGAAGCTGAATTGCAATCATGGTTCTTTTCACAGAAAAATTTCAACCATTCACTGGGTATGACATTAAATTACTACCAGGCATAGTATAGGAAGCAAAAAGGATTAGAAACTAATTATTTGTATAAGGAAAACTTCACCTATATATTGCCAGCCTACAACCTATCCATTAAAACCTAAGATAGTGTTTTCAGGGAAAATATCATTTTTCCATGCAAACAATCTATTGAGAAAAAAATAGACATCTTAACTATCAACAAAAATCATAATCTACCAACTATCTGTTTACGCAAAATGCTATGATTAAACTACTTACAAAAATACCCATAAAATTGCAATATATAAAGCGCACATTTACGAAAGCCGATTCCCAAAACTAAAAAAACGGGGTTCACCTGTTTGCTCTGGGTGAAGACCCGTGACGCCAGAGGACAGTCCTGGTGATTGAGTGATTCCTGAGCTGGTATAAAAATGGAGAGTAGTTTTCACAACCTGGTTTAGACGGGTGCATGGAATAGCCCACCCCAATCCAATCAGGTAGAATCTTTACACCATACTATAATTGGGTAGATATGGTGAAGAATGCGGGTACTTGCCACCGCTTTCAGCACGACTATACTGTCTGTGTAGCCTTGGTAAATCAAGGCGAATGGGATTAGTCCCCACCACTGACAGCGTCCTTTAAGAAGGAACTCCGAGGCGTGTGGGGAGCACAGACGGTGAATACAAAAACAAAATTATATGACGAACTCTTATAAACGATCCAAGAGGCCGTATGAAAACTCGGAAACAGAAAGTGACAATGAAATATCAAGAAAGCATAATTTACAGGTTTGGTTTGTTTTACGGTATATCGACCTCAATGGGCTAATTAATGCCGACAAAATGTATCGCTTGTAATATTTTTTTTCAAAAATGTATTGCTGGTAATAATTTTTCTTCAAAAACTTATTGCTGGTAATAACTTTTTTTACAAAGTATTTCAAGTATTAAAACTTATTTACTTCTGGAACTGGGGGGTAAATAGGTTTTAATACCTATTTACCCGCCGACCTGGGGTCAAAGCACTATGAAATATGGGCTTTGACCCCAGTTCGTGGGGGTCATCTATTTGCCCATAGCTGGGACCCTTAGAGGGGCTACCATCCCGGTCAGGGTGGACCTGGGAACACCAGCAATTAAGAGTTTGCTCCACTCTCCGCAAAACCTCTTGATCAGAGGCCTTGCTGTTGGACTTAGTTTATCGTCTTACCCAGGAAGCTTTCCAGTTTTCATAGTCATAGAATTATTAGAGGGTGAAATATCAATGGGGTCACCTTTTCGTGTTACAAAAAAGATTATATGTCATTACAGAGCCAAAATCAGTAAAAAAAACAAAAAAAAACAAAGAAAAATAATACTTCTAATTCATGTAAAAATAAAAGAAAACATACTAAAAATCAATCAAATAAACGACATGAAAGTAACGGCTTATCCCCGCCAATTTCTTTATCTCTAAGGTAGTAATAAAATCCACAGAATTGTCACTCTGCGTTCTGGACAAAAATAAAATTGATGACACCCTAAAAAAAACGAGGCGTAACAGATGTCAAAATAATACAAATAAAAAGAAATGTCACATCTATAAACACAAACACATACATTTTGACATTCAACGAACCTACCCTACTGAAAGAAATAAAAATAGGATATACAATATCCAAGGTTGGGATATATGTTCCTAAATCTCATATATGTCACAAATGTCAGAAATTTGGTCATCTACCAGATCAATGTACGAAAATACCAGTCTGTCGAAGATCCGTCCTGGGTATGACGACAAACTACATCAGCGTCCTGGGTAAGACTACAAACTACGTCCAACAGCAAGGCCTCTGATCAGGAGGTTTTGAGGAGCGTGGAACCACCTCTTAATTGCTGGTGTTCCCGGGTCCATCCTGACCCGGGGTGGTAGCACCTGTTAGGGTCCCAGCTATGGTCAAATAGTTAACACCCAAACTGGGTCAAAACACTATGAAAGTGTAGAAATAGGTTTTAAAACCAGAAATAATTTGACAAAATAATTATTAGAAACAATACATTTTTGCAAAAAAAAAAATAAAATAAAATAAATAAATAAATATTACCAGCTATACATTTTTTAAATAAACTTACCAGCGAAGGAAAATTATTACCAAAAATAGATTTTTGGAAAAAAAATATTACCAACAATGAAAATTTTGTCGGCATTAAAACCCATTAAGGTTGATAGACTGTAAAACAAAACAAATCAAACCAAACTGTCGAATATGTGGGAGATTGATCATGAAGAGTTACCCTGTGAAAGACCTCTTATGCCCCCCCGCCCAACAAAAAAAAAACACTTCGCAGATTCTAAAGAGTGTAACATCTGGGAAAAGGAAAAGCCAATAATAATAAAATCTAAACAAAACATCTCATTCCAAGGAACTGAAAATTTGTCGAAACTAACTTCCAACATCATAGCAAATACTACTACAATAGCAAATTCCCAAAATGACATACAAGAGAACAACAGAATAAGAAACCAAAAACTTACAACTCTAATAAATGAATTAAAAAATAATAGAACTATTAAAATTTAATATACCATATATAAACCAAACACCCATAGTCAAAACAAATACTATCCTGTCAACCTCAAACAAAAAAGAATCTATAAATACAAAACAAATAACTCTGAAAACCCCTAAGAAATCCACTCTTTCAAACAAAATTCCTGTAGTTTTCCTTAAGAATATCAACCCAGAATTAGCCCCGATCCTAATGAAGTTATTCAACCGCTCCTTGAAGGAGAAATCCTTCCCAAGGTTGTGTAAGGAGGCAAGCGTATGTTAGATCTTAACGCCGGCGAGCGATCCTCTCTCTCTCAGTATAGACCCATCAGTCTTGCCAGTATCATCAGTAAGCTTTTTGTGGTTTTAATCAACAAGAATGTCATCGAGCATACAGATAGGAACAACCTCTTTTGCGACGAGCAGTATGGGTTTCAATCGCTGACACGTCCTAACTACAAATACAGTGGCTCTTGACGACGTATACCTCGAGGACCACAGCATTATATATGTCGAAGGCCTTCAACAATGTGTGGCACAAAGGTTTTGCTAGACAAGCTCTCCAGCTGTGGAATCACTGGAACGGTTTTCTCTATTATAAAATTCTTCCTAACAGTAGATCTCTGAAGGTAGCTATTAACAGCCATCCTCGGAGTCCCTAGCGGTCAACAAAGACGCTCCTTTTCTGATTTACCTAAATGATCGGCCTAAGAAAATGACCAGATTATTTGTAAACAACTATGTCGATGATATGACGATATGAGGGCGTACTTATAAGACATTGGCAGCTGACCTCTCTTCGGATTTAGCATTAACTTCGATCTAGGGAAAAAACTGGTTACTTTTAATGCCTGGAAAACCAAACTAGTTACACTTCAACACCGGCGATCAGAACCCGAACTACCGCTAGTCACAATGAATGGATGTCTCCTTGAAGAAATGCCGTGTCTTGAGATAATATTAAGCTTCAAACTCGCACCGGCCTCAAGTGGAACTCTTATATACGGAGCCATCGTTAAAGATGCAGGTAAAATGATCGGCTCCCTGTAACGCTTCAGTAATTGCCTGACACTTCACGCTACCCTCTACATTTATAAGAGCCAGATCAGGCCGAAAATGGAGCACTAATACTATATTTGGCCAGGAGGTGCCCGGTCCTCACTTTCCAGTCTTGATAGAGTTCAAAAGCGTTTCCGAGTCCTTGTTTGGTAAGAATTATATTTCACGCTCAAACCTTTTTCTCACAGGCGGGATGTGGTGTGCCTCTCACTGTTTTATTCTTATATCCATGGAAAGTACTCGGACGAACTACATTCTTTGGTCCCGCCAAGTCTAACCTTCATGTCTAGGGCCCGCTATACCACTTACATTGTAGCAAACCATCCACATTTCCTCCGTATTCCATTGGCGAGAAATTCCACTCGAACATCTGCTCTGTGAAACAGAAACGCAAGAGAATGTTTCCCTGATCACTACAATCTTAATCTTTTAAAGTCTAGTGTCAATCGTTATGTTCCCCTTCTATTCGTATAAGCTGTCCCTTAACGTAACTTTCTACCTCGAGTGGTCCCCAGGCCTTGTACCTTACTGTAAAAAAAAAGGGAAACGTTTAAGCAGAAACAAAGAACGCCATGGACAAACGAATTAATCAATGAATCAATTAAATAAACGAGTTTTGCGTATATATATATATATATATATATATATATATATATATATATATATATATATATATATCTCATTTATTCGAAAATTCTAACATAAAAATGTTATAAAATCACTATAAAAATAGCCATTTTGTTTCAACGCTTCTGGTGTCTTATCAAGTGGCCTTCATTTGATAAGACACCAGAAGTATTGAAACAAAATGGCTATTTTTGTAGTGATTTTAAAACATACTTATGTTATTATTTTCGAAAAAATTATATTTGCTCTACTCTGTTTTGAGCACTCTTCTAAGAATAGTATTTTGTAATTATTGGAAATTATTCCGTATACACCAATCCTATACTTGTGTGTGTATATATATATATATATATATATATATATATATATATATATATATATATATATATATATATAAAATGTCAACGAAAGAAAAGTTTGCATCGGCCAAATTGCTTAATGTCATGAAAATTCAAATTAGTCTATATTTTTTCTGTTTTGTTTCTGTTGACAAAAACTGAATATGAAACTATTCAAAAACTTCACACAACAAAACTGTCCATGTGTGAAGTTCAAAGAGCTCCCTTGTCAGTAAATAAACGAATATTAACAACTCATAATATTTCAAAGAGAATCGTCGTCCAAAAGGAACGAACAATTAAAAACAACTCATCCCAACATCTGAATCCCCAAAATGTGTGAATAAGAAAAACATTTATTAATGATGATTCATAGAATGTTTACAGCCACTCATATCAAAGTCACAGAAAAAAAAATAATCAGGATAGAATTTAAATATGAAGATAACCGAAACTGTTCATTGAATGCCATCAATGTACCGACAGAAATACAAATTCGATTATATTATACTTAAAACATGTTCAGGAAGAATAAAGAAAAAAAATCTGCTTAGGCGGCCATCTTGCCTAAATGACTCAGCTTCACCTGCTACTGGTTCAAAACGATTTCCAGATCCGAAACTCTCTTCTGGGAAATAGAGATTATGTATTCGCAATGCCTTCTCTTTCAATGCATTTTTTGTGGGATGAGGGTGCATTTTAACGCTTTCGTTGAAATTAGACGAAGGCTTTTAATCGAGGTGAGTTATGGCCGGTCACAAAGCTTTCAGTGACGAAAATGCATACGGGATTAACATGAAAATGGAAAGAGTCATCGTCATTGTGCGTGTACCATCCCGCAAGAATGGCCTTTCGTAAGCGACGTTACGCCTGAGCGTCATCTGGGTGTATAGAAATAACGTTCTCAATCTCTTGTCTACCAAATATATATATATATATATATATATATATATATATATATACACACATGAAGGGTGTGTGGGTAGCGCAAAGAGTGCTTAGCGTCGCCGAAATTGGAATAGGCGAACAGAGTTCAATTTCCATTTAGAGACTGTTGCGTTCACTTTCGCACAAATATTATTAGGAGAGTCATGAATCCATCTCTCCCCACCCTCCTCGAAACGATGTGCTAAAGAGCAGGGTAGACTGGCCCTTCCAACTTTGTGTGACATTCAGCCAAGGCATTTATTTTGGTGCCCGAAACGTAAACGAAATAATTTGTTTAAGGAAGTAATTAATCACATATGGGTTCCGGAAGCTGTTAAAGTGACATGAGCTTTCCTTGATGACTAAAATAATGAACCTCTCTTTGCGATGACGTCCTTCGTGGCTTAGCGGTTTAAAGCACACTTGGCTATACAGTCATTTCCCTTGCAAAAGAAGGGTACAGAAATTCGGAAAAGCCCAGGCCAGTAGACGAAGGTTCTACTGTTTCAAAAAACAGACGTTTACTCAAACACGTGTATCCACTAAACATTGCGTTCATTGTAAACATATCATTTAATCATTATTTAAACTCTCCGGGTAGAGAGGATCAACAGACGAGGTTATGTCGAAGAGCAGAGTCTCGTTTCGGGAAACAGCTACCTGATCTCGTTTTCTACGGGGTCTACCGGGAATGATTGGCCCCACATTAAATGATTATTCCGGAGCATATGATTATCAAAACGCATTTAAAAGTTGTACTCACTTCTTAAAATAACGACCAGTGTTCATATTTATGATTTTTGTTGCAATATTTTGTTAAAGTTGGTAAGCTCAAATATGTAACGATACCATAGGGGAATCTCTACGGATATTTTATTGCCGCAGAACTCGATACGAGCTTAATCATTAACTTAAAAAATAAGATTTATCAGACTATTAAAATAGGAAAATCGTGAAATTTTCATGGGTCTTCTTAGCTTATATATAAATGTTAATGTTGGCTCAAACTAAATTTTGTCAGTTGCGTATTCATTGCAATAAACGCGTTGAGTGTGGGTAATTAGTCGATGAATATGTGTTTACATAGACACGCCTTTAAATATGTACATGCTTAGTAATTTGTTCTCTGTTCTAACGAAGACGTTCTTGCTACTGGTATCGATCTTTTTGTTTTTGTATCTGGGAAGCCTCAGGTAGTTTTTGTTTTTTGTTTATTTACCATAGTAATTAATGGTTCTTTCAGAAATAAAATAAAATGAAAATATTTAGAAATACTCGTCTGAATTCGTTGTTTAATGGATTAAAGAAAAAAAAAACAAACAAACTTGTATTTATCTCCAGCCTTACTTCAAGCGACCTGTACCAGCTTGAAATGTTCACGTGATTTAGACACCTATTGAGCATGCGCGGATGAACTAAAATACTCATGTCCCAGTTTACGAATTGAACTTCCGTGTTTATCTGATGTGGTTGTCCGTAACATTTTTTTTTTTTTTTTTTACTCTTTCTCTAGCGCCCTTGCTCAGATATTTGCAATGAACAGCCTCCCCTGTTTTAAAATTTCGGCAATTTTTGACCATCGTGCCCGCCAAAAAATGAACGGTCAAAAGGACGTTTTTTTGTTTGACACCGCTATTATTTTAACTGCATTCACTCCCTCGGCAGTGTTCATTGTTTTAATAACGTCTTTTTGGCACTATTTTTTTTTTCGGTTACGAAGGCTCAAGTTTGCCAAAATTTCATAAGTCAATGGAACAGAGTGTTAATATCACTTGTTTAAATTTTGTCACGTTATTAGAGTGCCACAGCCAACGGAAGAAAGCTTTGCCGGGAACAGTGTCTATTTTATTGACATTGTCATTAGAACTTCGTCGTTGATCACATGGCTGGTACATTCTCAACCTCTTTCTATAGAACCACATGTTGATATGCATGTATGAATGTGTGTGTACAATGGGAGTGTTTATGAGTAAGTATATAAATATATATATACGTATGGTATTATTGAATAGCCGGTGACTAAATTTTTACCCCACTCCAATTCCTTGTGAACGAGGAGGACTGCTAGTAATCCTGAAGGATGAAAACTAAAACCTATCAAAGGGCAGAAGAACTCAAAATAAGTTAACGTCCAGTTAACTAGAGGTGATGTTTCAATAAATCACTGGAAAGAAGGTGACGGGAACCACTCCACTATCAATTCCAAGAAAACTCATGACTCTTAACATATAAGGAGTCTACCAAATGAATAAAACATTAAAATAAAAACACATGCAACCCTTCTGTAAGGTTGCAGAAACATTGCAGCAACTACATTTTGTTAGCTGAGTGAGTTAGGCCGTAAAAAATGGTACATATTAATTCGCAGGATCCGTTTTTTAGTCTAAACTCATATGGCAATTACAACTGAATATTTAAAATACGTCTAAAAATGTGAATATATAGGAAAAATAGAAGAATGCGTATATGAAATGTTGTAATCTGGTCTAATCTGGGTTCAAAGCATTGGAATATCTTACAACGCTATTAAAATATATATCGACTTCTTCCTCACTATTTACATTATTCGGACTATTGTCCTCATCTTTGTTGCTATATTTATCACAACGTTTCTGCCGTTTTACGCTCCGGCCTTCAGATGGTTGGAATGTCGAACTGAACCCTTTATTTCGCTCGCTGGGGTACACTGTTCTAGCTCTACGTCTAATGGAAGTTATCAGTTATCTCCTGTTAATTCACCTCACTAAGTTCTCCACAGCCTTAACCTGATATTGAACTCACAACTCTGGGGGTCCTGTCACTGGATATAGCCAACACATTTATCCACTGTGTCATGTGTCCTTAAGGAGACACAGGAGATAACTGACATCCATTAGACATGGCACGTGGAACTAGAACAGTCTACCCCAGCGAGCGAAATAAAGGGTTCAGTTCGACATTCCAACCACCTGAAGAAGTGTGGAGCGTACAACAGACGAAACGTTGTGATATATATGGCAACAAAGATGACAATAGTCCGAATAATGTAAATAGTGTACATAATGC
Organism: Acanthosepion lycidas; assembly: GCA_963932145.1. Lineage (NCBI taxonomy): Eukaryota > Metazoa > Mollusca > Cephalopoda > Sepiida > Sepiidae > Acanthosepion > Acanthosepion lycidas. The sequence continues at coordinate 73,071,881 of OZ010580.1, read as the reverse complement.
CTCATATCGGAAATATAGACAGAACTCTTTCTCCTCCGAACACTTTCTTCCCTTCCCCTTGAGAGTTCATAGCATAACCTCCCACCTGAGAATCACTAATCCTTAAATTTTTCTAGTCGCTAATTGATATATCGGTGAATCCAATCAACTATAGCGTGTGCGTTTGATGACACTCCTGAACCCATTCAACCATGGTACTTTCTTTACTCTTATCTTCGTCTATACACCTACCATTGCTTACCAACGCCATCAAAGACTCCTTCTTCGTCCTTTTGGACTCAATAATCCGAAATACCTGAGTATCGGATAAAATCGTGGCTCTTGGATAATTCAACACCAAAGTTGTCCGTCATCACCGTACATGGAAGAGCGTTTACGGTCACCGTGTTATTGTCAACTGCAATGCGAACGGACATCTGCTTCTCGGTGTCTGCGCAGAACATGACCTGGCCGTGACCAATACCCTGTTCTAACTCCCGAACCGGCACAAAACAACATGGCAGCATTCAAGATCCCCAAATTAGCAGACCTTTTACAATATCCTCATTCGATACCTGGACAAAAGAGATGTCCACATCACCGGTTCCATTGCCTGGAGCAGATGATTGCCGGGCAGACCAACGTCTTCTGCTCTCGCGTCTCAAGATCTCTGTTCACCCGACCACCTAGGCATTCTCCTGCAGACAGGCCTCACCGTCGGTTTGACTACATGAAGCTCCAGGTTCCCAAATGTCAAAGCTCTTTCGATTATCCGTTGTAAACAACCTCAACGACTCAACGGACACGGAGACCATCAACGTAAAATGGACATCCCTGCACGCTGCAGGAACATCAGCAGCAGAAGTTCTTGGGTTTCAGAAAAGGAAAAATAGGACTGATGCAACGAGCATTTGGAAGAAATTGACCAGATGGTCAATCAAAAGCGAGAAGCACGCATGGCTTCCGAGAACTTCCCCCCTCAGTTGATAAGATCTATCAGTAGGCAATAAAAAAGTACCAAAAACGACTCCGCACAATTCAGAACAGCTGATAGCAGGCAAACGCAGCGTAAATCCAACTATATGCGGACCAACAGGATATGCGTCGCTTCTATGCGTCTAAGAAATTAAAACTTTGACCCCATCAAATCAACAGTGGCAGGGCTTAAGGAGTCGGACGGTACCATCATTCTTAGTGATCCCGAGTCCATACTGGACCGCTGGGTAAAACACTTCCAGGGCTTTCTCATCGACCACGCCACCACGCCGGAAGACCTCCTGCGGAAGACCCCAACTCCCTACCCGTTACTGGATCTCACACCCCACAACGGGAATTAAAAAAAGCACTCAACTCCGTGAAGCCTGAAAATCATCCCGGACCCAACACTGTGCCGCTGGATTATTTTTCCTATGGTGACCGCGAAGACCAGGCTCATGCTTCTTTATAACAAAAAAATTGGAAAGTTTAAATAGTTTTTGATGACTTTAAAATTGCCAACATTGTGACGACCTTCAAAAAAAAAAAAAAAAAGAAAAAAGAAGAGACCTCTCACTCTGCGGAAATTATTATTGCATCTCCACTCTCTAAGCATCGCCGGTAAGATCGTCTCGTGAATACTTCTGAATCGACTCTTCCCCGTGCCACTACGATCTCCAAAGATTTAAATGCAACGTTAATCGCCATCTTATATCTTCCTGTATCCTGTTCCTTTATTGTTATTTCTCCTCATTTCTTCTCACTAAAATCTTCCCATTTTTTTGTTCACTCCCTGTAACCTCCTCTTTGCGTCCTATCGGCATTATCGTCTTGCTAAAGAGAAATGATAAAAAAAAAGACAGTTGTTTTGAAAGTGCTTTTAATGAAGCGACGACATCCCCTTTTAAGGAAGCAATAAATACTAATTGATATTATTATTAATGACGCATGTTTGACAGATGAAAGAAAAAAATTAAATAAAATCTTAAAAGTAGCAACTTTTTGCTAGGAAATCTGCTCCTTGATTTTTTTTTCTTCATTTATTATGTTTGTGAAATTGAGTGCAAACTTCACACGGAAACAATTATCCAAAGAAATTTTAACGTCTGCTAAACAGGAACAATGGCGGTGTAGATCTTGGGAGTAACGAAGATAATACATTCTGACTATCTCATACCAAGTTTTAATTACTATTTAAATAGTGCCATTGTACGCCGACACTAATGCAGATTGATTCTATTTCATTTGGTTTGTGAGCAAAATGCACTTAAGTAAAAAGAAAAAAAAAAAGGCGAAACACATCTTTACGTACAAAATTACACAGGAAATTAATGGTGAACTTAATTATATCTCTACTCAAATACAACTTTTAAAAAAGGCGTCAGTTACGAAGGACAATATTTTGTGCTACTAGTATCAGCTAAGAAGTGTATTATTTCCACTTAAAGCTGTAACTGGGTTATACGATTTTTTTCTTACAAGGATGTTCACCCTGTACAAGTCCTTCAGTTAGGGGTTTACAAAGTAAGTGGCACAGTTTATGCGGATATGTGCGGAGATAAAGGTTAGACTTGAGCCGGTTAAGATTGTAAGGATTGGAGAAGCATTCTCTTCAGAGTCGATTCCACAGAGCCACGTTTCGAGGGAAGAATCTGCTTGAGTGGAACTTACATCTCACTAAACGGGATACGAAGGGAGTGAGGGTTTGCTGCTTGGTGGGTCTTAGATGCGAAGGTTAAAACTGGTGGACCTATAGTACATCCGTTTTTTTTTTTTTTAACACTTTTCATGGATAGAACAATAGTGTTGCGTGAGGCTCGCGACGCTTCTGTCTGTGAGAAAGGGGTTTATGGTGGAAAATAATTAATCACTCACAAGCAGTAGCGTCCAGAAGGTGGGAGCAGAGGGTACGTCCGCCCGAGCATCCGTATCAAGAGGACATCCAATCAAAGAATGAAATAAAAAATTAGTTTATATTTAATTTGAATAAAGCATTTATTTTATATTTCATCTGTTTTTACATAATTAAATGTCCTCCTTTGTCACATTTCTTAGTACGAGGCCCTAGAGGACATCTACTTGAGTCTTGGTGGCATACAATCAAGGAGTTCGTCCCGGGGATCATAAAACCTCTGTACGTCACATAACGATTTTGTACTCTATCGAGACTGGAAAGTGAAGTCAGGGCAGCAATTTTGTCTTTAAAAATGATGAACACAAAAATATTTGTCCCGAAATAAACAACGCCCTTTTTTTTCTCACAGACGGTACCCAACTGACACAACTATATTGTGCAGCCGACAAAATAGAAAATAAAACAAAACGCATGCGCGAAATTTAAAAATATATAAAAAAGAGACAATTTTTCCATCGCACCATAAATATATATATGTGTGTGGGGGGGTACGTTCGTATATACCGAGTGTAACAGCATAATTGTCCATCCCACAAAATGGTTAATATTAAAAAAAAAACACTAAACTAATTAAGTTTCTATTTTCCAACTTTTCAGATAATATATTTAGCCATATTGACACCATTTCTCCTAAGAATCACTGAAAATCCCATTTCAGATATCCAGCTAGAAAGAAAAGGTTAAAATTGTTTTGTGCCACCCTGATTGTCTACCCAACTGTAATGGTGCCAACATTCATACTATAGTTTAAAAAAGAGGGTACAGTCGAGAGCAAAACTAAAACGGAGGTTGCAACAAGAAAATGACCATCATTTCAATTTACAGCTAAAGAGATCAATTAGAAAAGATCCAACTCAATCCATAAGACATTTGGCACGTAAGAGAGAAGTCTGTTATGACATCCAAAGTGCAGTGACAAAAGACTTGAAAATAAAATTATACGCGAAACCTGTGAGGCACATTTTTACTCCAGGACAGTAAGTTAGAAGGTAACACATACATGTGTGTATATATATATATATATATATATATATATATATATATATATAATTTCAAAGCAACGACTAACTCGTGTATACGACACGCGGAAGCGAAAATCGCGTCGCAGCTCGTGACGTCACACATGACCACGCGAGAGTAAAAAAAAAAGAAGTATTAAGTATTGGAAGCCGTTGGTATAAACCACTGGCTTCTGTTATAAATTATAGGCATTTGATAACAGAAGCCATTGGTTTATACCAACGGCTTCCCATACTTAATACTTCTCGTTTTCACTCTCGCGTTGTCATGTGTAACGTCACGAGCTGCGACACGATTTTCGCTTCTGCGTCTCGTATACACGAGTTAGCCTGTTTTTGTTGCGTGAAAAATTTCAAGGCAACGACTATCATTATATATATATATATATATATATATATATATATATATATATATATATATATATATATATATATACACACATATCTAGGTATGGTTATATGTATGTATGTATGTATGTATGTATGTATATCAACTCACCTGTAGACGACCAGTATTCACTACTGACATAACTGACGTGTTAATTCACTCTACCAATTTGGAATTTTCTAGACTTTTTCTCATTGGATTTCATTTTCATTCAGTAATATATTTTAATTCCTTTTAAGGCCATTAATTTCACCTCTACAAAGAATAGATCACAGAGTTCAAATAATTTTTGATGTACAATGAAAAAAAAACATTGGTTTGATTTTCATTTAAAGAAAATACAGAGACTTAAGGACCAAACATGTCTATTCTCTCAAGCCGATACGATATTTGGTAACCGTTCGTTTCTCGTCTTGTAGAGTTTATCTTTATCTAAACAATAGACTAAATAATATATTGTCTATACCCCGTTGAATAATATATATATATATATATATATTCCGTTTGTTTTCTGACTTGTTCGATGCAATAAAAAATATTTTTTTAATGCAATGCAGTTTATATTGATTTTTTAGCCGTCACAAATTATTCCCCACTTAGGATTTTTTCTCGTTCTATTAGGTCATGAATTTGTGTAAGCTAAGCAGACTTACCTGAATATTCCTCTGGAAAAAAAATATTCAAGCAGTTGCTCTACTGCCATTAAACATAAGCTGTTTGTCCGTCGATCAATGGTTTTAAACAAAAATAAATCTTTGCCAATAAAATCACATCGTCGTACCCCAGTAAATGTGCTTCGAATAAGACGAACGAAAACACTATTTCGTTGATGATGATGACAACGTTATATATATATATATATATATTATATATATATATATATATAATTCTGTGACTTCCGTTAGTCCGTTTGTCACACCCTCTAAAATAGCCATACATTGACCAAGCGAAACCAAATTTGGATGAGAAGTGCAAACAGTCAAGAGGGTAGAATGTACAACTGGTTTTACTAGGGTGCGTTTGGAAAATTTAAGTTTTATTATTTGACATACAAAATACTCCCACTATTTTAAAACAATTTAATGATCAAAATAACAAATACTTACCATATTTGACGGCATATGAAGTTTTGAGATGAAGTGTTGTCATTATACAATGAATTGTTCAGACTAGCATTCTCACCTTTGTTGTTTCAATCATATTTTGGCATGTCTAATCTCTGACCTTTTTTATATTGTTTGAAGTTATAAGGTGAAGTGTTGTTATTATTCAGTGTGATTTGGATGAATATTTGGAACATAATGATCAAGACAACAAAGGTAAGGATTTTTAAGCCTAGTTACTCTTGAAATGATGACAATACTTCAAAACTTTAGACAATATTAACAAGAGTAGAGAGCCAAGTAAACAAAACAATAAAGATAAAGATGTTTGTTTGAGTAATTCATTGAATAATGCCAATACTTCAAGACTTCAGACAAGATGGTGAAAACTGAAGTGATCACAGGCTGAAATTTTGTGATTAAAATAAGATATGTAAGGATGTGACTCAGAACAATTAATTGAATAAAGATATGATTTTTCAATTTTCATATGAAAGTATTATAAATATATTTAATATTTACTGTATTTGATGGCATATAAGGCTCACTTTTTTTTTGCTAAAAATATCTTTTAAAATTCCCCAGCATTTTATATTCCATGTGTAGGTTTAAAATTCACGATAGTCGGCCGAAATTAGCTACCTGGCAACTCCTATTAGCTTAGACTTTAGAGTAACTTTCATATACCTATTGTCATTATTTAAAAGGCTATTATGCAGATTAAAAGTGTTATCATTGATAATATTCATTATATTAATTTTATCACATTTAATATTAGTACTCTGTTTCACTAAAATTATATGCTATAAATTCAAATTATATATTTGTAAAATATATTTGTTTCATTAATATTTTTCTTGCAATAACTTCTAGTTGCATTGGTATAAATACAATCAGAATTTTTATATTCTAATTATTCCAATAAGACGTTTACAAGACGCATGTTGTACAGATCATATAAAGGATATAATAAAGTTTTTATAGGGTCGTGTTCTTTTTTCTTATTATTTTTCGTTTAATTGTAATCATGGCTTGTTTAACCAAATTAATACCTCATAAATATAGCCTAGGCTGCACGATTTACTAATAATGTTCTGATTTTAATTACTAGATTTTTTCTTGATTTGCCCTGCTGAATTTGGGGTTTGTCTTATACACCATCAAATACGGTAATAAAAATGCAATATTGTTTGTTGCATATCGTTTCTTTAATTTTTTATATATTTTTAATTCTGTTAAAATATAATGCACTGTAGTAACACTGTAAATATAAACACGGTAGCGGGGAGGGTTTCAAATGGGCAGACGGGGCGATCATTTCAACAAATCTAAATACTGTGACGATTTTAACACGCACTAGCATTTTGCAAAAATTCCAGTTAGTAAAATTTCACTTAATGCTTGAGTAAGCTCATGGCAAGTTCTACGACAATAAAATATCTGCAGAAAATCCCCTACCGCGCCGTTAAATATTTGAGCTTAAACACTTTAACAAAATATAGCAATAACAACCATGAATATAAATGCTGGTTGTTATTTCAAGAAGTAAGGGGGTACAAATGAAAAGATGTAAAATTGAAAACATTTTCTATTTCACTGAAAAAGCCTTTAAACACTTCTGTCTTCACTTTCTTTATTTCTTTCATTTTCTCTGTTGGCTGTTTTTTAACGGCATATCGACACCTCTATGGATTATGTAATACTGAAATAGAAATATTTTGTACTCAATTTTTTTTTTTTTTTTTTTTGAGAATTATTTAGTAACACAAGTTTTACTAATTAACTCATAGCTGGAGACAGGAGAGGTGGATTCATACCTTTCCCCTCGTAAGTGAATATAACGAACCCAACTGAAATTGAAACTCGGCTTCCCGTTTTCCAGTTCTGTGCCGTTATCCATTACACCATCCGCACAAACAAGCTTAGAGCATCTGGTATTCCCAAGCGGTCACCTATCTAGGTACTGACCAGGTTCAACGTTGCTTAACCTCGGTGATCATACGGGAACCGGTTTTTCAACGTAATGTGGCTGTCAGTAGATGAAAATGAAGTAGTTTCCTTTCCCCACCTTACACGCGATCAAAACGGAATAGTCAATATTTATGAAGTATTGGCAGAAGAAGTTAGACACTTTTATCTTCCCTTCTTTATTTCTCCTGTTCTTTCTTTCTTTCTTTCCTTCCTTCCAAATCCCCGTCTTACGAACATTTCTCTTAATACTAATTTAAAAATAATTCAGCAGAAGATGTTATTTTATTTAATCTAAGGTAATTGTATTTTGGTGATTGCTTACTCGGTTTCCGAAGTTCAATACTGTACGTCTGAAAAATGACGATTTTATCACGGCTGTCATCGCTTCTCGGACATTTGGCTGAGATCAAATTGTAGTATGTGTTCTTAACAAATCAATCTGATTCTCTCTCCCCACTTCTACTTCCTTTCTTTCTTTTTCTTTCATTTTGTTACTGAAACCAAATAATGTCTTTCCCCCTCTTTCCATGCGATCAAAACTCGGAATAGTCCATTATGGATTAAGTATTCATAGGGCGTAACGGTCGTACTAAATACCGAAATGAAGAACAAGCATAAATATAATACTTGTTGTTGTAGTAGTAATAATAATAATAAGTCGTGTTTCCTGCTTTGCATCCGGTAGAGCCCGGTCCAAACTATGGTCATTGGGCTCTATAGGAGAACTGTCATTTAATTGATAGCACTTTTCTTAGTATATGGGATGTTCCTAGTAGGGCGATCTTCTGGGCTACTTGTATGTTGATGTTATCTGGGACACTGTTAGTAAAATGGTCCATTCCTTTTCTCACGAGGCCCAGTGCTCCGATTACTATTGGTACAGTCTCAGTCTTCATTCCCCATATCCTGTAAATCTGGGTCTTCAAGTCCTTGTATTTGGGCAATTTCTCGATAATTTTCATGAAGGTGTTTCTCTCAGATGGTAATGCTATGTCAATAAGCAAATACTTCCCGAATTTCTTGTTTTTATGATAATATCAGATCTGTTTGCTTTTATTTCCCTATCAGTTTGAATTGGCATGTCCCAGAGGATAGTTATATTGTTATTTTGAGCAACTGTGTCTGGTTGTTGCTCATACCATCTCTCAGTGGTTTCGATTTTGTGCTTCTTGCAGTGCACATATGTCGATACCTTGTTATGTCTGAGGGTATATTCATTTATTGCTAGTTTCGGACATCCTGAGATAATATGGTTGATAGTTTTATTATATTTTCTGCAGCTCCTGCATTTCAAGTTAGTTCTTTCCTTGATAATGCGACAGTGATAGGATCTGGTTTCGAGATTTTTGTTCTGAGCTGCATTAATTAGCCTTCTCTCTCAGATTTCAACTCGGTTCTGCCCAGCCACTGATGTGTTTTATGTTGGTCCACATCGGCTTCTTTCGTTCTTTTTCGGTATTTGCTATGCAACGCGTTGTCCTACCAGTTCTTAGGAATTTCATTTGGCCACGTTGTTTTACTCGTTTCGCGTTGATGGTATTCGCTTCGTTTTTTGTTGGTAGGGTTTCTGGTATATTAAGCTGTTTCTTGAAGAGTGTAGCCTCTTTGATGATGGAATAGATTTGGTGGTTTACTATTTGTAGGATAGGGTCATTGGTTTTTGTGAGGTAGGCTTCCAATCTGATTATTGCAGGTTTTAGAGTTGATTCAAGTTGGATTAGGCCTGGCCTCCTAAAGCCCTTGGTACATACAGCCTGTCAATATCTGATTTCGGGTGGTGTATTATTATTTGGATAAGCATTTTTCCGGTCCACTCCTCAGAAGGTAGCAGTTATTGACGGCTGATTTTCTCATTTAAAGCTATTTTTATACCAAGTCAAAAATTAATTTATGCACTAGTTATTGGCGTTAGGTTGATTTTTGTCTATTCGTGTCTGTGTTTGTAGAAGGCTTTCTATGGAAGCTGTTCAGGTATACTCAGGGAATAAAGTTTCCACAAAAAGCCTTCTACAAACTCTCTACAGCATTAATCATGACAAACAACAAGTTCGAAACATTCATATCTCGTCAGTTATATAATACATGCGAAAAACAACCCCCCACCCAAATTCCACAGAAAAGAAAGTCCCATTTTAATTTTTAATTTTTTTTATTTTTCGTCTCGCTGATAAAGAACACAGGCGTGTCCGAAAATTACGACATTTAGATGTATCTCATCATACTTCCATTAGGCCAAAACGACCTACTAATATGCAATAAATATTATTAGTTTCGTTATCAATATTATTATTATTATTGTTGTTTTTATCTCTTAAATTTCTTTCACCAGCTTATTATATCTACATATATCTACACACACACACATATATATTAGGTTGGTGCAAAAACAACGTCGTTTTCTCACATATGTTACTATGTGAGAAAACGACGTTATTTTTGCACCAACCTAATATATATATATCGCTCAATCTTGTAGATCCGTTTGATTATACTATGCAAGTTTTACTGCGTGCTATAATCTATATCTCCTTATATGATAGGAACAAAATATTTTCCACTTGCCCTTTTTGAACTAATAACGATTATTTTAATCTCGCTCCGGAGAGAGAACAAAATTAGCTTGTTTTCATGCTACAGATAAGCCAGAGCCAATTTGTCCGAGCGATAGAAATCGTTATCGAAACAACGTTTCTATTTACCCACAATTCCCAGTTCTTATCGGTGCGGCCATCTTGATACGCATCCCCGCCTCTCTCTCTCTCTCTCTTGTTTTACAAATATCCAGATTAAACATGTTCGATAATCGGATATATTGAGCTCTTTCTTTTTCTTTATATATGCATTCCTATTGTGAAAGACAAATTACACGCGTAATATTTCGAAAGTTTTCATATTTGCGAAAAAAACAAAACAAACAAGATAAAAACGATTATTCTTGGAATATTGCACTGTTTTTTTTTTACTTTTTTTTCTAGTGGCAACTGTTAACGCATGCGCATTACGTACAGTAGAATAACCCTTCCGTTTCTTTATGAAAAGAATGATACTCGGTTGTATAATTAGGGTTTGATCATACAAGCCAACGTTTGAAGCATGAAGAAAAGTTTCTATTTTTTATGCGACATGTCCGTTCAGGATGCGAGCTATCATATTTCTTCGCAACTTCCTGTCATTTTTTTTTTTTGATTTTTACTTGAAGTAACTCTTACACATTTTCCACCATTCTTTGTTTTCTAGTCCCTGTGCTGTCACCATTTTACACGCTACTTGTCACTGCTTTTCCTGCCTTTACTATGTCCTGGGAGTATTAAATTATTTAAATTTTCTTTGTCCATGTTGTATCTCAGAAGTTTCAACTTTCTTTTTCTAATTCTAACTATCCCAACGAACGGTTTGAACTGCTAGGTAACCTTGACATTTGGGAAGGATATTAGAATATTCTAGAACTTATACTGTCAGCAAACCGACTGCATTTGGATAGAAAATGAATTCAGGAAACATACAAAAGTAGAAACGGGCGAATCTTGTCATCTCACTTATTCAGATTAAACAGGAAGTCGAATCTGAGAGAGTTAAATGTCCTTTTTTTTCTGTCTCTTTTTTGTACAGTGAGGTTCATCCTTTACAAGGACCGGGGCCACTCGAGTTAGAGGTATACATTAGGAGGCAATTTATGCGGATAGGAGTCGAAGATAACGGTTAACCCAAGCATTGAACAGGTTAAGATCGGGGAAACAACTTCTTACGAGTCGGTTTCACAGCTTAGTGGTTCACGGGAAGAAGCTGTTTGTGTGGAACTTATTTCTCAACGGTTGAATACAGAGGGAATACGGGTGGTTTGCTACTATATAAGTGGCATATCGAGTCCTTGCCGTGAAGATTTGAATTGGCAGGACCAGAGTATGCATTTCGTTCGAGAAATATATATATTTTATTTTCATTTAATATTTTTTTTTTTACAGTAATGTTCACTTTGTACAAGGCTCAGGGGCCACTCAAGGTAGAATATGTTAAGGGGTAGTTTATATGACTAGGAAGGGAAGATAATGGTTATCTTTAGACTTGAACAGGTTAAAATTGTAGTGGTCGGTGAAACATCCTCTTGGGAGTCTGTTCACAGGAAGAAAGCTGTTTGTGTGGAACTTATTTCTCAACGGTGGAATACGGGTGGTTTGCTACTATATAAGAGGCATTTCGACTCCTTTCCATTCGAGAACTTACCGTGGAGGCTTGGCAAATCCTACTTGTAGGAGAGAGGTTGGAGGGTGGAGAATACTTCATCACTCACGGGGGCTCGGAGACGCTTTTCGATTCTATCAAGGCTGGAGAGTGAGGTTTTGATAACTCCCACCCAAATATGACAATAGTACTCTGTTTTCGGCCTAATCTGGCTCTTGTAAAGGTAGCGTATAGCAGAACCAGAATTAATTATTGTCAGCCATAATCTTAACAACATAAAATATTCAAGAGCTCCTACAGAATGTGGTGAAGGAAAGCGAGAAGAAAGGACTAAACATCAATTGCGAAAAGACAGAATTCATGGTTGTTAGCAAAGGGAACAGCTCGACATGCAAATTACTAATCGGAGATACCAAAATCAAATAAGTACAACAATTTAAATGTCTGGGAAGCGTTTTTAACAGAGAACGAAAATTTCAGAAACTGAAAATCCGAAGGCGCATTTGGGATAGCGAAAGATACCTTCCAAAAGCTAAGCAAAGTATCAAGAAATAAAAAATTCCTTACAAATAAAGAAAAGAGTACTAAGTTGTTATTTTAAGAAAAGAGTACTGAACTATTATGTAATACAAGTACTACTAATTAACCCATAGATGAGAGGGAGACGAGATGTATACGTTTCCTATGGGTATTTGAGCGTAAGTAAATATTAGGTTGGTGCAAAAATAATGACGTAATAATGTCGTTTTTTGACGTATTTTTTAACGTCAAAAAACGACATTATTACATCATTATTTTTGCACCAACCTAATATAATGAACGCGACTGGAACGGGACTCGGTTCTTCGACTTCCAATTTCGAGTCGTTTTCCATTACACTATCCGCACATCCAAGCTTACAAAACCTGGTATTTACAAGAGGTCTCATTTTTAACTGGTAATTTTCTAGAAATGCAGGCAAGCATGCAGGCCAACACCATATGAATGATCAGTGCAATACAATCTTCCTCAACGCCATTTCTTTGAATTTAGGATTGTGCCGTTCTACAGGAACAGTTTAATAAATAATAGAATACAGAAAGAGAAAATATAAATGAAAAAAAAAAAAACAGAAAACGTTTGACGGAAATACTTGAATTTGATTCTAAACATTAAAGAGATGAATTAATGCAGGATTTTTATATAAAAAAAAAGATAATTGAATTATAAAAACAAGAACAAAAAATGCTATAAGGCATGACTAAACAAAAAAAAAAAAGTTGCCCCGTTAGCAACCTCCACTTCCGGTTTTTCCTTCCTTCTCAACTCTCTCCTCATTTCCGTAAGTTTAGTTATCCTTCATTAGTTTCCGGTGTTCTGTTTTGCATCATGTACACACGGTGTCCATGATTACGGCCGCTAGCCAATTAACCCCAGCCAACAATGTTTGTTTTTTTTTCCCATCTCAGGCCTTACAACCCTAGCCATCCCAATGGTATCTTTTACATTGTTATCATCGTAGAAAGAGGATTATCAAGATCCTGCACTGTGTATTTGGTTTCGCGCTTAACGTCACCGTTGCGGAAGCTTCCGGTGTTATGTTGTCTGTTTCCGGTGCGTCGTGGGTGTTCTATTTTCACTGAATGTGCACATCTTTTCTTTGTAAGCACGCAGTCATATAAACAATAAATTTCCATTCTCGAGGCAATGTAAAAAAAATATTTTGAAATTCGTATAAAACAGAAAGCTTATATATCGTACTGCGTGGATACATTGCTGTTTAAACTGCCTTCAATATGAGTTTTTCTGTTCTAGTAAGACTCGAGCTCCATCTTGAAGTAAAGGTTTCAGGAGTGACTAAGCTTTGACGTAAGTGAAATACTGTTCATCACATGGTGATTGATATATTATAGAATACATGAAAACATATAGCCCAATTGTTATAGGGGTCCGTGACTCAAAAATGTTGAGAACTATCTCAACATTTTTGAGTCACGGACCCCTATAACAACGAACCCTTCATAGACAGACAGACAGACAAGCAAATACTGGTTTCTTTCACAATACTTATACGTGCATTTCTCTATACAGCACCTTCCTGCACACTGAGGAAGAGCTGTCCGAGGCCGCACCCTCTCATTGCACCAGATAGAGGGATTTCTGCTCGCACCGAGGCCGGGTGTACTCGCTCGGCCTCCCCACATTAAACCGAATATGTGTCACACTGACTTTGTGGGTCGGTTGAGTAGATACTATATATATATATATATATATATATATATAGTGTATATTTAGGTAGCAATTTTTCATTAATGCATGTTTTATTAAATAATATACACAAGTATTTAGTTATCATTTAAATGTAGAGTCAAGTGCCGTGAAACGATAACTCTAACATTTTTAGACATTTAAAACAACATGCCTGCCCACGTACTCAATTCCGGAAAATCCTTGTTGACAACACAACTATAGTTAAACCTGAAAACAAACAAAAATTAAAAATTCTTGAAGCTTTATACATAAAACAGTTGAAACCTAACCTGAAAAAATAAACTATGAAATCTCCACAAATATCATTAAATGCCTATAATTTAGAACAGAAGCCATTAGTTTATACCAACGGTTTCCCATACTTAATACTTCTCGTTTTTCAGTCTCGCATGGTCATGTGTGACGTCATGAGAGTGACGCGATTTTCGCTTCCGTGTCTCGTATATACGAGTTTGTGGTTACTTGAAATTTTCATGCAGCAAGGGCGGACTATCATTGCTGTGTCGTCCGTTGTTGTTTGATTTATTGAAATTGTCCTCTTTGATAATGGCTTGTGTAAGCCGAAAGCTTAGATTGGATTTAAACGTGTATCAATATGGTGTTTTCCTTTCGTCTTTCAACGATAATGTGATTAAGCTTTTCAGACAATATGAAAGGAACTTACTTAAAATAAATAGACAAAACTTCTCTATATTATTTAATGAAACATGCATTAATATATCTATATATCTATCTTATATATATAAAGTTAACGTCGCAGTCAACACTCAGAGGCGACAGGCTGTTTCATGCTAGACGCAATCGTCAGGCTGCATGAAACAGCCTGTCGCTTCTAAGTGTTAACTTCAATGTTCACTTTTATATTTATATTTACATATACTCTATCTCTGATATTGAACACTTTATCCCATAAATTTAGCACACCTTAAAACTGTATTTCTTCATATATATATATATATATATATATATATATATATATATATATATATATATATATATATATAAATTGTTCTAGTGAGACAAGCTCGCTAACCATTACAACTTGTTACGGTGGCCCACTAAACACCTAGATATTTCAACAGTAAAGCAGTGAGATCTAGTTGTCAATCTAGTAGCGCGCGCGCGCTTAAATTCCTACAGTCACGGCATCAAGAAGGAAAGCTCATCAGAACAGTCGTCATGGAAATATTGGTAGAAAAGACAGAGGGAAGCCATATCGGTGAGGAAAGAACTGAAGTCGAGATCCCAGGTCTGTAATGTCTCGATCCTAGATCGATTACATTACAGACCCTTCTTTGAATTTTGTTAAGAATTGCGAGTTGTATAGTAGGAGTCCCAGACCAAGTATATCAGCAGTATTCAATACACGGACGAATGGTAGATTTGTAAATGAGCAATATATGACTACAGATGCAAGTATCCTCGTTCCACCCCTGTGACAGCAGAATCTAACTAGATTTGGTATTTGAACGGATTTTAGATGTTATAAGCCTTGTAAGCTATGTTCAGTAAGATATCTAACTCACGTATTTTATTCTTATCGTACATTGTAAGTATAAAACATTGAAATAAACAAAAGAAAATGGGAAAAAAGCGTTTTGCCTTAAACTTACTTGAGGTTGGCAAACAGGATTGGTACCCTTATCCTCCATTTTTTTCGTTTATGTACATTATACCTTCAGGACATGGTCTATCGGGACTCTAAACAAGGTTGTATTTTTTTGTGTTTGTCCACTAAATATCCCTCCCAGTCAATATTCTGCTACACATTTACACGGAATTATTAGGTATGTTACTTACCGTTTCTCTATAGCTGTCAAGTTCTCCAAGCCGTCTATCCTTATTATGTGTTCCAGAAATTTCAACTACCTTTTTCTTATTTTCAAAACAAGCGTCCTTTTTGTTTCGATTGTCCTTAAAAAGGTCTTCTCTGCTTACATGTTCACTCCGTGACATTCTCCTCATCTCTGTTACCTGAAGTCTGGTCTTCATCTCTGAAGAAATTGTCCAGCTTTCATTGGCATATAGGATAATTGATATTGAATAGTAGTTCGGTATATTTTCTTTGCTTCTACGAACATTTTCCCGTTTTTTAATACAGTGTTTAGCTTTTGAAAAACATCTATCTCTATTTTCCAATACGACTTAGGATTTTTGTGTCCCATCTGCCGTCGTATGTTATACCACTTCGCAGATAGTTTAATTTTCTCTATTTATTTAATTTTGACGTTCCCATTGTCTAACTCGCAACATGGCCTGCGCCTTTTTCTGACGACCATACCTTCTGTCTTCTTACATTTGATACAGAAACACAAATAACACATATGACGATTTTATCAAATGGAGTTAGATCCAGACGACATTCAACTTTTTGATTTATACGAATTTTGTTAAAGCTTTTTTATTATAGAAACAATGTTTCAGCCAAATAGTCTCTGATTATCTTCAGGTGCCCATTATTCGTCGTTGATATAGGATATCGTGTACTAGTTGATTGTTGCGTTATTTTTATCCTGTGATATCCGTTTTTTGTTCGATTCTGTTGAACCGGATTATATAGATTTCTGATTTAACAAGAACGAACAAGAAACAGCATCAAAGAGAAAGTAACACAATGCTCGGCACATACATATATCAATGGAAAACAATGCATAACTGAAGATAGCCGGAAGGTATTGACCGAAACGTGTTTCTCATGACATGTAAAACCATCAAACAATAGTAAAGCTGTGAATAAGTCAATATAATTTGACTTACCCGAATAAATCGTCATTGACGAGCAAGTAGCAAGAAAAATTACACGCATATCTACATGAATTTACAGTCCTTTATTACAGTTAAATATCTGTCAAACTAAACTATAAATATGGCGCACCCAATACAGGCCGACTCCGCATTCTTGTGTGTGATGAATTATTGGACACATTGAAGGCAAGAGGGACAGAAGAAACAGCGTATAACCTATCTAGCGAGTTTGTTGCAATCCATGAGAGAATAGTTTAGGAGAGACAAATTTACTAAGAACTACAAAAGAAATTGTGGCGTGTCATTTCTTTTCCCGCAGACCAAACGTTTCAAGCCCCTCGCTACTCTATAGCTATTTCAATGGAAAATATCCAGACGATCTATATACCTTAGTTCCAACAGTTCACAGTTAAGACCCGCCATGCTAAGCACTTTGTAGAAACCCCGCCACCACACTCCTTTATTATTCTATTGGTGAGATGTAAGTTTCGCTTGAACACCTCCACACAAACCGTTGCTTTGGGGAACCAACTCCCAAAGTGGATACTTCTTCAAGTCACTGTAATCTTTACATGTTCAAGTCTAGGGCTAACCGCTATCTTCCCTACATATCCACATAAGCTGTGTCTTTTACTCTGTAACTCTGGAGTGGCTCTTGTTCAGGGTGAACATTATTACAAAAGGAAAAAAAATCGATGCAAGGTTTAGATGAGGCGTCAACAGTATTTACTAAACTTAGCTTAGTTTAATCCAGCGGTTCTCAAACTGGGGTACGCGTACCTCTGCGTGTACGTGAGATTAATTTAATTACTACATGATCAACCCTTTCGTGCCCTCGGCACTATCCCTCTTATTATGATTCGCGAACCTCCTGTTCCTTTTTTCGATAGAAAGAGACAATTTGTTTTCTGAATTACCAGGTAAGCTTAATTTTTTTTTTTTTTGAATCATTTCACCCCAAGCAAGGCGGAAGATTACAGGAAGTGAAAGTGAAAGAGTTGTGTTACTAGGGCATGATATCTACCATCCATTTTCTGTTATAGTATGATATCTACCATCCATTTTCTGTTATAGTATGATATCTACTATTCATTTTCTACTATGGTATGATATTTACTATCTGTTAGAAGTATGAAATATATTAGGGTTAAGAGTTAGGGTTTGGGTTAAAAACAGTGAACAGTGAACTGGTTATATATTAAAAATCATTAACAATTTTTTATACAAAAAAATTAAGACGATCATCAAATAGTGATTTTAATGTTTGTAAACTGATTAGGTATTTAAAAAAAAACTGTAAACTGGTCATCTTTTTTCTTGAGTATGTTCTAGCAATAATAAGTTTATCGCTATTTATGATTGGTTGCAAGTTCCTAGGTAGATATCATACTATAGTAGAACGAAAGAGGGTTAAGAATAAGGAGGATTGAGGAAAGGACAAAAGATGAACGGGGTTCAAGAAGATAGAAGATGACGATTGACGTTTCAGTAAAATTTTTCTTCATTTTTGAAGATAGCAGTTATCAGGGAATTAATAAACGGAAGGAAGTTCCCCAGGTTGGAAGTGTGAGAAAAGAAATTATTGGAAAAGAAGTGGCGGTTGCATTTAGCTATTTCCACATTAAACAGGTGGGACCTAGATGCCAATCTAGTATCAAGTTCATGTATTGGGTTGGTGCATAATTATCAGGCGTTTTTCTAGGCGAGTTATTTGTTAATAAAAATTGCTGTTTTGTTTACTTTTTTTAATAAAAATATTATTTTATTTTCTGGTTATAAAAATGCGTGTCGATATTCATACGCTCCGGAATAATCATTTAAAAATGTTATTGTTGAATTATGTTTCTTTTTTTCATAATAAATATTGTTTAAAAAGTACCTGATAATTATGCACCAACGCAATATTTGGATCACCAAAGAAACAAGCTCGTCAGAACAGAATATTTGTAGAAAAGACAGAGAGAAGCCACGTTACGTCGGTGAGGAATGGACAGAAGTCGAGATGCTTAGTCAGTATCGATTACATTACAGATCCTTCTTTGGATTTTTATGTACAGCAGAAATATACTTGGGAAAGATATAACCTTGAACTTATATTGGGAGTAAACCACCTGCATACGGATAGAAAATGAATTCAGCTGTAGGCATCCATTTATCTCGCGAGGTTATGGTAGCACCCTGTTTGAATTGACCAATACCCGAGAATACCATAGACAGAATATACGGGTAAGGAGGAAGTGTGTAAATTTCTGGCATGCATATTGATGAAAGACTGCCTAGAGAATTTAAAACTCACAAGACCTATTGAGAGGCAAGAGAGTCTACTACTTAACGGTTTTGTTTGAATGGTTAGATAAATTGGTTTGGTTTATTTTGTTTTACGGCATATCAACTTCAATGGGTTATTTAAGGCTGACAAGATTTTTTAGGTAAATAGAATATGTATTCTTTGTAAGAAATCAGTTTATATATCAGGTTTCATTGACGTATTTTTGTAAAGAGCGATTTTGTCGAGGGTCAAAATGTATTGCTGGTAATATTCTTTGCAAAAATATATTGCTGGTAATATTTTTTTGCAAAAATATATTGCTGGTAATATTTTTTTGCAAAAATATATTGCCGGTAATATTTTTTTTGCAAAAATATATTGCCGGTAATATTTTTTTTGCAAAAATGTATTGCTGGTAATATTTTTTTTTTTTTTTTGCAAAAATGTATTGCTGGTAATAATTTTTTAAAAATGTATTGCTGGTATTTTTACTATAAAAACCTATTTTTTCACTTTCATAGTGTTTTGACCTCAGTTTGGGTGTTAACTATTTGGCTATAGCTGGGACCCTAACAGCTGCTACCACTCCTGGTCAGGGTGTACCTGGGAACAACAGCGATTAAGAGGTGGCTTCACGCTCCTCAAAACCTCCTGATCAGAGGCCTTGCTTCCGGATGTAGTTTATCGTCAGACCCAGGACACGGATAGATAAAGAGATACAAGTTATGGGAGGAGGGGTGTCAAAAATCACCTAAACCAAAACAAAATAGAGGAAGTTGTGGAGACCTATGGGTACCAAAATTCCGAAGAGGAGTTCGTACGCTACTGTCAAATGAAAATGATGCGTGTAGATCTATCTGAAACGGTTCCCATAAATGATTGACACGTTTGAAAAGAGCTAACCTCACTCACCTCCATGTAACAAATGAATACAATGATAGACACAGAAAACTTACTGATTCTATGGTATTCATCATCATTATCATCATCATAATTATCATCAGTTCTTCGACTGTCTCAAATGTAGATTGGTGAGATCTGATGTCTGAAGAAACAAACAGCCTGACCTGTGGGCGGTGGCTCTCAGGCGTTCCGACATTGTCATGTCCGATCACTCTTTCTCTAAAAGCATAGAGGGCGCAAGCGTTCCACGTTCTGATGGGTGTATCCTGTGTTGGTAGCTTGATGGCTGTATCCTACGTTGGTAGCTTGATGGATGTTTGTCGCTTCGGTCGCCTCACATGTCACACTCGCACTGAAGTTAGTCATAGGGAGAAGGCAAAACCGTTGTTGGTTCGGGCTTCGACCGATTCGGCATGGTGTTGATTTGATTCTTTTTCCCGATGAGCCTTTCAGTGGGCTTACAGATAGTTAGGCGGCAACCATCTCCTCTTTAGGCTCTTGACCGACAGATATGATATTCGTACATTTTATATCATATTCTTCTGAAAGGGAGTGGCCAATACATTTGGGTAGGACGAGAGAAACCTCGGGTTAGACCAAGTGAGGGCACCCGGTGAGAATGGAGATTATTCACAATAATAATGGTTTGCTAGACGTGCTCGTTAACTTATAACCGAAACCAAAGTGTTCGTGTCATTTATTTTTAGAACGGCACCAAAAAGAATAACATTTTCTGATCAAAAAGAAAATGGTTGGGTTAACGGAATTCAAATATTAGGACGTGAAACCGTATTTCTATTCGTCATTATTTTCGCATAAACAATATTTCTTGATATTTTCTTCTATTTTAGCAACCAAACGAGTTGTCGAAAAATTGAAAGTTAATTTGAAAATTTTATTTCCTTTTCCACATCCATTCAGCTATCTTTTGCTGTCTCTCCTGTACAGTTTATTTGTGATTTCAAAAAAAAAAAAAAAAAAAAAAAAAAAATTCAATTTTTACGGCAACTATTTGCATCCTACAAGCCTCTATTAAAAGGGAAACAATTTATCGGCTCAGTCTTTGTGAAGTCGGGTGGTGGGGAATTATTTAAAAAAAAAAAAAAATAAATAAAATTCATTCGCTTAATTGAGATAAACATATTTGCACTTAATAAATATGGCGGCCTCAAGTCATGTCAACAAAAAGTTATTGTAAGATAGTTAAAAAGAAAGGAATTCTAAGTGCAGAAGATATTTTCGTTGTCTGTACAAGATACATTTTAAGTTGTTTTGCGAGTCGCCCATTTCCCCTTCCAATCAAAGGTGTTTCGCCCAAACATTATTCATAAATATTAAAATGTAGAATCAATTCAATAAATTATTCGGATTGTTATCATATGACTGTTGCTTTCATTGCTACATTTTGGCAGACGTTTTCTGAGGCGTTTCTCAATTTACGGGATGAAATATTGTCAAAATATTCACTCTTATAGTCTCCGCTTTAGTATAAGTACTAATAGCATTCTTTTGTATCATTAAGTGTTATTACTAGCGTTCGTTTTTATTTTTAAATCACATTAGGAGTGTTTAAGGATATCATGAACCGAGCGGGTGAAGAACGATGAGATCTTAGAGAGGTTGCAATCAAGGAGGAGGCTTATACTTAACATCAGAAAGAGGCAACCGAAGTTTCTGGGATACATAACGAGGAAGGATGGCCTGGAGAATCTGGTACTCACGAGTCGAATAGAGGGAATGAGAGACAAGGTGAAACAACGCATGATATACCTAGCGGCTTTAAGCAAGTGGATGACAGAACGTGGTCTGAGGGAGCAAGCAGAGGGAAGGAACTTGCTGCGAGCTGCAAGGGATAGAGGGAGGTAGAGAGCCATGATCGCCTACAACCTGAAAGGACAGGGCAACAAAAAAGAAGTTAAGAATATTTAATATTCATCCATTATTCACTATTATTCATTAAAATGATTTCTTTTTATTATATTAACCCTTTAATCTTTGCGTTCCTGAAAATTTTTAACCCTTCTGAGTTCCTGGGTAAAAATTCGCAAATAATTGGTATGTAATGTTTCACGGCAGATATAAAAATAGTTACAAGTGTTTACTCAGCGTTCAACCGGTCGCTGAGCATTAGGCATTTTTGTCTACCACCAGTAAACTGGACGTCAGTATTTATATATTTCCTATCTGACTTAATCAGTCAACCACCCGAAAAGTGAAACAAAGTTGCGCCGAGAATAAGCTTAAAATCTCTTTTATCCTACAATATGCACTTAATAGTGAATTTCAGTTTAACCCAGGGATAATCGCCCACTTTGATATGGAATAATTTTCCACTGCTCACCGCAATATTAAATATTCAAAAGCATACAGTGATGGGTAAATTATGGGTTGATGGGCACTTTTCTGTCTGGGTAAATTTGAGATCACCAATGTGATAAAAAAAGTAATAATAA
This sequence comes from Acanthosepion lycidas, assembly GCA_963932145.1. NCBI lineage: Eukaryota > Metazoa > Mollusca > Cephalopoda > Sepiida > Sepiidae > Acanthosepion > Acanthosepion lycidas. The sequence continues at coordinate 73,049,732 of OZ010580.1, read as the reverse complement.
AAATTATCCTGTGGTCATTCTTGAAATAGTTTTTTAATACTCAAAATCCTATATCGCCCACCAAAATGTCTAATCGACCACCATTTTCATTTCAGTTGTTTATCGCCCATACAACAGTGTGTGATATCCCCCAGGTTGGGAAACCCTGATTTAACCCCCGCATAAAGTATTATAACTTTGAAAAAAGAAATATATTCGCCATTTTTCTTCTATTTTTTCTTTTTCTTTATCTCTTCTACTTTTTCTTTTTTTTCTTCTTTTTTGTCCTCTTTAACTTTTTCTCCTTTCTTTTTTTCTTCTTCTTCTTCTTCTTCTTTCCTTCCCATTTTCTTCTTTTTCTTTTCTTTTTTCTCCTTTCTTCTTCTTCTTCTTCTTTCCTTCCCTTTTTCTTCTTTTTCATTTCTTTTTTCTCCTTTCTTCTACTTTTTCTTCTTTTACTTTCTTTTTTCTTTTTCTCCTTTCTACTTCTACACTTTTTCTTCTTTTTCTTTTTTTCCTTCTTTTTCTCTTTTCTTCTTCTTCTTTGTCTTCTCTTTCCCTTTTCTTTTTTCTTCTTTTTCTTTTTCTCCTTTCTTCCTCTTCTCTTTTTCTTCTTTTTCTTTTTCTCCTCTCTTCTTCTTATTTTCTTTTCTTTTTTCTTCTTTTTCTCCTTTCTTCTTCTCCTTCTTATTATTTTCTTTTCTTTTTTCTTCTTTTTCTCCTTTCTTCTTCTTCTTCTTCTTTTTATTTTCTTTTCTTTTTCTTCTTTTTCTTCTTTCTTCTTCTTCTTCTTTCTCCGTTCTTCTTCTTCTTTGTCTTCTCTTTTTCTTTTCTTTTTTCTTCTTTTTCTCCTTTCTTCTTCTTCTCTTCTTTTTTCTTCTTTTTTGTCTTTTTCTTTTTCGCATTTCTTTTTTTTTCTTTTTTCTTCTTTTTTGTCCTCTTTTACTTTTTCTTCTTCTTTCCTTCCCTTTTTTATTTCTCCTTTCTTCTTCTTTCCTTCCCTTTTTCTTCTTTTTCTTTTTTTTTCTCCTTTCTTTTTCTTCTTTTTTCTTTTCTTTTTTCTTTTTCTCCTTTCTTCTTCTACTCTTTTTCTTCTTTTTCTTTTTCTCCTTCTTTTTCTCTTCTTCTTCTTCTTTGTCTTCTCTTTTTCTTTTCTTTTTTCTCCTTTTTTCTTTTTCTCCTTTCTTCTTCTCTTTTTCTTCTTCTTTTTCTTTTTCTCCTCTCTTCTTCTTCTTCTTATTTTCTTTTCTTTTTTCTTCTTTCTCTCCTTTCTTCTTCTTTTTCTCTTTTCTTTTTCTTCTTCTTCTCTTCTTTTACTTCTCTTCTTTTTCTTCTCTTTTTCTTTTCTTTTTTCTTCTTTTTCCTTTTCTCTTTTCTTCTGCTTCTTCTTCTACCTCTCTTCTTTTCTTTTTTCTTCTTTTTCTTCCTTCTTCTTCTTTCTCCGTTCTTCTTCTTCTTTGTCTTCTCTTTTTCTTTTCTTTGAGTGAAGTGAGTTCCATCAGCGAGAAAAGCAACTGTTACAGTAGAATTTACGGTAAGCCATATTACGGTGTGGGCGCTTTTCCATCGCGTGACGGTTAGCGAATTTCTTGCGTTGATCTTTCTTTATGAGTTCTGATTTCGATACTGACCAGTATTTAATTCCTATGACCTTGTAGCAAAATGAAACTCAACTCAGCATATAATTATTTCGCATCTGTACCAGAGGCCGATATTGAAAATCGCTTAAAAGCTAGGAGTTAGATAGAATAAAGCTTTCATAGACTGGTTTTGTCCATTTAAGAGATTAACCTAATAAATTTCACCAGCACAATCAGTTTGGCCCTATATACTACAAAGCATAGATTAATAAAGATGAAAAATTGTATATATGTATACACATGTTTGAATATCTGTGTATATGTATATACATGTATGAATATATTTGTGTATATATATATATATATCTCAATATATGAGATATATCTGTCTATATTTCTGAGATGGGGTATTATGTACATTATTTACATTATTCGGACTGTTGTCCTCATCTATTTCGACATTCCGGAATGTCGAACT
>OZ010580.1:72987695-73045195 GCA_963932145.1 Acanthosepion lycidas | reverse complement strand
TCTAAGTCAAAAAATTGTTGTGTTCATCATATATATATATATATATATAGAGAGAGAGAGAGAGAGGAAGATATAGATAGGGAGAGAGTAAGATACAGATAGATCGAGAGAGAGAGAGAGTAAGATACAGATAGATCGAGAGAGAGAGAGAGTAAGATACAGATCGAGAGAGAGAGAGGAAGATACAGATAGATCGAGAGAGAGAGAGAGAGAGAGAGAGAGAGGAAGATACAGATCGAGAGGGAGAGAGAGAGATTGAAAAATAATATAGAACACGAAAATGACAGTCACCCTCGGGGTCCTAAACGGAAGAAGTGACCGCACATTTCGCTATCCTTTTTAGTTTTGATGCTTTTTATTTTTTCGGGCAATGGATGTCATTTCTGTTATGTTCTGCCATGATGGCTGATGGCTGGCGGATAATGGCTTTTAAAAGTGACAGCAATTCCCTGAAGATGTTGTTTTGCGTGTATCCCGTATGCGAAATATGCTGACCATTTGTTCAGCATTTGACCTCCTCGAACTGTAACCTTCAGTTTATCTACTTTTTTTTTTTTTTTCGATTGTCTTTATTTTTTTTTTTTTCGCATTTTATTCGGATTTCAATTGTTATTTATTTTAGACTCTTTACTTTTTTCTACTTTCTTCTTTCGTCTTTCCTTCTTTTTCTCTTCATGTTTGTTTTTACCCTCGAAAATTTCCCAGTATTCATCTTTGATTTTTTCTGAGGCACCGTAGTTCCTTATTGAAGAAGCTACAAAACCAAAAAATCTCATTGAAAATCTACAATTGCATCGTTAAATATTTGAGATGACCTACTTAAAAAAATATTGTAATATGAATCATAAAAGAATATACGATTTGTAGGTTGGGAACACTAGAATCAAGCAGACTCGTCAGTTGAAATATCTGGGACGCGTTCTGACAGAGGACGGTAAATGCGACACTGAGATCCGGAGACGCATTGGGATGGCCAAGGACGCATTTCAAAAGCTGGGCAGAGTACTACGAGAAAGGAGGATTTCTTTGGTAACGAAGAAAAGAATACTGAGCTGTTACGTGACATCTGTCCTCTTTTACAGCAGCGAATGTTGGACGATTTCCTCAAAGATGAAGAATAGACTGGAGATGTGGTTTTACAGAAGGTTGCTAAGGATATCATGGACCGAGCGTGTGAGCAACGATACGCTCTTAGAGAGGATGCAAACGAGGAGGAGACATACTTATCATCAAGAAGAGACAGCTGAAGTTCCTGGGACACATAATGAGGAAAGAGGGGCTGGAAAATCTGATACTCACGGGTCGAATATAGGGAAAGAGAGACAAGGGAAAACAACGCAGGACATACCTAGCGACTTTAAGCAAGTTCATGACAGAACATGGTCTGGGGGAGGTGATGAAACTTATTGAGAGCTAGGGGGAAGTGGAGAGCCATGATCGCCTACGTCCTGAAAGGACACGGCACATAGAAAGAAAGCATGAATATTTTAAATATATTAGAGTGTGCAAATTAAAAGATTAAAAATTGACATGCTTTTCCATTTCACTGCAGCAGACGTTAAACTTACTAGAGCATTCTCATCGCATGTATCTTTCCTTCCTTTCTTCTTATTATGCAGATTTTCTTAGCGTACCTTAGATGTGGCACAAGGCCGAAATTATGGGGCAATTAGTGAGGATTAATCTCACTGTTCAGTTTGTAACTGATCTGTCAAAACAAGCTTGCTAACAATTACACCACGTCGAAGTTCCCTATGATGTCCTAAGCTTAGATGTGGCACAAGGCCGAAAGAGTGAAGTACCTAGTGAGGATTATACTCATCACTCAGTTGTAATTGATCTAGATTTAAAAGTTAACAAATTTTTCTAATTAATTTAAAAAAAAAAGAAAACAGTTCTTGCCAAAATTCATTATTCATCGAATTTTATTTTTATTAAGACAATAGTGTCCTTAATATATCTTATTGATAAAAGCAATTAAATACTTTTCTAATTAAATAACGTCAGTTTTATCGCATTTTTTTATTTTACGATTCAAAGTAAATTTTCGGTAAATGGTGTTTCTGTTTGATAAAAAGAAATTGATAATTTAAATTCTCCAAGAAGTCCTGCTTTTAACTACAGTGTAACCCGGATATAAGAGAGTTGTCGGGACCGGAGAATAAGTCTCTTATATCCGGGTTTGGTCTATTTTGTTTACACTGTAATATAAATATGAAGAGGGTGGAATTTTAATTTCTCGGAATTTCATAAAATTGAGTGGAGGAGAACAGATGTAGAAAAAGAATAATTAAAAATTTCCAAAATACTTACATTTATGTCTAATTGTACATGCTCCATTCGAATCTGGCTTCATAAATTTGATAAAATCTACCGTTTTCGAGTTATCGACAGTAAAAGTTCGGATTCATTCGCGTCGTTGGAAGCATCTTTCCGGGAGTCGGTTACACAAGATAGCAGCACTTAGGAAGAAGCTGTCCAAACTTCCTTCTGACCAATGAAATACGAAAGGATTGAAGATGATTCTAACACGTTCAAAATAATATGGCGGATCTTATCTTTAGAAGTTTGAGTGATTGATTTGATTAACGGCATATCAACTTGTTATGGGTCATTTAATGCCAAAATTTAATTTTCTAGGGAGTTTTGAAGTAAAATTATGATATATGTTATTCTGCTTTCACAATTGAATACATGGTAGATAATACTCAGATAATACATGTTTGTGTAGTTTAGATGTGGCACAAGGTCGAAAGTATGGAGCACTCAAAGAGCATCGTAATTGATCTACCGAGACAAGCTTGCCAAACATTACACGACGTCGGAACAAATTTCTTTTTTTCTTATTTGTTCTTTCAATTCTCTATTTCAAGTTTATTTATTTATTTGTTTTTCTTTCTTTCCTTTTTCTTTCTTTCTTTTATTTATTTATTTTCTTTCTTTCTTTTTTCTTTCTTTTTTCTTTCTTTTTTCTTTCTTTTTTCTATCCTTTCTTTCTTTTTTCTTTCTTTATTTCCTTCTTTTTTCTTTCTTTTTTCTCTTTTCTTCGTTTTTTCTTTCCTTCTTTCTTTCCTTTTTCTTTTCCTTTTTCTTTCTTTCTTTTTTCTTTCTTTTTCTTTCTTTCTTTCTTCTTTCTTTGTTTTTTCCTTCTTTTGTTTTTTCCTTTCTTCTTTCTTTCTTTGTTTTTTCTTTCTTTCTTCTTTCTTTCTTTGTTTTTTCTTTCTTTCTTCTTTCTTTGTTTTTTCTTTCTTTCTTTGTTTTTTTTTTCTTTCTTCTTTCTTTGTTTTTCCTTCTTTCTTCTTTTTTTCTTTGTTTTTCGTTCTTTCTTCTTTCTTTCATTGTTTTTTCTTTCTTTCTTTGTTTTTCTTTCTTTGTTTTTTCTTTCTTCTTTCTTTCTTTCTTTCTTTTTTTTTCATTTTTCCATCATTCTTTTTACTTGTTTCTATCATACTCTTATTTATTTTATCTCTCTCTCTCTCTCTCCTTTCTCTCTCTATCTTTCCTTTCACTTTATTTTCTTTCTTATTCTAATTCTCGTCTCGCTTTGTCTTTTTCTTTCTCTCTTTTTCCTATTCTTTTATTTTCTCATCGTGACTATTCTGTTTTTTTAATTATTATTTTTTATTTATAAAACTGCATTTTTTCCATCTGTTCTTTATCGCTCAATTTTCAGGAATAAAAGATGACGCATATTTTTTTAAATGCCAGATTATTTTTAGGCATTGTATCGTTTTTTCTCTTTTTATTTCCTTGGTTTTTATTTTGTGGGTGTTTTTTTCGCTGTGCTTCATTTTAAAGGCCACCATTTTTATAGCATCTACTGCGCATGAGCAACCCAAAAATAAATCCAGACGACACGCATATTTACTGAAAGAGAAGTCTTCAGTGAGGAATGCGTCTTTTAACAAGCTCAGATGCTACAGATTCGTATACAAGTTCATTTCATCCAAATGGATTGCTAGTCTCTTTTTTTTTTAATTCATGTCGGAAATTTTTTTGAGAAAACTGCTGTAATCTTTTAATATTACTTCAATTAGATTAATTTTTCAGCTTTGTTTTTATTTATCACAGTGTTTCAGCTGCTTTGCTCTCTGGCCGCTGTCAGGGGTTTCTTGTGCTTGTCTAAAAGGAGAAGTGCAATCATTCTTTCATAGTTTTTATTTCAGGTCCCTCTAACCGCGAACTCTTAACTCTGTCCTAACCATGTCCATGAATTGAGAATCTGACCAAATGAAGTACGTGAATCTTCGTCAAAACTCCGATTTTAGGAGTTTTAAAATCTAAAAACTCATAATTTTTATTATCATTATTATTATTGGATCTTATGCGCCATTGATATTCACACTTGGCCTACTGATGGGATCATATTGAGCATAGTGTGTAGGCTGGTTCTTTTAAACATTCCTGAAACATCAGTGGAGAGTAAGTAGCATTGTATCTTTTTTAAACGACCCTTTCCTTCTCTCTCTCTCGCCATCTCTCTTGTTCTCCTTTCTTCTACTATGCACTTTCATTGTACACGTTCTTTCTTTTTTTCTTTCGTTCTTTTCTTTCTTTCTTTTTTCGTCATCTTGTACTTTGTTTTTCTCTTTTTCCGCTATTCACTGAATTCTCCCACCCTCTGTAGTTCTCTACCGTACATTTTCTTTCTTTCTTTCTTTCACAGATTTCTCACTCCTCCCGACAGTATTTTTCTATCATACTCTTTCTTTCTTTCTTTCTTTCACGAACTTCTCACTCCTCCTCACAGTATTTTTCTATCGTACTCTTTCTTTCTTTCACGAACTTCTCACTCCTCCTCACAGCATTTTTCTATCGTACTCTTTCTTTCTTTCTTTCACGAACTTCTCACTCCTCTCCACAGTATTTTTCTATCATACTCTCTCTTTCTTTCTTTCACGAACTTCTCACTCCTCCTCGCAGCATTTTTCTATCGTACTCTTTCTTTCTTTCTTCCTTTCACGAACTTCTCACTCCTACTCACAGTATTTTCTATCGTAATCTTTCTTTCTTTCTTTCACGAACTTCTCACTCCTACTCACAGTATTTTTCTATCGTAATCTTTCTTTCTTTCTTTCTCATGCACATTTTTTTTATTTTGCCATTACCTGACTTTTCCTTCCTCCCCACTCTAATTCTCTATCATACTCTTTTTCTCTCTTCCTCATTCTAAATTACCCTTTTTTTTCTATCAAACACTCTATTCCTTTTTTTTCCTTCTCTCTCCTCTATCGTACACACTTCTATCCATTTTATTCTGTCTATATCTATTTCTCTCCCCCTAAAAACATTATTCAAATAAAAAAGTCCGTAATCTATTCAAGTCAGAGAGAAAATAAATAAATATTCACAGACAGAAAGAAACTGACTCGATTTTTTTTATTGTGACAGCTGAAATGTGGACACTGTGCATGACTTTGCATGCTCTCCATTGTTTCGTGGACAGTGTGTGGTGTGCCGCCTACCCACCCTTTTTCGTTATTGTTACCCACTGTGTAACAATTGTCTGCTGGTGACATTATCAGCAAACCGAGGAAACAAGAAAATATTGAGCAATGTTACATTCACAAGAAAATATTTACAAAAAATTCATATTACTTCCAATTTCCTAATGAAAGAACCATTCCCGTTTTGAGTCGATAAAAATTCTTCATAATGTTTTCCAGAATCATCGCTGATTATATGGTAACCGTTGTATTGGAAGATGCAAGTGATAAACAACGGTGGAGAATACATATACATGTAGTAGAAGTTACTAACCTAGCATAGTCTGTGGGCTGGCGTAACTGTGCAGCAAAATCAGCGAACGCCCTAAATGGATTTTCATGTCCAATGTCTCATTTATACGAGTTAACTGATTCAGATTTAATTTTCGTGGAAATGAAAGCGTTTCTGCATGCTTCCTCTAACTTAGAAGACATTTCGACTTAGCACTTTTACTTTTATTGTTATAGAATTGTTGACTGGCTGTGCTGGTCACTTCTTCGGGGAAAATAGGTAAACGTTTCGTCTATTTCATTGATTTTCAACCGGCGTACTACGAAAGTGTCCTGCGAAAAATTTAAAAAATGCCATCAATTAAATTATTTACGAAAAGAAGCCCAAAGTGCAATTAGTGCGCATATCAAAATTAAAAGCCTTTTAGAATGATAAAATAACTATCATTGTTACTAGCAGCATGGCCCGGCGTTGCCCGTGCTTGATTAAAAAATCGTACGACTCATAGAATAATCGCTATCACTTGACTTAAAATATTTTTGCCCTTCCTTGCCTTTAAAGGAGTGCCCTTTGCCGTGCTGATGTTACTACGTTTAAAGCAATAGTGTTGACAAAGTCGAATATGTCATTTGTGGCTCAAAGTCAGAACTGGTAGCAGGGATAAAAAAAAAAAGCCGAATTTCAATGGCCCTGCACCCATTCCAGAATTTGAGGTCAAATGTTTTCTTCCACTGCACACACTGACCTGTTTCTTCCCGCGTATAGCGTCACCTTAAATTAATCTGCATTTAGGAAATACCCAACCGGAAAAAAAACATTTTTATGGGTTGACCGATTGTCGATTTGCACTCTGTTTGGTGGGGGGCTCAGAGTCGAAACCACATGGTGACTCCTAATGGCCTCCTCATAAATCCGGTCGGTTTTCGCTAAAAACCGACATGCGGTTCAGGCGCAATCTGAGCGTATCGGTTTTTGGGTTATATCGATTTTCAGCGCTGTTTAAGGGTCAGTGGCCATGAAACTTCTGGATAACATTTCTAATGATAGACTCTAAGAGGATGTCAAATTTGGTTGAAATGCGATCATTCCTTCTGTAAGCAGATTTTTTCGATTATCGATTTTTTCGGAACCTGAGTCCGAACTCAAAAATCGTCATGTCCTTACGGCAGCCATTTACAAACTTGTGGTGAAAACCGCATCGAAATCGGGTGAGAAATGTGGCCTGGGCGAGGTAACAACGTCCACGACAGACAGACAACAAGAGAAATATAGATAGTAGATTATATAAATAAAGGTATGCATAATATTCAAGTAATACACTGCGTGCCAAATTATTATCGAGATAACTTTTTTCTAATATTTCAAGACCCTCCAATTAATTCACACAATGTTGGCAACACAGACCTGCGCAATCACTGAAATTTTCGTACTGATCTGCGCAATGTAAACAAACTGGCGCCGTATTTGTTATCAGCACGGTGATTTGAGAGTGCCAAATTATTAGAAAAGTGGAAGAATTTAATGAAAAGATGGGTCGTAAAAGCAGTTTAAGTGATGCTGAAAAGAAAACTATCACCTCAGAACTCTCAAAAGGTAAATCTACCCTAGAAATTTCTAAAATGATAGGGAGCTGTCATCAAAAAAAAAAGTTCACCGCCCACCCTACACAAGTACGCAAAAGGGAGATAAAGGCAAGCCGAGGGTTATTTCACGTCGTCTCATATCACGACTTAAACGAGAGGCCACGAAGGACCCTGGACTTACCAGTCAAGAGCTTTTCAGTCGCATTGGGGATTCTACTGTGTCTAAAAGTACTCGGTGTCGGTATCTGAGGTCAATAGCAACAACAGTCAAACCTGTATGGAAGCCTCTGTTGACGAGAAATCACATTCAAAATCGATTGAAATGGGCCGAGGACAATATGAAGATTGACTTCTCTAAAGTTTTGTCCACAGACGAAACTCGAGCAACACTTGATGGGCCAGATAGATGGTGCAAAGGCTTGGTAATGAACGGACAGAATCGCCATCAGCATTTGAGACGCCAACAAGGCGGTGGAGGCATAATGAACAGCGGTGGTAATATTGGAAATACATTAGTGGGCCCAAGGAGAGTACCAGATGGCGTCAAAATGACTGCTGATGCATACATAGCGTTTATGAAGGAACATCTTGAACCGTGGATGAAAAGGCAAAGACTTGCCTTCAGAAGGGCAATTGTTTTTATGTAAGATAATGTTCCCTCACGTGCTGCTCACAAGACTACTGAATATTTGAAACAGTTAGGCTTCGATGGACCTCGAAAAATAAAGTGGCCAGCAAATTCTCCGGATTTGAACCCAATCGAAAACCTTTGGAGCATCATGAAGCGAAGACTGTACGCCAACAGACGACAATTCAGGAGCAACGCTGAGTTGTGGGAAGCAATTCTTAACATATCTCGCGGCATTACAGCAGATGACATCCTATAATTAACAAATTCTATGGATCGTAGACTTCTTCAAGTAATTTCAAAACTGGGAAAGCACATTCCCTATTAATTTGTTTATAACTGTGCCTTTGTTTGTATCTGTTATTATTTGTTTGATTATCTTATTTATTAGGTTCTTTTGATCATAAACATTCACGTGCAACATTAATAAACGTTTTGTTTGCTCAATTCTGGGAATTTTACTAAACCTTTCTAATATTTGGCACTCTCAAATCACCGTGCTGATAACAAATATGGCGCTAGTTTGTTTACATTGCGCAGATCAGTACGAAAAATTCAGTGATTGCGCAGATCAGTATTGCTAACGTTGTGTAAAAATTTTGTGTGAATTGATTGGACGTTTTTTGAAATATTAGAAAAAAGTCATCTCGATAATAATTTGGCACGCAGTGTATATCACCTCAAAGAAGTAAACATGTTTGCAATTCAGTTGGATGAATGTACTGATATCAGTGGTAAACCGCAATTTTTATCATTCAGTAAATTTATTCAAAGATTTTTTTTTTAAAATTTGGAATCTCTTATTGTATCGTGCTTGCCCCTACTGTAAGGCTAACGTAAGTTTCAATAATCCATTACTTACGCTTAGCTGTACTTTTCCTCAGATTAAAGATACAACATGAGTATTGTGTTTTATCTTCAACGGCTAAAACTTCAGAAAAATAAGATAATTACTTTTTCGAAACTCAAATCCTGGATTCGTTTTTTGCTTAAAGTCATATCAATTCCTTATGGATCATTTAATGCCGAAATTAAAATTCCTTGAAGTAATAAAAATATGATCTTATTCTTCTTTCACGGTTGAGTACATGGTAAATGATACGCATCTTTTGTACATATCCAGGTTTGTGCGGACATGATTAGAGGCGGCAATATATGTGTTTTATGTTGCAATTTTTTAAAGTTATATTTTGGTATAATGTTTGCTTTCTTTGAGAAATTGTAGGATATTATATGGATTAATGTCATGAAAGAGTTCTTTCATATTGGTCGTTTGGTTGGTTGATTTTGTTTGGCGGCATATCAACCTCTATGGGTTATTTAATGTCAAAATCTAAATATTTTGAATGCAACTGTATGTTTTTAACTATAGATAAAATTTATTGCTGGTCATTTTGCTATAAATATATAATTTTATACTTTCAAAGTGTTTTATTTCTATTTGTGAGAGGAGTCACTATTTGCCCATAGCTGGAACCCTAACAGGTGCTACCACCACGGGTCAGAGTGGGCGTGGGAACAACAGCAATTAAGAAGTGGTTCTACGCTCATCAAAACCTCTTCCGATCAGACGACCTTGCTGCTAAATGTAGTTTATTATCATACAAAGGACGATCTATATAAAAGTGAATGCTGGACAATTTCCTTGCAAATGTAAAGACTTAAAGCGATAGAGATGTGGATCTCCCGACATATGCGGACAATAACATAAACAGAATTTGTGAGGAAAGAGAATTGAATGATTGATTTGTCTGTTAAACGGCATATCAACTCCTTTATGGGCCATTTAACGTCGAAATTTAATTTTCTTTCGAGCTTTGAAGTAATAAAAATGTGATGTTATTCTGCTTTCACAGTTGAATACATGGTAGATGATACTTAGATTTTGTGCATATACATGTTTGTGTGGACATAATTGCTAGAGGTGGTGATATGTGTGTTTTATGTTGTAGTTTTTGTTAAAGTTGTCCAGCTTTTATTGTTACATGAAGGTAGGCATTTTTTTTAATTTCCAAAAGATAACTTTCATTATTCCAATACATCTTTAAATTTTTTTATCACATTCTACTCTCATCCGCTACTACACTGACCACATAATAAAATTTCTGCACTAATTTAATTTTGACATCCCCAATGTGTAACTCATATACATGGCTGTCCCTTTTGCCTATAACTATGCATTTTATCTTCTTACAATTAATCTCAGGCTTTTGTCTGATGCCTTGTTTAATGCTTCTTTTAATTTTCCTTCTGAATCTATCATCAATGCTGTATTATCTGCACAATGTCATTTTGCTAAATTCTATTAGTTTATCTAATTGTTAAACTTTGAAAAGCAATCTTGTAGTATGTAACTTAAGTGTTTTTTTTTTCTGTAATGTACTGGATAAGTCCATATGTATTTGTCGGATTTAAAAACTGAAGAAAGTTTATTTTTTTTATTGTTTTAAAATTTTGATCTTCTTATTTTCTATTCAGAACAACTGAGGTAGTCTAAAATATTTCAGTAGTAGAATATTTTGGAATACAGTTTGAATTCTTTAAGAAATTGTATGAAATTATACAGATTAATGTCATGAAAGACTTTTTACAAGTTAGTTCTTTGGTTGGTTGATTTCTTTTAGCGAAATATCAAGCTCTACGGGTTATTTAATGCCGAAAGCTAAATATTTTGTTTGGGGGTTTACTATTTGCCCATATCTCGGACCCTAACACGTGTTACCACTTCGGGTTAGGGTGGAACTGGCAACGGCAGCAATTAAGAGGTGGTTCCGCACTCCTCAGAAACTTCAATCTCCCGATTGCCTTGCTGCCGAGTGGTGTTTATCGTCAAACCCAGCACTTCAATTTCGTGACATATAAAGATCTGATTAAACTTCAAAGGGACTATGATATCCCGAAATTAATACAAAGATAGAGGTGGGAACTTTTGCAACAACCTAATTTCTCGAATCACACTTTAGGCGCTTGCTCTATTGATTGATTTTTTTTTTACGGATTATCAATCCATTGCATGTTATTTAAAGCCAGAAAATATTTCTAGATTATGATAATGATTTTTTTTTTTTTTTGGTCGAGAGGGAGGGAGCGATAATGGTTTAATGATTCAAATCTTACTAATTAAACCATATCTGGATGGGAAAAGAGGTGGATTCATACCTTTCCTAAGGGTATTTGCACGTAAGTGAATATATCAAACCTGACTGGAACTCGGCTCTCCGATTAACAATTCCGAGTCATTATACCCACCAGCACTTGGTATTCCCAAATGGTCACCCATGTAATGACCAGTTCGACGTTGCTTAACTTCGGTGATCGTACAAGAACTGGTGTTTTTAAGCGATACGACTCGACGGCGCGCTTACTCTAGATTCATTCGGTAACTGAATGAAAAAATAAAAAGTTAAACGTTCGTCTAAAAATAGTTTTATTGGTGGAATGAGTTTTATTCCATGTTTATTAAACAACACCGACAAGGTCTGTCTATGAAACATTTTATATTCTTTCCAATTTCCGACTGGGGTATTTTATGTCAGGATTAACAATTCCGAGCCATTATCCATAACACCACCGGCACATTCACGCTCACACCACCCATTGATGATCGTACGGGAACCGGTGTTTCAACGTGATACAGCCGTGAGCCACGCTTGCTATAGTTTCGGTGGCTAATTGAATGATAAAATAAATCAAATTTCCGACTGAGGTGTTTAATGTCGGGATTATTAATAAACTGTCGAATTTTTTTTCCCGATATTCTAGTACTTTAGATTGTCACATTGTTTGGTATTTGATTAAAATAAATTCTGACTTTATTAGTTTGCTGAAATTTAAGTCAATTAAAAGGTGACATCTGCAACCATCCAAGGGAAAAGCGCGTATCAAGCGTTTATACGTGTACTTAAAAAAGAAAATACATACTTCAATATACGATATCATATGGAGAAAGCATTTAATTTAACGTTGGTTGTTTTTGTACTGAAAGAGCTTTTTTTTCAGCGCATTTGCAATGAGTCCACTGCAATATTTTAGTTTGATCAATTCGTTTTTGTATGGATTATTTAAAGCCAGGAAATATTTTTAGATTGTAAGATTTTATATATATATATATATATATATATATATATATATATATATATATATATATATAAATGGTTTAGCCATAAAAATCTTAATTAACCCATAGCTAGGGGAAGATGTAGATTCATAGTCTTGCCAAGTGTATTTGGGCGTAAGTGAATATAACAAACCCATTTGGAATTAGAACTCTGCTCTCCGATTAACAATTCCGAACCATTATCCATTACTCCACCTGCACATCCAAGTGTGATATTTTAGTGTCTCTAATAAAATTTTATTTTAATATTATTTTTGTATGTATGTGATGAACTAATAGCACTAGATTTCGTGAATTATGTGTGTGTGTGTCAAATATGTGGTGCAGTTTAATTTATATTACAATGAATCATTCATACAAAAAGTAAATTAGTTTTGTTTTTTTTAAAACTAGAAACTGTATTAGATTTTCCTTAAATATACAAGTACTTTCCACGAGTCCTCCGGCCATCCTCAGGCATGGAAACTATTTTGTTTAGAATAGTTTTATGCCTGAGGATGACCGGAGGACCGGTCGAATTTTTGTATATTTAAGGAAGAAATAATACAGTTTATAATTAAAAAAAAAAATCAAGGGTCATAACCTTCATCGAGAGATTAGTGGGTTAATGAATCTTTAAAATTTCGTTAGCGAAGGGATTTCGCCATTTTATATCATTAACTTTACTAATTTACTTTCTGTATGAATGATTCATTGTAATATATATATATATACCCAGGGTCACAAATTCACATCAATCCAACCAAATGTGTTAACTCTGTCTCTGATATTGAGCGCTTTCTAATAAGTACCGCGCATATAATATATAAAAAAAAAATTATATATATATTTATATATATATATATTAGATTGGTGCAAAAATAATGACGTAATAATGTCGTTTTTTGACGTTAAAAATACGTCAAAAAACGACATTATTACGTCATTATTTTTGCACCAACCTAATATATATATATTTATATACACACACACTTTTCATATATATATATATATATATATATATATATATATATATATATATATATATAAACAAACATGTTTCATTAAAAAATATAGACATATTTTGTTTATTATTTTCGTAGACAGCTTTAGATGACTTTGGCATAGACAAGATCACCAAAATAACAAATGAAATCTACAACAGCGGAGATATACCGGAAGACCTCAGCAGATCTACCTTTGTCGCTATGCCTAAAAAAACAGGCGCAAACGACTGCGAACTCCATCGAGCAATCAGCCTAATGAGCCACGTGAAAAACTCATCATCCGTATTCTAATGAACAGAGCGCGCAGCAGAATCACCCCAGAGACAGGACAAGAACAGTGCGGATTCGTTAACGACACTGGAACAAGGAACGCAATATTCATGCTCAGAATGTTATCAGAAAAAGCATGCATGCGCGTAAGGAACGAGTTCAGTGAATATACAAAAATAGAAAGTGGCGTAAGGCAAGGATACGTCTTCTTACCCGACCTGTTCAACCTATACAGCGAGGTAATTCTGTGAGAATTGGAAACCCTACCGGGATTAAAAATTGACGGCGATAATCTTAACAATATAAAATGCGCAGATGACACAGTGCTGATAGCAGACACAGAAATTAAATTACAATATCTCCTACAGAAGGTAGCGACGGAGAGTGAGAAGAAAGGACTAAGCATAAACTACAAGAAGACGAATAAACTACAGGTCGTCAGTAAGAGGATGAGCCCGAAATGCGATCTGCAGGTTGGGAACACTTGAATCAAGCAGACGTGAAAATTTAAATACCTGGGAACGGTCTTGACAGAGGACGGTAAGTGCGACATTGAGATCCGTAGGCGTATTGGGATGACCAAGGACACATTCCAAAAGCTGGGCAGAGTACGACGAGACAGGAGGATATCTTTGGTAACAAAGAAAAGAATACTGAACTGTTACGTGACATCTGTCCTTCATTATGGCAGCGAATGTTGGGCGATTTCCTCAAAGATGTAGAAGAGACTCGAGGCGACAGAGATATGGCTCTACAGAATGATGCTAAGGATATCATGGACCGAGCGTGTGAGCAAACGATGAGATCTTAAATAGGTTGCAAACAGGGAGAAGTCTTATACTTAACATCATGAAGGGGCAGCTGAAGTTTCTGGGACACATAATGAGGAAGGAGGTTCTGGGGAATCTGATACTCACGGGTCGAATAGGGGGGAAGAGAGACAAGGGAAAACAACGAGTAACATACCTGGCGAACTTCAGCAAGTGAATGATAAAACGTGGTCTGGGAGAGGAAGCAGAGGGAAGGAACTTATTGAGAGCCGCAAGGAATAGAGGGAAGTGGAGAGCCATGATCGCTTACGTCCTGAAAGGACATGGCACACAAAAAGAAAGAAGTGTAGTATTTTGATGTTAACAAGTATTTTCTTGTATTGTGAAAACTTCAAATTTAGATTTTATTGCAGTTGCAAAAAGTTTGAATTCAACAAACTGATTAGACAACTGGAAAGGAACAGTATAAAAATAAGTAGACACAACATGTCTATATTCCTCAATGAAACATGTTTGAATGAAGATATACTGTCTAAATATACGCGCGTGCGCACACACACTTTATATATATATATATATATATATATATATATATTGTCATTCACAGACAGACTGTTTTGATGTATCACAGCTCATCAGTGTGACCAGACATCCGGTTATCTCTAGCTAGGATCGAAACCCGGCTGAATTGGCATTAGTTGGATATTTTACCCCTAAGCCGTTGGCGCACGGCAGGGATGAAGGTGAATTTAAGCGTATTTATTTTTAGATAAACACACAGTGACTGAGAGAAGTCGATTCGTTTTACCGAAGAGTCTTGGATTATTACAAATAATATCCGTCATATCCGTGTTTTTCCCTTAGCAGCAGAACAGCTTATCATATCTAGATACTGGCCTCTCTGCAACTTGGTCAGAGCAGTCTTATGTCAATAGAAGCAACGGGAGAGACCCGCAGTTGGTAGTCTGCTTTTGGCGATATTCGCTTTGCTATAGGCGGAGATTCTACCCCTAAGCCGTTGGCGCACGGCAGGTATGAAGGTGAATTTAAACGTATTTATGTTTAGATAAACACACAGAGACTGAGAGAAGTCGATTCGTTTTACCGAAGAGTCTTGGATTATTAGCAGTAATAATATCCGTCATATCCGTGTTTTTCCCTTAGCAGCTTGTCATACCTAGATACTGGCCTCTTTGCAACTTGGCCCGAACAGTCTTATGTCAATAGAAGCAACGTGAGAAACCCGCAGTTGGTAGTCTGCTTTTGGCGAGATTCGCTTTGCTATAGGCAGAGATTCGGTGTCTTGTACAGATTTTGTTCCAGAAGTTACGTACCACCCTTGCACTTTTTTTTGAGGCTGTGACCTTACTCGTCATAATATTGTTTTTTTTTTTTTATTTCTTCTCGTCTTTCCACCTTCTCTGCCTGTTTTTCCCCCACTTAATTGTTAAGGGAACAGTCTGTCACCATTTAAGTGTCCCCCCTCCACCTCAACATTTTTTTCTACACGTTTAATTTGAGATTATTATCATTAAAATGCAACACGATTTCAAAGAAAAGTAACTGTAAAGGTAATACACCAGTTTATTGAACAGTGAATATTCTCTGCAGAATATTCTTGTTTTCAGGAAGAAATTAAAGAAAGAGAAATTGAAAATAAATAAAACTATAACGAAATCTGCTGGATTGAAATGCTTAATCTCAACAGCGCTTTAAACCTTGACAGGCTACGCCAGCTTAGAACGTAAAAATTAGTAAGTACAATACTCTAGCAAATGAATCAACAAACGTTATAAGAGTCAATCTCTTTGAAGCTAAGAAAAAAAAAAAAACACATCTGTGGAATTCTACAAAGATCAAGATAGCATGCGCGACTCTGTTTCCTTCCTAAAGCAGTTGATTGGCTGTCAAGATGGTAAAAAATATAATGTCAAAAGCTACATGCAATGCACAGAAAAGAAAAAGGATAGAATGATAAATGGTAGAATAATGAAAGAAAGAAAGTGGTTAAAATATAAAAGGAAGAAAGAAAAAGGGAATAGAATAAGAAAGAAAGAGGGTAGAATAATAAAAGAAAGAAAGAAAAAGACAGAATAATAAAAAAGAGAAAGAAAGAGGGTAGAATAATAAAAAAAAGAGGGTAGAATAATAAAAGAAAGAAAGAAAGAGGGTAGAATAAAAAAAGAGGGTAGAATAATAAAAGAAAGAAAGAGGGTAGAATAATAAAAAAAGAGAAAAAAAGAGGGTAGAATAATAAAAAAGAGAAAGAAAGAGGGTAGAATAAAAAAGAAAAAAAAGAGGGTAGAATAATCAAAAAAGAAAGAAAAAGACAGAATAATAAAAAAGAGAGTAGAATAATAAAAAAAGAGAAAGAAAGAGGGTAGAATAATAAAAGAAAGAAAGAAAAAGACAGAATAATAAAAAAGAGAAAGAAAGAGGGTAGAATAATAAAAGAAAGAAAGAAAGAAAAAAGACAGAATACTAAAAAAAAGAAAGAAAGAGGGAAGAGTAATAAAAGAAAGAAAGAAAGGAATTGGACAGAATAATAAAAATGCAAAGAGGATAGAATATTAAAAGAAAGAAAGATGAAAGGAAAGAAAAAGATTAATAAAAGAAAAGAAAGAAGAAAGGATAGAAAGAAATAGAAAAAAAGATAGCAAAAGAAAAAGAAAGAAAATGCAAAGGAAAAGAAAAGAAAAAAATGATACAATAAAAAAAAAGATGAGAGAAAGCAAAACGGATGGAATAGTTAAAAGGAAATAAAAAAAAAAGAAGAAAGATTATGTTTACGTGCGAAGATGACTTTTTGCAAGTGAAGATTCTTCAAATGCTATGTGTCACAAGGTCTACTTTTTGTGCGAATGAATACATTTCTGCTTCGCTAAACACAGACATGCCAGCACACGAACGCACTAGAAATTTTATACAGATATTGACACACCAGGCACCCACTCATGTAAAACGTACGCCCATACGTCAATAGGTCCTCATTTACGAAACTAAGCTTAGTTTGGAACAAGGCTACATGAATGGATCACCCAAGAAGATACTTGAAGTAGCAGAAATGTGGTTCTACAGAAGAATGCTGAGAATATCATGGACCGAACGTGTGAGTAAATACGAAGTTCTAGAGACAATCGCAACAAGAAAGACATTTATATCTAATATCTGGAAACGGCAGTTGAAATTTCTAGAGTACATCACGAGGAAAGTGAACTTGGAAAATTTGATATTCATAGGACAGATTAAAGGTCAAATAGATAGAGGAAAACAACGCACAATCTATGTAGCGAGCCCGAGTGAATGGATGGCGGAGCAGGGTTTGAGAGATATGGCAAAATGATAAAATTTATTAAGAGCTTCAAAAGATAAGAAATCGTGGAAATCCATTATCGGCAAGAAGAATGATCAAGAAGGCTAGCTTCATTAACGTAACAGTTTGATAAGAAGAAAAATAAAAATACAACTTACTACCCAGCGCAGGGAGTGAACCCACAAACGTCCGGCAACAAATTAGAGACTAGCTTTTAATGGAGATGTCACCCCTGTTGACCGGAATAGGATCACCCAGTGGAGCTCTATAAAAGCCAATGCTTTTTCTCGGTCGTTAGTTTTTGGTCTGTTGCCTGGGGAATCTTTGTTACTCGACTTGAGCACGCACTTCGGCTTTTTACCAGAAGCTCAATTGCTGAGACGTCTATGTCGAGAGCATAATTATTAAAAAGGTATTTTACTCAACATTGACTTATATTTGTTTCCTTGTTAATGCACTTAATTCGGCGATTACTATTAGTAATATAGATAATATATTATACAGTGGAAATTTCTGATCAAAATTTGATTCCATTTCTGATTACGGATTCATTCTCATATGGACATGGAAAAGCAAAATTAAATTTTCTCAAATTTATATATGCGCATGTCAAAAAACGCCAGAATCTGCAGATTTACTAATCCTTAGCGGCAAATGTGTAATTTACTTTTGCAACCAATCCTCTCTCGCCTTTCTTACAGGATTGACGATTTATTTATTTATTCTTACTTTTCCTTCAAGCTTCCCTTTAAGCTCCGATGTTTTTTTTCAGTGGGTTCAATTTAACCTTTTTTTTCCCTTACGTGGGTCCCTAAAACGTTCGCATCACCTGCGTCGACCTCTTTCAACGGGTTCCGTTTTACATACGTTCTTCCTGCAGATTATTTTACCTTTTCCGTCTGCTTTTCTCTTTCACATACAGAACTTCCTTTCCGTCTTTACACATGATCCCCCCCTTCGCCACTGTTTTTTTTTCTTTCCCTTAGCGAGTTATGTGCTATCTTTCAGCATTCACGCGTACTCCTCTCTCCCTCTTTTTTCTAATATACCATAAAGTAATCATCTGCCATGAGTAGCTCTTGGGCCTTGTATTGGGTGAACATTAGCTAAAAAAGGACTTATTGCACATTTTAATATAACCTTACTTTATACAGTTCCTACATTCATTCATGACACTTATTTCGGATAAATTTGCAGATTAAGTCTCGAAAACCAATTGTAATGAAAATTTACATTCTGGTGTAAATTTGGATGCTTATTAAAAGTTTGCGGAAGAAAACCTTTTAGGAGTTATCAATGCAAGTTATCAGACGATTAAGCTACGTCGTGGAAGGAAATATTCTTTCGCAACTTAAGAAAAGTACTCTTAGTCCTTTCCTTGGCCTGCAACGTCTCTGGACTTTTTTGGGGGGAGGGGGGGAGATTTTCTCGACACTAGTGACCAGGCTCGGCATTACTTGATTTCAGTGATCGAATAAGAACCAATTTTTGAACGTAATTTGACCGTAAGCCTCAGAATTTGTAAAAAACGGTAACCTAGATTCAAAGGTAAATTGCATTAGGATCCTGTCTGTCATGTTCTTTTTATCTCTAATAGTGTCCACTGAAGGGAAAGATCACTCAAAACCAGTATATTTTGGAAACCCACTTCCTAACAGATTATTAATCCAGAGTTATGTTTCCTTTTTGGCGTAATGTCTGTTTTTGAAAATTTACCCTAATGATTCAGAGGTGCATCAATTCCCGCCCACCCTTTTAAATCGAAATATTAGGAGCAAGCTGACATTTTTTTAAAAGCCTACGCCCATATTAGAACGTGTATTACCTGAGTTAGCGCGTATTACCTCGGTTGTTCTGGTCGACTAAATTTGTTACCTTGTATTTTTTTTATAGTTACCATGTCTCGTGACTTGTGATCACTGAAGTGCTTATAAAAAATTTTCTTTTTCTAAAACCTCTTTTGTTATACTATGCAAGTTATGACTTAGAAACTGTCGCGGAAGTAGATATTTTTTTCGCAACTTTAGGTTGCCTTTGATCATTTCCTCTGCACCGTCACGGATTTTTTTTTTTCTTGGGATGAGATCTTGACATTCCTGCGCGTTCACTGAAGTTAAGCAACGTCGAGCTTGATCAATGCATAGATGGATGACAAATTGAAAATACCACATGCAGAAAGCCTTTGTTTGTCAAAGAATAACGAACTTGTCTTCACGGCTACTGGTAGAGGAGGAAGGATGAGAAAAAAAAACCCAAAAACCGCTACCTTGTGATCGTTTTTATTTTACTGTCCATGCAAATTTGGGACATCATGTGACTTACGAGAGTCACATGCCATATTTTGTTATCTTATTAAAAGCAGCCCTTTCGCTGCAATTTTTAGATTCTTTTTTTCCATTAGAATCAGTGCTTCTATCTATACGGTGGTTTTTCTAACTCGGAAAATTTACCAGACCTTAGACGGGAAATTCTACCCTAGAGCACAACCGGCAATCTATTGCAATTTTTATAATCTCTGAACTTTTGAGGTAGGGTGTAATTTCTTTCTCCCTCTGTTGATTGCCTTTGTTGGGTCGAAGTAATAGATTGTTACTACTTGGGTTTCGTTACTCCTCTATCTACTAAGGGCTTACATCTTTATTCTCTCTTAGCATTCAACATTGAAGGATTTCGCTAAAGGATAAAAAGTATAAATCCACCTCTTCCATTTATTAGTTAATTAGTAAAACTTGTATCGCAAACATTTGTCTAGAAAATCTCGATCCAAACGTCCGTGTCGGTGCAGGCCAGGGAAATAAGCAAAAGCACTTAAGTTGCGAAAAGAAAATATCCACTTCCGTCAGATTTCTTGTGTCGTATAAAAGTGTAAAAAAAAAAAAATTCCTTTATATAACCACTTTTATGTCGACGGCTTGGGAGAGACTGGTAACTGAGATCTAGGCAAATCAGAAGCATTGTAGCCGAAATTCGATGTGAAAGAAAAATAACTCTTGTCTGTCGTAACAGCACTTCACAGCATCCCCGGGTAATAATAGTTTAAGATTGCAACATATTGCCTTGTTGCTTACAAGCAACGTCTGTCCTTGTAGCAGTATCCAATGTCATAACAATATGACGTAGTAACAGAGTAACAGAATGAAAACAAAAAAAAAAAACAGTATCTGGAGTGTGAAAGATTTCCTTTATAGCTTTCCAGACGGTCTCATTTAAATGTATTGTAGTCGCGTCCATCCAATCAGATAGGATCTACAACAGCAAACATAAAAACTGGCAGACAAAGAAGCACATTCCCTACGTCTTATCTTGACTGACCGCCACACAACCGTTTGAATTCCAAGGCTTCCCAACTCTAGATAGTGAGTCCAAGTTACAACATAAAAGCTTGATGCATGCTTTTTCCTTGGACCGTTGCAGATGACACCTTTAATAGACCTAAATAACTGCATATTAAAATCGTCGGAATTTTGTCTAATACTATCGCAAACAATGTGACAATCCAAAGTACTAGAATATCGGAAAAAAAAAAAACATTCGACAGTTAATAATTTTAATCCAGATATTAAACACCTCACTTGATTTGTCATTCAATTACTCACTGAAACTATAGCAAGCGCGGCTTACGGCTGTCAAGTTGAAACATTGGTTCCTGTACAATCATCGATGTGTGACCGCTTGGGAATACCAGGTGCCGTAAGCGTGGATGTGCCGGTGGAGTAATGGATAATGGTTCGGAATTGTTAATCGGAGAGCAGAGTTCTAATTCCAAATGGGTTTGTTATATTCACTTACGCCCAAATACACTTGGCAAAAGTATGAATCTACACCTTCCCCTAACTATCGGTTAATTATGATTTTTATGGCTAAACCATATATATATATATATATATATATATATAATCTTACAATCTAAAAATATTTCCTGGCTTTAAATAATCCATACAAAAACGAATCGATCAAACTAAAACATTGCAGTGGACCCATTGCAAAGGCGCTGAAAAAAAGCTCTTTCAGTACAAAAACAACCAACGTTAAATTAAATGCTTTCTCCATATGATATCGTATATTGAAGTATGTATTTTTAAAGTGCATGTATAAAAGCTTGATAAATGCTTTTCCCTTGGATCGTTGCAGATGTCACCTTTTTAATTGACTTAAATTTCAGCAAACTAATAGTCAGAATTTATTCTAATCAAATTCCAAACAACGTGACAATCTAAAGTACTAGAATATCGGAAAAAAAACTTCCAACTGTTTATTAATAATTTTAATCCCGACATTAAACACCTCAGTCGGAAATTTGATTTATTTTATCATTCAATTAGCAACCGAAACTATAGCAAGCGTGGTTCACGGCTGTATCACGTTGAAACACCGGTTCCCGTACGATCATCAATGGGTGGTGTGAGCGTGGATGTGCCGGTGGTGTTATGGATAATGGCTCGGAATTGTTAATCCTGACATAAAATACCAGTCGGAAATTGGAAAGAATATAAAATGTTTAATAGACAGACCTTGTAGGTGTTGTTTAATAAACATGGAATAAAACTCATTCCACCGATAAAACTATTTTTAGAGGAACGCTAAACTTTATTTTTTTTTTATTCAATTATAGACTGAATCTAGAGTAAGCTTGACTTTACGGTTGTATCACTTTTAAACAGCAGTTCCTGGATGATCACTGAAGTTAAGCAACGGCGAACCTGTCATTACTTAGATTAGGTACCCCCACGAGATCGCTAAAAAAAGTATAGCATGATGAAAAAAACGCCAAACTTGAGGAAAACAATTTTATCGTCTAAATGTTTATTAAGAGGAAAGATCAAAGTATTTTTGGGTTTTTTCCATTTTTTAATGTTCCTAGCACGTCCGAAATTTTCGTTAAAAATCTATTTATTTTTTTTTTTTTTTTTTTTTTTTTTTTGAGTTAGCGAAATTTTCATTTTTTTTTTTCCATTAAAAAAAAAACTGGAAATTTCACTTTGAAATTCTTTTAAATATCAATTATCATTTTTTCAAAACTTATTTTAAAATCAAATTGTGTATTTAAAATATTTTGAACCAAACTTAACTTAGGTTTTGTGCCAAAAAGATGTAATTTGAAAATAAAACAAAGCAGGTCATAAACTTTCGCGTCTCTTGACAGGTGATGAATGACATATTTACGAATTCCATGAGGCTAATTTGTTCTACAGAAGGAGAAAAGTGAAATAATTTACATTTAAGTGAACAAATTATTTGCCTCGTTATTTTTAAGGAAAACTTTCAGCGGTCTAATTTTTTTTTTTTTTGTACTTAGCTTTCACCTTTACGTTTATGATGCTTTATGGAAAATATATTATAAAGAAATTAAAATAACTGTTAAGAGTGACATTAAATTTCATATTTCCTAAGAAATGTATCTAATTTATAGGTACCTTATGAAATTTTATCAGAAGTGTACATAAAATAATTTTATGTACATTTATTACATTTTACTGTTATTTGTATTTGCATTCATTTTATTTTGATATTTCATTTATGGAAAAATGTCATAACTGAGATTAATATAAAAATAAGATCATAAATTTCATAAGATGATACTGATACTTGTATGTACCCTTTTCAGTTGAAATTGAAAAATCAAATTAACTTCTCCATACGTGTTTCGCAAAAGTAAAAGCCTTAACAGCGGAGAACAATGCTTAACTCAAATAACGCAACTTAATTATATTCTGGTTGGTCTTCCGTACTTTATAATTACAGCCCGGTTATAAGCACAAAATTACATTTCTTAATTACTGTGTATCTTCTGATTAGTCAAAATGATACAATTTACAACGCGCTAAAAAAAAAAAGATCTATCTCCTAAGGACACTTAGGAAAGCCAATGGGGCTTTTAACTAATTTTA
This sequence comes from Acanthosepion lycidas, assembly GCA_963932145.1. Classification (NCBI taxonomy): domain Eukaryota; kingdom Metazoa; phylum Mollusca; class Cephalopoda; order Sepiida; family Sepiidae; genus Acanthosepion; species Acanthosepion lycidas. Next base: position 73,021,922 of record OZ010580.1, on the reverse strand, counting down.
TAATATTTTAACAACTTAAATGTAAAATCTATTATTAAAGAAATAACAAATTGTATTAAAAATTTACTTTTCATCGAAAAAACATTTTGCTTTCAGAAAATATTGCCCATATTCATAAAAACAACTAAAAGCAAATAAAAGCATTTGAAATTGTTTTATTGAGTTTTGTATGTTACAATTCAGAGCTGATTTTCAGGTACAAAAATTAAAAAAATTAAAAATTAAAAACAAAAAACATGATTTGCATTCCTCAAAGCCCTGTGCTTTTAATTATTGTAATCACTAAACCCGATGCGATCGAATTTCTAGCGATTTCATAAATTAATTATTGGGGGGGGTAATATTTAAAAAAAATATTTCTACCATGACTTTAATAAAAAAAACAATTTCGATCATCTGTGAATAGTTCCTGAAAGTTTCATTAACATCCGACAATTATTTCTATTTTTGCACGATTTTTCAAATTAATGTGTCATACCAGAAAAAAAAACGTGCTAAAAATTCTTATTTACTAGTTCCGCTGATACAAATAGAAATGTTTTTTAATCAAAATTTAGAATGTTCTAAACAGGAAATTTTTTTAAAAATAAAACTTTGGTCTTTCCTCTTAATAACATAAGCATTTAGACAAAACTTTGTTTTGTTTGTTTGGCAATATCAAGTGCTGGTAGTTTAATGAATAATGGCTCCGAATTGTTGATAGGATAGCCTAGTTCCAATTCGGTTCGATATATTCACTTAGACGCAAATATCCTTGGGAATGGTATGAATCCACCTCCCCCCTACCCCACCAGACATGATTTAATTAGCAAGATTTGAATCATTAAACTATTATCGCCCCGCCCCCACCCAAAAATTATGGTTAATTTGACGTGTAACACCCGCGCTTAGTCCGCATTAAGAATTTCCACAATACTTAAATTTGTGTAATTGTACATCCTCCATTCAGGTCTGACTTGATAAATTTGATAAAATCTACCGTTTTGGAGTTATCGACAATGAAAGTTCGGATTCATTTGCGTCGCGAGCAGCCACTACTGGTGTTGTTTGCATACATTCGCTGCAGAATAGCTATCAGTGTAGGTATCATTGCGCAAACTGAGCGTATCTACGTAAATACTTCTTGTGCGCAGTGAGACAAATTTAGACAAGATTAGTTCCGCACTTAGCTTTCCGTATTTTTTCCGCTTTTAGCTTTCCGCAGCGAATGTATGCAAACCACGCGAGTAATGGCTGCCCCCCCCCCCCCCAATGACACGAATGAATCCGAACTTTGATTGTCGATAATTTCCAAAGCGGTAGATTTTATCAAATTTATCAAGAGATTCGAATGGCGCATATACAGTTACACAAATGTATGTATTCTGGAAATTTGTAATGCCAACTAGGCGCGGGTGTTACACTGCAAATTAACCAAAATTATTTAAAAATAGTTTCTGGATTTAAATAACATGCAATAGGTTGATAATCCATAAAAAAAACAAATCGGTCAATTAAGCACCTAAAGTCATTCTAGAAATTAGATTAATGCTAAGATTTCACCTCAAATTTGTTCAAATTTCGGGATATCTTAATAGTGTCTTTGAAGTTTATTGAACTCTTTATTGATGTTTATATTAACATTGCATCTGGGTTATAGTTCTTTTTTTCAGAACTTTATGATGACTCTAAAGCTCTCATCGACTTGAGAGCATAACGCATGAACGAACGAAATAAGCGGTATCGAGGGATAAAAATGATATTTAATTTTTGGTTTCTGTTAAGCATCTTTAACAAATGTATTCGTTTTCTTCTTTCAGGTAAGTTACCTTTTCTTTTAAGAGGTGAACATCACTTTTATGCGAATACAAGATTCCCTTTATAATTAAATGATGCGATTTCGTCCAGGTAGGTGCTGCTTGTTTTTACTTTTTTATATTTAATGAAACGTTTATATATATATATATATATATATATATATATATATGAAATGTTTTTAGGCGCATCCCACATAATTTAATTCGAGCGCATTCATGTGACAATATATTAATTTAGAATTAAGTATAGTAATATACTTAAAATGTGTATTGCAATGTTTTAACAATCTATTATACAAATTATTTGAACTTAAAAGAAATGTCTTTTAATTGCCTCATCCAGGTATGACCATTTCATATCAACTTTTGAACCATCAATTCTCTTTAGGCGTTTCTTGTTTCTTGCCAAATATGCTTCTACGCGTACAGACCTACGTCATTGGTTTAAAATTCTAATTATAGTTGACAACTAAATGCTGAAGTCCAAGCGCAGTTAACCAATTTATAAGTGGTACATGCATCACTATGGATGATAGCACTTGGTGCAACACATCTCTGTACAATTGGATGTAAAATTTCTGCACTTCTGACAGCAACATGCACCAGGTAGCCCTTTAAAAAAAAAATATCGTAAAGTCCCAAAATCCACTCAGGACTTCCAATAGTTTTTTTTAAACATCAGAAATTTATCAATCTCTGGAATAAAATCAATTCAACATTCCATCTCTTAAAGGAAGATAAGATGGAGTGCGTCTAACAATATTCCGTGTGTGTGTGTATATATATATATATATATATATATATATATATATATACACACACTATACGTATAGAATCTCGGGTAACACAATCGGGTTGCGAAAAAAAAAATGCTCTTCGTCAGGGCCGGCGCGCCTTTCTTCCGACCGGGTTGGGTGAGGGCGTTGTTTTTTTTTTTTGTTTTTTTTTTTTTCCCTTGTCTGACATTTTTTTCAGCACGGTTTTATGGCCATCCGCCATTTTCTTTAAAATTTATTTTTAAACTGACGTTACATTATCACTCATCGACTGATTATATTCACCGTGTATCTGCATGGCTAGAAGGGTTAATTTCAAGAGTTTTTTTTTTTTTTTTTTTTTTTTTTTGCTTTTCACACTTTTAACTTATTGTCAGTCTCTACTTACTACCTCGAACCTCTCAACCGTGAGGGGGCCTTATGCTTTTTTTTTTAATTGTAATTTTCTTTCTGGACAGTTCTTTTAAACCAATTTATTCATTTATTTAGCTATGATTCTTATTAGAGGAAACATTTTTTTGCAAAAAATCGCTGTACAATTGGATGTAAAGTTTCTGCACTTTTGACCGCAAGATGCACCAGGTAGCCCTTTTTTTTTTTTTTTTTTTTTTTTTTTTATCAATATCGCAAAGTCCCAAAATCCATTCTTGGCTTACTGCTCTTCCAAATTATTCATGCATGCCAGGACCCGGTGAAAGATGCTAGTAAGAAACGCCACTGTAAATGTAAATTAGGGATTCTCATTTGTCAAACGCTTACGGAAAAGTTCTAGCCTACTGTCAAAAATTTCTTCGATTTGAGGGTAATCAAAGTCGGTCCGGCAGTAAGTGATTGGGAAACACATCGAGTCTCGCGTCCCAATTTTAAACATGGATCAAATAGAGCGCTTCAAACAACTCCGTTCGCATAATGTCCTTATCAAGAAATGAAGAGGAGGCAGACCAAAAAACAGACCCGCGTATCCCATGACCACTCAGTTTCTACGTCCGACGTTTCCTTGATTTTTTTTTTTTTTTTTTTTTTTTTTTGATAATTTAAAAAAAGTGCTGCACCCCCCACCCCAAAAAAAAAACACATCACGTATTCTTTCCCCGTGTTGGGAATTTTTCAAATCGACATGGAGTAAAGAGGAGCGGTCCCGTATCAAATTTTAGGGAGGCGGAACGGAACCCTAGCGGTGGCCTTGCTCTTCGCGAAGTAGCAACTATGAATGATGAACAATGGCCGCTTTTGTCAATTAACAGGGCCTCTTAGAATCTCAAAGCACAATCACACTTTATTCGGCAGCAGTGCTTCCACCCCTCTTGGAAGAGTTCATCGCTGCTAACTTTATTTTCCACACTTAGAAGGGAAGTTTTAACTATTTTGGGCGCTGATTGCATACGAAACCAGTAGAAGTTGAAATTGCGATTTATTTGACTACGAAGAGAATCGCTAAAATTAATGTATTGTATAGAAATTTATCGTGAATTATTTTACTATACCATGTAATGAACTTAACGCATTGTATAGAATTGTATTGTATATTATATTATGGTTACCACCAAAATATTCATTGTATCGTAACGTCCATTTTACAATAGCAAATAACGAACTTAATGGATGCTATAGGCGTGTATTGTGAATTATTTACGTATAGAGGACAGTGAAAATATAAACTGTAAATAATTTTATTCTAGAAGCACTAGAAATAATGCAGGCTACGAATTGAATATTTTTTACTGAGGCAAAACTGAAGTTACTGATGTTTTTATAAATATATTGTGAATTATTTTATTATAGGAATCACTCAATGTTTTAAAATCATTCTGCATTTCTACAGAAATATATTATTTAGTTTACTATAATAGCAATACAAGTGAAATTAATGATTTCTATAGAAATAAATTAACAATTTTTCTATAGAAGCAAAACAATTGAAATTAATGATTTCTGTCGAAATATATTCATTGTCTCACATGAAATGACGCATGTTTTTGGTTGGTTGTGGATTCGGGCGTCTAACGAAGCAACATTCTTAATGTACACAAAACTGACTTTCCAGATACTTTTTCTTTCTTTGTTTTTAGTCATAAGCCGAAATGAACACTATTACAATAAAACGATATCGTGTAATCTTGTTGTACGAGTACAAATTTGCGGCAAAAAAGTAGCGTTTTTGCATCGAATCATTACATGCGATGACACGAGTAAGCCAGTAGTTAGATGTAAGTGAATCCCCAAAACAATACCCGAAATCTCTACGCTAAAAAGTTATTGGCTACTGTATGGTGGTCTTTCAAAGGGGGTTATCGATTATTCATTCTTGCATCAAGGGAAAATAATGGCTACCTCGTATTGTGAAGAAAATGGCTCTATGCACGAAAAATTGTAAAAAACATCATAGACTTGTGAATAGGGATGGCCCGATTTTGATGCACTACAACGCATGGCCTGCCTTCTCTCTTTCTTTGCAAGAAGGACTTATGAGAACAGGGCCCTCCCGCGAGCTATCTTCTCACATAGTTGACTGATCCCTGTTTAGTTTTGGGTCGCGAGATAGTTTCGTAACACTTACTATACCAGACCGGCTTCTAGCTACCCTTCGTGTCACACGCTTATAAACCGTGTCCAAAAACTGCATAGCCTGAATGATGGAATTTTGCTTCATCCTCCATACACAACGGATATCTCTCAGATTGTTACTTAAGCATTTTTGAGCTTTCATTTGCAATAAAATATTCTTCAATAACGAAGAGATAATCAAAGCATTTGAACTGTTTATCCCATATATTTCAACTAAATAAATTAACATTGAAGCAACGTTTTCTATAAAGTGCGCCATTTCATGTATGGCAGCCGAATATTAAATATTTTGTTATAGGAAGAAAATTGAAATTAACGATTTCTATAGAAACCACGCAAATGCATTTTGTAAAAATGTATTGAGCAATATTTTACCATAGAAAAGCAGTGATTTAATGTATTCGATAGAATTTGTGAATTTTTACTTTATTAATCCCTGAAATTAATGCATTCTATAGAATTGTTCTGTGAATTACTGAAGGGGACGCTGAAACTTAATGTTTCTACTGGAATATATTGCGAAATATTTTACTCTAGGGAACAACGAATTTAATGCATTCCATAGAACTGACTTGTGAATTATTTGACTATAATAAATGTTTAATGACTTTATAGATATAAATTAGGTTGGTGCAGAAATAATGACGTAATGTCGTTTTTGACGTATTTTTTAACGTCAAAAAACATTGTCATTATTTTTGCACCAACCTAATATTTTACTTATAGAGAGCACTGGAATTAATGTATTCTAAATATTTGTCGAAAATTCCTTTCATCACGAAGAGTAGCTAGAAGCCGGTCCGGTACCAGTATTTGTTCTCAACAGATTGCGAAACACTGCCTAGTCTCGCGACCCAAATCCAAGCAGGGATCAGTTAACTACGTGAGGAGAGTTCGTGGACCGATTCTGTTCTCGTAAGTCCCTATCACAAAGAAAAAGTGGAGAAGTCCTTAAGTAACAAGGTGAAAGACCTACGCATCCCACGCCTTCTGGTAAAACGATCACAAAAACCAGAGCTCTGATTGGCCTCGCTTTGGAAATCCAGCATGACAAACACTCCGCCCCCACCCCCCGCAACTGAGGCAGGTAATTTTGCTTATTTTTCCGCATATTTTAATTATTTTACTACAGGAAACCTCTGAAAGGAATGCATTCTTTAGTAATGTATTGTGAATGTATTATAGAAGTCTTGAAAACAACTATTTTACAGTGATGTATTGTGCATTATTTTACTATAGCAGAAACTCTAAATGAATGCACTCTATAGAAAATATAAAGGATTCTTACTATAGAAAAATCTTAAATTATTCGTTTTACAGGGTTGTATCATGAATTATTTCACTACAAGAAGCACCGGAATTAGGGAATAATGGTTCCTCTCCCATTTATATTCATTTTGCTAAACGAATGTATATTAATGGATCGTTTTACACGGAATGGTTTCTCCATCTTTTTCTTTTTATATACCATGTCATGACGTAGGCGATTAGGCTCGCCACCTCTCTCTCTCTCTCTCTCTCTCTCTATCACTTGCGGCTCTCAGCAAGTTCCTTTCTTCTGCTTTATCCCCCAAACCACGTTATGTCGACCACTTAATCCCGCCACGTATGTCACGCGTTGTTTTCTCTGATCTTTTTTACTTCTATTCGACCTGAGTATCAGATTCTCGAGGCCCTCCTTCCTCATTGTCTCAAATTTCAGCTGCCTCTTCCCGATGTTAAGTATAAGCCTCCTTGTTTGCATCCTCTCTAAGACCTCATTGTTGCTCGAGTGTCTTCATCTTTGAGGAAATCGGCAAACATTAGCTAAGCCGTAATAATCACATTTTGTTTCCCTAAATTCGCCACTTCTACAAATTGGCCCATCCAAAAGTCGTATGACGAATAAGGAAAAGTTAGTGTCGTGGTGGTATCGTAGCCATGGAAGTCACGGGATGCAGGCAGGATTTAAAAGCATTTGAATACGGAGTGATTGCTGGGGTTATAACTATAGGACACTATTTCTCTTAGGAGTTAAACTGCTGCAGAGGTTTTTTCTTTTTTTATAACAGGAGTAAGGATACTAGATAGATATATGTACCCAGTTAGGTAAAGGAGGAGACAGATGTGTGGCAGTGAGGGGACGCCGCATGAAGGGCAATTAAAATGGAACCGGCTGAAATGAAGCAAGCACATATAGGGGCGTCAAGGGAAAGGTAGAAAAAGCACCGTGCTGAAGCAAAATGGAACCGGCTGAAAGAAACAAACATGAGTAGGTTAGAATCCGTGGGAAGAATGAAAAGCTAAATGGAGCCTTTGTGAAAAAGAATCGTGGAAAGTTAGAACGTTCGTCATGTCGAAAAGAGAAAATGGATCCTACAGAAAGGAGAGAAAGAGGAAATGCTATTAGGTTGGTGCAAAACGTATGTTTTAACGTCAAAAAACGATATTATTTTTGCACCAACCTAATAAATGAAGCCTACGGAAAGGAAAAAAGCTGGGAAAGCCGGAAGGGAGAAGAACCTGTGAGGAGGAGGAAAGGTCACATGTAGATTGAAATTAGTAGTAAAAGGTTGATCAACCCGCGTAAAGAATGAAAGGTAAAGTCAAACCTACACATGAGCATGACGGTATAGTAGAATTAGGCGTGAGAAGGAAAGACAGAACGAGAAGAGAAAGTGGGTTATAGTTTCTTGGTTATTTGGAGCTTCTGAAATATACAGTTGGGGACGATGAGAAATATTCGTAGACCATGAATTTTTTTTTATTTAACATAGGTTTTGTAAAAGAATTTTATAATCCATACAATATTTGTATGCCATGACAATGTTGTAATATGCAAAAAAAGAAAAAAATGGTGGCGAAAAAGTATTCATATAAATTTACAATACCTATTTAATACTTTTTAGCATTTCCCTTACTCAATTCAACAGTAATCAGTCTCTTTCTGTAGCTTTTAATCATTGATTTGTAAGTTTCCATTGGTATTTTACTTCATTCTTTGCATATTCTTTAGGTCCAGTATATTTTTCGGAACTCTTTTATTAACTTGAATTTCTAATAATGCCCACACGAATTCTCTCTTGGATTAAAGTCTGAAGACCAATAGCCATTCGAGTAAATTGACATTGTTTTCAATAAGCCATTTTTTTTGTAGATTTAGCCGTATATTTATTGTTACACAACCCATTCATTTGGAACTCCAAACTTTACTACTGTCCCAAACAATGTAGTCCAAAACATCTTGGTATATTTTTGAATTCATTCTACTATCTATCTCTGAATTACCCGTACCATTAGCAGAAAAAAATCATCCCCAAAATATATTGCTACCACCAAATTTCACCGTTGGGATTGTTTGGTGCAAAGCCTGTGCCGTCTTTTCTCCAAACGTTAGTCTTTCAATTGTGCTGAAATGGTTCAACTTTTGCTTCATTTGGCCATAAAAAACTTTCCTAAAACGATTCGGTTTTATTATGCTCAGGCACAAATTTTAACCGGCTATCCCGATGTTTCTTCAATAGAAATGGAGTTTTTTCTTGGAGAACGCGATCTTCATTGACTTCTATGAAGTTCATTGTTTATTGTTCGCTTCGTAACACCTGATGCTTTTAATTCTTCCTGTATTTCTCTCCAAGTAGCCATTTTATTTCCTTGAATTTTGTGCTGAATTCTCATTGATCTGGGAGAAATCTTGCGTTTTCCACCAGATCTCGATTTGTTCTCAATAGATTTCACCTTTTTTTTTTTTTTTTTTTTTTTTTTTTACTTAGCAATAACGGAACTAATAGTAGTAAATGGTATATTCTGGATATCTGCGATTTCCCTATCGTTTTCGCCTTCCTTCCAATGTTCTATTAGGTTGGTGCCTTTTGACGTATTTTTTTAACGTCAAAAACCGACATTATTTTTGCACCAACCTAATAGATTGTTCCGGTAATAAGGTAATTGGAAAAGTTGTCAAAATCTCAAAGAATTATGTAAAAGGTAATTTAAGCCTTTTCATATTAAAGATATATTTTGTATGGATACTATTTTCGTTACGAAATTTTATAAATATCAAAATATCATTTATAACAGTTTTCTAATTATTTTCTGCACATTGCAGTATTATGCAATGATGTAGAAATAGTGTATTGATTTTAAGTTAAATAAGTGATAACTATGTTAATTAAAAAAAAAAATCATGGTGTACGAATATTTATTTCCATCCGCTGTATAATCATCACAAATTTAATGCTTTGTACAGTGAGAAAGATAGTGCCTTCTCGCTGTACAAAGACCATGGGCTAATTGCTTGTCTGATGTAAGGATCCTCGCAGTATAGATGTGTAACTTAATGTAAAGGTGAATCAGTGGCTGGGATTGAAAATCCGGCCTCGTGTTCACTTTTCTATTAATGCCATTGAAATAGGCATGAATCCATCCCTTTTCCTCCTACATGTTAAATAGCAGAGAAAAGGGGTTCTTTAACATTGGATATGTCTAGAATGACAACCATAAATTCCAAACCGTGAAGAAGGCAATAGGAAACCATTGTTATGTTCACCAATTGAGGCAAGTGAGATATGGTCCCATAGCATATGGAGAATACCATGGAAAGAACATGTGAACCACGAGGAAGTTGTTTAAATCATTTTACCCAAAGCAAGGTCCTACAATAACTGACGCAACGAGTAACTTAGTGAGAAAAACTGGGAAACCTTTAAGAGACGACAATAAACGAACACTATTCGAGGTGAGATGACGGCATATGGCGTTGCAGTTAAATATTTAAAGGTCGTAGTTGACCGGAACGTAAAAAGCCAGAGGGGCGTGAGAAACGAGAAGTGTGCGAATAGAAATTAACATAGACCCTACGGTTACATTTGGCAATTTTAATAGGAAAATTGGGACCTAACTGTCGATCTAGAACAGCACTTAAATTCGTAAAATCGAGGCATCAGAGAAAAGTCCGTTAGAACAAAAATATTTATAAAAAAGCATAGCTACGTTACGGAGGAGGGCAAATCATTAGTCGAGATGCCAAGTCAGGACCGATAACATTGCAGATACTTTAGATTTTTCAAGAATCTCTAGATATATAGAATCATAATAGACGCGACAGCAATATTTTATGCACGTACGGATTTTAGATTTATTATGGCCGGAATAAAACGTACATAGGATGTACTGAAGGTACTTTCAAACGCAGATGGTAAAATCATAGTTCATCATTCAAGCTAGTAAGTCTGACGTGCTCTACCAAACTTGACCATGTGTGGAATTAAAAAAAAAAAAAAAACAGATCTGATTTTAAGGTGTAAAATTAAAAAAAAATGCTAAGCTTTATAACTATCACAATATTTGCAACCTCTGCCAAGAAGAAAAAAAAATATCAATTGACATTTCCAGATCCAAAGAACCTTTTGAACCAAAAAATCAAAGGACTTTGCCCTTGCATGCATATTAGGAAATTCCTCTTGAGCACATGAGGCTGGATAAAAAAAAATGTACATTTAAATTAAGTCCCCACCGATACTTTTTTATAATGCCCTTTCCACTTCTGCTTCCTTTAACATCCTCCTCCTCCCGTTGTATTACACCCAACGTCGTGTTTTAAAAAATATCGCGTTCATTAGGTTTTTTTATAAAAATAAAGCGTTACGAGGTCATTTGATAAAAATCGCCTGAGGAAACCGTAAGGTTGAAACTAAGGCAGCGGATTTAACTAATCTCCTTGATTTTAAAGTTTATATTATATATTAGGTTGGTGCAAAAATATCGTTTTTTGACGTTAAAAAATACGTCAAAAAACGATATTATTTTTGCACCAAGCAAGCAACCAACCAAATGTGTGCGTGTAAGATAGATTTGGGCGAGATGAATCTGTCTAGCACGTCAGTGAATAAACGCTCCTACCAGCAGACCTATCAATTGGCGTAATCGATCCAATTCACGTCAATCGATAACGTTAGATTGAACAGTCGAAACATCTGGGGCAAATGAGGAAAGAGAGGAGGTTCTAACACTGACACGACATATTGAAGGACAAAGGGAAGCATTGAGTAAAATATCTAACCAGCTAGTGTAAATAGATGACATGAACAACGAGGGATAGTAAAGGGTCAAATATTAGAGAGTCGTACAAAGAATAGGAAGTTGTGAAGAGCCAAAGCTACCCACGTCCAGAAGGGTAACCACAAATAGACATAGCAATTTCAAGACAGTAAGGAGGAAGAAACTGATTGGCTGTGTCCTCAAGGGACATTGTAATAAAAAAGACAAAAATCATGTATGATCGAAAATACAAGAATTCTATATAAATCTTCTATCAGAAACACTGCGCTATAAGAGGCTACCGGTATATAAGATTTTTCTCACATTATTTACCAGTGGATATGGAATGCTAAGTGTATTTTTTTTTTTTTTTAATAGATGTTCACGAGAATTCCAGCCCCAGGCAACATGTGAAGGCTCGGAATAAATGCTCCTATTCAGAACATAGAAAGAAATTACGACATAACAGTCAAAACATGAAAAAAAAAACAAAAAAAAACAAAAACACCAGTAACAAAATACTCTTGAAAATGGCTATAGAAAGGGGCCAAAAGTGCTTGGGACAATGAAAAATTATGGGAAACTTGTGTACCCACTTAAAAACGTAAGGATGCTGAAAAAGCCTAAAAAAAAAAAAATTAAATCTTGTCGGCCATATTTAATGAAATATGTTTGAAAGAAAGGTTGCTATATATATATATATATATATAATGTATGGCCTACAAATTAATAACTTGTAACATCTGCAGCTAAGCATAATTGGATTATTGATAAAAGAATGTCTTTTCATTGGAATAGGTTTAAAATCTCCTTTCGTAAAAGAAAGGAAAATTAAGTTTGCATTAAGGAGTTAACGTCTCTTTTGAAAGCAATCTTTTTTTTTTTTTTTTTTTTTAAGACAGAAATAAATCGCCCCATTTTAATGAGATTTTATTACGGTTATAAGATATGCGAGTAGTAGCACATCATTTAAGCAGTTTCTATTGTCATAATCGGTGCCAACAATCTGTGTTCGTATCCAGATAGTCTACGAGTGAAAATGAACATTTTCAAGGCACATATTCATAACAAGGTCGTATAGTATATATCATTGTGTGCGTGTGTATATATATATATATATATATATATATATATATATATATATTAATAGACAGTGCAATGGTGTTGTTAAACACCTGCTTATAAGGTAGTGTTGCTTTAAACTAAGTTCTGTTCAATGTCAAATAGACCTACTCTCAATAGAAACAGTACTTGTACTTAGCTTTATAAATTTCTACTGATAGAGAAATACACACACACAATTACGCTTATAAAACAGTAGCAATAATCTATAAAGCAAAAGTAACTGATATTAATGGCCAAAATAAAACGTACATAGGGTATACTGAAGCATCTTTCAAACGCAGATGGTACAATCAAATGTCATCTAAGCTAATAAATCTTACGTGCTCTACCAAACTTGATGACCGTGTCTAGAATTTAAAAAAAAAACAAAAAACGGGGATCCGATTTTAACGTCAAAAATTAAAAAAAAAAAAAAATAAAATAAAAAAAGCAAAGTTTTATAACAATCACAGCAATATTTTCAACCTCTCCCTACAGGAAAAATTAGCAATTCTGACATTTTCGGATCCAAAGGAACTTTTAAACCAGAAATCCAAAGTCTTGTGTCCTTGCATATATATTAAAAAATTAATCATAAGCACATATGAGGCTGGATAAAAAAAAAAAACGGTGTACATTTCCGTTACCCCTACTCCACCGATGCATTTATAATGCCCTGCTCCTTGCTTCTTCACATCGTCCTCACTTTATATTACATCTAACGTCGTGCGCTTGTTTATTTAAAAAAAAAATCTCTCGTTCATTAATTATATATATATATATATATATATATATATATATATAAATTAAGAGGTCATTTGATAAAAATATCCTGAGGATACCGTAAGGTTGAGACCAAGGTAGCGGATTCAACTAATCTGATTTTAAACTTATGATTTAACTTTTAAATGTTTCATACCGACATTGATGTTTCTTGGTAAAATTTCTACTTTTCATGGGTGGGTTTAAACGGTATTTTCTTTTTGTTTTCACTTTATTCCGCGTCTTTTATCAATCCGCTTTTTATTCCGTTTCACACACACACACACACACACACACACACACACACACACACACACACACACACACACACACGCGCGCGTATTCATGAATTTAACGTTATCTTACACGCGCACGTTCACAAAATCTTTATATACGTCACAGAAAGAAAGAGGTATAGAAATACAGAACATTTTTGAACTCTGTCAGGACAAGCAAGTGTGCTCTGGGCTGTTCCAGTGCAGCTGGTGGTAGTCAGATACTTACTGGAGCGGTTCAGTGAAACGATCATTTTCCCAGTATCTTTAGTAATAGATCTGAGGTTTGAGAACTTCAATCTCTAGAAGCGTTCAAGGCACGGCGCCTCCTTGAAATAAGTCACATGTATCATGTCAAGTGAATACTCATGCTCTTGACCTCCTTGGAATTGAACTTTCCTTTTCTGTTCACATAAAGGAGTCGATCTAAAATTTGAGGTATCTATCGGGATTCGAAATCGCGACTCCAGAAATGCCATGTTATACACAATGAACCATATTTTGCAAATAACAATTATGAAGAATTCAGCAATTTCTGCATTCTGCCAAATTTCGTACCATAATCAGAGAATGCAGTTTCCTAAGAACAACCCCACAAGAACACAGTCGAAGAGGGAGTATTGAAACTCCTTTAATATAGAATACGCCATTTTTGTTTTATCTCGAATAAATGTAAGTTTATAATCAACTGGCGTTATCTCCGTTATCCAGGTGATTTACTTTAAGTTTTATCCTCGTACAATCGAATTATTTATCTGTATTCTAACATTTAAAATATTGTTTGACATTATGAATTCATCAGTCACGTGTCTCTCATCTCGTTGCTATAATGAGCTTTTCTGGATATTAAACATTCGTCCAATGTTACTATGACAATGAGGCAGTTGCTGATACCATTGTTTTCAACTGGCGTAATTTCTATACAGATTTTATTGAAAGACAATTTTCGTTTATTCGAAAATGTGTGTGCTGATTCTTTACGTTTCCGTATTTTCCAGTGATGTTCTATTTTAACCTCTACTAGATGAGGACAACACTCCGAAGAAAGTAAATAGAGTAAATTCTTTTTCCCGTTGTTTCTTTGTCTTATTTTTGTCTTTCTGTGTTTTTCTTCTAGCTTTTCTGTAGCTCTTTTTTTTTCTTTTCTGTAGCTCTTTTTTTTTTCTTTTCTGTAGCTCTTTTTTTTTCTTTTCTGTAGCTCTTTTTTTTTCTTTTCTGTAGCTCTTTTTTTTTCTTTTCTGTAGCTCTTTTTTTTTCTTTTCTGTAGCTCTTTTTTTTTCTTTTCTGTAGCTCTTTTTTTTTCTTTTCTGTAGCTCTTTTTTTTTCTTTTCTGTAGCTCTTTTTTTTTCTTTTCTGTAGCTCTTTTTTTTTCTTTTCTGTAGCTCTTTTTTTTTCTTTTCTGTAGCTCTTTTTTTTTCTTTTCTGTAGCTCTTTTTTTTTCTTTTCTGTAGCTCTTTTTTTTTCTTTTCTGTAGCTCTTTTTTTTTCTTTTCTGTAGCTCTTTTTTTTTCTTTTCTGTAGCTCTTTTTTTTTCTTTTCTGTAGCTCTTTTTTTTTCTTTTCTGTAGCTCTTTTTTTTTCTTTTCTGTAGCTCTTTTTTTTTCTTTTCTGTAGCTCTTTTTTTTTCTTTTCTGTAGCTCTTTTTTTTTTCTTGTTTCTTTCTCCTCCTACTCTGTAACAATGAACAAGCAATCTACTGTAAAAATATCAAATATAGATCCTTATGAATTTAATTATAAAGACATTATTTCTCAGTAATATTCAGTATCTATTCTACATAAAGAAAATGGAATATTTCATAGGTTATAGATACAAAATGATAAAATACGACTGTCCTTTTATTTTTGACGTGATTATCAATAGCTTTTGAGGTGTCATCCCAGTTTTCTGTCCTCTGTAGTTTCTTTTCGCTATTTCTCTCAATCCCTTTTCTGCCAATCATTTACGCAAGCTAGTTAGGTAGGTTAGGCAACGCTTTTCTCTGTCCCGTTTGCCCTAAATATGTCATGTGAGTGCATAGGTTCTGGATTATTCTAACATCCTTCTCAAATATATCAAGCTTACCTAGTAATTGAAACAATTCTTTGCGACGTAAGATATATCTAAATATTCATAGTGTGCATCCATACATATTTTTGTGTAACACTTGTTACAGTACATACGGCACATTGACCCTAGACGGATATTTCGAGAGCGACACTTTGATTCCAGACAGAACGCACGTATTCGTTTGATCCTCGGTAGAATAGCTAATATATACGCAAATGATTTTTTTTTTTTATATTTCGAGCAACTATTCTAGTATTTTTATATTTAAGGAATCGCATGTGGAAACCTAATAATAGCAAGGACGATAAATCTTGCCGCCATTTTGATGATGCGAGTAAACGAGCATTTAAGCCTGAAACAGCAGGCATCCTCAGTTGATGTTTCATTGGAGACCAGCGGTTATTGCATATCAAATGACGATTTAAACATTTTTCCGACGACACTGGCTTAATTATTGTAGAATATTGGTTAGCGTGAAAGTGGTCTGACACAAGTAGACTGGTGTAGTCACTTTCAGTTTTTCATCGAGTGATTTGATATATACTGGTGAATTGAGTTCACTCATGCAAATGTGTTGGGTAGGTCCATTCTAGTAGACTAACCCACCCACTGTATTAGGTACTCCTATAAATACATTCGTCCATGCATTTGAATATTAATGCCACATCAGGTCAAGTACTATGGATTTAGAGATTCTTCATAAAATATGTGCAATTTTTTTTACCTTGACCTGGAAACTCTGCTTCAGACACATTCCCGACATTATAGTGTAGCGTCCTCCGCCTTTTCTATAAATATTTTCCTGATAATTGTAACACGCTTTTTTTTTCTTTTTTTTTTTCTTCAATTAATCATTGGGGTTTCCTTCTTAAAAGTAATTTTATTACCCGTCACGTCCTACAAATCTTACATATGGGTACTAGTTAGGACTTCTGTCGGAATTTTTATTTTTATTTTTTTTTACTTTTTTATTTTTTTTTTTTTTTTGCGGCGGATTGGGAGAGGGGGGGAAACTCGGAAAGTTAGATAACTCTGGAGCGAAACTATGAAAAGGAGAAAAAAAAAACTTACGTTTTGTAGCAGCACTCCGGGTAATAATAGATTAAGATTGCAACGAATTGCTTCGTTGCTTACAAGCAACGTATGTCCTTGTAATAACAGTATGTAATATCCTAAAAGCATAACGCAGTAACAGATTAACAGAACTAATAAAAAAAAAACAAGTATCTTTTGGTAGGGATTTCCTTTATAGCTTTCCAGGCGGTCTCATTTAAATGTATTGTAGTCTCTCAGGTTGAGGAATCGGAGAAGAGTTCGAATTTCAATCGAATTACATTCACTTACGTGCTAACACCCTTAGGAAAGGTATGAATCCTCCTCTTCTCCCTCCAGCTATGGGTAAATAACAGGACTGACTGGGTTCTATAGTCTTGGATGGCAACTGGTCTACCGTAGAAAGAAATGACAACCTACTGCGGGGAAATGTAGTCGTGTATCGAAAGATACATGATCGCCTAAGTGTGTATCACGCATGACACATAAGTCCCGTCCATCTAATCAGATAGGATCTACAACAGCAAATATAAAAACTGGTCGACAAAGAAACAAATTCCCTGCCTCTTAACTTGAGTGACCGCTATACAATCGTTTGAATTCCATCGCTTTCTATCGGCACATCGAGTTTCTTGGTGAGTACAAGTTACATTTCGTAGTGTCTTTGAGTTATTGCGGTAGCTGGAGTAAGAATGGTAAGTAAGAATCTGTTTTGATGCAAGGAATATTGTTTCTTTAGGCAAGTGTTGTGGTTGTCTAAGTTTAACATAAGACGTATTGAAGAGCAGCATTTTGGCCGCTGACACATTTTTGCATGATAAACAAAATAAATATTGCTTTGCTCTTAGACTTTATGAATTTAAGCGCAGTACTAGATTTGCAGGTCGGGAAAACTAGAATCAAGCAGACGCGGTTAACAGAGTACAGTAAGTGCGACACTGAGATCCGTAGACGTATTGGGATGGCAAAGGACGCATTCCGAAAGCTGGGTAGAGTATTGCGAGACAGAAGGATTTCTTTGGTAACAAAGAAAAGAATACTGAACTGTCCTTCATTATGGCAGCGAATGTTGGACGATCTCAAAGATGAAGAAGACTCGAGGCGACAATGTAGGTCTACAGAAGGATGTTAAGGATATCGGGGATCGAGTGTGTGAGCAAACGATGAGATCTTAAATAGGTTGCAAACAAGGAGGCTTATACTTAACATCAGGAAGAGGCAACTACCTTGGACGCATAATGAAGGAGGCTCTGGAGAATCCTATACTCACGGGTCGAATAGGGGGAGAGACAAGGGAAAGCACGTGTGATATATCTGGCGAGGTTGAGCAGGTAGAGGACTTGAGAGCTGCAAGGGAAACGTGGAGATCCATGATCGCATAGGACCTAAAAGGACATAGCACATAAAAGGAAAGACTAGATTTCCCAAGGGTATTTGTTCGCAAGGGAATGTAATGTTCTTTACATTACCATCTCTTCATCCTCTAGTTATGTACTGGTTAAGACAAACTTAGTCCTGTAGCCTTGGTTTGTAATAAGTCTACCGCAGAAAGAAATAGCAACCTACTGTGGAAAAGTTTTCTGCCTAGTTGGACATATGAATCGAAAGGGACATGACTGACCCAGCGTCTATCACGTATAGTATAATTGACTGGCCGATTAGAGACAAGGTTTTATTTTACAGTTGAAAGAAATGTAAACTTAAGTCTGTTACTGATAGTTTCTTTTCGCTTTTCGGTTTCTTGCTTTTTAGACAACTTTCATCTTTAAAAATTTAATGTCGTTCGTTATCTTTTTGTCTTAAGTTTTTTTATCTCCTTAATATTTCCTTTTTCTCTCTTTCACACTCATTGAATCGTAGTGGCTTTGACTTCCTTTTGGTTGAAATTATTAAAAAAAAAAAAAAAAAAAAAAAAAAAAAACTTAATCCGATGCTTATCCAAAGCTTCATTGAGCACACAAACCTAACATTATACATTCAGAATTGTAAATTTAACTTCAGCTGATAACTACTTACGATGAACCGCAATTTTATATTGGACGCCTACTGTAGGGCAAAATTTAACTCGTTTTACAGAACTAGGATTTACATTCAATATTTACTTTTTCTTAATTCCTATTTGATTATTCGCTCCTATTCTCTTTTTCTTATTTTCTGACATTCGGTAATCCCGTGCGTCTTAGAGGCTTTGTCTTGCTTGAGATGAAATGACAAAACAATAGAGCGAATTTAAGTATTACCTTGAAAAATAAATTTTCTCCTTTTCTTTTTTTTCTTCTTAACTGTTTGGTGTGCACGTCTGTGCAACATTCCCGCCGTTTCAAGATTAAAATAAAGAATAATGGCGGAAGAAATTTTGCAAACGTACGTGCCTATAATAGAAATTAAACAATTTCTCCCGTGTAAATCTTAATATGAATTATAAACGGTATTTTCTCATTTAAAGATTCAATTAGGTGACTGTCAAGATCTTCCCCCATCATTAATCAGGATCGTTGGGTTCTTAGTTTGGTTCTGACCTGTTGAGATTCACACTTTCTTTTATAATGTTCACTCTGTAAAAGATGCAAGAGTCACTCGAGGTAGAGGGTTACAGAGTAAGAGGCACAACCGCAAACAAGGTGATAATGCTATCAAGATGCAAGGAGTTACCGGAAGTGAAAGAAGGAAAAGGCTTTAGGGTGCTACTGTGAAGTCTACCTCCCGTTTCATGTGTTTAGAACATGAGACCGATATAGATACCCATGTTAAACCTCACCTGACCTGATGGCCATGTGATAGGTAGAGCATGATATATTTAGGTAAACCTCACGTTATATAGCACTGATAATTGTACCTACATATTTAATATCTATAATCTGATGTTGGTGATATAATATATGATGTAATGGAAATTGTCATCGAGGCATGGTTTCAAGAAGTTTCTTCACAACTCACTTTTCAAGAATTCTTGCAGAGTAAGTCTTCTGGGTGGGGGTCTACAATCACGGTTTCAATTCTAATTCTCCCCAAGGACTTTCTCAGTTTTCAAGATAGTGTTCCAAGCACACCTATTTAAAAAGCAAAAACGACATATAGGGAAAAGGGTTTTGAGCGCGTGATGTGTACCTCAATATAGCATGAGGTGTATCTCCCATTTCACATGTTTAGAAAATGTGAGACATACATACATGTTGGACCTCCCCTGTCCTGGTGGCCACGTGAGGAGAGGGGCATGCTATACTGAGGTAGAACCATAAACCAAACAAGGAATAAACCTCTACTCCTGTTCAAAAGACCGGAGAGAAGTGTGAACCGTCCGATAGATAAACTTATGTACACCTACTGAAGAAAAAAAAATCTAAAAGATTGTTTTAGATGGAGACAGAAGTATAGAGATGAAGTAGACTTTAGAAGGAACCGGAAATCCAGCCCTAAACAGGAAACAAGGGATAATCTACGACTGTTCAAAAGACTGGGGAGGAGTGTGAACCGGACGGTAGGCAAACTTGAGTGTATCATCAGCTAACATACAAACTTGCTTCACGTTTCATAGATAAAGTGAAAAATAGCAACTGCTTTACACATAAGAATAAATTTAAAAAGAAATTCTTCTTGGTGTCCCTTCAGAATGTTAGCGAGCATGGCTTTCCACAACTGCTTATCTCTTCTCACACGGAGCAATGTTATGTAGGTTAATCGCTGTTTTCCTCTATGCTGCTTATCTTTATGACGTCCTTTGAGTATCAAATTCTCCAACCCTTTTTCTTCATTGTCTTAGAAATGTTAGCTTTTTCTCAAAGTATAACCGCCTCTTTTAGTTCCACTTTTCTTAAAACTTCCTTGTTAATCAATATCTTCAGTCTGTTATTCGCAGCATCCTTCTGTAGAAACACGAGTGTCTTCATCTGTGGTATTGCTCAGCATTCATTGTTTAGAGAAGTGATATTACATAGTCTTTCAGCATTCTTTTATTTCTAACGAAATTTTTCCAGTTACTGAATACTTAGATTTTGGAAGGCATCTTTGCTAGGCCAGTACAACTTTGGGTTTCGGTGGCACATTTTTCGTCTTCTGTTAAAACACTTATTAGATACTTAAATTTTTGCACAGCTTAATTTTGACGTCTCCAAATTGTGGAACTCGGGGTATGTGCGATACGTCGCCCAGGAGTTTTAAGCTGGGTACTGGCATTCCTTGACAACAATCAGCATACAAACAAATAATGGGCAATAGTCCCCCCCATCAAACAGTTATAAGGCTAACCATGGAATGGCTAGCTATCACACACACACACACACACACACATATATATATATATATATATATATATATATATATATATATATATATAGTAAAAAAAAAACAGTAAGATATGTAATTAAGATGTTCTTATTAATACTTTTATTTTTACAAAACAGTTCTCAATGTAAATTTACAGAGTATAAATATTATAAATTAACTTGACTACATCCATGAGATTGCTAAAAAAAAGCATAGCATGATGAAAAAGACGCCAAACATGACTAAAACGAAATTTTATCGTCTAAATGCTTATTAAGAGGAAAGATCAGTTTATTTTAATTATTTTTCTAAAAAAATCTCGTTTCTCTTTGTATGACCGGAACTAGTAAAACAGCATATACAATTTTTAGCAGGTTTTTTTTTTTTTTTTTTTTTTTTTTGTGACACATTAATTTGGAAAAATCTTGCAAAAATAATTGTCGGATGTTAATGAAACTTTCAGATGATGGAAATTTTTTTTTTTTTTTTTTTTTTTTTATTAGTCATGGCAGAAATATTAAATTTATTACCCCCTCCATAACTAATTTTATGAAAACGCTAGAAATTCGATCGCATCGGGTTCAGTGATTACAATAGTTAAAAGCACAAGGCTGTAAGGAATGCAAATCAGTTTTTTTTTTTTTTTTCTTTTTTTTTTAATTGGACCGCCACCCCTACCTGAAAATCAGCTCTGAATTGTAACATACAAAACTCAATAAAACAAATTCATTTCAAATGCTTTTATTTGCTTTTATGAATATGGACAATATTTTCTGAAAGCAAAAAAAAAAACTTCGATGAAAAATGAATTTTTAATACACTTATGTTATTTCTTTAATTATAATAGATTTTTACACTTAAGTTGTTAAAATATAAAATTAGTTAAAAGCCTCATCAGATTTCGTAAATATCCTTATAAGATAGATCTTTTTTTAGCGCGTTGTAAATTGTATCATTTTGACGGATCAGAAGATCCAGTAATTAAAAAATGTAATTTTGAGTTTATAATTGGGCTGTAATTATAAAGCACGGAAGATCAACCAGAATACAATTAAGTTGTTTTGAGTTAAGCCTTGTTCTCCGCTGTTAAGGCCTTTATTTTTGCGAAACACGTGTGGAGAAGTTGAGTTTTCAATTTCAACTGAGAAGGGTACCTACAAGTATCATTGTAGGAAATTTATGATCTTTTTATATTAATCTGTTATGACATTTTTCCATAAATGAAATATCAATTAATAAAATGAATGGAAATACAAATAACGGTAAAATGTAATAAATGTACATAAAATGATAGTATACTTCTAATAAAATTTCATAAGAAAGGTACCTATGAATTAGATACCTTTCTTATGAAATTTAATCTCACTCTTAAGTCTTATTTTAATTTCTTTATATTTTTCATAAAGCATCGTAAAGGTGAAAGCTAAGTAAAAGAAAAAAAATAGAGCGCTGAAAGTTTTCCTGAAAAATAACTAGGTAAATAATTTGTTCACTTAACTGTAAATAATTTCACTTTTCTCCTTCCGTAGAACATATTAACATCACGGAATCCATCAATATGTCATTCATCACCTGTCAAGTGACGCGAAAATTTATGACCTGCTTTGTTTTATTTTCAAATTACATCTTTTCGGCGCAGAAGCTAAGTTAAGCTTGGTTCAAAATATTTTAAATAAACATAACTTCTGATTTTCTTAATAAGTTTTGAAAAAATAATTGATATTTAAAAATTTCTAAGTGATTTTCATTTTTTATAAAATGGAAAAAATGGTTGAAATCTGTCAATTTTGCTGAATCAAAAAAAAAAAAAGATTTTTAACGAAAATTTCGGACGTGCTAGGAACGATTTTCGTCTTTTTCATTTTTTTTTTTTTTTTTTTTTTTTTTTAGCGATCTCGTGGAGGTACCTAAATTAAATTAAAGCGAATTTTGGAAGATGAAGCAGAACTAATGATTAATTTAATATAATTGAACTTGAAACATGGTAATTACTGTGTAGTGATTAAACTATATATAAGGTTGGTGCAAAAATGTCGTTTTCTAACATGTTACTGTGAGAAAACATTTTTGCACCAACCTAATATATACTGTTTGGAAACCTTTTATACATGCCTTTTATTCTCCTGATGTGCTTGTAAGGTTTATTAGTGCAGAAAGTGGTACCATGTGATTTGGCTCTACTATACATATGCTATTCAATTGTGCATTACCGGTATTAAGGTCGATTTTCAGTCAGTTATGTGCCATCATGTATCTTTTGATACATGACTGACTAGGCAGATAAAGTAGTAGGTTGGCATTTCTTTCTGCGGTAGACTAGTTGGCATCCAAAGCTATAGGATCCGATGAGTTGCTACACCCAATTGGAAAACTTTGAACCTGAAAGAAATTACATAATCCCTTAGTGTTCACCTATTTGTAGAATGAGTAGATGAACAAGGTGTTTTGTTAACAAGAGGTAACGTCAAAAGTCCGTACTACATTTCATTTTGCACGATCTTGTTCAAATTTCTACAAATCGTGGTTCTCTGTGTGCACGCAAACACAAATACACCTACTCAAATATGGATATCCAATAAAAATAACGTTTGCCGAATTTAAAATTCAAATTTAATTTTTTTTTTTTTTTTACGTTTGTGATACGAATCAGAGCAGTTATGGGCTTTCTAGAAAATCTGAACGTGGATATGTACATTATTTGACTAAATAGAACCTAGTTCCATGGCTGAGCGGTCTTAAACACGCCTGATCAGATGGTGGTTTCTCCTGACAAGTAGGAGACGCAGGTTCGTACCCTAAATGGGGGCACATGTTCTTTAAATTTTCACAATTACTCGGGCTCATAGGCGTAATATATACTATTTATTAAACGGGACGTATACACAAATACAGATATCCACTAAAAAAAAAAAAAAAAAAATTAAAGAAATACATATTGAGTTTAGGTGCAAAGTATGAATCCACCGTAAAATAAAGTATTTTTTTAAAAAATATCACCATGTTTCCCTCCCTCGATCTGTTCGTTACGTCCCTCCCTCGATCTGTTCGTTACGTCCCTCCCTCGATCTGTTCGTTACGTCCCTCCCTCGATCTGTTCGTTACGTCCCTCCCTCGATCTGTTCGTTACGTCCCTCCCTCGATCTGTTCGTTACGTCCCTCCCTCGATCTGTTCGTTACGTCCCTCCCTCGATCTGTTCGTTACGTCCCTCCCTCGATCTGTTCGTTACGTCCCTCCCTCGATCTGTTCGTTACGTCCCTCCCTCGATCTGTTCGTTACGTCCCTCCCTCGATCTGTTCGTTACGTCCCTCCCTCGATCTGTTCGTTACGTCCCTCCCTCGATCTGTTCGTTACGTCCCTCCCTCGATCTGTTCGTTACGTCCCTCCCTCGATCTGTTCGTTACGTCCCTCCCTCGATCTGTTCGTTACGTCCCTCCCTCGATCTGTTCGTTACGTCCCTCCCTCGATCTGTTCGTTACGTCCCTCCCTCCCTCGATCTGTTCGTTACGTCCCTCCCTCCCTCGATCTGTTCGTTCCCTCCCTCCCTCGATCTGTTCGTTCCTATAGTTATAAAGTAATTTCTGGGGCACATGAAGAATGAGGGCTTGGAAATTTTTATGCTCACAGGACAAATTGAAAGTAAGAGGGCCAGAGAAAAGTAACGTATAAATTATCTGGCGAGCTTGAGAGAATGGATGGTAGAGCAGGATTTGGGAGAGATGGCAAACGAACAGTTTATTAAGGGCTACAAAGGACAGGACATTGTGGGTAGGCATGGTCGCCAACGTCCTGAAGGAACACTGCACAAAGTAGTCTCTACTTAACATTATTATTTGATCTATCTATTTCCAGCTGGCCAAGAAAGTCATTGCTTTAATTCTGTGGACATGAAAAAATCGCTTTTGATATACCTACTCTGTAGGCCTCTCATACGTTTGATTTTTTTTTTTTTTTTTTTTTTCTTCCTTCTTCTGAAGATATTGAACATCTAAGGCTATCGACTAACAATCTGGAATCAAAATGGCCGTCGCCTCGGGCCACACTTGGCGGGAAATCAAAGATAGAATTATCAGACATCTTGGTTCCCTTAATATACTTTTCCTCATCCTGGCTTAGTATTGCACTCACGTTCGTCACAGATATGTCTGAACTGATTTCAAGGAGCGTCTGGATCTAGGAAATAAATAAAATTCTCGCGTTGATCCGATATATCTTGAGGAAATTCCCTCGGCAAATTTTTTTCGTTTGCAATATAGAATCAAAATGGCCGAATAATGATACTTGAGTGCGCCCTAATTGAAGTCAAGATTTTCATTTTCAGTCCAGAAATATAGGCCAGGAACTGGTCTTGTATCACAGTCAGATAAACTTAATAACATTGTAGGACACAGATTCGATTATGAAGAACGGACAGTCTCCCATGTAATCTGATTTTATTTGTACTCCAGCAGTGCAAAATAAGAATGCTGTTCCTTTAAAGTGTATTCGGTGACACTAATTCGTGAGGCAGATGGCAGAGGATTCTTCAATGTTTAACCTTTAACTACAATGAGAGAAGGTCTGTTTACAGGAATGACACCAGGCACTAGGCTATATATTTGTGCTTCTTGGTCTAAATTAGAAACACGGTCTGCTTACTGAAGGCAACTACCGGTATTAAGGCAGTATATGACACCTTCGTTTTTATAATGATGAATAGATACCTTGTGAAGGCGGCTAAACTCGATCATTTTTTTTAAATTGACGCACTTAAAATACGTATATAAAGACTATCTCTGTCCAGCACAAGGTTAAATATTCTGGACAGTACGCAGAAAAAAACTGCGTTCTTCCAAACGGGGTACTCTATCGGATTTGAAAAGCAAAATTCGAAATTCTGGCTTCTGATTTGTGTATTGATCATTGACCTTAGTGAAATATAGGCAAATGTCATCCACAAAGCCTGACCGAAATCGCAATATTAATCGACGTTAAAATGTTTACTGCAAACAATGCACCTTCTGATCATGCGTACTTATAATTACTATTGGGGTCACGTGATCGACGTTTGAGCTGGATCGAGTCTGTTTTCTTTCCGCTGTTACATTGTAAACATGGCTGCTCCGCTAGCAGTGTGCAACATGGAGGAACAAAGAGCGGTGATCCAAACCCGCAGAGAAGATTCGACTTCGTTGATGATAACTCGCCGGTTCATCATTGCCATCTCTCGAACTTGCTGAATCTTCGCGTCAGTGGTGGAGGGTGACGGACGTCCAGCTGGCCACTTCGTGCGTCCTGCTTGTCCGGCCACTTTTAAATTTCTTTATTCGTTCATGCACTACTTCTACACGGTAGTGTATTGTTGCCTTATTTTGTTAAAAGCCTGCGATAAATTTTAACTTCTGACACGTCTACCGACCACAGAAATCGAAGGACCACTGATGTTTGTCCCTCGTAAAAGCAGCACGAAAAATTGGTTCTATCAAGCTCGCATTTCGATCACGGGGCCACAATAGTACTATAAGCAAGCATGAGCAGGGGCACCTCGAGGCGGTGTAATGGTTCGGAAGTTTGCCTCGCTAGAATAATTGCGACTGAATAGCGAGTTAAATCTTCACTGGGTGCCCCCATACTTTCGGCCTTGTGCCACATCTAAGCTACGCTGGGAAAATCACTAAAGAAGCATGGCAGAAGATTGTGTGACAAGATAGGTTACGGCGAATGTGCGGATAATTCTTTTTAGTTACCCTCTTAGGTTAAAAACAAAGACGGAATGTTGTACAGATAGGTTCCATGACGTCAAATCATGATACACAAGTCTGTATTGCATGATAAACCTACTGTGAGAAACCTTTTCTCGTGTAAAAGCAATCATGTTGCTCAAATGTGTTAGATGACAAAATGGCACAAATGATTTACGAGAGAAAAAAAAAAAACAATGATGCGCAAATGTGTTAAAATATGTTAAAAGACAAGTTGATGATGCTTAAGTGTTTCATGAGGGGGGGAAACGACACTGATGCTTAAGTGTTTCATGAGGGGGGGAAACGACACTGATGCTTAAGTGTTTCATGAGGGGGGGGAAACGACACTGATGCTTAAGTGTTTCATGAGGGGGGGGAAACGACACTGATGCTTAAGTGTTTCATGAGGGGGGGGAAACGACACTGATGCTTAAGTGTTTCATGGGGGGGGAACGACACTGATGCTTAAATATGTTGCTAAATATATTAAAAGCCCTGATGAAAAACAAACCATACAAAGGCGAGGAGACATGAGCGTTATTTCTCATTTATTAGGTTGGTGCAAAAATAATGACGTAATGTCGTTTTTTTGAGGTTAAAAAATACGTCAAAAAACTACATTATTACGTCATTATTTTTGCACCAACCTAATAATAAACTTCATTTTATTTACCGAAACGCATCACTCGGAGTCTTATGTATCCAATTCTAATTTAATCTTGAAAAAAAATATAGATTAAATCCACGGGTTCAAATATCGAGTATCACTGAATGTGTTCAAAGTATAGTATCATGAATTAGGATGGTTATAATTTAATCGTGTTTCTGATCGTTACAAAGGTTTCCCGGTTTCTGATCGTTACAAAGGTTTCCCGGTTTCTGATCGTTACAAAGGTTTCCCGGTTTCTGATCGTTACAAAGGTTTCCCGGTTTCTGATCGTTACAAAGGTTTCCCGGTTTCTGATCGTTACAAAGGTTTCCCGGTTTCTGATCGTTACAAAGGTTTCCCGGTTTCTGATCGTTACAAAGGTTTCCCGGTTTCTGATCGTTACAAAGGTTTCCCGGTTTCTGATCGTTACAAAGGTTTCCCGGTTTCTGATCGTTACAAAGGTTTTCCCTTTTGGAAAACTTTATCTCTACTTGTATTTAACCGCCGACTTCGTTCAGCTCTGAATGCAATTCATTTCTCACCAGATCGATATTATTTTGTTCTATTTTACGAGATGCTTTTTAAGGATTGTAAATGACATGAGTGTAAATACACCTATTTCATAAAACCTAAATCGAAACTGTTTTTTGGTCCCACATCATTTTATCGACTATGATTTGCAGGTTAGTGAATTAGGTCACTCTTATTTTGACATATCCATTCAAATTAGGCAATAGAACAAACCAGAGATTTTTTTTTTTTTTTTTTTTTTTTACCATATTATCGTCAGATAAAGAAATCGTTGGATGGACAGCGAATCGTGAACAAGTCTCAACTCTCTGGTGACTTTGGTAAAGAGTGATAATTGTTTATTGCGGAAACGTAGACCAAAAACAAAATCGCAATAAAATTAAAACGTTCTTCTGTCGTTTGGCAGTATAAATAAATTAAAAAAAAATATTATGTAAACTTTCTAAGTATCTATTATTAATTTCAGTACTTTCCTCAGACGAAATAGGTCGGCCATTTTGAGGTTGTCTCACAAGATCAATACATCTATGTGCCGTGTACCTTGAAAACGAAGGGCGATCGTGACTCTCCACAATTCCCTATCCTTTGTAACTCTTAGCAGATTTCTTTCAGCTACCCCTCTTCGTGATCTCTTCATTTGCACAAGATCGTCAGCGGGGGTTACTCGTTATTTCCTTATGTCTATCGTCTTCAGTATATCCTGTGAGTGTCAAATTCTCCAAGCCCACTTTCCTCGATATGTGCCTCAGCAATGTCAACCGTCTATTTCAGAAGTGGAAGTATTTTTATTTTTCATATGACTTCCTCTCTACTCACTCGCTACTTTGGTGGCATTCTCATCATCCTTCTGTAGAACCGTATAATTTTACCGGCTTAATATTTAATAAATGCTTATCGTACTGCTTATAATTGACCATATGACAAATGAAGCACAAAGGGAAAGGTTTTAATTCGGAATTTTCGGACAGGCTTGTCCTTTATCAACGGATCGAGGAATAAACAAAAATAGAAATTACCAACAGATATTTTTCTTGACGGTGTATTTTCTGGTGGAAATCGTATTGTTAGCAAAAACCCGATCTGATTCCTCGATGTGCGAAACTTTAGGAAAATAAATTTAAATTTAAAATTTTGATCGGTGTAAAACCGTTAGGAAGATCTATTAAGTGTGTGTCGTGTGTGAGGGAGATTGTAAACATAGATGGAGTTAGAGGAGGGGAAAGACGACTCGTGTGTAGCAAGTTGTAACAAAAACAAAGTTATCAAGTGTAGAAAGATGGGCTGTGGTTAGAATGTGCGCTGAAAAAAAATTAAGGAGTAAAAATGGGATATATAATAAATAAATTGAAAAATAATACTCCAATGTTTATCGTACTCATTATATTGATACTCTTTCGTTTGTCCTTGTTTTTTGTTTGTCCTTCTATTTTGCATATAAGAAGCACACGTGGACCCTTTCTTCTAATATATATAATAGCTGGCCACTCGTATTCGAGGATACCCTTTTACTAAGGCGGCGGCTAGCCAATCCCTATTGCAAACTCTTGCTCAGGCTAATTTGTGCTTATTCAACACCCACAGACCCAACCTGTGGTATATACTGCAACTTTGCTGATCAGACAGTATTGTTTTTAGGGACTTTTCAAAGCTGCTGCATTCTGGGATATATACGCTACAATCCGGTCTAGTAAAATGACAATACTGAATTCACGATCGCAGAGAAAAGGATTGCAACGATGAAGTTTATAGATATAAGTGAAAAGAAAAAGGAACATCTGGAAAGTCACGGACATCTACAACGTGAATGTACACGACACATGAGAAATCGTCAATTAATGGTGATTATTCAAATCGGATTCTCAGCCAACATTATCGAGAATGGAGAAAGCATCGGTTGCAACAAGGAAGATGCGAAAATTAATCTGAATATATAATGGAGTATTGACGTTTTATTATATTCTTGGTTATGATCGTTTGTTATATATGGTCATGTGTAAAACTCCTAATTCGACAGGTTTTGGTGAATCACCGTCATATGTAAAACTGATAAATTTCAACAAAATCTTATCTATCTATATCTATATATATATATATATATATATATATATATATATATATATATATAATACTAGCAGTAGAGCTCGGCATTGCCCGGGATTGTAACAGTAAGAGATAGATCAAGTATCGACCATCATAAAGACTGAAAAATAAAATTGTCAAAGATTGTTTGAGGTTGACGGACACGCATGTCTTTTTTTTTTTTTTTTTTTTTTCACGAATTGGTCAAAACCAAATTCAAACAAAAACATTGTTTTCAATCGTTATGAGTCTACCGATTGAATAGAATTTTATTATAAACAATTCTTTTAAATGGAATTTTTAAAGCATTCTGAATGTAAAAATAAAACGGTGTGCAAGACAATAAGAAACACTACCTGCCAAAAAAAGTGACATTTTTGAAATCTGTTGAAAAATGTAGGAAATCCGATCCCATATATAAACGTACATACACACACTACCCGGGTTTTATAAGTATGATTATATAGTGTAACCCGGATATAAGATTTTCTCTGGTCCCAAATTAGAGCCATACTTACCTAAACAAAACAGACCAAACCCGGATATAAGAGACTTCTCCGGTCCCGACAACTCTTATATCCGGGTTACACTGATTATTTATATATGATGTATCGGCGTCAGCACAAATGAATTTCACGTACAAAGCAATTGTCAGATGCCAATTGAAAACTTGACGATTGCATATTGCATGAAACTGTTGTGACACGACCATTTACTGCTTTCATTTAATGGCGACAGTTTTCTGTATGGCTGATGCTAAACCCCAGGAAAATAGCACACTACGCTTTCCTGGCTTCAAGTTTTTCCACTTACAATAAAATGGAGCGACTACATCGAACCCATTATGTCTACTGGAAGAAAACTTGGCTCATCTTGCACATTTGAGTCTACCTTTCGTCTGTGCATTGAATGTTGTTGCCATATATGGTCTATTGATCTAGCTGTGCATTTCGAGATTAACAAAATCCAAGGAAGGATCTGTAATGTAATCGATCGTCACTCGTCATCACGACATCAGTCGCTTTCTCACTGAAAGTAACGTGGCTTCCCTTTGTCTTTTTGACTATTTTTTTTTTTTTTCATGGCATCTTCACTGATAAGCTTTTCCCTCATCCTCCGACCACATGAATTTAAGCGTTCTACTAGATTGGTAACTAAGTTCCATTTATGCTAAACTAGTTACATGCAATCGCCACTTGTTTTTTTTTCTCGTACTTTCCACCTGCGGAACTCCCTCCAGATTTCTTGCTTCCCTCACAAATACAATCATCAAAAATTGAAATGCAACGTCAATCGCCATTTTCTGGCCTCTTGAAAACTTTCCCTTTTTGTCCTTTCCTCAATCCTTCCCAGGCTCAGTGATTTCATTCTCTTTCAATTCCACCCCATGTAAACTCTAATGTGACATTGTTACCCTTGCTTGGCGGGGGATGAAACTATAAGAAAATCTCTCTCGTATTTATATATTATTTTAATGGCTACTCGTATATAAGTAGACGACCTGTCTATTAAAGTGTTTATTTCATCTATCGTCCTGCGCATTCGAGCAAACTTAAAGAAAATGTGCTCTCCGGCAGGATTTGAATCTCCAACCCGCTTCGTTGGAGCAAGAAACTTCTGGTCCGCTGTCTTTTGACTACTGAAGAAAAAAAAAAAAAAGCTAATTTTTCATTAAAGATAACTCAGACATTTTCACAACGAAAGACTTTGTGCATAAGCATTAGCCTTAGAATTGGGGAAGTGGATTCTTTTCTTTGGAAAAATTTCCTATAATTAAAAAAAAAAAAAATGAAGTCTTTATATATTATCATCACTGATGATAGAGATTAACACATGTCGCTGTTTGTGATTTGTTCATAATTTTATTCATTTGACGATGCAAAAAAAAAAATTAAGTATATACTCTAGAGAAAAAAGATTAAACTTTTCTATTTCAGAAGCAAAAAGATGTTTACACTTAGGATTTTCCTTAGTGAAGATCGTCAATAGTTTAAAATGCTGATAACGTTTATCTTCCAAACACAAGCATTGTGGCTAAGTTCGTCGTTATTGAGTTTTTCCCACACTTTGTCAAGGAAAGAAAACACTAACACATGAAAAATTGAAAAAAAAATGTTAAATCGCAGTACCTGGTCAGTCGTCCTTGATAAACTTGTACAAAGAGGGATTGCTGTACAATCACGTGTTTGCACACGTATATATATATATATATATATATATATATATATATAGTGGGGGGGAAATATTAGTGCACTTGAAAAATTTTATTTTTATAAATGTAAAAGCTTTAAATAAAACAAATCTCTGCACATTTTATGTACAGACACGTACTATTAAAAAATAATAAACTTAATTCTTATTCTATCAGAAATTAATGCATTTTTCAAATTCTAAATGGTGAAAAAAGTATTCGTACAAATCGATTATTAGAATAAAATAATTATGAAAATGTGTATTCTAGAATGTTCCAGTAATTATAGTTAATGCTATTGGCCATTATTAGAACATTCTTTTGAGAAGGTTCTAATAATGCCTAAAGATAAAGAATTGACTATTTAACAAAAACGCGTTTTGTCTCTTTGGAAAGATGGGAACAGTTACAGAACGAATTCTAACAACCTGAATATTCCTTTTACTACAATTGCTTCGTTCATTGCAAGGTTTAAAACTCGTAACAGCGTCGAAAACCAAACAGGTGCTCCGAGGAAGACTTCTCTAAGATCAGCAACGATATTAGGACGCCAAATCCAACAAAATCCACAGGTTACCCGAGAAGAGCTGCAGGAACATCTGTGTGCACTATGGATTAAAGTAACCAAGCGTACAATAAGTAATGAACAGTCTGAAATCACTCGTCCCAAGGAAGACTCCACTCCTCTTGAAACGACACAGATGCTAGGCTAAAATTCGTTAGCATAAGGATAAACAATATTCATTTTGGAGAAAAAAAGTACTATGGACAGATGAAACTAAAATAGTTGTTTGGTCATAATTATCGAAAGCCTTTGTGGAGGAAGGACGGTGAAGCCTACTTACCAAAGAACACGTTGCCAACTGTAAAGTTTGGTGGCAGTATCATGATCTGGGTCTGTTTTTCTGCAAAAGGTGTTGGCAGGATATCAATAATAGATGGAAAGATGAATGCCGAAAGCGACCAGAAAATCCTGCAAGACAATGCGTTCTGTTGAGACTTCGGCTACCTCCTGATTGGTTTTCCCCAACTCTTTCTCCATTGTGAACTGTATCGAAGGTCTTATTGAGTTCACATGGTCCAGTAGAACCTGAACATCTTCCGGATGTGGCCATAGTATGAAAGTGTCATCTACGTACCTAAACCAAAACAACGAAATGAATTTATTAAACAAAGTAACTAATACTAACAAAACAAAATGTCCTTAGCATCTGGAAGAATTTAGAGAACGTTTTTTCATACTCTCCAAACGTAACAACGTTGAACCTACAATAGACTTCACTTTTGATACTGAAACCAAACTACCCTCTTCCTTTCCTAGATATATTGCATAGAAATAATAATGAACTCAGTTTTGACGTCTACAGAAAGGCTACAAGCAAAAATGATCTGATGAGTTTCTACTCAAACCACTCTTCTAAAATTGAATAGGGAATTATAGGTTTCTGAGAGCATTAAGAATCTGCAGCCCCCATTATTTACTTAAAGAAGAAACATGCACGGAAAACACATTCAAAAACTTACAATACCCATATCATTTCATCCACAAAGCAAGAAGGCATACAAAATATACAATCGAAACAAAAATAACATAATCCGCAATAATAAATTACGTGAAAACAGATGCATAATACTACCGACCAACTCTGTCACGTCCACTATCCAGAATAACCTATCCCATCTAAATAGTCACACACACTTCCAAAACCATTATAGATATACTCAGATCGTCAAACACAAGTAGCAATATTTCTGAAGCAGGCATTTACAAAATAAATTGTCAAAACTGTTCCTAATATAAAAATATTGAGAAACAAGTCGAAATTTAAAAAACGCATTTATGAGCACAAGAGACCCCACAAAAAACTAATGCACTAGTCCTACATAGAAATAAATTCAACCACAGCTTTAATTTTAAAATGCTACACCCATAAAAAAAGAAAATAACTCAGAAAAAAATCCTCGAGAGTGCCGCAATTGAATATTATCCAAATATTAATCTACACACAGGCTTTATCCCTATTTCATCTTTCTTAACGGAATTAATACTCTCCCAAGCAAAGGTACACAACAGTATCAAGAAATCAAAAGCAAATGGCTGAATCCGTCAACACAATAAAAAACATTGCCACACGTGACAGTACTTAATTTTCAGTTAACAGTATAAAAATAGCGTTCTCCAAATTTTTCCAGTTACTAAGGATATTTTGTTTTGTTAGTATTAGTTTAATAAATTCATTACGTTTTTGCCTTGAAAAGGTCCACCCTAGACGAAACGCATCGGCTACTATTACAGTTTTCGTATTGTCTTTCACATTTATATGTATGTATGTACAGGTGTGCGTCTACGTATGTCTATCTATCAGATCTTTCTCTTTCTCTTTCTCTTTCTCTTTC
>OZ010580.1:72944846-72987495 GCA_963932145.1 Acanthosepion lycidas | reverse complement strand
GATTCGGAGATTACAACGGATAGAGATCGAAGATTTAAAAATTATTTTTTTTTTATCTTCCGGACGAATGAGATACCAATCAATACTTGAATTATCTCAAGTCGATATCTGTTTTCGTTTTCTCTATACATTTTTTTTTTTTTTTCTTCATCTTCTCCAACAAGTTTAGAATCATTGTTTCACAGCCTTTTGCTCCACTCGTCTTGCCCAAATAAAATATTAAGCCGTCTGCCGAACAAACTGTTCACTCTCGCTCGAACATATTAATGTTTTTAAGCGTCAGGTGAAGGGCGTTGGCCATAGTCAGCTTTCAAAATATTAGCTTCGGGAGAAAATGGATTTTTAAAGTGTATGAAAAAGCTATTTTTAAACTTGCACTCTTTGATTCAATTTTCAAGTTTTGTACAATTATTTAGTGTCATTGTTAAGCGCATCACGAACCAAACTGTTTCTGCTTACAACGATCGGTGTTCGAACCCCGGCCACCATCTAAAAAAAAAAAAAAACGAAAACAAAACAATTAATCTCCAATTTTTTAAATAGATGAACAAGTGTTCCTTAATGTTTTTAGGCAAACGTAGGAACAAATGAAAATATCACGACACATATATATGCAAAATTATAGATTAAATTATAAATTATATCTGACATTAATTGGTTAATCAAGACATATCCACAAGTTTATTTTTAATTCTGATCACATCCCACCTTTAACTTTCGGAAAAGAGGTAACGTTTTTAAATTTCCTTAGAAATCATTTAATCACCTGTTACTTACCATCGCCTGAAGAAGTACAATCATAGTATTAAAACATGGAAGCTTTTGTGTAGCGGTTTCAACATGTTTTTATTTCTTAGAATAAAAATAATACTTTCTATTGAACACTTTTTAAAAAGTAAATGCTACGAACAGTGGAATTTTACTCCATCTGTTCTTTCTCTCATTTGGATATTGTGTGTGTGTAATATATATATATATATATATATATATATAGGTAACAAATCCATTGGTATATAATAGAAGTGGATCCTAGTAATATAAAATATGAAAACTGACCCACAAAAAGAACACAACGTGTTTATTAATACATAAAGAAAAAAATCCCAAATCACCTATTTCGGCGACTATGAGGCACGTAACGTTTTCAATAAGAATCGGGAATCGTAATGTTTACGCGCTCTACACTCACACAGTGAGAAAGATACATATGTCAGGTTTGAAACGTTAGAACATTGCATTATGATTTTTATCCCTAACATTATTGTAATGTTTTGGTAGTCATCGTTTATTTATTTATTTTTTGAAAATACGAAAAACATTTTGCTTTATCAGAAATTAATGTGAACCATAACAGAATTGGGTGAAGATTGTAATTTGATGCAAAATATTCTGTTACTTTTTAGCAAAAAAGTTTTATAAATTCATAGCATAATTATTCAGTCACAAAATATTCCGTCCTTGCTTTTCAGTGATTTCTCTCTCATTTCTCTCTCTCTCTCTCTCTCTATATATATATATATATATATATATATATATATATATATAGTAGTTTTTAGGTAAATTTCATAAGCTTATAAGATTTTGATTGAATGAATTCTTCGAAAAAAAAAACTTACCCAGGCCTTCAACTATTACTAAATTGTTTGATCAGTGCCTCTGATCAAACAGTATTTTGAGATGTAGGGATTATGGTACGTGTAGAAAAACTTCCCGTACCATCTTCATTCGTTGCGTGGCACTTACAATTTAAAAATAGTCGTCGTCACACTGTAAAAGGACAATTTCTTATTTAAAAAAAAACAAAAAAAAAACAAAAAACCTTTAACAGCGAAGGCTTATCGTATAAGATTATATATAATCATTTGCTGGAAAGGTGCTGGAAAAATGGTCGGCTCATTGAACTGCTATGCTTTGTCTTTATAAGAGTTAGATCAGACCAAAGTAAAGTATCTATATCTATAATTCGCAAAATGCATGTTTGTGTGTGTGTGTGATCGGATGTTTATGCATTTCCAGGTTTCATTCGATTTTTTTTTGTTTGATAGATAATTCTTCAGTACCGGTTTCGAGTCCAAATTGTTGGCGACAATGGCTCTCCACTACTTTCTGTCCATAACTCTCAGCAACATTTTACTTTTTTTTTTTTTTTTTTTTTTTTTTTTTTTTACTGTTCTTGGGTATATATTTTCATAAACTTTCATAAAAGTAGTTTAAATTATTACAATAATATTATACAGTTCCCTTTTCAGTCCCATCTTCAAATTGTTAAAATATATGGAGATGTACCTCAGTTGCACCCAAATGTTGTTACTAATATTAATTTTCGCGTGGGTTGACTTTAAACTTAAAATGCTCCAAATGAACGGCAAAAATTCCCTGTAATGAAAGACCTGGTCTATGACGTGTTATAACTGCTAGTTCTGATTATATCTGGGCTGGATTTGCCAAATACTGACTTTCCAGTCTTGACAGAGTTCAAATTCATTTACGCTTCCTTGACAGGGATGACTTATTTTCAGTACTGCAGCTTTTGCGCATCGGTGGTTTATCACTAATGTATCGCTCCTTTCATGTCAAATGTTGTAGGTATTTCCAGCCAAAAATCACCTCACTGTTGCAATAGCTAGATAAAACTGTAACCGCAACTTCTATTCAAATAGTTTTTCTCGCCTTTACAAATCTGATGATTTTGACAATCTTTAAAAATTTAAATGCAACATCACTCCCCATCTTCTGTCTTCCCGAATCCTTTTGTTTCTACTCTCTAAAGTATACTCGTTTTTCATTCTTAGTACCCCCACTTGCATCTCAGTGGCATTTTCACCTTGACCTGTCGTATTTTGGTAATAAGAGGGTTTTTACTTTGAAAGATTCATTCCACTTTGTAGAAATATCTCTAGGATCTTAACCACTTCATATCGAGCATCAATCTTTATCTACATTATCCTCGGAATTTTCACTTAAACTTTGTTCATGTCACTCATTTACTAATTCTCTACCTTGAATGTCTCTTAAGCCTTGTACTGAGTTGATGTCACGCAAACGTGATGGAAAAATATTTTTATTTATAAGTCCTTTCAACAAGTTCGCTGATTCTTGTTTTCTGCGGTTTTGAGATGCCAGGTTCTTCCTGCACTAGTTAAATAGTGGTCAACTCTTAAAAGAAAAAGGATTGTTTGGTTTGTTTAACGGCATATCGACTCCTTATGGGTCATTTAATACCAAAATTTAAATTTCTTGTGAGCTTTGAAGTAATGTTATTCTGCTTTCGCAATTGAATACATGGTAGATGTAACTCTGCTTTTGTGCATATACATATTTGTGTGGACACAATTGCTAGAGGCGGTTATGTGTGTGTTTTGTTAGTTTTGTTGATGTTATATTTTTAAATGCCGATTGATTTAAGAAATTGGAGGCTATATGAACTAATGTCATGAGTTCTTTCATGGCGGTTACTTGGTGTTCTTTGGCAGCATATCAACCTCCATGAGTTATTTAATGCCGAAATTTAAATATTCCGTACTTAATTTTATGCTTTCAGCTACAGATATTTTGTACATAATTTTATAATTTCAGAGTAAAGGTGTTTATTTATATATATATATATCTCATAATTGTTCCAACGAGAGAAAAATGTATATTTAAAAAAGATAAACCGCAAACGTTTCCGGTTATAATGTGGATTTGTTTTAGTGTATATATTATTTTATTATTTTTCCTCCACATGTTTCCGGTCTCGTGTACTTCTTCAGGCAAATTAAAGGAATCAGTTTTCCTTGTGTTATTTTAATGCTACACTGTTCATTCTCTGTATTTGTAGTGAGCCTGGATCTCGTTTCTGGACTGTTGGCAAAAGTGAATTTCTCACTAAGTGGTAATAAAATCATTAGGTTTGGTCTGAGAGGTGGTGATGAGATGTGCCGATGAGAGATTCCCTACCACCCTTGAGATGGTCAAAACTATTTCCATTTTTGTGTATCGTGTGTGTATCCCCGCTAGCTTGCACATGAATCGGCATACATATACTTGTCTTTGTGTGTGGAGATAGATATATATAATGAACAAAAAATATGTACAAACACTGGCAAAAACAAACTACTCACGGGCACACAAGAATGTGTGTGCACATATGTTCTCCATGGATATCTACTTGCGCGTGCGTACGTGTATGTATGCGGTCCGACCATCATGTGTGTATGCCGTGTTATATATATATATATATATATATATATATAGATAGATAGATATATGAAATCATAAAATGTATTGTCAATTTTAATATAAAATGTATTTTTCTAGTGTTGCATTGTCATTTTGTTACAAAAATGTATTGTTGCTTACTTCGTTATAAATATGTTGATTTTAGTTTGGGTTTGGTCTACGTTGTCCCACGTTTTTTGCTAACCGTCATCACAGCAGCACCTTCGTTCGTGAATTACTTACCAGGTGTTTGCTGCTTATTAAAGACATTATTCAAAAGGTCTTGCATTTATATATTTTTGTAAGTAGTGATCCAGTTTTTTTTTGTTTTTTTTTTGTACACGTACAGGAATTAAAACATTTTTACGTTGAAATCTTTATTTCATCACATAAAAAAACACTCTAGCG
Source organism: Acanthosepion lycidas (assembly GCA_963932145.1). Classification (NCBI taxonomy): domain Eukaryota; kingdom Metazoa; phylum Mollusca; class Cephalopoda; order Sepiida; family Sepiidae; genus Acanthosepion; species Acanthosepion lycidas. The sequence continues at coordinate 72,982,887 of OZ010580.1, read as the reverse complement.
TCATGACCTGTATCTGTAAGCATATACGATACTTATTAAATTTTATATAAATCTATTTTTAGAGTATATTCTATTTATATTGGTGCAAAAATAATAATGTAATGTCGTTTTTTGACGTATTTTTAACGTCAAAAAACGACATTACGTCATTTTTGCACCAACCTAATATAAATCTACCTTCAAGGTAAATGCATAAGCTGTGTAATGACATTTAAAGGGATATCGTGTTTATGCTTGGGTTCAGTTCTCAAGCTGCCCCTATTTCATAGACGTTATATACAAATACTGTATTCCAAAATCCAGTCCTAGGTAAGACGATAAACTACATCCGCGTCCTGGGTAAGACGATAAATAGCAAGGCCTCTGATCAGGTTGTTTTGAGGAGCATGGAACCACCTCTTAATTGCTGGTGTTCCCAGGTCCACCCTGACCCGGGGTGGTAACACATGTTAGGGTCCCACCTATAGGAAAATAGTTAACACCCAATCTTGTGTAAAAATAGGTTTTAATACCAAAAATATTTTGTAATAAAAAAAATTACCATCAATAATTTTTGAAGAAAAAAATATCGGCAATAAAAATTTACAGTGAAACACATACTGTTGGTGTGTGGATTTTGATATAGTGCGAACAAAATATTACGAAGTGAGTAATTTAAAAAAAAAAAAAAAAAAAAAAAAAAAAAATGAGGAAATGAAACTATCCAAGATTTGTAATTTTCCTAAAAGTTGGATTGTACTAAAAAATGAGTAATTGAAAAATGCTTCAAAATATATATGTATACATACATTTTTTTTTTTTTTTTTGCTACCAAACAATAGCTATGAATCTTTCAAAACTTTTGTTGGCATTAAATGACCCACCGAGGTTTTGATATGCCATAAAACAAAACAACCATCCAACATGTATTCCAAAATCCGAAAAAAAAAAACTGACAACCCGAAGCATTTCTGGTACCAAGTTTTTCCGATGAAGGATTATCAACCTGTACAACAATTGTTTTAACAGAACGCGACCTTCGACACTGAAATCCGAAAGCTAAGCAGAGTATTTAAGAATAGAAAAAATAAAACTTCGCTAGGAAGTGTTACCTGATATAGCTCTACCGGTACGTCATTGGGTGCTGGCCGATCTCCTCAAAGATCAATAGACTTGAAGCAACAAAAATGTGGTCCTACTGAAGGATGCTGAAGATGCTATTGACTGATTATGTGAGCAACTGCGAAGTTTTACCGAAAATGGAAGCAAAAAGTAAACTTATACTCTAGGAAGACTGTTTAAATTTCTAGGGCATATGAGAAAAGACGACGTAGAAAACTTGACAGATTGAAGCCAAGAGGAAGAGGGGGAAAACAAGCACAACATACTTAATGAGCTTGAGTAAATAGATGGCGAGACTTGTTATAGGAGGAATAACAAAAAGCCTGAATTTATTAAGAGCTACAATCGACAGGAAGATCGATGGTTACCTACGTCCTGAGACACCACGCATAAAGAAACCCCAAAAGCTTTTTTGTTGACTACTTTAATATTAATATTGCTGAGTGCTACGATAAAAAGCAACCATAGGACATTAAAAAAAAAATCAGACTTCTGCCTCTTTTTGGCAAAGTACTAGACGCTCTAATTAACACTGAATTGGTTAAGCATCTCGCATAGCAGGGTCTTCTTTCAGATAAATAATATGGCTTTCACTTCTCTAGGTAAATTGCTGATGTGCTAACGATTGTTGCTGAAAGTGACTATCACGCTTTAAATAACAATGGTGAGGCTTGGGCTGTTGATTGGGTTTGGAATACTTCTTTACAAGCTTTCTGGAGGAATTTTTGGAACTAATTCAGCTTATTTCGCGAAATGAAAGTTCTCTCGAATGGCGACTCTTATAGTCATTAATAGAAAGTTTGATCGGTTCGTTAAGGTCAAATTGACAGCTGATCTCAAATATGACCTCCAATCTGTTAATTTTAAAACCTCCAAAACGAAACTGCTCTTTTTAATCGTCTGAGAGAAACCTTTTCACCGTCCCTCAGCATGGCTGATGCTAACCGTCAGGAGAGTGACTCATTGTGTTTTCACAGACTGAAGTTTTCCACTGACATGAAGTAAAGAGTAAATTGAATAAATTCCTAAGTCAGCAACTCGGAAATTTAGTTTACTATGTCGTGCTAGACTGTTTTTTTTCTTGCTATACTTTATCTTACATATTTATAATTCTACCCTTCGTCCTTGTTGTGAATATTGCTGCAACATCTGGTGTGGTGCTCCTGCTATATATTTTTAGAGTTTTGATAAAATCTAAAGAATCAGCAATATTATTGGCCCTGAAGTGGCATCTTGGCTTTCCCACCGCCGTAGCGTAGCTTCCCTGTGTCTTTTCTATAAATATTTTCATGGTATTTTTCTGAGGAACTTAATTCTTTCATTAGCTTTTCAATTTAAAAGGTATCATTTTTTTATTCCCTCCAACCACCCCTAGTGGAATTGTATATATGGGAACTTGTTAGGACTTCATAGAGAATGAGGTATTATAGTAAGAATGGTAATTAAGAATTGTGGTTTTGGTGTAAGGAATACTATCGTGTGTTTTAGTCTGTAAGGAGACACGGTGGAGTAATGGATAACTGCTCGGATTGAGGAATCGGAGAGCAGAGTTCGAATTCCAGTCAAATCCATTACATTCACTTACGAACTAATACCTTTGGGAAAGTTATGAATCCTTTTCTTCTCACAGCTATGGGTAATGAGCAGGACAGACCGGGTTCTATAGCCTTGGATAGCAACTGGTCTACTGCAGAAAGAAATGGCAAACTACTGCGTGGAAAAATCTGCCTCGAAAGATACATGATCGCCTAAGGGTGTATCACGTATGGCACATAACTGAATTGTGGCGAGTTAAGATTAATTACGAGGCAGATGAAGCTCAGCCTTCCCTATTCCCCCCCCCTTTTGGCCTTGTGCCACATTTCTTGTAAATAACGAGAATAAATATCACTTTCCTCTGTTACCTAGACCTTATGAATTTAAGCGCAGAAGTGGATTGGCGGCAAGGTCTCATCAATTTACAGTTGAATTGGCTAGATTTTACTCTACGTTTTATGCTAACAGTTTCTCCTATCGTACTTGTGGAACTCTTCCAGCTTTTTGTTTCTCGGTCGAATTTGATCTTCAAAAATTTAAATGTAATGTGAAAATCTGTTTTTAATTCTATTATTATTGTCGGTTCTCCTTCATAGTATATTTTCTCATTTTCTCTAACACTCAGTATCCTTTTGCATCTTAGTTGCTTTATTGCCTTGCTTGGGGTGAAATAATTTATGTTCTCACTTTGCTTGTGCTGTATCATCTTTCAAATATTTCTCCAGTTCCAAGCACTTTCATTATCCTTGAACTCAAAATTAATTTTATAGTGTCAATCCTCGGAAGCCCTTCATTTCGCCTGTTTGCGTGTAACGCATCGTGACTATAATCTCCAGTGATCCATTGTCTTTTCGTTGCACTTTTAAATATAAAGTGTTGTAAACAATGTTAGTTGTGCGTTTTATATTCAGTCATGATTTTCATAAAAAATAAAAGCAAAATTGTCAATTTTTTTTTTAACACTTAAGAAGCAGGCACAGAAAAAAAATAAGTCCTGAGTGAACTTGAAATACCGTTTTAAGATCTTTGCTTTTATAATGTGCCAAAGATAGTGCTGCGGGTCCTATCTCTATCTCTCTCTCTCTCTCTCTACATCTCTCTCTCTCTCTACATTTCTCTCTGTCTCTCTCTACATCTCTCTCTGTCTCTCTCTACATCTCTCTCTGTCTCTCTCTACATCTCTCTCTACATCTCTCTCTGTCTCTCTCTACATCTCTCTCTGTCTCTCTCTACATCTCTCTCTGTCTCTCTCTACATCTCTCTCTGTCTCTCTCTACATCTCTCTCTGTCTCTCTCTACATCTCTCTCTACATCTCTCTCTCTACATCTCTCTCTACATCTCTCTCTCTCTGTCTCTCTCTACATCTCTCTCTCTCTGTCTCTCTCTACATCTCTCTCTCTCTCTGTCTCTCTCTACATCTCTCTCTCTCTCTGTCTCTCTCTACATCTCTCTCTCTCTCTGTCTCTCTCTACATCTCTCTCTCTCTGTCTCTCTACATCTCTCTCTCTCTGTCTCTCTCTACATCTCTCTCTCTCTGTCTCTCTCTACATCTCTCTCTCTCTGTCTCTCTCTACATCTCTCTCTCTCTGTCTCTCTCTACATCTCTCTCTCTCTGTCTCTCTCTACATCTCTCTCTCTCTGTCTCTCTCTACATCTCTCTCTCTCTGTCTCTCTCTACATCTCTCTCTCTCTGTCTCTCTCTACATCTCTCTCTCTCTGTCTCTCTCTACATCTCTCTCTCTCTGTCTCTCTCTACATCTCTCTCTCTCTGTCTCTCTCTGTATCTCTCTCTCTCTATCTCTCTCTCTGTATCTCTCTCTCTGTATCTCTCTCTCTGTATCTCTCTCTCTGTATCTCTCTCTCTGTATCTCTCTCTCTGTATCTCTCTCTCTGTATCTCTCTCTCTGTATCTCTCTCTCTGTATCTCTCTCTCTCTGTATCTCTCTCTCTGTATCTCTCTCTCTCTGTATCTCTCTCTCTGTATCTCTCTCTCTCTGTATCTCTCTCTCTACATCTCTCTCTCTCTACATCTCTCTCTCTACATCTCTCTCTCTGTATCTCTCTCTCTACATCTCTCTCTCTCTGTATCTCTCTCTCTCTACATCTCTCTCTCTCTGTATCTCTCTCTCTCTACATCTCTCTCTCTCTGTATCTCTCTCTCTACATCTCTCTCTCTCTACATCTCTCTCTCTCTACATCTCTCTCTCTCTACATCTCTCTCTCTCTACATCTCTCTCTCTCTACATCTCTCTCTCTCTACATCTCTCTCTCTCTACATCTCTCTCTCTCTACATCTCTCTCTCTCTACATCTCTCTCTCTCTACATCTCTCTCTCTCTACATCTCTCTACATCCTCGTTTATCAATGTGCTTTTATGCAAATCGATAAAAATATTCGGCTGTGAAACCGATGTTCAGAATCTTGGGTTTACGAAATACACGCTGCCACAAAATCATTTGACAGTTTCAAAAAGTCATTACGAAAAACTTAGTGGCATCTAAATGTCGGTTGCATATTAATTTTATTAACGTTAGCCCTCAAGGCCTTATTTCTCTCGTTATCCCAGGGTCCCAACACTGTATCTTAATTTTTGCTACAAGCGACTTTGTTTAAATACAGTTTCAAATATGAGGTAGTACTTATTACCCAGGATCCAACAGTGTGTCGTTCGATACCCGAGTCCATTTTACAACCCACTCGTGAGTCGTTGGAAAATTAATTTTCTATATTTAAAATATTTTTTATATTAAACAATATTTTTATTTTTTTTAAAAATGTAGTTCTGGCGTACCGTCAGCGCGTGGGCCTTGCATACATACCACCACCACCACCCTCCGGTGGGTTGTGCGAGAGTCAACGTGTTAATGATATTAATAATTTTACTGTTATGTACCAGACCTCAATGATTTATGCAATTGAAGAATTATCCGGGGTTTGTGGATATCCGGTATGTAGGCGGCCATAATACTACCTGTTGTTGGTACTATTATTTACGCAAAAATTAAAAAATGTAAAGAAATAACGAGTAGGTTGAATTTGGAAGTATATAACTGAAGGTTTTATCTTATTTTATGGAAAGAGGACATGCTATCAAAGTGTAGAAATGATATATGCCTTCCCCAACGACCCTGAAAAGAAAAACTAGCAAATATTACACACGTCAGTCGTTACTCATTTGCACATTAAGTGTTCGCGTTAATCCACATGTCCTGCAAGAATCTTTAAACAGCGTCGATCCGAAAACTGTTTTCTGTACAGTCTTCCCTGATTGGCCGTTAAGGGTCACATGACTTGCCAAACGCGGTACATGTTAATTAGGAAATCGGAAATAAAGTTGACACAAGATTTAAACTGTGGCATTTTTTTCCTAATTTTATTTCTTCGATATCTCAGTAGCCGTAATTTTTTTTTTTTAACTCTGCAAGTTTTTGTTCTTTGTTGTGGCCAGGTAATGAACTCTCAATTCTTTTCGGTGACTTGACCAACGCTTTTATCCACAGTGTCATGTCCTTGGGAATTACGTGATACTGAGATATCCGAAAAGGTATAGCATGTGGAATTAGAATAATCTACCACAGTCGTCTAAATAAAAGGGTTCGTGTAGAAATCCCAACCTATATCACCTGAAGAAGGTTGGAGCGTACAAAGTTCGAAACTTCGTGAATATGGCAATAAAGATGGGGACAACAGTCCGAACGAAATAGTTACAAATCTCATCTGAGATATATAGAGAGATATTAGACGAAATACGTAAGTTATTTTAAAAATACATTTAACGCAGGAGAAAAAAAAAAAGTAACTTGGTCATATTACTTTCTGTTAAATACCAAGCAATCTTTACTCAAACGTGAGTTTTTTTCTAGTTTCTTTTTCTAAACGGTGATTCAAAAGTGATAACTTTTGAATCATAAGAAAATAATTAGAAATGAGTTTAAAAACAAACAAAAAAAGAACGGACAAACCTACATAAATATAGATAAAACTCGTCGGGTTTAACAGCTTCTTTTACAACGCATGCGCACACGCGTATTAAGCCGGCTTAAAAGTTGAGATTTGTCGTTCGGTGTTTTGTGTTATCGTATCATGATTATAAAAAATTTCTTTGTCAGTGCATTATGTGCGAAAGGTTTGGTATTAGAAAATTGAATCGATGGTAATTTATTTTGGTTTTTAGTGAGCGCGGCTTCTACGATTGGTTTTGTTAAAATAAACAAACGTAAAAGGAAGATTTTGAAAGTGTTGGCGCTATTTGACTAGTTTTTGCTTTCTTCATTCACTCTGTCTTCAAGCTAACTCTTTCCATTCAAGGTAGAATTTATATTTTCAGACTGATTTAGTCTGTAATTTAGAAGTCTACGATTGTCATTGTTTTCGAAGATTAACAAATTTCGATCCCTCTGGACGTCTAGGCCATTTATTTTGGTAATAACTCTGGTATTACAACACCCACATAACGTAATAACTCAATTATGGATTTTTGTGATTTACTACCATGATTTGCCGTTCTTTTACGAGCGGGCGCTTAATCTCATTACCAGATATGGAAACAAATAGCCAACGAATATATATATATATATATATATATATATATATATATAAAAAATCCTTAAATTCATTTCGGTTATAATTTTTCATGAATATATTTTAACATTCATCTGTTCAAACTGAAGTTTTTTATTTTATTTTATTTTATTTTTTTTTTTTTTAAAAAAAACAACAAAACAACAGTTTGAAGAGAGGAATGTTTATTTATTTTTCATGAAATAAATTATAACCGAAATGAATTTTTAAGGTTGTCTTTATTATAATGCTTTGTTTAATCCAAAGAGATCTCAATGTAATTAATGTCCTTGGAATGCTTCGAGCAGATATGAACTTTCAAGGAGAATCATGGGAAACATGACGGTTTCGTGTATGAGATATATATATATGTTGGAACTGCTAGGATAAATCTAACTAAATTTTTAGCGGCAATACAGACTTCTCTCTGTCGAAGATGTGGTTAGTCTATTCTGAAACGCGTCAACAGTGCCTGCACACACACACACACACACACACACACACACACACACACACACACACAAACTTTGAACAGTTTATTCACAATTTTGGTTAAGATGTGCAATAATTTATTGGAAAAATACAAAAATTGAAACAATAAAAAAATCGTGTCCGTAGAGGTAAATAGCAGGACAGACTGGGTTCTATAGCCTTGGATGGCAACTGGTCTAGAAGGATAATTCTGAACTCAAAATCTGCGGAGGATCGTTTGGGGACCTTGTGGCACTTAGTGCACCAAGTCTCTGTATTCGGCCCTTCGAAAAGTGTGGATGGTCCTGAACAAAACCTTCACCACTATAATTAAATCTCGTGCTTCGACGGAAGAGTAGAATAGTGTATTGGGGCAGCAGATTATTATTTACACACACATACAGTGTAACCCGGATATAAGAGAAACTCGGATATGATTTTCTCTGGTCCCAAATTAGAGCCTGTGTCTATGTATATAAAATAGACCAAACCCGGATATGAGACTTCTTCTCCGGTCCCGACAACTCTCTTATATCCGGGTTACACTGTATTGTTAAATATATTGATTTTCTAAGCGTAGCATAGATGTGGCACAAAGCTGAATGTATGGGGCACCCAGTGAGATTCGAACTCACTATTCTGTCGTCACGTCGAGACAATGAAAGTCTATTATGTCTGATCATGAGCCGTTGTAATGTTTGTATGTTTGCTTTAATTTCGGGTGAAAAACAAATATGTCCAACATTTGGATATTTTTTTAAGTTACTCCGTGATCTATGCTTTCGGCTCACATGAGCCATCTTCAGAGTGGTTATACGGACATTTTAACAAAGATATTCACCATCGAAGAGCCGAATTTTTATTCTCGATAACTCGAAAATGGTAGATTTCCACAAACATTTACTGTTATTTTCGAATTAAGCATGTAAATTTATACCTAAATGAAAATATTCAGGAAATTTTCGTTAGATTTTGAGCACAGGACTTACACTGAAATTACCCTAAAATTCTTTAAAAAATATACCTTTTAGTAATTGCAAACTTTTTGAATGAAAAACTTGCTATATGTTATTCTTTTGTAGACTTTCTCTAAGGGTGATTCACAGTGATCTGCTTTTCCTCGGCTGTTTTAATCGGAGAAAACGTCTGGATAAAGAAAACAAGTTTATCCATCCCTGGACTGTTTTTCTCTTTCTTAATAGGATTATATCAGACCTTTTGGTTCTCCTACCTGATCCCATAACACGCCAGTTATTAAAACAGCTGGCATCTTTTCATGTTCCACAGGGAAAGCCTGATTAGTATGACAATGTTAACACCAAATATATCGAATGTCTTTCTCTATACAGAATCACAACCTGTTGCCAATCTCGTCACTGTCATCACTTTTGTCAATCACGGGCTTCCATTTAAGCAGCTGCAAAATCTTCACGGTTGGCAAGATTACGGTAATTTCAAAAACAGTCGTTGCAAAGACTCAATTTTGTCATTTCAGCTCTAATACCCTGTTTGTGCTATTTATACGCCCCCTCCGCCATCTTTGATTCTCTTTATTTGTTAATTTTTTTTTTTTTCGTTTGCTTACGCATGCGCAAAGTCGAGACATTTGGAGAAGTGGCCGCCATATTTGCCGAGCGTTTAAGACGCTCCGCTGGTTGACAATTATCTGCCTTTTCATCGAGAAATTACAACGCATCGTCTTCGGCTTTTATCACGAATATCGCAGTCGTCGCGTCATTTTCGCCGTTGCCGATTAGCCAAAAATGTCATAGTCGCTTTATTTAGAGCTATTTAGTTATTTTGTATGCGCTTTATTGATTGTAAGTCTCCTGTGTGCATCATTACACCTTGAATTTAGGATATTTTTTTTAGTACCTCTCCGCTGTCAATGAAAACATCACGACTTTTATATTTCTTAGACTCTCAAAGTTTTGTAGCAATTTACTATAAATGATACTTAATGAACACACGCACACACACACATATATACACTCAAAAAGTATCAGTAATAACAAATTATGGAGGGTGCGATGACTAAATTGTCGCCATTTTATATATTTAATTTCGCGTATGCGTGGTTGTTTTATGGTTTGTCTATATGATGGAATCTCCTGTTGTATTCGACGTATGAGCGTCAAGCAGCTTAGTTCCTAGGAACCGACAGCCCAGACACCAGAACACATGATAGTGGTGAAGGTTTTGTGCAGAACCAACCAAACTAAAGGGCCACAAGGTCCCCGAACGACCCTCCGCACGTTTTTGAATTCCGAGTTGTCCTTCTCTTAGAACGGTTGTCGTCATCCAAGACTATAGAACCCAGTCTGTGCTGCTATTTACCCATAGCTGAAGGGAGAAGAGGATTAATACCTTTCCCCAACGTAAGTGAATATAATGGATTCTACTAGAATTCGAACTCTACTCTGATTCCTCGATCCGAGCTGATATCCGCTATCCCCTCTCTCTTTCTCTTTCACTCGTGTGTGTGTGTATATATATATATATATATATATATATATATATAGTGTAACCCGGATATAAGATTTTCTCTGGTCCCAAATTAGAGCCTGTGTTAATGTATATAAATTAGACCAAACCCGGATATAAGAGACTTCTTCTCCGGTCCCGACAACTCTTATATCCGGGTTACACACTATATATATATATATATATACACACACATACACACACACACACACACACACACAGTGTGTGATTAGTAAAAACACTCTGAAATGTTCGTATTGGAGCTTCTAGACTGAATGCCAAGCAAGTACAGTATGCCGTTTTCAAATTTTTGGCAGAGTGAATTGCGTCATAGAACTTTTTTTTTTTTTTTTTTTACAGATGGTACCCAACTGATCTTTCTATATAATAGGAGGGTAGACTCTACTCTGCATTCCCGAATTTAAAGCGATAAGTCACAGATATGTAGGCTATCATGGGCCCTGAACGCGGTATTTACAAGCTATGTATGTCTGTTCCCGATTAATCAGTTACTGTGAGAAGACAAACTTAATTTAAAACATAATTTACATGTAGCGTTAATCGAACGAAGCGAAAAAAACAGCTGTGATAATTTTTCACTGAAACGAAAGCAATCAAGACTAGAGGAACGATTCCCAATAAACCCATTAATTACTTAAGTTTTCCCAGTGTTCGATGATAGAATAAAACTTCTGCTACAAAATCATTAAGGCTGGAGAGAAAAAAAATATCAGTACACGTATTTAACAAACAAAATTAAAACCTATTTTAATCGATAGAAATTTGGTATTTAACTCCGTCATAGACGCATGTTATAGAAGACAGTTTATGCTTTATAGATTTTAATATATTCTTTTAAATAAGTAGTGAATTTTTTCACATCTAGAAATATTCTCGTCAAAAATATCAATATAAAAAAAAAAATATGGATTTATTTTTTACGGTTTATCAACCCTTTGTGGCTTATTAAAACCGAGACATTTTTGGTATTGTAAGATTTCTTTCAAGTACATATAGCATTAACGATGTTTTAGAGATAACGATTTTCTAGATTTAATTCCTGTAATTTAACCCATAGCTGGAGGAGAATAGATGGTTTCATAACTTTACCAAAGTTATTTTCTCGTAAGAGAATACAACGAACTCAACCAGAATTTGAGCTCGCCTCTCCAAGTTCTTATTGGAGCTGCTAATTTCTTATACTAAACTACCCATTCGTCAGAAATAGAAGCGTATAAAATTAAAAAAAAATTTTAAATAGAGGAAGTTTATAAAGTCCATGAGAAAATTTTAATACTTTAGTTTTTAACTATACATGATAGAATTTATCAGCAGAAAGACCAAATGACTTATTTTAATTTGCTTTTCTATGGATGCTTCAATTTCTTCACTTGTGTGGGGATGATACGGCAGGACACAACCCCAAGTTTATGGAGGGCAAGTTCTAAATCCGCGCGTGCTCAATTGAATTGAGCACCAGCTTCTGAAAAGAGAATCTCACCAACCTATACTATTGAAATGTTAATATAGAATGAAGAAAAATAATAAAGGGGAAGAAAATCGGGTTGGGGACAATTTGCGCCCGCGGACTTAGCTTAAGTGTGCAGTTATGTCAACAGTCTTGGGTGAAGTCCTTTTCAGTTTTCGGATGGCTTCTTTAAGAAATAATTGATAATGACCTAAAATATTAGGTTGGTTCAAAAATAATGTCGTTTTCTCTTATATGTTACTATGTGAGAAAACATTTTTGCACCAACCTAATACCACTTACTCTTTTTATTTTTATTTTATTTTAAGAGCTTGATTCTCTTCAGATAATGCAGTTGTCATATTCTAAACCGTACCGATAGTGTAAACGGATATATTTGAATAAATTACGATAAGTATATATAGAAATAAACAAATAATTAACAAGGTGAGATATTAAATTGTTAGTGTAACAACCTATCACACCCCGACAGTGATTTGTCAGTCTAAAGAGGAGAAAATAAAAGACGAGACGAAGTATTGTAGTAGCAGTACCACTACGGCTCTCCGTGACGTATCTCCCGTTTTCCTTATTAAGAACTGTTAATCATTGTACTTTCGTACAATAAAACCCATATTATTTGTTTTACCCTAATTCCTGTGTTTAACGTAATCTTTCCACTCGGAATTACCTAGTTGCTTATATCGTATTATCCACGATATAACATAAAACTGATACACATAAGACTGAAAAGCGTTATATAGATAGCTATGAACAAAGAAAGGTGTGTAGATATGCGTGTGTATTCTTCATTAGAAAATCACCATTAATATAGATTTTGATATTTAATGTTTTAAGTAACTTATGATGAAAGCTTTTAGTAAAATGCCTCTCCCATTATCTACTTAGTGATTTGTTTTTCTCAACAGAAATTTCAAATTTTCTTGAATCACTCTGCAAACAATTATTGACTTCAATCGACGACAATCCTAACAGACATGCGCAATATTTCCCTTCAACACTGAACGCAAACCTAATCACCGGAAACGTTGAATAAAAAAAAAACAAAAAAGACGCAAAGATACAAAAGAACGAAATCTGAAGAAAAACATACTTTAACAAAATCAGTCGATTTAATTCTTTCTTTAATTAAACCTAATTATAATGTCCTTTTTTATTGCACGCCCCCTTTTTAATGTATATAATTTCTATCTGGTGTGTACAAGTCAATGTTTTTGATTTAAGAATAACTCCCCCCACCACTTTTTTTTTTTTTTTTTTTTTAAACATTTAATTTAAACAAATTGTGGTACAGTATTACTCACTATTAACTGCAAGATAGTGTACGTTTATCGGCAATGCAAGTCATCAACTGTATGTTAGAGATTTTAAAATCGAGAAATGCAGAAATGTTTTTAGTAAATGATGACAGAATTTAACAATTCCCAAATTGCAAATGAATACTGAAAGATGCTTTCCAGAATACAAGTAAAATATTAAGCGATACGAAAATTTCGTAGAACCAATCAAATGTTGGCCAATTCCCTCAGATGAATAGCGAGGAGAGATATGTTCCTGCCGAGCAATTCTGAGAGTCTCATGGACTGAACACGTGAGCATTAAGTAAGTTTTAAAACAAATAGGAATTTCAAAAAAGTGAACTTTTATGCAATGTCTCGGTTCCTATATAGCAGAGCATGTTTTACAGTCTTTTCCCAGATGAAGAGGAAGCCTGGAGCGACAGATGTGGCTCTAGCGAAGACATTCTGAGACCACCATTGATTGACTATGTGAGAAACGAGGACGTTTTAAGGAAAATACACTAAAAATAATGTTTGTTTAGAATCAAAATAGAAAGATGGAATTTTCTGGGAAAGAGGTCCAAGACATTTTAACACAGCTTAGGACATATTGAAGGTAAAACCAGAGTGAAACTGTAAATTACATTTGTTACTTTGTTCCTATCCTGCCATCCGTTCACACAAAGTGGAGTGATACAGTTGAAATTTACTAAGCGCAAAAAATGTTATGAAAAAAAGATAGGCATATGTCGTGTCATGCCTGCCATGTAATGTCTTGTAGTGAAACAGTAACCTACATTACGAGTTTGTGTGGACGAATAGCAGGACAGGGCCAAATATCGAAAGTTACTAAGCGCAAAAAAAAAAAAAGAATATGAAAGTTGCCGAGTCATATTCGCCTACGTCCTGAAGGAACACAGAATATAAAAACAGCAGATTCTTGACGATTCTAAAGTCAGGCTGAAGAAAAGACGGTGCTTCGTCGAAGAATATGCCTGCATAAATACAAAAGGGCTGTTGTTAATGCGATAAAATGGGCATCTCGGCTGACATAGTTGGAAGCTTATATTGAATCGATCTGATGCGAACAATATTTTATTCACTCTCTCGTGCTAGATAATTTTCCTATGTAGAATCCATTTTCTATATTTATAAGTCAACTATTCGTGTATGCTTTCAACATTGCTGCCACATAATGGTTTGGTTTTCCTGCTATTTATTTAGAGAACGTGATAAAATAAATCTGCAATATTATTGGTCATGATCTGGCATCTCGGTCTCATTTTTCCCCACCGCCGTAATGTAGCTTTCCTGTGCCTTTTCTATAAATACTTTCATGATAATTGTTGGTATGAACTTTCCGCTATGGTATGTAGACTAAATTTATGCCCACTACTAGATTGGCAAAAAAAAAAACCCTCATGAATTTATAGTTGAATTGGCTGTATGTAACCCTAAGTTCTCTTCCAGTTCCTGGCTTTCCAGCCAAATTTTGATCTTTAGATCAGCGTTAAGACCTCATCATTTTACAGTTGAAAAAGTTATATGTAACAGTAACTTTATTTCTTCCTGGTCCTCACTGTAGCCTAAGCAAGAAAACTGGTGAAATGATGCACAAACTTCGATCACCTGACTACAATAGTACCAACTCTCTGCCCTTATGAGCAGAAAGTAGCGTGGTAAGCCTAAATGTTTTATGGTGAAATTGCAGATAATTGACTTAACCTGGTAGATTTTATTTTTTTTTTTTTTTAAATCAAATTATAAAAGTTAGATTCTGCTGTCTGCTACGAGAGGTAAATGCGCATTGTGTGTAGTAACCATTTTAACGCCGATGAATATGGCGATTTTGGTTTTGCTTAGTGGCTAGAACTATATTCGGGAGATCTGATGTCTTGAGGAGCGTGGAACCAATTCCACATTGCTGTTGTCCCCAGGTCATCCCTGACCCAGGTGGTAACATAGGTTAAGGCCCCAGCTACAGTGACCCTCCCCCAAAAAAAAAAAAAACAAATCACTATGAAAGTATAAAAAAATAAATTATATAGCAAAACGACTACCAACGTGTTTTATAGCAAAACGACTACCAACGTGTTTTATAGCAAAACGACTACCAACGTGTTTTATAGCAAAACGACTACCAACGTGTTTTATAGCAAAACGACTACCAACGTGTTTTATAGCAAAACGACTACCAACGTGTTTTATAGCAAAACGACTACCAACGTGTTTTATAGCAAAACGACTACCAACGTGTTTTATAGCAAAACGACTACCAACGTGTTTTATAGCAAAACGACTACCAACGTGTTTTATAGCAAAACGACTACCAACGTGTTTTATAGCAAAACGACTACCAACGTGTTTTATAGCAAAACGACTACCAACGTGTTTTATAGCAAAACGACTACCAACGTGTTTTATAGCAAAACGACTACCAACGTGTTTTATAGCAAAACGACTACCAACGTGTTTTATAGCAAAACGACTACCAACGTGTTTTATAGCAAAACGACTACCAACGTGTTTTATAGCAAAACGACTACCAACGTGTTTTATAGCAAAACGACTACCAACGTGTTTTATAGCAAAACGACTACCAACGTGTTTTATAGCAAAACGACTACCAACGTGTTTTATAGCAAAACGACTACCAACGTGTTTTATAGCAAAACGACTACCAACGTGTTTTATAGCAAAACGACTACCAACGTGTTTTATAGCAAAACGACTACCAACGTGTTTTATAGCAAAACGACTACCAACGTGTTTTATAGCAAAACGACTACCAACGTGTTTTATAGCAAAACGACTACCAATACATTATTGTAGTTGAAGGCATACAATTATGCACAAAATATGTACATTTCAAAATTAAATAACCAATCAAAAAACCACAATGACAACTTTCATGATATTATTTCATATAATATCATACAATATATTAAATCAAACTGTATATAAATTCAACAAAACTACAAAACGCACATATTAACGCCTCTAGTAATGATGTCCACAAAAACATGTATATACACAAGCTGAGTATCATCTACCATGTACTCAATTGTGAAGGCAGAATAAGATTTTTATTACTTCAAAGTAATCAAGATAATTAAATTTCGTCATTAAATGACCCATAAGGAGTTAAGCCGTTAAACAAACAAAACTATCAATGGTAGTGACTGACATTTGATCATGTGACCATAATAGTTGCGGCACGGATGAGTAAAACAGTGTGACAAACCTAAAGGTATGTTATAGCGAAAATGTGGATATTTTGTGTTTTTTTGCTTTTACCCCCGTATATATGAAGCTCATGTGTTTTCATTGTAGATATCACTTTAAAAAACCCACTTTCAAATGCAAAGCAAGAGATAAAATTGGCACTTAGAGATTACGATGGTACTGTCAAAGAAAATTCAAATGACAGCAAATAAGACAAAAGATATGCGTCCACCATGATTTTACGATAAAGCTGAAATCTATTGCGTGTGACGGAAAAGATATTGAATCTTTTGATTCTCTTTTCCCACCCCAAAGTCGATATTCGCAATTATCTTTATCAGTGTCATCTTTATTCTGTTTCGACGATTAGTATGTGACACTTTTCAAGACCTGAGGCGAGTGAAGACCGAGAAAAGCTTTTTCTACAGATTGTTGTTACGACGTTGAATAGCAGATTGATTCTTTTGTATGGTGAGTGCGATTTTTATTGTGATGCTTAACTGTGCCGCTATAAGCTGTCGAAAGAGAATCTTCAGCAGCTGGATGAAGAATGCGCTCGTCTTAAATCAAATATACGAAGATGGCAGTATCTTGACTGCAACACAGAAAGAAAGGACCTTCAAGACAAGGTAGTAAAAGAAAGCGAAAAGCTAGAACTAACCTTTCCCTATTTACATAGGGACTTATATTAATCCTTATCACAACCTTTCGAAACCGAACTCCTTATTTAATCTACGTGGGTAGACTGTACGCATTCCAATGCCCATATCTAGAGGTATTTCGTCTAATTCTTATTTGTTAGTAATGTTCAGTCGTTTCTCTCCTCGTTTCTCTCCTCGTTTCTCTCCTCGTTTCTCTCCTCGTTTCTCTCCTCGTTTCTCTCCTCGTTTCTCTCCTCGTTTCTCTCCTCGTTTCTCTCCTCGTTTCTCTCCTCGTTTCTCTCCTCGTTTCTCTCCTCGTTTCTCTCCTCGTTTCTCTCCTCGTTTCTCTCCTCGTTTCTCTCCTCGTTTCTCTCCTCGTTTCTCTCCTCGTTTCTCTCCTCGTTTCTCTCCTCGTTTCTCTCGAGTTCAATTACACAAGACCCGGCCCAGGGATTGAACTTGCAATGACTGTGTTACCAATAACTGATGTTCGGTTATTTAATGTCTAATATATATATATCTGATAAAACAAATCACGATGAATTAATAGATTGGTTGACAGGTCAGGTTTACACTTGGGTGAAAGTGTTAGACATAGGTCCGGGTTACACTATAGTCAAAACGTAGTCATCGGTCCTGGTTACACTTCAGGCAAAAAGGTAGATATAAGTTGGGTTTATCCCTGTTTCCAAGCATCGACTCTGAAGGTTTCGTGGGGCGGGGGGGTTCTGTCTTAACTTATTGTAATTTATGCGGTCGTTGTATTGTAAGCACGAGGGCCAGGGTATTTTAATAAATACAGTGTAACCCGGATATAAGAGATTTTCTCTGGTCCCAAATTGTTCCCATACTTACCTAAACAAAATAGACCAAACCCATATATGAGAAACCCAGATATAAGAGACTTCTTCTCCGGCCCCGACAACTCTTATATCCGGGTTACACTGTATTTACTGCATAGGCACAAGCATAAACGAAACGTCATGCTTAATAGAGCAATAAATCCGTAAACTAACACGACCTATTTTTCAGCATTTTCTTCAAGAATGTACTGAATTTAAACTTAAATTATTAATCACTTATCAGACATTGTGAACATGAAAATCTCGAGTGAAAATTCAGTTACTGTGTGAAACTACATAATTATTGATTCACATTTGTATATACAGAAAGAGAAATAGCTACTGAAAATGTAAAAATTCGTAAGATTCAGACTGCAGCAAAGGTGCAAAAGCAGGATGGGAGATGAAACTCGGTTGAGAAATTAAATATTTCTGCCCAGAAATCTAATAAGAACGAAGATAAAAGGTAAGGCTTCAGCCACGCCATTAATTTGATTAAGCGATTCAAAAAAATTACATTCACTTCTGCATTTTTACACATTGACTGACATTGACATTTTTTATTATGAAGCTGTCTAACAAGTTGGGCGTTTTAGCGTGCCGTCTAACAAGTTGGGCGTTTTAGCGTGCCGTCTAACAAGTTGGGCGTTTTAGCGTGCCGTCTAACAAGTTGGGCGTTTTAGCGTGCCGTCTAACAAGTTGGGCGTTTTAGCGTGCCGTCTAACAAGTTGGGCGTTTTAGCGTGCCGTCTAACAAGTTGGGCGTTTTAGCGTGCCGTCTAACAAGTTGGGCGTTTTAGCGTGCCGTCTAACAAGTTGGGCGTTTTAGCGTGCCGTCTAACAAGTTGGGCGTTTTAGCGTGCCGTCTAACAAGTTGGGCGTTTTAGCGTGCCGTCTAACAAGTTGGGCGTTTTAGCGTGCCGTCTAACAAGTTGGGCGTTTTAGCGTGCCGTCTAACAAGTTGGGCGTTTTAGCGTGCCGTCTAACAAGTTGGGCGTTTTAGCGTGCCGTCTAACAAGTTGGGCGTTTTAGCGTGCCGTCTAACAAGTTGGGCGTTTTAGCGTGCCGTCTAACAAGTTGGGCGTTTTAGCGTGCCGTCTAACAAGTTGGGCGTTTTAGCGTGCCGTCTAACAAGTTGGGCGTTTTAGCGTGCCGTCTAACAAGTTGGGCGTTTTAGCGTGCCGTCTAACAAGTTGGGCGTTTTAGCGTGCCGTCTAACAAGTTGGGCGTTTTAGCGTGCCGTCTAACAAGTTGGGCGTTTTAGCGTGCCGTCTAACAAGTTGGGCGTTTTAGCGTGCCGTCTAACAAGTTGGGCGTTTTAGCGTGCCGTCTAGTATAAAAAACAATGTTAAGACATCAGTTGGAAATCATTTGAAAAAGAAACTTGTTGGCTATTATAAAGTTAACGTTTGAAGGCAGATTTCGTAATTGACTTCAGGCAGTCAACGTCATCGCTCTCCACAGATTCCGTTTTTATCATCTGTGTATTGCCAAGATTGCCCTGGAAAGACTATAGTCACTTGTTACATTGGTCCCCCTGGATAGAGCATCATCTAAACTGTTATTTAACACACAATTGTGAGATGACGAAAATGGGTTGATGCCTTTCTCGGTGGTATTAATACGAAGTAATGTCAACAGATTAGATCAGAACTTAGACTTGTCGATTCCATATTCTAAGAAAAAAAACGAAAATTCTATTCGCTCATGAGCAGATGTAATGAAAGTACAGCTGAAATTATCTCGGTAAGTAAAAAACGGAGGCTCAAATACTGACACAGGATTCAACAGGTATGCGAGATGACATCAAAAACTTCTCAGACTGTAGACTCCAGTGCACTGGAGATTTTGCCAATCAATTGAAATGCACACGCCGCGTTTTTCGTGTTGCAAAAGTTGCAAACTGGGTACGCAGTTTGCAAATAAGCTTTGTGCTAGCTACTAAGTTTGTTTTTGTTTTTGTTTTTTTATATTGTTGGAACGGCTCTTTAATCTTTACGGCTGTTTGGAATACCGATTATACCCTGTCTTTTTTTCCGTCACAATCGGTGAGACTACTGCAAAACTGCACACACAAAGCACAACCACTCGTTACATCGGCCTCTGCTTACCCATCGCTTATTCTCACTTTATCGAGTGGCTTAGGCTCCGAAATTTGCATAAGTCACAAATTCCTCAGGAAAATCTGACCTACGAGAAGAGTTTTTTCTTAAATTGTAGCTTTTGGATTGGCGATGTTTTCTCTTGCGTATTTTGCACACAATTCCTTCCATTTGCGTGAAGCTCAGAAAACTAAAGACTAGCACTACCTCCCCTAGTTTGAGGCGAGTTTTAGGTTGAACAGAATTTTCTGTTAAGCAAGCACATTTCAAGTGTCCAGTGTCCAAGATCAACATTCAGAGCGACCAAACACCAGAAAATATGAAAAATATTACCCGCTTGGAACTTCGGGGTCTTTCCCAAAACGAAACGGAAGCTTAATAAGCACCGCTTTGAGGCTTAAAAAAGAAATTCAAACCCGGTTCCCTTCTAGAATCGGACTTTTGTGAGGCTTTTGAGTCGTGAATGAGGCACTGAGATGATTATGTACGTTTTGAGTGGGATTATTTCCGACACTATAGTGGCTCAACTTTAAATAATAAATAAAATATATTATTTATTCGATTAACAGAAATTTCTGATATCACTTCGTATACAGAATTTTTTAATTGTATTTTTATTTCTCGAACTTTGAGATTGTTTGGATATTATCTTGGAGAGGAACTGAAAATTTTACACCGTGCGCTATTTTTGAGTAAACCCGATCAGATAATCGTGCCCGGGCGCTGGTTGGGCTAAAAAAAAAAAAAAAAATTGCCCGAAATACAAGACGTCTGTCGAAATCAGATATGACTTACCAAACTGTAACACCGTCAAACAAAATTTGTTTATATTTAAAGTCCAATGACGATTTGGGAATTTTTTTTTCTTTATAAAACTTCACTTTGATTGGCAAGTTCAAACAAGTTTTATTAGTCATACACATTAGCCATTACCTTACGTGAAAACATTTGAAATTGACTGATCGTGCAGCTAGCGTGACTCTTATGCTTTTCTTCACCCTCTAGTCATGAGCCTGGGATCAAAATGTAGTATCTGTTCACTCTATTTCTAATAAGACTTGTAATATTAACCACTTCCTTAAAATGAAACATTTGGCATTCATTGAGTAACAAGGCAGCGTTACTGTAGTTGGAAATGAATAAAAATTTTCTCGTAAAACAATTTTTCTCAATTACACTGTCATTGCTTTTTTTCAGTACCTGATTGTTTCCTTCCTAACCTTTTGTTTAAAGTAGTATGGATTGCCAACATTTTTGTCATTATTTGCTCTTCGAGTTGCATGTCTTAGCAATTTTAGTTATTGCTGCTGCTGAAAGTGTTGTTTCTGTTATTTGATACAGTACTTTGTAATTATGTAGCGCCAGTCTACGATGTTCAAAGGAGGATGGTTCTCGATGAGACGTACTGGTTTTATTTGCTTGAAACCATTTTTGATCATTGATCTTAAACAACTGCTGTATACAGTGGACAGTTTAAAGATTTCTGAACGAGTTTAGACCCATGCAGGATATCCATACGGAAATCATGATTTGACAAGTTTATTTAAAACATCTTAGTTTTTAGGTTAATGTTTCGGTTTTGTAGCAATTGGCGGTGTTGGCCGAAACTACCCCTAGCAGAGCCTACTCTATGTTCATTTTCATTTATTCCTATAGAAAATGTTACAACTGATATGTACAATGAGGTATTTAAAGTGATTTAGTAATTACTAATTCTACAACCCTAATTTTTATGGCAGTCAGCATAGGTTCTTTTTACTAATTTTAGCTCCTCTGTACAGATTAAATTTCAAACTCGAGGACACGAAAGAGGCATTGTGTCAAGAGGGAGCTGTGCAGTGGGCCAAAAGCAGGCCTGCCGCCGGGTTATTACCAACGAGGTGGGTACCGCTTCTCAAAGCGGCGCGAACCCTGTGGACGGATTTTCAACCTGAGTTTCAGCCGGGTTTCTTTGAGAGATATAAATTATGAAAGAGACGGCAGACAAAGAGAAACGAAGGGGCCAGGCAAAATTTTGCGTGTATTTTAGCCGTTCATATTAAGTCCATTTTTTAAAATTACTGTTGATACCCTTTGGTGGAGAAGAACAAGATTGTCTCCTGGCACTTGATGGATGTATCTAGTTAAATACTTATACTAGTTAAGTGTAAAAAAGTGATATTTATTAGACTTATTAAATTTTGAGAAAAATATTAATTTACGAAAATAATTCTGTAATGCTACTACCTATCGTCATGTCATAAGTAAAGGACACTTGAGCGTTTTTATTTTGTTTTTTTATTTTATTTATTTATTATTTGTTTGTTTTACTTGGTTTCAGGTTCGGTTTCGGCTTCGGTTCGGCTCCGGTTCGGCTCGGGTTCGGCTCGGTTTGGTTTTATAAATCGTTTTACGCCTAGTAAGAAATAGTACAATAAGCCACACCCTGGCAGAACGCATGTATTTCTCTAATGATAAGCTTTGTCGCACGAGTCTCATCTCTCTGGTAGGGGGTTATTGTCGCACGAGTCTCTCTCTCTCTGGTAGGGGGTTATTGTCGCAGGAGTCTCTCTCTCTCTCTCTGGTAGGGGGTTATTGTCGCAGGAGTCTCTCTCTCTCTCTCTGGTAGGGGGTTATTGTCGCAGGAGTCTCTCTCTCTCTCTCTGGTAGGGGGTTATTGTCGCAGGAGTCTCTCTCTCTCTCTCTCTGGTAGGGGGTTATTGTCGCAGGAGTCTCTCTCTCTCTCTCTCTGGTAGGGGGTTATTGTCGCAGGAGTCTCTCTCTCTCTCTCTCTGGTAGGGGGTTATTGTCGCAGGAGTCTCTCTCTCTCTCTCTCTGGTAGGGGGTTATTGTCGCAGGAGTCTCTCTCTCTCTCTCTCTGGTAGGGGGTTATTGTCGCAGGAGTCTCTCTCTCTCTCTCTCTGGTAGGGGGTTATTGTCGCAGGAGTCTCTCTCTCTCTCTCTCTGGTAGGGGGTTATTGTCGCACGAGTCTCTCTCTCTCTCTCTCTCTGGTAGGGGGTTATTGTCGCACGAGTCTCTCTCTCTCTCTCTCTCTCTCTCTCTGGTAGGGGGTTATTGTCGCACGAGTCTCTCTCTCTCTCTCTCTCTCTCTCTCTCTGGTAGGGGGTTATTGTCGCACGAGTCTCTCTCTCTCTCTCTCTCTCTCTCTCTCTCTCTGGTAGGGGGTTATTGTCGCACGAGTCTCTCTCTCTCTCTCTCTCTGGTAGGGGGTTATTGTCGCACGAGTCTCTCTCTCTCTCTCTCTCTCTCTCTCTCTCTCTCTCTCTCTCTCTCTGGTAGGGGGTTATTGTCGCACGAGTCTCTCTCTCTCTCTGGTAGGGGGTTATTGTCGCACGAGTCTCTCTCTCTCTCTGGTAGGGGGTTATTGTCGCACGAGTCTCTCTCTCTCTCTGGTAGGGGGTTATTGTCGCACGAGTCTCTCTCTCTCTCTGGTAGGGGGTTATTGTCGCACGAGTCTCTCTCTCTCTCTCTCTCTCTCTCTCTCTCTCTCTCTCTCTGGTAGGGGGTTATTGTCGCACGAGTCTCTCTCTCTCTCTCTCTCTCTCTCTCTCTCTGGTAGGGGGTTATTGTCGCACGAGTCTCTCTCTCTCTCTCTCTCTCTCTCTCTCTGGTAGGGGGTTATTGTCGCACGAGTCTCTCTCTCTCTCTCTCTCTCTCTCTGGTAGGGGGTTATTGTCGCACGAGTCTCTCTCTCTCTCTCTCTCTCTGGTAGGGGGTTATTGTCGCACGAGTCTCTCTCTCTCTCTCTCTCTCTGGTAGGGGGTTATTGTCGCACGAGTCTCTCTCTCTCTCTCTCTCTCTCTCTGGTAGGGGGTTATTGTCGCACGAGTCTCTCTCTCTCTCTCTCTCTCTCTGGTAGGGGGTTATTGTCGCACGAGTCTCTCTCTCTCTCTCTCTCTCTCTCTCTCTGGTAGGGGGTTATTGTCGCACGAGTCTCTCTCTCTCTCTCTCTCTCTCTCTCTCTGGTAGGGGGTTATTGTCGCACGAGTCTCTCTCTCTCTCTCTCTCTGGTAGGGGGTTATTGTCGCACGAGTCTCTCTCTCTCTCTCTCTGGTAGGGGGTTATTGTCGCACGAGTCTCTCTCTCTCTCTCTCTGGTAGGGGGTTTCTCAGATCCAGACCGATAGTCGAAAATAAATATCCTGTTTAATAAACGGAGCGTCTAAAAAAAAAAAAAAAATTTTGTGTAATAAAAATGTCGGATTAGTAAATAAAAATTCTTATATATATATATATATATATATATATATATATATATATAAGAGATGACGAATATGAACAGAAACAGATTATGGACATTGTGATAGATTACACGAAGAAGTGTTTAAATATCTACGGCCCTCCCCATTTTCCACCAAAAATCTAAGACGTTTTAAACCTTAGTTGAAAAGTATACATTTTTATAGTGCAAAATGCCTTGCGTTTATTTTAGAATTTATTTCAGATTATTGATTTTATGTTAACATTAAGTGTGCACTGTCGAAATGTTGAACAACCGGCCGTCACGAAATTCTAGTCGAAAACTCCAAAGGGAATCTCATGTGTATCTGATGCAAACACTGGGCGACAAGTGCCTGTCATAATCAACGGAAAATGAGTGACGTGTAAACTTACAGCGTAGATTCCCAAGAACAGTACGAACTGGGAAACTCTCACTGGTGGCAATTCCTGAAATTGTTGATCATAATGGCCGATCAACAAATCTCGGCCGAAAGAAACGCTGAAATATATTAAGGGGACGTTTTGATTATAATACAGGAGCTGGCTGCTATATGGATGGCAAACTGTTTGGATATCGATCGGAAACGGTATCTGATGGACACTTTTTATTTTGTATGTTTCGATGACGTAATAATTGGTCATGTCCGTATTGATGGGAATATGTTTACATAGTTTGACTTTTTTTAACCTTGTGTTCCTGTCATATCGACAAATTTTTGTTCAAAAGTAATGAAAGAGGCATTAAATTTTTTTTTTTTTTTTTTTTTTTTTAAGTCTTCGAAAAAAGGTCAGCCCTAGTGAGGTTTTGATTTTACCATATGCACAATAAGGGTAAAAAAAAAAAAAAATCAATTTCACAAGCTTTTTTTTTTTTTTTTTTTCGCTAATGACGTAATCGAATGGTACGTGTTTATTTAAACACGTTTAAGAGTTTATAGCTATAGCATAATATAAAAACTTACAAATAAACAAAAACAAGTTCTAGAAGGCTGCAGAATGTCATTACTTCGTTCTTTTCTATGTGTCATATCCTTTCGATACGTAGGCGATCATGTCTCTCCACATCCCTCTATCCCTTGCAGCTCTCAGCAAGATCCTTCCCTCTACTTCCTCCTCCAGGCCACGTTCTATTATCCAATTAAGCCCGCCAGGTATGTTTTCCCTTGTCTCTCTTTCCCTCTATTCGACCGATTCCAGGACCCCTCCTTCATTATGTGTTCCAGAAACTTCAGCTGCCTCTTCCTAATATTATGTATAAGCCTCCTCCTTGTTAACCTCTCTAAGACCTCATCGTTGCTCCCAAACTCGATCCATGATATCCTTAGCATCCTTCTGTAGAACCACATCTCCGTCGCCTCGGGTCTCTTCATCTGTCCAACATTCGTTGCCGTAAAGTTGGACAGATGTCACATAACAGTTCAGTAGTCTTTTTTCTTTGTTACCAAAGACATCCTCCTGACTAGCAATACTTTGCCCAGCTTTTAGAATGTGACCTTGGCCATCTCAATATGTCTACGGATTTTAGTGTCGCACTTACCGTCCTCTGTCAAGACGTTTCCCATGTATTTAAACTTCTGCGTCTGCTTGATTCTAGTGTTCCCGACCTGCAAATAGCATTTCGGGCTCATCCTCTTACCGATGACCATGCATTCTGTCTTCTTGTAGTTTATGCTTAGTCTTTTCTCGCTCTCCGTTGCTATTTTTGTCATTACTTTTCGGTGTCTGCAGTCATTACTGTATCATCTGCGTATCTCATGTTAAAATTGTAGCCGCCAATTTTAAATCTCGGTTGGGTTTACGATTGTAGAAATTTCGTGTTGCAGGTGATATTTCTCAA
Organism: Acanthosepion lycidas; assembly: GCA_963932145.1. NCBI lineage: Eukaryota > Metazoa > Mollusca > Cephalopoda > Sepiida > Sepiidae > Acanthosepion > Acanthosepion lycidas. The sequence goes on along the minus strand of OZ010580.1, from coordinate 72,957,098 downwards.
AAAATAAATTGAATTAAGCCGTTCCTAACGATTTCTTAAAAAATGATCGAATTATGACAGGTAATCAATTATCTTACAAAACGTCAAGACCTTAATGTTTACACTTCTATAATCAGGAAATCAGTAAACAGCTCATGCTATGGCTGCATCCGGATTGTCATCGCCAAAAGAAAAATGATCGCAAAACACCATAAATGTCATGGGTATATTTTTGCTTTTTGGTGAGGGATCTCCTATTTTCTGTGTCCCTTCAGAACGTGGGTGATCAGTGCTCTCCACGATTTGTAGCTATTATTAACGTTTGACTCTTTGATAAGCGTCCTACACCCAGTTCTGCCATCCATTCACATGGGTAACTTACCTTTTATGCCTTCGATATGGCCTTCGCGTTTCAAATTCCCAACCCATTTTTGTTTACGGCTATATAGCGTTGAAACACCGGTTCCCGTACAATCACCGAAGTTAAGCAACTTCGAGTTTGGTCAGTACCTATATGCATGACCGCTTGGTAATACCGGGTACCTGGATATGTGGTTTGTTTTAATGGATAATGCCTTGGAATTGTTAATCGGAAATCTGTGTTTGAATTTCTCGTTGCGTTCATTATATTCACTTACGCGCAAATACTCCTGGGAGGGAAGGGTATTAATTCACCTCTTCCTCCCCCATATATGGGTTAATTAGTAAGATTTAATTAAATTATCTAAAAACCTTATCTAAAAATATTTTGTGGCTTTAACTAATCTACAAAGGGTTGATAAGCCGTAAAAATCTAATCAAGCAAAAAGAAAAATATTATGTGTACAAGAAATTTCACCTGTCTCTTTCTGATTCCGAGAATAATTGTGCTTAAGACTGTTTCGTTGCGCTCTGCCATATTCTCAGCATCCTCCTGTAGAGCCCCATTTCTATTGCTTCCAGTGTTCTTTTCATCAGTAAAGATATTAAGCATTTACTGTCATTTAAAAAGATTGATACCACATAACACTTCAGCGCTCATTTCTGTATTTGTTTTGTTTCTAATTGTTTTTTACTTTCGAAAGTCTACTTTTAATATGGCAGTGTGCCTTCGGATTTCCGCTGTCACTTTTCCATCCCTCTTTTAAAACCCTTCCCAAATGTTATACAGGAATAAACTGCTGTTGCCCACACTGGAGTTTGAACACTGATAACCACTGAGCAAACAGGTGATCCCATTTTGAATAAGTAGATCACGTGATGAAAAATGAAATGTATATATGAGAATTAGCGTGGCATCTATACTGATCAATATTCTACTTCATCCTTTATCGCTATACTGATCACTATTTTCTATACTAGTCACTATTCGGATCACTCTTCGGAGGTTACTATTCGAGCGAGTATTATCGAGCAAGTACTATTAGTGCGAGTGTTATTCGAAGGCATCTGACACTAGTATTGTTCAACGGCGTTATTTAGTTGTATCCTCGATTACAAGATCTCTACTACAACGAGCATTATGAAAATGACCACGAGTGTTCAGTGACATCAGAAAAATAGCTAAACTTCTGTACTTGCTTGATGCTGACATCTCCAATTTCGTAGAAAGTTCTTGATATGACGATAAACTACATCCGGCTGCAACGCCTGTGATGGGCTCTGGTCCGGCTGCAACGCCTGTGATGGGCTCTGGTCCGGCTGCAACGCCTGTGATGGGCTCTGGTCCGGCTGCAACGCCTGTGATGGGCTCTGGTCCGGCTGCAACGCCTGTGATGGGCTCTGGTCCGGCTGCAACGCCTGTGATGGGCTCTGGTCCGGCTGCAACGCCTGTGATGGGCTCTGGTCCGGCTGCAACGCCTGTGATGGGCTCTGGTCCGGCTGCAACGCCTGTGATGGGCTCTGGTCCGGCTGCAACGCCTGTGATGGGCTCTGGTCCGGCTGCAACGCCTGTGATGGGCTCTGGTCCGGCTGCAACGCCTGTGATGGGCTCTGGTCCGGCTGCAACGCCTGTGATGGGCTCTGGTCCGGCTGCAACGCCTGTGATCGGGAGATGGGAGGTTTTGAGGAGTGTGGAATCACCTCTTAATTACTGCTGTTCCCAAGCCCACCTTGACCTGGGTGGTAGCACCTGCTAGGGTACATGCTATGGGCAAGTGGTGAACCCCCCCAAACAAAAACAAAACATTATTAAAGTATATAATATAATATAATATATATATATATATATATATATATATATTAGTAAGAATATCAGCTATAGATTTTTATGAAAAAAAAAAAAAAAAAGACCAAATTAAGTCGGTTATGGCGCCATGTGGGATACAGGCTTAAGCGATCATGTATCTTTCGATGACGAGGCAGGTTTTTTCCTGCGGTAGAGCAGTTGCCATCCAAGGCTAGATTTGACTGGAATTCAGCTTTCTCAATCCGAGCCGCTATCTATTACTCCACCGTACCTCCTAGTCGAATTAAATGTTTTATCTATAGTTAAAACCATAAAACTGTGTTCAAAATATTTAGATTTCGGCATAACCCATAGAGATGTTGATATGCCACTAAACAAAAACCAGTACCTCGATACGTTAGAGTATCAATTTTAGAATTTTGATTTTATTGGATGCGTGAACATTAATCTTACGGCGTCTGTGTGTCAGCTTAAACTAAGCTAACATTTGTTTTAATTAAGTCCGTATTAAAATTAGAATCTGATGAACGGTGGCGGTGAAAAGCATAATCCTAGCCTGAACCATGTTAGCAATGAAGAGATTTTAAGCAAACAGAAATAACAAGGACACTTGAATGATAGATGAAATTTCTGGGGCATCTAATGAGGAAAGCAGAGTTGGAGAATTAGACACTCACATGACATTGAAGGCAGGAAGAAACATCGGGTAACATGTCTAATGAGCTTGTTCAAATGAACAGAATAAAGACAGGAACAGTAAGGGTATAGAACCGAAACCTACAAAAGATAGAAAGTTATGGAGAGCTACGAGGCGAAATAATCGACTTCACCCCAAGCAAGGCATTAAAGCCACTAAGACACAAGGTGTTACTGGGTGTGGGAGAATTAGAAAACTAAAACATTACTAAGGAGCGAGAACAAGTAATCGGCCAACTCAGTTGTAAATTGATTAGACCTCGTCATCGGCCGAGTACAGCGTTTAAATTCATAAAGTCGAGATAGCAATCGAAGAGCGAAATTTATGCCGCATTATTTACAGAAATATGGCACAAGGCCACAATGGGGAAGGGGAAAAAACCCAAACATACCATAATATTCCTTGTACCTAAACCATGCAGTCTTATTTACCATTCTTACAACATTCACCAGAATGCCACAATGTCTCTATGAAAATCCTACCTAGTCACCATATGTACAACTCATGTCCATGGAAGTAGGGGAACAAAATAACAATTTTAAAATAACATAACGAAAACCTCATCCGAACAATTTCCATGTAAGTGTTTATAGAAAAAGCACAGGATGGCACCATTACGTCGGTGAGAAAGTGACCGAAGCCAAAACACCAGACCAGGACCAATAATAATACTTATTCTACTCTGGATTTTATCAAGGAGCTTTAGATACGTACTCGAAGCACAGGGCTATATGTGCTAGCAATATTCTAACGAATACTAGATATTGATATAAGATAGGTTCTGGAGGGGGGAAAATGTCTAGTACACCACGGTATCAATTTTAGAAATAATTTTGACTTGTTTCTTTGCAGTTCTGTTGGATTTAATCCGCATTTTAAACCAATATATAAACATAGAAAGACAAAGATAGATTTATATATAGATACTATACATTTCTATATAGGCATACAAAGACGAGATTTAGAAAAGCCAGACGAAAGACCTACACGTGTAGACTACACGTAAGTAAGGTAAATACACTGAACTAGGTAAGTAGATGGCAATAGCTGGATAGATATGAGAGCACACTGAATGTATGTATAAAAACAAGATACGAATGCCTACCAACATATACAAAGAAAGCAATCAGCATCGATACATTTATAGATAAGTTGACATGAATGTATACACACAGAAAAATTAATTAGTGTAGAGAGTGTGTAAGAGAGAGAGAGAGACTCGCACAGAAACCAATTACGCGAGATCGAATTGAACTATCTACTGCAGATAGTTGATTGTATGAGCTGATTGGAAGAGAAAGATAAATTTCCATTAATTAACACGTTTTGTCGTTCCTGCTTCGCAAAGGATCTTTCGTTTGTATTGTATCAAAATTTGCATATGTAAAGCCAGCAACAACTGATTTCTGACTGCCCGGGCTTTGTCAAGCGTAGCCAAGCAGCAACAAACAAGCGAGCATTTACGACAAAGGGATGAAAAGGAAGTCATCAGAAAGATTTATGACGTTATATCCGGTCGGCACTTTTCCTAAACCCGGCTATTTCTCTCGACTGCCATACTGTCTAAAAAGATGAAATCATCCCAGCAGTTTTTTTTTTCCTTAGTAAAGCTCATGCAGTACAAGGCCCAAGAACCACTCTATGTACAAAGTTACTGAATTAGGTTGTTTTATAGACGTAAGATATCAGATAATAATTTTGTACTATCCGGTTATGCAGGATAGACAAGGGTTGACACTGAAGTTATGATTATAATGGTCAAGGAAGAATTCTCATACGTGTGCGTTCTACAAATCAGCGTCTCTTGATAAGCTGTTTGAATCGAAAATCCTTTTTCATGGCCCTTCACATTTTCCTTTCCTTTGTAGCTCGTAATTTTGCTTTCGTTATTTCTCGTAAAGCCTGTTCCGCCATCCATTTACTTAAGCTCATTAAGTATGTTATGCACTGTTTTCTTGACTTTTTGTCCTCAATCTGTCCTGTGAGTAAATTTTCTGAGCCGTCCTTCCTTATGTGCACCAGAAATTCCGACTCTTTCTGATGTTAGATAAGTCTCCATTTTGTTTCCATTTTCTCTAAAACCTCATGTTCGGTCATGGTATCTTCAACATTCTTTTTGTAGAACGACATTTCAATTGCCTCTGGTCTCATCTCAGAGCATTCTACATTTCTACAGCATTCTCTGTCATCTAGGTTTTCTCTCCGCCTGCATATACGGTGTGCGATGAATAGATTGTTTTTAAATTAAATAAAAAATAAAATAAAACTGACCTCTCGTTTTAAGATATATTTACCAATTTTACAGAAAAATAAATTGAAATATTAAAGATTAAATTTATTCAATAAAATCTCCGTTGGCTTCAACCATGGCCTCCAGACGACTTCGGAATCTCCTTAAACTCTTCTGAACGGTCTCCTTTTTAAGTTCGTGAATGCTGTCATAATCCTTGCCTTCAGTTCATCTTTGGTGTTAAAAGGAGTACTGTTGGTCTCTTGCTCAACAGCGCCCCACACACAATAATCAAGAGGGTTGCAGTCTGGGGCGTTAGGTGGCCAGATGTAACAGGTGATGTGGTCCTAGAATTTCTGCTACAGCCTTGACTGTGTTCTCTTGCTCTTGGTATTAAAACCCATTTTAAAACTTTCATCGTGTTTTGACTCCGGTTTGGCGGTTGACTATTTACCCATAGCTGGGACCCTAACAGGGGCTACCACCTCGAGTAAGGGTGCACCTGGGAATACCAGCAATTAAGGGGTGGTTTCACGCTCCTCAAAACATCCTGATCAGAGGCCTTGCTGTCGGATGTAGTTCATCTTCATATCGAGGACGTGGATGTAGTTCATTTTCATATCTAGGACTGAAAATCATTCAGTGTGCCAACAGCATACGTATTTTTATACAAGTCAAGATCAATATTCATGTTATAAAATATTCTATATAGTAATATATATACTATGTGTAAACCACATTAACAGAAATAAACTGTTTTTAAGTTTGTATTATTAATAAGCGAGTGAGCAGTTTTGAAACCACTAAATATCTTTGCGTTGTTGTAGTTGTGGTTCGAACTTCGTGATGTCATTTGCTCAGCGTGGCTCGCGTGCCGTAGGTTATCGGCCCCTGCTTTAGAGCACTTAGTACGTTTTATCTTTTCGTTATCTCTCCTAATCCATGTTCTGCCGAGCATTTAAACAAGCTCATAAGGTAGATTGTGTTGCTTTCGTCTTTCCCTTTTGTCTCCAATATCCCTTTTCTAAACCCTCTTTCTTCAATTGCCCTGGAAACTTTAATCTATATCTATAATTCTCAAAATGTGTGTATGCATGTGAGATCGGATGCTGTTTATGCGTTTCCAGTTTCCAGAGTTTTCATCCGATTTCGATGAAATATTTTTGATAGATAATTCTTCAGTGCCGGTTTTCAGTTCAAATTGGCGGGAAAAAATTACAACCCCGAAGGTGAGCAATCGAGAAAAAAAAACAAAAAAAACTGACTTTTTACACTTTGCGCAAAAATCAAAGGCAAAATTTAATGTCTGTAAAAAAACAAAAACCAAAAAAAAAACATTTTTTTACTAAATCAATTTAGAATCTCGAAATCTAACGCAAAAGATTATTAGAATTATAAAAAAAAATATATTAGTGTAACCCGGATATAAGTTTTCGGGACCGGAGAAGTCTCTTATATATCCGGGTTTCTCTTATACATCCGGGTTTGGTCTATTTTGTTTAGGTAAGTATGGCTCTAATTTGAGACCATAGAAAATCTCTTATATCAGGGTTTCACTGTATAAATAAAACTTGTATTATGACGATCCATGGAAGAAGTCCCTTCCTTGCAAGATTGAGAACGCAAAAACGGCCCTTTTCACCTCCCCCTCCCCATTCAAATTGTTACCGCACCCCCATATTTGGGGATGTGCCTCAGCTGCACCCAATTGTTGTTACTAATATTGATAAACTCTACCCGCGTCCTGGGTATGACGATAAACTCCACCGAACAGCAAGGAAGGTCACAGATGTTTTTTTTTCAGAAAAATAATGTTGCCAGCTGTACGTTTTTGAAGCAAATAAGGTTGCCAGCTATACGTTTTTTTTTTTTCTTTCTTTTTTCTCGGAAACAATGATTTTGCCGGCTGTGCATTTTTTTTTTTTTTTTTAAATGTTACCAGCTATACGTTTAATTTTACTGTATATTTAATATATATATATATATATATATATATATATATATATGACTTAATTTGGCATTAAATGACCTACAGTGGTTGATATGCCATAAAACCCAACCAACCAACCAGCTCCCAGGTAAAGTTGAAGCTGAGCGTATCCGACCATCCTCTGTCGTTGAGGGATTTTGACACTCCTGGTTGAGGTAGGAAAAAAGGATCCAGGCGTTGAGAACAAATACTTGAGAAATCTCTTCCGCATTTCCTACTAGGAGCACAAAACCATTATGTAAGGAGTAAGATCAAGAGAATCGTGGACCGACAGGAATCTCTCTTCGCCACTACTAAGCGTCGGAACAGGTCCTGGTTTCGCCACAGCATAACACACTCTGCAAGACAATCATGCAAGGCACTATTGAAGGTGGGCACAGTCGGAGACTGCAAAACAAAAGCTGGTCAAGTATCAAGGTTGGAACTCCTGAGAGCCACTAACATCCTCTAGAAGGACGTTGTCTGATTCTACTGACCTTAGGTTTCTCCAACGACAATGTCAAGGGACTGATGAACATCGAATATAAGACCTCTGGACCAAAACGTACTATGTATGAATAGGGAGATAGACATAGATCCCGTTTACACGAGTCAAATAAACAGACTGGTTTTACACTAGAATCAAAAAGTTAGATACAAGATAGATTTATAATATCGAAATGTTTAAGTCTCCTCCCTGAATGTGTACTTTTTTGGGGGGTGGATTTATGCCGCCTTCGGGAATCCGCCGACAGGGCAATTTAAATTTGGACTTAGACCAGTTTTAGAATGTTTTGTAAAGGAAAAGGTTCAGATTAAAAAAACACTTCACAGCGAATTCAGAGGACGAGTGATATAATCGGTTATTAGGACATTTACGTAAACAAGATTCAGTATTGTGGAGAGGATGCACAATCAGTCCTTGTTTGTCTTCGTGCGAGTGTTTCCAGAAATAGGCTCGGTATTTTTTAAATTCTTTTTTGTTGTGGAATTTCAGCAAAAAAATGGTAACTAGCAGACAGTCGCGGCTGGACTCTCCAGAGGAATTGAAAACAAAATGTAATTCGCTATTTTCAGAAAAAACGTTCCGTTAATTATTTTTTTTAAAATGTTGATGTCTAAAGTGGTTTCTAAAAAGGTATTCACAGTGTGAATTAATAACATGTGATAATCGACTAAAAAAAGGTGGGGGGCAAAATCACGAGGAAACCGAAAAACTCTTGCTATTTCTTGGCGTGCTTTGCAAGATACTTCAGCGGAAATCCGTGCACAGCTAACGATCATCAGTACCCAACTTACTGAGACGGTCTACAAATAGTTGTACTAATTACCGTATAGACTCGTGTATAAGCCGAGTTCATGTATAGTGCAAATCCTGAAATCTTTGATGAAAAACTTGATTTTTTTTTTTCCTATAGCTCGAGTCTATTGCGACTCTAGTTCATAAGCAAAACTAGTGGGCCTACCGTAGTCAGATTGTAGCGCAGGACATCATCTTGGGCACATTTTATAGCAAATAATAATCCTGGATAGAAGGACAAACTACATCCAGCAACAAGGCCTCTGATGGGGAGATTTTGAAGAGTAGAACCACTTCTTAATTTCTGTTCTCGGCTCAACTCTGATCCAGTTAAGTGGGGTAGCACCTGTTAGTCGCAACTAGGGTCCAACAGTCAACTACCAAACAAAAACAAAACCGTATGAAAGTATTATTATAGTAAACTGAAAATAATACCTGTTGTTATAGTAAATGTTAGTACGTGTAACTCGGAAATCTACACACGGATTACCGCAGCGATGGCCAAATTGGCAAGAATATGGAGGAGCAAAATCAGTTTTCAAATGAACTACAGACTACAATTAACTGAAAGTCTCCATTTTCCTATATAGATGTGAAACGTGGACACTCTTGGCAGAAACGGAGGAGGATGTAAACGTTTGAGGTGCATAAGAAAAGTCCTTGGCATCTTTTTTTGGGAACATAAAACCAATTAGTTTGTGCGGAAAAGTGAAAGTTTTCTGGGCCAAAATGGCGTGGTTTGGGCATGTTACAAGAGAACGGCAGCCCATCCAAGATTATCATGCAAGGCGCCGTAGAAGAGGACACCAACGTAAAAACTGGTTAAACAATGTCAATGGACAGGTATGTCAATACCAGAATTGCTGATGGCTGCCGTTGATAGATCGTTGCGCAGGAGTTTCGGTATGGCTTCTGCGTTCGGATCGTTCTCTGATTACAAAAGTCAAGGGGATGATAAAATTGTACTCAAAACATTTAAATTACCGCATTAAATAACCCATAGAGGTTGATATGTTGCTAAACAAAATCAACCAATCAAATTTAAAATTATATACACACATTGGGAAACACAAACAGTAATTTCCTGAGAAAATGGACACATTTTAAGGCAGAGATCAGATTTTGAGCTTTTCTATATTAAAAAAAAAAAAAAAAAAAAAAAAAAATCTCGTCATTTTCTTCAATGCTCTAGTCTCTGTGAATGATATTCCAGTCGACACGGTTTATAACGGTTAACTCTAGATTTCAACAGGTTAAGATCGTAGTGATTGGGGGGAAACATCCTCTTGGGAGCCGTGATACGCGGGAAGAAGTAGTTCGAGTGAAAAATGACTTCTCACCGCTGGAATAGGGAGGGAAGTGTCATGGCGGGTCTTAACTGTGAAGATTAAACCTGGCAGAACGAAGCAGTGTAGTTCGTCCAATCACTCAGCACACAGTAACGATAGAGCAGCGAAAGGTTTGCTATATCCCGCCCGTGAGAGAGAGGCTAGAGGGCGTAAAAAAAATTCAAGTGAAAGAATTCGCTGATACTTTTGAACTTCATCGAGACTCGAATATGAGGACTCCATTTTCGGCCTGATCTGGCATTTGTAAAGGTAGAGGATAGCATGAGGGATCAGTTACTTACTAGTGCGGACCATTTTTGCCGCATATTTGGTGATCGATCTTATGTAAGAGTTCCATTTGAGGTTAAGGTGAGTTTAAGGCTCAACAGTCTCTCAAAGTACTGAGGTTTTTGTGTTCTTGATAATTACGTTTAATCCTGGTCAATGATTCTACAAAGCATCTGTATAAGATTTTGGATTTAACAAAACTACTTAAGCAAATATATCGAAGTGACACTGCATAAATGAAGATTGAATATTTTAATGTTTAATGTATCAAGAGAACATACATGCACTTTCAACTTTATATATTAAATTACCTCAAAACCGTGCCCTCCGGTCTCTTGTAACAGTATTTCGTAAAACTGACATGTTGCAAAACCAAAAAGAGTGGGAAGATTGTGATGCGCCATAGTTGAAGATGATCCTATCTGATTTGAAGTTCTATGAAAATATCTATATATATATATATATATATATATATATATATATATATATATATATATATATAAGTATTTTTTTCTCCTTCCACTTTTTAGTTGTTCTTTACATATTTTGCCGGCTTTCAAAATACCCAGTCATCCCTATTTGTTTTTTATATTTTTGGGGGTCCACCACTTCACGGTGCGTATTTTTACTTAATCATGCTCTTTCGATATCTTGTTTTATAATTATTATTCACATCAAGCAAGGTGATAATGCCGCTAAGACTTCAGAAGAGGAAACCCAGTCCTAAAAAAGGAAACGGGGAATCAACGTCTATTCACGTTGGAAGACTGGGAAGGAGTGTAAACCGGGCAATAAGCGAACTTTTATATATAATCAAAAATGTTATACCATAGAATTTATATTTTAAAACTGACGGCGCGGATTCTTTTTCGTCCAACATATCTTCAGAAAGATTCGTTGTAAAAAAAAAAAAAAAAAAAAAAAAAGTAAACGACTCCATATTTCGCCACAACCCACCACCATGCACTTTAAAGTTTTTTTCCCCGAACAAATCTTTCTAATAAAGTGATGGACGAAAAAGGTTACATTTAAAGAAAAACAATGCTCAGTCACTTTTAAAAACCATTATTTTATATATATATATATATATACATACACACACACACGATATAGCAGAAAGACCTTCCCATATATACCTCTTACTGTGTCTTCTGTTGAAAAGACTATACAGTGTAACCCGGATAGAAGAGTTGTCGGGACCAGAGAAGTCGTCTATTATATATACATTAACACAGGCTCTAATTTGGGACCAGAGAAAAATCTCTTATATCCGGGTTACACTGTATTTTTAAAATGCCCTGTTATAAAGCTATAACAAAATTTGTACTCGCTCTCTTCAGATTATTCGAAATTCTGTCGCCTTAAGTAGTGCCTGAACCGTGGACTGTAGTGCGAATGGTAAAAAAGCAACACTCTCAGACACGAGGCAAGCATATTATTTAGGGTTTGATTCCTGTTCGCTGGTTACCAAAAAGGAGGTACAACAGCGTGCCCCGAGGCCAAAGAAGTTAAGATAGCGTCGATTGTGAGAGGCAAGCAGTCCTGTTTAGTTACAACATCTGTAATAAGAAATGATAGATCGTTTTTAATAATTAAGTCTGTTTAAGACTGAATCGATAAAATTTCTGTGCGGTGAAAACAATAGGACATCTTGTAAGAGGATCCCCCGTGTAGTCCATAGGCTGAATGGTATTGATAAACGTTGGGCTAGTAAATAATATTGTAGATGTTTACGGGCGTAGTTCTTCAATGAATATTCAATTTAAATTTTATTTTATGTTAGTAATACTTCATATTTTTATGTTAAATTATTTTTCGTCTAAGTCCAATGAGAACGTTAATCTTGACCATCTTTTAGTACTTCGACCCTAACCTCTTCAAGTCAAGAATCAATAACGATGTTTCTCATTCTATCTTCCTGTCTCATTCACTCCCATTCAAACCAAGCTCCTCATCCATCATAGCCATTTCGACCGTAACCCTCTACTTGAGTTTCTCTCGAGCCGTGGGATAGTTGCGAAAAAAACCATCATAGCCATTTCGACCGTAACCCTCTACTTGAGTTTCTCTCGAGCCGTGGGATAGTTGCGAAAAAAAAAAAAAAAAATAAAATAAAATAAAACACTATCAATGTTAATCACATCCTCCCACCAGTGTCTTTTTTAAGGCATGCCTTGATACATTAGAGCAGGTTAATTTTTCACGTTTTCTTCAAGAAAAAAACAACATTGCACTCGATTTGAAAGCCGGAGCTTGACGTGAGAAGTACTGACACCAAAAACTACATTCGTAGC
>OZ010580.1:72797346-72932346 GCA_963932145.1 Acanthosepion lycidas | reverse complement strand
GGACAGAACTTATGGGATGACCTGATTTTTTATATATATATATATATATATAAAGTAGGCTACGTGTTTCCGAGCTAGGACGGCGAGTTAAACCCTGTTGCAGACGCCTACTCAGGCGCATGTTTTTTCACTAGCCCATCTGTTTTCTACACTGCAAATATGCTGGGCGGGCTTCATTTACAGTTTCTGGGAAATAACACGTTTGGCGCGATCAGAAGTTTGAACAAGGTCAGTATCCTGAAACCCCCGATCGCGATGACTTGTGATTTCGCGTTAGAGCAAACCTCGGCAGAATCGAACGGTTCCATCTAACCAAATTTCTTTAAGGTTCAGGTCAATCAGTGGCATGGTTTTCAGAAGTGCCGCAAGCTGGAATACTCACTTGGGCTTTAAATTCAAGAAGTGATAAATCGACTATGGTATTAATCGAATGGTCGGAAAGTGACCGTTTTAACCACTCGCCCTCGTGCCCATCGGACCCAGGTTTTTTTATGCGAATCTAGCAAAGATAGCGGACATAATCTGTGAAAGCGGAGTGCGGTTTCGTGCTCATTGCTGGAGAAGTAACCAATAATGCTTACATCAGCTTCTAATAATGGGATCGAAATTATTGGGAAAGATGAACAGATTGACCAAAAACTTCACTGACCACACCAGAACATTAGAAAGAGCTAGGTATTTTTTTTAATCCTTCCAAGCAAGGCAACAATGTGACTATAGGATGTAACAGGGAGTAAAAGTGATTGAGGAAAGGACAACAAAAAAAAAAATGATTCCAGCAGGCAGGAATATGGCGATTGACGTTGCATTTCAATTTTTGATGATTGTAATTACCAGGGTTGCAAGGAAATGGAAGCGTACTGCAGGTGGGATATGCGAGAAAAATACTGTTAGAGTAGAAATAGCGGTTGTATTTAGCTAATTCAACAGTAAAATGAGACTCTGTTGCCAATCTAGTAGCACGCTTAAATTTATGCAGCCGGGAAGCCGTTGACATGAAAATATTTGTGGAATTGACAGAGGGAAGACCCGTCATGTCGGCGAGTATTTCCATTCATTTTATTTTTAATTTTGATATTTCATTTATGGAAAAATGTCATAACTGAGATTAATATAAAAATAAGATCATATAAATTTCATAAGATGATACTGATACTTGTAGGTACCCTTTTCAGTTGAAATTGAAAAATCAAAATAACATAAGTAAAGGCCTTAACAGTGGAGAACAATGCTTAACTCAAATAACGCAACTTAATTGTATTCTGGTTGGTCTTCCGTACTTTATAATTACAGCCTGATTATAAACACAAAATTACATTTCTTAATTACTGCGGAACTTCAGATTTGTCAAAATGATACAATTTACAACGTGCTAAAAAAAAAGATCCGTTTCATAAGGAGACTGAGGAAATCCGATGCAGTTTTTAACTAATTTTATAATATTTTAAAAAATTAAATGTAAAAATTTATTATAATTAAGAAATAACAATTGTATTAAAAATTCATTTTTCATCGAAAAATTTTTTTGCTTTCAGAAAATGTTGTCCATATTCATAAAAACAACCAAAAGAAAATATTAGGTTGATGCAAAAATGTCGTTTTTTGAAGTCAAAAAACGTCAGAAAACGACATTTTTGCACCAACCTAATAAATTGAAATTAAATAATATCTTTGTTTTATTGAGTTTTGTATGTTACAATTCAGAGCTGATTTTCAGGTAGAGGGGATCCAATTAAAAACTAAAAAAGAAAACATGATTTGCATTCCTCAAAGCCTTGTGCTTTTAACTATTGTAATCACTAAACCCGATGCGATCGAATTTCTAGCGTTTTCATAAAATTAGTTAGGGAGGGCTAATAAATATTAAGAGAAAAATATTTCTACCATGGATTTTATAAAAGAAAAAAAAAAACATAATTTTGATCATGTGTGAATAGTTCCTGAAAGTTTCATTAACATCCGACAATTATTTTTATTTTTGTAAGATTTTCCAAATTATTGTCACCAAAACAATGTGTCACAACAATTGTCTGTTATTTTACTAGTTCCGGTGATACAAAGAGAAACAAGGTATTTATTTTTTTTTTTTTTTTTTTTTTTTTTTTTTTTTTTTTTTAACAAAATTTAGAATTTTCTAAAGAAGGAAAATTTTTAAAAATAATTAAATAAAACATTGGTCTTTCCTCCTAAAAATAACATAAGCATTTAGACGATAAAATTTTGTTTTCGAGAAGGTTGTCTTTTTTATCAAACTATGCTGTTTTTTTTTCTCTCACAAATACAAATACTTATAATTTTTTTAAAGTGCACACGAACTTTATGGACACCCTCTATATAAAAACTTCAAAAATTGGGTCAATACATTTATTATGACAGTTTCTAGTTTATTTGGCTGCACCTCCAGCATTCGAAACTTTTCCACCATATCTCAAAGGTGATCTGTGACTATGAAGAAAAATTGCTGTATTGTGTTAAACAATGTTTCTTTCTTACTTGTAAGACGGTGCGTTACCTTGCTAGATACACCCCTGTCATAAATTGAGGTACGTTGTCTACAACAATACCGAGGAAGGCTGCAACATTTAAACGATCATTTATTGGTACCGAAAGTCCCAATGTCTGCTAAGAAAATATACCCCACGCTATTAGATCGCCTACAAGACTGAATCATCGATACAAGGCAGGAGAAGCCCATACTTTACGCCAATTTCTGGTCCTACCATCCGAATATCACAGTGGGAACAGATTCACCAGGCGGGTGACGTTTGTCCAAGTTCTGTTGTCCACCTTTTTTGATTTTACTTAGTGTAACCTAGCTTCCTTTTTATTTATTTTGATATGAGTGGTTTCTAATGTATTTTTCTGCTGCCATAGCTCATCTGCTTCAAGGTTCGGTGGATTATGCGTCCAGAGATACTCTTCTGCATAGCTCAGCTACTTGAGTCGTTATTTGAGCTACCATTGCTTCATAAAGTCTGGCCTCTCACTGACAGTTTTTTTTTTGCTTTTTTTTTTTACTGATCACCTGTAAACCCTTGAGATAGTTGAGCGTGGAAATTCTAGTAGATCAGCAGTTTTTCATATACTGAAACTCAGCTGTTGTGTTCCAAATTACGTAAATCAACTTTCTTTCTCGTACTAAAGCGTGAAATGAAATTCCTTAGATCGCTTTTGGATCTCGGTCATATCAGCTACATTTCTCCGATCATTTTTTTTTTTTTTTTTTTTTTTTTTAGCAGTGTAAGTTGTCCGCATTGTTGAGAAAGATAGTCAATCAGTTTCCCCGTTGCCTTCTCGAATCTTTTAATTCGGAGCCAACACTACCTTGGTATCATACTCATAACGTTGAAGAACTCTTACGATTCACATAGAAATGGTATGATTACGTTAACTTCCTCCCCGGCCAATATTTTGGGAACAAACGTTTCATTTTCAAACTATTTTTTTTTTCTTTGGGAAGACAAACTGAGGAACCTTGAAGTACCCGAACGGTGATTAACACCCCTACCAGACGTATGAGTTGACAAATGAACTAGTTTCGAACCCAGAAGCTCATAAAAAGAATAAAGATCGACGCATAAGCACTTCTGTAGCTAGTTTTTGAAAGTAATGATTTGGACGTGCTTTCGGTAAGAATGTATATACATGTCTATGCCGGGTAAGAGGTTATATTCTTGTACCTCTTAAATTGCTGCTACGCTGATGAGAAATTTGAATAGAAGGGCATTTATCCATGCGTATTTAGTCAAGTGGTCACTGAGAATATGCCACTTAAATATTTTACTTTTGTGTTGCCTGTTCTCTACTATTTGGACCTGCGCCCTGTTTAAGCTATGCTGAGTAAATCACTAAATATTTTACTTTCAAAAGGCAATTTACTCACTCATTTTCCGAAGGGCATCTGCTGTGAGTGAAATCCATGAAAATATTCTTCCTGGATCTGAAAAGTATTATACAAATGACATTGCCAGTTACAAATAGCGAAGTTTGTATTTTTTTTTTTTTTTTTTTTCAAGGCGTTAACATTCGCTTTGAATTACTGTACACCTCGTGTCTATAAAGTTGTCTCAAACAGAAATTGTTTACTTTTACTAAAT
The DNA here is from genome assembly GCA_963932145.1 of Acanthosepion lycidas. Classification (NCBI taxonomy): domain Eukaryota; kingdom Metazoa; phylum Mollusca; class Cephalopoda; order Sepiida; family Sepiidae; genus Acanthosepion; species Acanthosepion lycidas. The sequence goes on along the minus strand of OZ010580.1, from coordinate 72,928,249 downwards.
TTTATGCGATATAAGGCTCGATAGCCACTCAAAATACACAGGATGGTTGCAAATATGAGGATAAGGATAGCAGATAACAATTGACCATTAATCTGAAGAGTTCAACTGTTCATGGAAGCACCTACACAGGAGTCAATTCCACAATGTGACAGTTCTTGGTGGGATGAGGAAACCGTTCCAGTGGAAAGTCCTTACGTTTGGAACACGGTAATGTGAGAAAACGCGTAAAAATGGCATGGCGTGTCTCAACAGTGAAGGTTTCAGCTGATGGATCTCGAGAATGGGAACAGTTCTGATCATTTGCAATAGACATCAATTTGGTCAACGATAGGCTTGGAACATTACGTCTGTGGAGAAAGAGATAGTTTAGTGGAAAAATCAATCTTTCGCTACAAGACCTCATAAACGATATTGAACACTATTAAGTTTGGAAGGTGAAGATTAGGTAGCTCCAGAATGGTTACAGATTTTACAAGGATTTATTTGCACGCCAAATGTAACACAGGACAACATGGTTACAGATTTTACAAGTATCCATTTATATACCAAATGCGACATAGGACATAATGTTTACATATTTTACAAGGATTTATTTATACACCAGATGCCACACCTCTTGAACTCATCAGCTATTTACCACCCTTATTTGGAAACGAGTACCTACCATCCCAAACCAAACACCAGATATCGCTGACGACATAACAGAATCACTTGGACTATTCTTTTTTTATTTTGAAGGATCCTATTAGCAGTGATAATAGATGTTATTAGACAGTACAAGTGGCTAGTTTTCGGGTGATTGCGCAGGCACTGAGATTGGCTGAGTGATTGGATGGCTGATAGTATATTGGCAAAACGGCGTGTAATTAAAAGCGGTTTGTTGATTGGTTAGAAAAGGTGAACTTCTTATGACGGGAGGGTAAGTGAGAGGTAGCGGCTGGGGTCGTCGTCCTCGACAAGTTATTTTGCTGACTCATCAGGGCAGCGCGAAACAGGAAAAACATGATCACATACTTGAGGTGTAATTTCTTGTTGCTTTTCATGATATGAGTCAGAGTAAACAACTTAGTACAAGACAATGTCCTCAAATTAAAAAAAAAAATGGGCAGGGGTGGGGAATATTTTGAGTCAGGTGACATAAATCATATGCAATGGCCTGTTATTCTGACCAATCAAATCGATGCTAGCAAATGATTGGCTAGGAATTCTGACTTGAGCAAGAGAAGCAGTTAGCGTACTCACTCATTGACAATATAGAGAGATGCAAGAAATGTTTAAGATCCCCACCCCCACCCTTCTTTCCTTTGCGGCAGACATCACGATGTTCCCTGGGTATTACTATCTTAGTGCGATGAAGGATGTCTTCCGGGGGGTGGGATACAAAAATATTTAGCTTGCTTGAAGCCTCTTCATATCTGAAGAAATTGTCCATTATTCACTCATATCGGAGATTAGATATTACGTAGCAGTTCAGCACTCGACTTTAACGATATTTTCTCTGTCGCTTCAAGTCTTTTTTTTCATCTGGGAGGAAATTGTTCAGCATTCACTGCCATACCGGAATTAGCAGTACTTTTTTCTTTGTTTCTAACGAAAGCTCTTTGCTCAGTTTCTGGAAGGCATCGTTCTCTTTTCGGCTTCTCGTAACTTTGGCAGGGATAGTATTCTTTTTCATTGTATGGTCGTGTAACTTGATGTATATTTACGCATAAAGAGTACCTTGAAACTGGTTTTATTAAATTCAATCTAGGTCTGTCTCGGGCTATATATATATATATATATACACACACACACACACATGGCTGTCGACTTATTAGAAGCATATGACTATCATTGACAAGTTTGCATGGTTTTAGTTCTCCTCTGAAGGACAGTGGCTTTTGAAGCAAATAATTGTCGTGTGATGCTTACGTAATAAACTAAGCTGTTATGTCTGGTCTGTTTTGTAAATTCTATGAGCCTTCCGGAAAAATTCGAACTTGCGTTCCCTAGGGGAAACTCTCATAAGATCTCAAATGACCTCGCTACCTTTCGGTCACGTTGCACCTCCTGATCACTCGAGGCCCGAATAGTGTTTTTGAACACATCTTTCCCGATAACGGTTCTAATCCTGCCGGAAGGCGCATGTTTTTCTAATAAGATTTTCTCAAATATTCCGGCCAGTAGATCGAAAAAAAAATTATTTAATAAACAAATAAATAAAAAGAGTATCTATTCAAATATGAATATCCATTAAAAATAACATTTAAACAAATAAATTAAAAATGTCGGACTTAATCCTTTCTTATATATATATATATATATATATATATATATATATATATAACACCACAAAATTGTGTTATAAAAAAAAGTGTCACATTAACCAATGACAAGTACCGGGACCTCGCCGATGAAATTTTAAAAAGTCGATACGATTAAATGCTGATTAAATTATATATATATAATCAGAAGGAATCCGTTTAAACAAGTTTTCTTAAATTCAGCAAACAAGGTCTGTCTAATATTTTGTTTTTTTTCTAATTTTCTGTTGTACATATTAAAATTTCATCGGCGAGGTCCCGGTACTTGTCATTGGTTAATGTGACACCTCTTTTTATAACACAATTTTGTGGTGTTTTTATATATATATAATATATATATAAAAATTTGTGTATCATCGAAAAGGTTTGGACTTTCAAAATATTTTGAAACTAACAAAAAAGAAAGAAAAATAACTTATAAAAGAAATATCAAACACACATTTTATATATATATATATATATATATATATATATATATATATATATATATATTTTAAGTATTACGGATTTTCTATTAATCAGACATATTTTTATCAATTTACATATTTTTAGTGGATACACATATTTGCATGGACTTTCCGTTTAAGCGAAAACGCATTGTTCGGATATTGTTTCGTTTAATTAATACAAATATATATAATACATATATGAAATGGAGAAACTTCGACAATTATTTTAATGTTCTATTTTTACGTTATTTTTTTTTTTTTTATAGATACAAATATTTAAGTAAATTCTTGGTTTACAATAAACAGCATTAACATTTACCGGTCTGAATATCCGAGAAATCTGTTTATTATAAACAGAGCATTTACTTCAATATTTGTATCTATAAAAATAAAGTATAAACAAAATATACAACTAATATATATATATATATATATATATATATATATATATATATATATATATATATATATATATATTTTACTAAAACCATGTATTAACGGCCCCGGGACTCCGGATTTAACTTTGAAACTTTTCAAACTTTATTTAAAAGTGTAAGTAACTTAAAAATAAAATACACATACATATATACTGTATTTATATTTATTTACAATAATTTTGTACTGTACTGGGTGATTTAGGCCACGAAAAAACTGCTTCAAATTAACGGACAACTACACTATTATTCCGTTAAAATGAGGTTCCACTGTATATGCGTTTGTATACGTATGTGTGTGCATGTATCATTCTGTACATATATATAGCTATTGTCATCAATGATCAATCATGAAAATGGCGATAAAGTCAATCAGGAAAATGGCGACTCTCTTCATTAAGCTGATCATCGATGTCCCACGCAATATTAAACAAGCAAATTGCAAATCACATGCATTGTTCAATCTTGCATTGAGCATAAGATACCACTTCTAACTAGACATAGCCCCTGGACTTGGACTTTTATCGAACCAAGTCTTCTGAACGCTGGTAACAAATTTTCATCCACATCTCTCCACCTCTATCAAGAGATTCAATGAGTAAGGCTTGCAAGCGAATTTACATATAACTGTTGCTATCAATAAACTCAAATCAAAGTAGTAACTCTATACTATCCACGAAAAGGTACTGATTGTGAAGACGCTATTTGCCTATTTAAACGGTTAGATTTTAAAGACTGGCTGAAATTTGTTATTCTGTTACAACACGTGATCAGTAAAGACCCGCCTGCTGCTTTCCTTACTATACACTTTCTCTTCTAATTAACATGTGCAAACCGGTACAATCCTATTAAAATTAAAAAGAAAATGCTACAATTTATTTAAACAAAAGCTGCCTTTCTGTGGTTCTTTTTGTCGTCTTCAATTTATATATATATATAATTTTTTTTTTTAGTAGCCCGAATTTTCGATATTGAGTTGGAAGGTTGATTGCCCAACCCTCTCTAATGCGAGGATTGGCTCGCTAAAATTTGTCATATTCTGCTTATTTGACCTCGTACGAAAGTAAAGATCTATTATATTTAAACTGTTTTTATATGCATATTTACTTTTTTTTTTTTTTTTTTTTTTTTTTTTTTTTTTTTAATTTTATTCACCGTAAATTACATTTTATAATCGGTAAATATGATATCTGTAATATTTGAGGATTTACATTATTCAAATAGTTTTCCGCGTCTTTATATTCATGCTGTGTCAGCCATTGTACACTCCAACCTTATACGTTGGGATTTCGAATCGAACCCTTTCACGGTGGTGTAAGGCTTAGCGGCTCGGATTGAAAAATCGGAGGGCCGTGTTCGGATTCCAGTCGAATCCATTACATTCACTTAGGTGCTAATACCCTTGGGAAAGATGTGAATCCTCTTCCTCTTACTCCACAGCTATGGGTAAATAGCAGGACAGATCGGGTTCTATAGCCTTAGATGGCAACTAGTCTACCGCAGAAAGAAATGGTAACCTACTGTGGATTACACGTGACATGCCTTTTCTTGATGTCTCAGTTTCAGTTATTTACCTTTTTTTTTTTGTTTTGTTCTGCTGTGAACTTCAACTTTGGGTCAAGTCACTGGATTACTTCAACGCTTTTATCCACTGGGTCAGATGTCCGTGTGGATGAGAGGAAGACTACAGTCCGAATAGTTTAAATAGTTACAATACTTTATCTCGGAAATATAGACAGATGTAATATAGAAGAAAAAAAATAGAAACAGTCGACTAGTTGGATTCTATAACAGTAGTTAGCAGCCACTATAGTAGAAGGAAAACTGAATTCAAAATCGTGTTTGACACTAGTAGGGCACTTGAACTAAGGTCGTCTCAGCCTAGTTATAGTTCAAATCACAGGTTTGGCACTGTGGGTGCTGAAAATGAGAAACTGAACTGATATGCTCTGTGCTTTCAAACCGAAACAGCTCTGATGATGACACGGTGGCACCTTTTCTAGTGAAAATAATAAGTAAATCGCGCGCAACGGTAGTGTAGTGCGTTCGATCCCCCCCCCCGCGTGTAGTGTTGTTTTAATTCCATGGTCGATAAGACTGGCCTTTCGTACATTTCTATTGTCATATAAAGATGTGCAGCAATCTTGTCTTGCAGACAATAGAGCATCGTAAGTTCAGGACCTCTCCATTTATCGTAGCGTTACTGTCTCGTACTATACTACGCCATTGACATGTAAAATCTCAGACTGCCTGGTAGGTATGATAAGTGCAGTTTTTGAAGCACAAGGGGAAAATCAAAAATTATCTGCATACTGATCTAAAAATGTTATGGCGAAAGTGCGGATAATGTTTGACTTACCCTTTGTGTGTGTGGCAACACGTTGGCGCGTGTTGAAAAATCCTTACTGTATTTAGTATTGTTGAAGTTATCGCTCACTTTTTTTTTTTTTTTTTTTTTTTTTTTTTGTCGAGATTTACAAACCTTACTTATACTAGTAAAGCCAATTGTAATTTATACCTTCTTACCTGTTTTCACTTCTCAAAACTTTTGTTTTGATCGATCGATGTATAGCTATTTTAGATCATGTGACGGACGAACGGAATTTTATATATATATTTCATCGTATGTTCTACAGAAACTCACCTCTCCAAGATTTTCACTTATTCATATTAATATCCAATAAGAACATCTGACCATTAAATATAAAAAACGTTTTTCTTTATATATATATATATATATATATATATATATATATATATATATATATATATATATATATATATATATATATATAGAGAGAGAGAGAGAGAGTGGACTTCAATTTGCTATGTAATTTTTTTAAAATTGTTGTACCTTAAAATTTGTCTCATACTACATGATAAAGTATGTCCTTACTCTTATGTGCCATGTCAACCTCAGGACGGAGACGATCATGGCTCTCCACAATTTTCTGTAGTTTGTAGCTCCAAATAAATTTTCACTTTTTTATTTCTCATAAACCAGCGTTTCTCAACCTTTTTATTCTTGCGTAACCCTTAAAATAAATTACGTCTCCAGGAACCCCCTGCACAAAAACTATAAACTATATCTTTCACATTTTATTTTCATCGTAGTTCACGTGGTAAATATCACGGTATATATTTTTGAATAACTGGTTTAAGGAAAAATTAATACATTGTCAATTTTTTCGGTAATGTTAAATAAAATTCATAATGTTCGTTTATAATACTTCCTACGGGGAATTTTTCCACACACAAAAAATCTAAACTAAAACTTAAAAAATAAACATAAGTAACCAATATTATATACGTATAATATAAATGTAAACAGAATATTGCAATAACCAAGAATATATTGTCTTTAGTAATATTACGTATATGAAATTAAATAAAAAGTCAAAAATGCATCAGCTTATCTCGCTTGTTCTCGCGGAACCGTGGGATGCCAGGGATCCCCGGTTGAGAAACGCTGTCCAAAACCCTATTCAACCATCCATTTATTCAAGATCATTAAGTAGCTTGTGTTTTTCTCTGTCCCTCTTTTCTTCAATCTATCCTTAGTATCATATTTTCCAAGCCCTCTTTCCTCGTTATCAGCTGTTTCTTGCTGATGTTGAGTATAATTTTCGTTTTAGTTTCCATTTTTTCTAAAACCTCGTTGTTGCTTACATGTTCGTTCCATAGTATCAACATTTCTCTTCCTTCAAGTCTCTTCATCTTTAACGAAAGTTTCCAGCATTCGTTGCCATACAAGAGAACAGATGCTAAAAAACAAGAATCATGTTCTTAAATAGCTTCGTTATATCTCCTTCAATCTGTCCTGTGAGTATCAAATTTTCCAAGCTCTTTCCTCGTTACCCAGAAATTAACTCCCTCTCTCTCCCTCTCTGACCTTAAGTTTCCTTTTGGTTTTCTTTTTGTTTAAAATGTCGTCGTTGCTCACATGGTCGGTCAATGGTATCCTCAGAATCCTTCTGCAGAACATTTCTGTTACTTCAAATCTCTCTTAATTTTTTCTGACGAAGTTTTTTTCTGTTTCTTAATACTCTGCTTAGCTTTTGAAATGTCTCTTACTAACCTTGTTAAATTTCAAAGAAATTCATGTTATAATTGGCTTGCGGCCATATCACGTTGAAGCATCGGTTTCCTTACTATCACCGAATTTAAGTAACGTCGAGCTTGAGGAATATTAGGTGCTGTACGCTTGGATGTGCGGCTGGTGTAATCAATAGCGCTATGGAATTGGAAGTTGGGGAGCAGAGTTCCGATTCCATTCGGGTTCGATATATTTATTTACGTACAAATAAACTTCGAAAAAGCATGAATCCAGCTCTTCTCCCATCAAGTATTGGTTAATTAACAGGATTTGTATCCGTAAATCATTCTCCCCAAAATTCATACAGTCTAGAAGAATTTTCTGGTTTCAAATTTGCAACAGGTTGATAAGCCGTAAAAACAAAGATCAAGAAAAATGAAAAAAGGTAATATTTATTCTTACTCCCCCCACCTGTGCTGTGTTAAAGCTTACCTACAATTTTTTTTCAGAATTATTAGATATTCCCTATTTGCAAGACCAGTTAATATGGCCACTGTCAAATATGCTAATATCAGTCAGTTATATGCCACGCGTAATATCATCGAAAGATACATGACTGACGCGGCAAATTCTTTCCACAGTAGGTTGCCATTTCTTTTTGCGGTAGACAAATTGCCATCCAAGACTATAGAACCTGGTCTGTCCTGCTATTTACCCATAGCTGGGGAGAAGAGGATTCATACCTTTCCCAACACGTAAGTGAATGTAATGGATATGACTGAAATTCGAACTCTGCTCTCAGATTTCTCAATCCGAGCCGCTATCCATTACTCCCTCGTGCCTTCTATTATAATATAACTTCGTTATTGGTGGCACTTCGACGTAGTTAGCAAGCATATTTCGCTAGGTCGGTTACGATTGAGTAGTGAGTATGATCCATACTTGGTGTTCCATGCTTGGGCCTTCGTGATATATATAAACTATGCTTGGTAAAACATTGGACACCGACGCTGTTTTAAAGCGTAGAAAGCGTGTCTGTCTCGCTAGATCAATTACGACTGAGTAGTGAGTTCGATTCTCACTCGATACTTGCCGCCAGACCTAAGCTACGCTTAGTAAAATCACTGCAAATATGTTATGTTCTTCCGAAGGTTGAAACGACGAAAAAAAAAAAAAATTTCGTTTCAACCTTTGGAAGTAAAGTCAGATGATCCGCAGTCCTTTAAAAGGGATGTGGCGAAATAATTTATTACATGGAACCTTAAAGTGGTATTTTTTTTTTTTTAATTATTTGCTCTGGATTTTATCCTCCTTGGGTCTACCCATACGGATTACCTAGTTTTTCATAAACTTTATATATATATATATATATATATATATATATATATATATTAAAGACATTTTTATGTTTAACGTTCTTTTTATAGATACAAGTATTTAAGTAAATGCTCTGTTTATAATAAACAGTATTAAATAACATTTACCGGCCTGAATGTCCGAGAAATTTTCATAGAAAATATTCGTTCTTTGACAGGATTCGAACCTGCATCCTATACGGAACCGCCATTTACGCTGACGTGCCTTAGCGTAAATGGCGGTTCCGTATAGGATGCAGGTTCGAATCCTGTCAAAGAACGAATATTTTCTATGAAAATTTCTCGGACATTCAGGCCGGTAAATGTTATTTAATACTGTTTATTATAAACAGAGCATTTACTTAAATACTTGTATCTATAAAAAGAACGTTAAACATAAAAATGTCTTTAATAAATAAATTGTCGGACTTTGTCCATTTCGTAATATATATATATATATATATATATATATATATATATATATATATATATATATATATATATATATATAATATCATTCAAAAATTTGCACAATGTTTTTTCCTTATAAATAACAAGCCAAAGTAATACTCATAAATTACTCTTCTCTTAACTTTTCAGAGGGCCTTAGTGTGTACCCAGGGGCACCGGTTGAGAAACGCTGGTCTTGTCTTTCGATCCATGCTTTTTTTTCAAAAGCATTTGTGCTAAGTGAACGAAACACTGTTAGAATTTGAACATGGTACACCGATTATACTTTAGGATCCAGTAATCCTTAGATTTCACGTACAGGAAAGAGATTTACACATAAACGTACAGTGGCCTGAAGTGTAGAAATTTTCAGGTACAGATCAATTGCCTCGAGACTAGCAGCTGTTTCAGTCTGAGAATCAATTAGGTGTTAACGTGTTTCCTACCCGTGTTAAAATTCAGTGATTAAGTTTCGGTATACAAAGAACTTGTATTTACCTACTTTCAACCCAAGCAGTATCGTGTCCGGGGTATGAAGATAAACTACACCAGCGTCCGGGGTATGACGGTAAACTACGTCCAACAGCAAGGCCTCTGATCAGGAGGTTTTGAGGAGCGTGGAACCACCTCTTAATTGCTTGTGATTCCAGGTACACCCTGACCGGGGGTTGTAGCACCTGTTAGGTTCCCAGCTATGGGCAAATAGTTAACCCCCGAAACTGAGGTAAAAACATGAAAGTGTAAATAATAGGTTTTAATACCAGAAACGCTTTGTAAAAATTATTACCAGAAATAAATTTTTGAAAATGAGGGAAAAATATTGCCAGAAAATGATTTTTTTTTTTTTTTTTTTTTTGCACTAGTAAACTAAGCTTTTAGTAAATATTTTAAAGACCCTCCCCATGGAGCAAATATCAGTACCCTAGATTCATTGCCCATGACGTCCTTGCATTCGATCCGCACTAGGCATCTCACACTTGTGCCAAACTAAACGAGGCGTTATTGATAAATGTATTTGTCTTGTTAATATGACAAGATGATATATATATATATATATATATATATATATATATACACACACACACACACTCTAAATTGATGGTAGTGTCGAATTTTGACAATTCCCCACCGACATTAGATAACTTTTAGCGAGAAAACCATTTAAGCGGAAGAGACACAAATGATAAAGATGGCGTCTAAATCGTGATGATTCTGTCAGGACAGGTTTCCTTTAGTACCCAAGAAGGTGGAACTATGGGATAGGAACCACATATATTAGCGGGTGTAGACACACACACACACATATATATATATATATATATAATATATATATATATAAAACCAAAAGTGAGGGTAAACAGGAAAAAAAGGTAGATATATGTAAAGGGAAAGAGGAAGTAATTAAGTTACAGATTTAGAAACCTTAAACGGAGAAATGTAAGGATTAAAAGGCATGTAACGTATATGGAAGAAGAGTGAAAGAGAAATAGTTCGTAAGATAAACTAAAAAAGAACATAGAAGAGGAGTTAAAATGCTGCGAAAAACCGATTGTGAAAGGAAGGAATAAAGATAACAAAGTCAGTTGGTAGATTTTACGATGTATCAAACCTTCAGCTAGTTGATATCGAAAGCAATCTTTTGTGTATTTGAGTAAGTATTCACTTGGTCAATGGGAGAGGTAAATATTGGTCGTTTACATTTTGGGTCGGTAACCATTTATTTGCCTCTTCTTTAGGTAAATATTGGTTGTTCATATGTGAGCCTTTAAGCATTCAGTTGGTCAGTGAGATAGGCATATATTGGTAGATTACTCTTGAGTCTGTAAGCATTTCCTTGGTCAGCGGGAGAGATAAATATTGGTCTTTGATTTTGAGTCTCTAAGCGTCTACTTTCTTTGGAAATATCTAAATATTTATTCCTCCTCTTTTCAATCCAGATACATCTCGGTTGAGATTTTCTTTGACTAACTGGTTTATACTTTAAACTGAGTTTGCAAAACATTTTTCATTTGTTTTGTAAGAAGGATAACAAAAGGTAATTATTGATTGTCTATATTTGCGTTTGTAAGTATCTATTTTGTAGATAACCCCTTTTAGGTTTTAGGAAGGTCTTACCTGTCTGTAAAAATTGTGGCCGGCGGATTCTAAGGACGTTAAGATAAGATAAGCCAGTTTCTTTGAAGGAAGCGTAAGAAGAGAAACTAAATTTAGTAGAAAAGGATAATAAAGAAAGATGATGCCAAAAGTGTTATTCGGGAGCAAGTTACTTTCACATTGCCATCATAGTGCGGTAACTTGACGTGGTGTAATTGTTGGCAAACTTGTCTGGCTAGATGAGTTACAACTGATAAGCGAGTTCAATCTTCACTAGGTACCCCATAATTTCGGCCTTTTGCCACATCTAAGTTACGCTGAGAAAATAACCTTTCTGTCTTGGGCACTTTGACGTGGTGTAATGATGAGCAAGCTTATCTCGCTAGTTTGATCCTCACTGGGTGCTCCAGACTTTCGGCCTTGTCACATCTAAGCTACGCTTAGAAAATCGCCATTATCATAGTGAGTCTGTCTGTAGATGAGTGCTCCTCACCCGAGAACTTCTGCTCGGTCATACGAAGGGTAAAGCAAAGATATTTAATAATAGACGAAGAAAGACAATGAAAGACAGAACCGTTACGAAAAAAATCACGAGCTGTCATTGTGTATATTCCATGACTGCTGGTAAATAAGATTATCCATTACAATTTTACGAAGTGTTCTAAGAAGTAAAATTTCTAAATTCTAAAATTGATCACCTGGCATATGAATGAATGAAGTTAATATCGACTATAATAAAGTAATCGTAAAAATTCAGAATGTGTATTTAATAAATGCCAAACACTTCAAATACATCGATGTATGGATCACGTCCATTTAATATAGGAAATATTTGAACATAAAATAGGCTGTGCTCAGGAGTAATTTTTTCCAAAACCATTCTTTGTGTCGCGTTTCCTCAGGACGTAGGCGATCATGGCTTTCCACAATTTCCTGTCGCGTGTCGATCTAACTAAATTCTATACTATTTACATTATTCGCACTATTGTCCTCATCTTTATAGCCATATTTATTACGTTTCGGCTGTTGTACGCTCCGGCCTTCATCAGGTGGTTGGAATGTCGAACTGAACACTGGAAAATTCGTAAACTTAGAAAATCAGCACATATGCTAGGCCACAAAAATCTCCTGAGCCGACCAAGCATAGAAATAAATACAATATGGGAACCAGTAATAAAGAGTGCCAGAGAAAAGCGACAATACCAACAAAAATTGCAATATGAGCTCTGGTAAAAACATCAAAAATTGCAATATGAGCTCTGGTAAAAACATCAAAAATTGCAATATGAGCTCTGGTAAAAACATCAAAAATTGCAATATGAGCATTGTTAAAAATGGTGGTGGAAGACAGGTTTATAATACCCAGAAATTCATACACAGATGTCCTCAAGGACACATGGCACAGTGGATATTGGTGTTAGTTAGATCCAGTGACAGGATCCAAAAATGTCAGTTCAATACCCGGTTAAGGCAGTGGAGAACTTGGAGAGGGGAATTAACAGGAGATAACTGACATCCGTTAAACATGGCACGTGGAACTAGAACAGTCTACCCCAGTGAGCGAAATAAAGTATTCAGTTCGACATTCCAACCAAGAAGGCCTGAGCGTACAACGGTCGAAACGTTGCAGTAAATATGACAAAGATTCGGAAAGTAGTCCGAATAATGTAAATAGTGTACATAATACCTCATCTCAGAAATATCGACATATACTAAATTCTTTCTTATTATTTCTAAGCCCTGTTCCGCCATCCATTTACTCAGGCTCGTCGGGTATGTTATTCATTGTTTTCCTGTCTCTCTTGCCCTCAATCTGTTTTGTGGGTATCAGATTTTCCAAGACCTCCTTCCTCGTTATCTGCCTCAGAAAATTCAGCTGTCGCTTGCCAATGTAAAGTATAATTTTCATTTGTTTCCATTTTCTCTAAAACCTCGTTGTTGCTCACATGTTCGTCCCATAGTATCTTCGACATTTCTGTTGCTTCAAGTTTCTTCATCTTTAACGAAACTTTCCAGCATTCGCTGCCATACAGGAGAACGGATGCTAAAAACCCAGAATCATGTTTTTAAATAGCTTTGTTATATCTCGACTCTCATAAGGGGTGTCTTGCATATCCTACAACACTTAGAAATGACTAAAAAAAAAACCGCTACATGGAATCGTTTTAGCAAAAAATGTTTCCAGCGAATGAAAACTGCAGGTCTTAGAGGGGGGCATTCACTGGCGAATCGCTGACATCACCAAATAACTCTACATCACTTGAGGACATTCAATAGCAGCAACAACTAAAATGGATAGCACATCTAAGTAGAAGAGAAAATAATGGCTTAATCATATTGACTTTCCACACTGGTTTAAACGAAAGGTTAGGAAAGAAACCTCGATCAATCCTAGAGCGATAACAGGTGCCTCGTGAAACTTATTTTCTTTACACTTTATTGTTTAGTGAGATATTATATAAATTTTAACCGTCAGTAACGGTGTTTGGCCATTGAATGCCGAATGTTTCCTTATAAGGAAACTACAAATCTTACCATTATCAAGTGTTCCAGATCTTCTCGCGCTTAAATTATCCGTTCCAGTGTTTGCTTCTCATACATGTTTTTAATTTATTTATTTATTTTTTTTTTATTAATTTTTATTCTAATAAAAAAGTAACCCATATTTGTATTGTATGGGTTTATTTTTTTTATTTTATTTTTATTTTTTACAATGTTCACGCTGTTCAGGCCCCAAGAGCTACTCGAGGTAGATAGTTATAGAGTAAGATATTGTTTATAGGGATATGTGGGGGAAGATAACTGTTAACACGAGACTTTAGTTAAGATTGTAGAGATCGGGAAAGCATACTCTTGAGTCATTTCCACAAATGAGTTCCGGGGAAGAAGCTGCTCGAGTGGAACTTACATATTACCAATGCAACAAGAAGGGAATGAGTGGTTCACTGCAATGGGCGTGGCATGTCGGGTTTTCACCGTGAAGGTTAGAGGTGGAAAATAATTCACCACCCACAACGACGTGGAGATGCTTTTGGGATGTATCGAAGCTTCAAAGTGAAAAATGGGTGGTTCCTGCCTATATATCGCACCATTCCTCTATTTTCGGCCTGATCTGGCTTTTGTAACGGCAGAGGATAACAAGAGGTGTCGGGTACATAGTAAAGCGATAGATGGAACCGATATTTTTTTTTTCCAGTATGTTTATCGATGGATTGTATGTACGATTTTCTATTAAGGTCTGGGCTGAGTTTGTCACAATAGGCGCTCAAGGTACGGGACCTCCCCGAGATAAAACCCGTTCATCGGGTTAAATGGAAATTCAGGGTCATCTCAGTTATGGTGGAACGTCATTTTTTATGCAAAAATGTTTCCTACAGCATCCCCTTGATTATCGTTTTTTTTTTTTTTTTTTTTTTTTTTTTTTGTCCTATCTCATCACGAAGAATTTGTTTGATCTGTCTGCCTGCCTGATTTGTCTGTCTGTCTGTCTGCCTGCCTGATTTGTCTGTCTGTCTGCCTGCCTGATTTGTCTGTCTGTCTGCCTGCCTGATTTGTCTGTCTGTCTGCCTGCCTGATTTGTCTGTCTGTCTGCCTGCCTGATTTGTCTGTCTGTCTGCCTGCCTGATTTGTCTGTCTGTCTGCCTGCCTGATTTGTCTGTCTGCCTGCCTGCCTGATTTGTCTGTCTGCCTGCCTGCCTGATTTGTCTGTCTGCCTGCCTGCCTGATTTGTCTGTCTGCCTGCCTGCCTGATTTGTCTGTCTGTCTGTCTGCCTGATTTGTCTGTTTGAACATTTGCAATCCGGTCTTGCTTCAAGACTTTCGCTTCTTGTCTCTTCATATCCAATCAACGTCAACGAGAACTCTCTAACAATTTTATTTGCTCTCATCACGCCCCCTCTCTATAAGCACGTTTATTTTTTTTCCTTTCACCTAGTTTTTATGTTTAGCTTTCTCACTTTTCATCCTACACACCCTAATTTTTTCACACACATTCTTTTTCCCTTATTTCTCCGCGCTTAACGTTTAATGTATAGCTTTATTTTGTCGGGGGTAGGAAGCGTAACTAATTCAACCTCAGAAAATCTGGGTATCAGGTACGCATCACTCTGATCCTAAACAGTAAAACGAAGCAATCATCCATACAAACAGCTAGATTAATAGTACGAATAATAATAATGTCACAAAGAGAAAAGAATAGAAATTGCACAGAATTTCAAATACAGACATGGACATAGTTACGGATATCTGAAAAGATATTCAAACTCAAAACACATAATATCCAGTTATCGTATCGTTACAATAGATTAAATAATCAATAAAAACGCTACAGACATCAAATATTGCTCTTACGGAGAGGAAAAAAAAAAGGAGATAGTCAATTATCAGCTAGCTAAAAACTAGTACTCCAACTCGACAGGCCGTCTTGGGTAAGACGATAAACTACATCCGCGTCCAGGTTAAGACGATAAACTACGTCCAACAGCAAGGCCTTTGATCAGGGGGTTTTGAGTAGCGCGGAACCACCTGTTAATTACTGGTGTTCCCAGGTACACTCTGAACCGGGGTGGTAGCACCTGTTAGGATCCCAGCTAATGGCAAATAGTTAACCCCGAAACTGAGGTAAAAAGCATTATGAAAGTGTAAAACTAGGTTTTAATATCAGAAATACTTTACCAAAAATTATTACCAGATGGTTTTTTGTTTTTTTCCTTCAAAAATATGACTAGCAATATATTTTTGAAAATGTATTACCGGCAATATATTTTTGAAAATGTATTACCGGCAATATATTTTTGAAAATGTATTACCGGCAATATATATTTGAAAATGTATTACCGGCAATATATTTTTGAAAATGTATTACCGGCAATATATTTTTGAAAATGTATTACCGGCAATATATTTTTGAAAATGTATTACCGGCAATATATTTTTGAAAATGTATTACCGGCAATATATTTTTGAAAATGTATTACCGGCAATATATTTTTGAAAATGTATTACCGGCAATATATTTTTGAAAATGTATTACCGGCAATAAAAATTTTGCCACCATTAAATAACCCATTCAGTTTGATATGCCGTAAAACAAAATAAAAAAAAAAAAAATTCAACTCGACAGGTTTGGAGTAGTGATAAACTGTGAATTATGCAAGACCCCATGTACGCACGGAACCTGTTCGAGAAAATAGAAAAAAAATTCGATGCTGTGCGACATTGATATCGAGGCAAAAAGCCTCCACTCAGGAGAGAACAGTGGTGGTAGTCGTAAAACGTTCCAGATCGTTAGCGGGCTACAGTCAATGCTAGAAAAATTGGAAAATAAAAATATATCACTGATCTTTCCGTTACAGATATTTATTTATTTATTTATTTATTTTTTTTTTTTTAATCATGATCCGACGTTAAAACAGTCCGACCTTTAGGAAGATAAAAATAGTGTCAACAAGATACAAGTGTCAAACTTGCTACCGCTGTGCACGTCGTGTCATTTTACAATAGATAGGTTGACAGATCGATAGTGGGAACGAAAGGAAGGAGACTGTGTGTAAGCTAGAAGAATTGCAATGATGTAGCGAACTACGTCTTTTCACGGCGAGGAAAACGTCCTCTTAAATAGTCTAGAGGTGGAAGGAGGTTTTGAAAATGTCAATGGGTGTAAACGGCTGTAAACTGAAAGGATAAATAATTAAACAATTTCTAACAGCAGATAAAGTGAAGAAAAAGATCCTTTCTCTGAAGGAATAAGAAGGCTTAACGTACAGCACGGAATGCTTCATCAGTCATGGGGGAAAACAGCGATCCGGGGTCCCCATGTGACACGCCCTAATTTCATGAGGTAAATAACATTTATTTAAAATTTTCATCCGTCCTCGCTTGTTCACTCACACTTTCTCACGCATAACTAAATACATAAGTAATGATGCAATAAAATGTTTCTCGAATTTTGTAACTTTTCGTTGACGGTAACGTTTTCACCATTTAAAACATAGGCAATTTTCACTATGGAAGATCATGCGTGTATAAAAAATCATTTGCTTTAGAAAGAGAAAACTTTCAGGATCATGTTCCCTCTGGAGAAGAAATATGTATTATTTTAAGATGTTTTCTTGTATTTTGAATGAATGAATAAATAAGAAACAAATCACACGCATCAGTGTGTGTGTTAATCACTGTCATCTATGATAATATTTTGCCCAGACTTCATTTTTGTCTAATTTACATTGTTAGACGGGTACAAGAGAATAACAACGCCCAGAAAACAGCCTCGTCTGCCTCTCCTATGTGAAGGGATTATAGGAAAAATAAATGTTTCATATAACCTCAGGACCACCCGCAGAATTGGTTCAACACTACGCAGACACCTCTTTCGAGTAAGACCTCCCACAGAGGAGAACCTGATTAATGACTGTGCACACCATCCCATGCAGCTGTGGCAAGAAATATAAAGGAGAAACAGGCCGTCCCCTTCAGCTAAGACTGCAGGAACACCGTAAAGCCATAACACGAGGGGAAATAGGAAATTCAGGCATGACAGACCATATATGGAGGAAAAAGGGAGATCACCGCCCTCAAATATGTTAGTAAGACCCGTCCACTTCACAAAAATAAGAGCGGTCATTATATTGTGCTAATAAGCAGAATCAAGAAGCTCGCCCAGAAGAGAAACAAAATAAATTAAGAAGTGGAAATATAACAAACACCGACCCAAACAAGATGAAAAAGGGGACAAAAACAAACTGGGACGATGGGGGAACCTCGACATGGATCATAAGAGATCTAGCTTAACCAGGAAAAGGGGTTATTGAGGATGTCGACCCATTTCATCAAAGAGGATTTAAAGAAAATCAAGGCTGGCCCCGTTCACACGAACCAACCTCGAGACTTCTACCCACCTTTTGCAGAAATCTGCCGATGAAAAACGCTATCAGGCCAGAAACGTGCATTGACTATAAAGAAATCTCGAGAGAGAATTTTGCTGGTAATGAGCAAATTTTCGACTGTAGAAAAGACTGTAAAAGTCGCATTGCCGATGGAGAAAAGGGAAGAATTATTTTGTTTCCGACAATCGTCGCTTTGTCAAATGTGTGTTCTGCGGTGGACGAATGGTAAGAACACAAGAGATAACGAAGAAAACAAGAGGAAAGAATTATTGTTGCCGAAGCTAACATCAAGGAACTGACGAAAAAGACCGTGAAATTGATCCTCTCACAAGGGAACACTAACCACAGAAGGGAATACGAATCATGCTGGGTATGACGATAAACTATATCCGGCAGCAATTGGGAGATTTTGAGGAACCTGGGATCACCTCTTAATTACTGTTGTTCCCAAGTCGACACTTACCAGGGGTGGTAGTACTCACTATGAAAGTATAAAAATACATTCTGTTAATAAAAAAAAAATAGCAATACATTTTTCCTACAAAAAATCAAACTGTATTCCAAAATATAACTTCACCAAAACTGCAACATAAAACATAGATCACCGTCTCTAGTAATCATGTCCATACAAACATGTATATGCACACAATCTGAGTATCATTTACCATGTATTCAATTGCGAAACCAGAATAACATTTTTATTACTTCAAAGATCATAAGAAAATTAAGTTTCGGCATTAAATGATCGTAAGGAGTTGATATACCGTTAAACAAAACAAGGAATACACAGGGAATTATGAATGTGTTGATTCTATTAGGTTGGTGCAAAAATAATTTCGTTTTCTAACATATGTTACTATGTGAGAAAACGAAATTATTTTTGCACCAACCTAATATATACGTGGCATGGTACGTTCTAGCTCTGCAGGTCTGAACTGGTGGTACTAAGGAATGTAGGTCGTCTAAACATTTGCGACGGAAATAACGATAATCGTGAGTCTAAAAAGAACTTTCGTCTTTGGGGAAAGGGTTTGTAGTGTGGAAAATAATTGACCACTTCCTAGGCCACCTAATCGCTTTCGAAATCTGCTAATACAGGAAAATGAGGCCGCTATTTTCTATAGCGCTATCACTTTAGAATTAATGAACATTTCCATTCATTTGTTTTTAATGAATTCTGTTTGTGATACCAAGGGTCGCATAAGTGATCCAAAAAAAAAAAACAACCTCTAACCTCGCACTCCCTAACGAAATACGAACCCAAATCTTTCATACGTGACTTCATCTATTGTGGGTGCGTGGTTTAGAGATTTTTTTTTTTTTTTTTCTTTCTTTTTTTTCCTAACATGGATTCTGCATTCTCGCGCGGATATAAGAAACTTTACTTTTCTTTTCCTTTCGCTAGTAGGTGATAACATATTTGCCATCAGATTCGAGCCGAACGCCTGTTTACATGTTGGGGGGGGGGGGCAGACATTTACATCTAAGGAAGGACCGGATCTGCACGTGGTACTTCTCTTGACAACCCACTGATGCATCTGACTCCTCTGATAAACAGTTGAGTGCATAGGATATTTTGGCATTCTCTGAGACACATAATGCATGTGTACATCTGCGAGATGTGCGATACGCACAATGCATCTGTGCATGTGCGAGACACAATGCATCTGTCCATGTGCGATATATACGAGACGTGCATCATCTGTATGTATCCGACACATTGTCACATGAGGAAGAAACTGGACAAGGTTATGGTGTTTAAATAACCTTACTTGCCTGTCTGGCAAGTCAAAATTTGAAATTCCGATTATATATTTTATTTTAAGTTTGGATCGAACGACAATAAATGATGTGATTTCCTGAGAAAGATGAGAATAATTGAATATGACTGCCTCTAAGCCATGGGAGAAATTCAGATATCTACATATATATATATATATATAACTTGATATTCTCTCTTTGATTGCGTAGCTGTTCGTATTAGCCATATAATGAAACACTGACAATGGTTAACATTTTTATTTTATATATACACACACACACACATATATATATATATATATATATATATAGAGAGAGAGAGTTCCGGGAATTTGAAGCGTGAAATACGCCCCACCCCAACCGAAAAAAAAAAGACGAAATTGATAGTTTCTTCGGTTAGTAGTCACTTCAATATATGTGTGAAATAACCGTCGGCGCGTGCGGGGGGAAAAGTATAGTGAGCAACCACTGAGAATCGAACTCATTAATTATCCGTGAGATTAAGTTGGTACCGTTTAGTGTATCGCCTGGATTCTTACCAGAAATCTTTTTTTTTTCTTTTAATGTTATTCATAGTAAAAAACAATTTCAGAATAGTATCATTTTCTTACTGCTGGTACAATTCAAATTATCGAATTGTCACATTTTGACTGAGTCATTTTGTTCGCGGACTAAGCAAGAATTTAGAATTCGAAAAATCTTAGCTGTTAACACTTTTTAGTATCTTCATCTACCATTTGATGCTATCAGAAAGTCGACAACCTTGGAAATATTCCGGGTCTTTTTAATATGCATTGCATATATTAAATAACAGCATGAGATAATGGGACTGTGCAAGCAGACGATATACGGCCATGTTTTTTTTTTTTTTTTTTGTTTAAATGGTGAGAAAGAGAAAAGCAAGTTATTGCTAATTCCTATCACGCTTTGGGTACACACACGCACACACACAGTGTGTTTATATCAAAATATAATTATGCCCAGTGACTATAAAGGACGCGTGAATATATTTTATTCAAAAACCCCCGAAGTGCAAAGCGTTCTCAATTTGCAAACACTTTTACGCAGACAAGTTTCTATACTTACGCACTTCAATCTGAAAGTTAATTCGTATTGGAATACAAACATATACTATAGACTGTGTTGTAGATCACTTTCAGAGAAGCTGCCAATCCTTTCAGTCTGACAAATTTCTTAGTTTCTTTTTTTTTTTTTTTTCTTTTGAGGAATAATTCTAGTAAGACCAGCGCAGTCAATTCTTGCCGCTTGGTGTAACGTAATGATGTCGGATTGTCCCCAGAGTTGTGAAAAAATACCTTGTCACATTTCTTTTCCCACAAAGAAATGTAGTTACGATTAGGATATATACAGTATAATCCGGATTTAAGAGAGTTGTCGGGACCGGATAAGAAGTCTCTTATATCCGGGTTTCTCTTATATCCGGGTTTGGTCTATTTTTAGGTAAGTATGGCTCTAATTTGGGACCAGAGAAAATCTCTTATATCCGGGTTTCTCTGTATATGTAATGACAGATTGTGGTACTCTGAGTCGGTGTAATGGTTAGCAAGCTTGCCTAGCTGGAACAATTACAAATGAATAGTGAGTTCGATCCTCACTGAGTGTCCCATACATTCGGCCCTGTGCCGAATCGAAGCTACGTTTGAAAAAAATCAATGTATAATGACAGATTGGTGACACTGTTGATGCTAGCTATAACGTGATAAGAAATGAATAATTTATTTCCAGCTTGCACGTTTTCTCAAAAGGTTTCTTACCAGTTCTTATTCGTTATTCAGTGTTTATTTGTTTTATTAATTCCATCTCAACGAAGGCGATAATGTTGTAAGGGGGCTTGCTAGGAGTGGAAGGAATGAGAATACTTTAGTGAGGAGAAAGGACAAGAGAGCCGCATCAGGAAGATAGATGGTGATTGACGTTACATTCAACAGATATTGTGTTGAAAACAAAACTTGTTGGTGAAGTAGTTTTTGTCTCTATACTAGTGTTGCTGAAAAGTTCATAGCTTGACCAGAAAGCACTCCGCTACCGAAGTGCTGATCTGTATAATTGACTCCCAAGAGAGTGTTTTCTCTATCACGCCAATCTTAACTTGCTCAAGCTAGGGTTAAGTTATCTTCACCACTTCTTCACGTAAACTGCTCTTCTTACTCTGTAACTCTCTACATCGTGTTTCCTAAGTTTTTTACAGATGAACATTACTGTTAAAAAAATATGAAAATTTGGCACAAGATAAACTTGAAAAATACAGTTCTAAACAGCGATATCTTGCAAACTGAGACATTGTAATTACATTTTTCTTATTTGTACGTCGAACAGCTTTTAAGCATAAAGACCTTCAACAGTCATCTCGGTCTTTTGACAGGACGAGATATATATATATATATATATATATATATATAATCAAATGACACGTTTTTGTAAAATGTTAAATTAGCCATAATAATCCTTCTGCCTTTTGGCAGAAAATTGATGAAAATTAGTCTGTGAATATTGTCTCCAATGTATAAAATTATTTTTCATTTGAAACCTATATTGAAAATTTTTATTTCTTAATTCTGTATTATATTGTTTTCTCATTTCATTTAAATATCTTTGTTTTTTTTTTCTTCTCTGCCTATAAAAATCTCTGATCTCGTCGCATATTTTGTTTTTAAAGGATTGTTTTATTTCTTGACTACTTATGACACTTGTATATTTTTTCCTTCCTTGAAATTTAAGTTAAAATATAGCATATTATTCTGACAAGACAGATTTGTCTCTTGACAGAATATCATACCTTAATATTTAAAAAATATATATTAGTTTTATTTCTAATATTATTGTCCAAATTTTGTTCTACTTGGTCTTTTATCGTTACCACGCTGTTCAGCATTGCTCAAGTGTATAATACGTAACAAGCGGATTTGTTTCTCTCAACGATTATACATCCGATGAACGATTAACGGAAGACAGAAAAAGCGACCACGAAATCCGAAGGCACATTGCAATAGACAGATATTAAGAAATAGGAAAATTCCGTAGGCAAACAAGATTTCTAGCTTTGTCAGTTCATATCGTTCCCCTAAATAGCTTCGAATTCTGGAAAATCGCATCTCAAATGCAGATTTTGAGAAATGTGGTTCTACAGAAGGATACTGAGAATATCATAGGCAGAACATGTGAGCAAGGTTAAAATTTAAAAAACAAAAACTACCGATTTCTAAATATGAGTGTAGAGTCAGTTGAAATTTCAAGGGCACATAAGGAAAATGGGCTTAAAAAATCTAATACCCACAGAGCATATTGAAAGCAGACCATCGAATAACCCGACAAACTTGTGTAGGTGGTCAGCGGAACAAGGTTTGGAAGCGATGACAGATAAATTTTGCTGAGGGCAGCAAGGGAGATATATATAGCAGGATGCGTGTGTGTAACAAATGCACGGCCGCAATTTTCGACGGTTTTTCACTAAAATTTGCATGCACATGCTCCAAGTTAGCGGGAAGGCCAAGACCGACTTTGCATTTCTCAACTCCCATCGATAGTGGAAATAATTGATTTTTTTTTCATGCTTCTACGGCAGTTTTCATGTAGTCTGCCGCCATTTTGTACTGACCAGAGTGAGAGCCTATAGCTGGCTGCCACGAATAGGCAGGAAGATTCTATTGGCCAACATGAGAGCCAACAGCTGACACGAATGTTAACTAGCATGCAAAAAAGATTGGTAGCTGCATTCGTCACAAGTGGGAAAAATTTAAATCTGCATGACACTTTACTCCAATTGGCTCATTCGTTTGCTTAAACTCAACGTTGATTCTGATTCCGCAGAACTGGGTTGGGTGTGAAAAAGTATTTGTTGCTAACATTCTTTTTTCATTCGGTTTTTCCAGTTACGAGTCCTTTTTTTAAAGCTGATTGTTTTGTGTTCATTTTGTTTAGTTCTTTTTTTTTTTTTGTGACAGATTTAATGTTTAGTATAGAACTTAGAAAAAATTCGCAGTGTGAGTAACATCAGCACGGCAGAAGTCAAGTGATAGCTGTACGAGTCGTACGATTTTTGAATCAAGCACGGGAAAGTGTGTGTGTATATATATATGTGTGTGTGTGTGTGTTTTGCTGTAGTGAGACTAGACAACCGAATGCCTCAAGGCCGGATCGAAACCCAACCGATTTGGTATCTGTCAGAGCTTCAACCACTGAGCCAACTTCACTCGACAGAACGAGTCAGCTCCATCTAGCCGATTGTTTTTACAAACGTAAACAAACGCCAAGCAGCCAAAGTGCTCTGTTCATTTTACTGAAGAGCTTCACATTTACGCTGGTGACCGTTGTTTTTAAGAATGAGCTTGTCATTCAACAGTGCTCAATTGAAAATATATTTTTTAAGAGGTAAATTTATATATATATATATATATATATATATATATATATATATATAAGTATATCTTCCCCAAGCAAGGTAGGAGTGCCACTAGTACACATGGCGTTATGGACAGTGAAAGTGAGAAAAAAGGTGAGTGTAGGGGGTATTGAGGAAAGGAAAAAAAGAACAAGGACCAAAGCAACATAAGGTGGCGATTGATGCTGCATTTAAATTTTTGAAGATTGTAGTTATCAGGGAAGCCAGTGAGAGGAAAGGAGTTTCAATGTCGGGCGGTGCGAGGAAGGAAACTGGAAGTGGCGGTTACATTTAACTAATTCAACAGTAAAAGGGTGGGACTTAGATGTCAATCTAGTATCACGATTGTGGAGAGCCGAGATCACTCACGCTTCAAGGGAATGCTTGACATAGTGGTAATTATTTTATCGCACGAGAGACAACGGTAGAGCCCTGTTTGAAAATTCAGTCTTTTGGTAGTGAGACTAGAGTGACTTCTCCAGATATCCACTAAAAATAACGTTTGGGGTGATGAAAATGTATTCAAAATAAATCTATTTACTCGCGCGCGCGCACACACACACACAGTTTACTTACTCTAAGAGAAAAACAGAAACGAACTGAAGACTTGCAGCCGAGGTGATCTCTTATCTAATATAAACGAATTTCTACGCGGGTTTTACACAATAATGACCTCATAAAATGAGGTCGTAAAAGGTGGAGAGATCTCATTTATCTTTTTCGTGACATATTCCCCAGAAGACTTCGAAAATAGGTCTACGAAACTTACGTATCCGAGTCGTCACAGTAACCACAGGACGCGTATACCCCCATTAATCGTGCGTATTACAGAATATATTAATTTATGAATGATTAACACATTTCCATCTCCAAGCAGTTATGGCATCTACACTGAATCCATCACAATCCAGGATGTGGAATTAGTAAATACCAAACACTTAAAATACATCGAGGTATGGATCAGTTATAACAAATTTAGCATAAGATATAAGGAAATTGAACATTTAATAGGCTAATCCGAGTGGTGGATTCGGCGAACACCGCAAATTGCTTAAAAATATTAACTTTAAACTCGTGTTAAGATATTCATGGCACCAAATTCGTTCAGAAATATCTAAACTGTAAGCTGTCTACAACATCAATGTTAAAATAGGACGCAGGCGAATGAAAACTGTAGGTCACAGATAGGACCATGCTTCTTCAAATCCTATGGACTGGCGCTACATAATCACAAAGAAAAGTTTCAAATAACAGAAACCATATCACTTGAGAACTTTTAAGAACAGCACTAACTAAAATTGATAGAACATGGAATTCGAAGTGAAAATAATGATATAGTCAAGATATTAACATTTCACGCGACTTCAAGCTAAAGATTAAGAAGGAAAGCACCATAGTGTATAGAACAACATTTACTGGACTTGAGAAAATTATTTTCCTGAAAAATTCTTCTAATAGATTTATTCAACCGAGAGGATCAATAGCTGCTCGGTCAATGAAAATCGAATGTTTCCTTATCGGGAAATTGTTCTCCGATTGCACAAATACCTTTCGGAAAGGGAGGCATAATGGATAGCGGCTAGGATTAAGGAATCGGAGAGCCGAGTTCGAATTCCAGTCGAATCCCTTACATTCTCTTGCGTGTTAATACCTTTGGGGAAGACATGATTCCTCTTCTCCCCGCACAGCTATGTAAATACCAGGACAGATCAAGTTCTATAGCGTTGGATGACAACTGATCTACCGCAGAAAGAAATGGCAACCTACTGCTGGAAAAATCTGCCTCCTCAGTCATGTATCAAGATACATGATTGCCTAAGCGCGTGACACATATTTTCTACCACCCAAAATATGGGTTAAATAGCAACCATAATTAGGGAAGGTTAACTCAGAATTCAAAACCTACGCTGGAATCAGTGCAACGGCCGGTCTGCTGACCCAGAATGGCAACATTTAATGGTTTTAAACGGCTAAAAGGTTGCGATCAGGACACGCTGATCGATCAGCAGACGACAGTTTAAATAATTCTCGCAGGCTGTGTTTTCGAAATAATCATAAACAGTGCTGCTTAAGGGGTGTTGTGATTTTTGTATCTTTGTTTCACTAGATAAGTCTATTAATCCGGGATACTGGTCGTAGTATGACAATCACCTCACCCACTCAAATATTCCAAAATAGGTTTTGCACTCAATGTCCATAAGGTAGGCGAGGTGCATGATCTGAGCGAAGACTAATCGGTCAGGTGCAGATCCGTGCCTTCACTAGATATCAATGACTGCTCTGACTTATAAAAAGATATGCGATTCAGCTACGCCGAGGATGTGCACACCTGGAACAAACCGGATGACAGAAATCTAAGCACCCACTATAGAGGGAAGAGGAAAATGTTTTAAACCTTTTTCTTTTCATCGACCTTCCTTGTCTTTGTTTTCATCGACCTTCATTGTCGTCTTTGCTTTTGTCGTCTTTGCTTTTGTCGTCTTTGCTTTTGTCGTCTTTGCTTTTGTCGTCTTTGCTTTTGTCGTCTTTGCTTTTGTCGTCTTTGCTTTTGTCGTCTTTGCTTTTGTCGTCTTTGCTTTTGTCGTCTTTGCTTTTGTCGTCTTTGCTTTTGTCGTCTTTGCTTTTGTCGTCTTTGCTTTTGTCGTCTTTGCTTTTGTCGTCTTTGCTTTTGTCGTCTTTGCTTTTGTCGTCTTTGCTTTTGTCGTCTTTGCTTTTGTCGTCTGTTTCTGCTGTCTTTGTTTCGTATTTTAGCCTCCTTCTATCTCTCTGATTTGAGCCTCCTATCTTCTTTTAAAACGGTACATTCAATTCTTAAATGAATAAATCTCCGGAAATAATGCAATATTACGATTAAATTTCTTCACACATCCTGCATATGATATAAATTGTTACCGTAGAATAATTTGTTTATTTGTTTATTTATTTTTTCTTCATAATATTCGGTCTGCTTTTTTATGGTTTTGTCGATAATTTCGTGCACATCTCACTTTTTGATATGTTCCTGTCTTTAATCTCTTTCATGTAGCTTCATAGAGTACAGTACTGCAGTATCAGTTCAAAGTCTTTAATGAACATTACACTAACTAGGGAGATCGATCGTTAGGTAGGAGGAATTGATTCAATCCGCTATTTTTAAGCAATATGTCACTAAAGAAGCTTTCGTCTTCTTATTCGAAGTATTCTTTCTGATATTCTCATAGGTTGACTTTTTTTTTTTTTTTTTTTTTCCCCCCAAGTATCTTAAAAGTTATTCCGGTTTAAATTGGTAAGATTTTATGTCGTGAAATACACACACACTATATATATATATATATATATATATATATATATATAAGAATGACTTTGGAATGTGTCTATATTTAAAAAGAAAAATGTAACATGGTTAAGAGCTTAAACAGGAATAAATATTTTAACGTATGAAATGTCTCAAAATAATTTTAAAAAAAAAATAAACAAAATTAATTCTGCCTATAAATTATGTCAACCAACCTACCAATCTCACACACACATAATTATTACTTCAAGCGTTAGTTTTCGTAAATTTAAACTAATATGTTGGATTAATAAGTGAAAAACCACTAATTAGAAACATACATCATCTTTGCGTCTGCAAAGTTTTCCTTTTGTCATATATAAGATGATTACATCAGTTCTCCGTAAGTCGATATGTATTTATTATAGTGTAGTGCGATGGATAAATTGTCGTTTAAATTACGCCAAAGTGAAAATAATAATAGCGTCTCATTTTAACAGATATATTGACCCAAATCACACGATATCTTGAAACACTAAAGTTTATTCAATAAAATCGTCATTGCCTTCAGCCGCGGTTTCCAGAAGAATCCAAAATGCAACACTTCTGGTCGGTCTCCTTGCTTTAGTTAGTCGATGCTGCCATAATTCTTGCTTTCAGTTCATCTTTAGTGTTACAATAAGTTTTGTTAGTCTCTCAGCCATGCTACAGCAACCACTCCTCTTGACTGAGATCCTGTGGGAAGAGGAATGGAGGCATAACGTCGTCATCACTCCAGACACCTTTGTAATCACCATTAGACTCCTCAAACTTTCTCTGAATACTCTACACTGTCCTCGGGTTGCCACCCAAATACTTTGAAATGTTGAAGCTTCTGGTGCAAATACCAAGCAGCACGACATGCCGTTTCCAAATATATGGCAGTGAATTGTCATGCTCCTGTTTTCCCCACAGACTGTGCCCATCAAATCATCCTATACTGTGTAGTCGAGACACGTGTTTGAGTAGACATCCGAACTGTGCTTTCGAAAATCTTAAAGAAAATGTAGTATTTCAAACACACGCCTATTCACTAAATGTTTGTAGCAATAAGAAACATGAAATGAACACAGTCCGACGAAATCCAAATTTTTTAAATTTTGGAATTTGCTAAACAGACGCTTCTCCTGTAGTGATATGGTGTAGCACATCAGGTCAAATGATGGTTCTGTGTACAGTACAGGTTCGATTCCTGTTGGAGGACACATATTTTCTACAAACTTTCTCCGACATTTAAGCCGGTAAATGTAATTAATACTGTTTATTATAATCTTAAATTGTATCTATAAAAATAACGTATAAATAGAAAATATTTATATAGAGATGCAGTCAGCCAAAAAATGTATTCAAACTTCAAGAAAGGAAAAACTTTACTTCCGTAGTTTTATCAAATTGTGTTAACATTGCCATAGATGAACTTTAGGGATAATGATGATGAATTCTTCTTTCAACAAGATGGCGCACCGCTACACTACCAGCAAGACGTACGAGCTTAACTGAATTTGCAAAGACACTAGCTGGGACGAAGGTAAAGTCAGGTTCCCCGACCCCGATGTTCTGATTTACCACTTGCAGACTTTTTTTTACTTATGAGGAACCCTAAAAGATGTGTATCGCAGAAAACTATATTTATATAGACAAGACAATAGAAATGCATGCGAAACTTTGGTTAAAGTTGCCCCAGCACTAGTACTAATAAATGTCTATAAGCTGAAGGCCACCATTTTGAGCCTATCATTTGATTGTCGAGTTTAATAAATTTAGTATTACAATATAGCGTTTGTATACATCTTTCGGCGGGCTAGCTCTCTCTCCCTCTCTCACTCCCTCCCCCGGCTCTCTCTCTCTCTCTCTCTCTCCCTCTCTCACTCCCTCCCCCGGCTCCCTCTCTCTCTCCCTCCCTCCCCCGGCTCTCTCTCTCTCCCTCTCTCCCTCCCTCCCCCGGTTCTCTCCCTCTCTCACTCCCTCCCCCGGCTCTCTCTCTCTCTCTCCCTCTCTCTCACTCCCTCCCCCGACTCTCTCTCTCTCCCTCTCTCTCACTCCCTCCCCCGACTCTCTCTCTCTCCCTCTCTCACTCCCTCCCCCGACTCTCTCTCTCTCCCTCTCTCTCACTCCCTCCCCCGACTCTCTCTCTCCCTCTCTCTCACTCCCTCCCCCGACTCTCTCTCTCCCTCTCTCTCACTCCCTCCCCCGACTCTCTCTCTCCCTCTCTCTCACTCCCTCCCCCGACTCTCTCTCTCTCCCTCCCCCGACTCTCTCTCTCTCCCTCTCTCTCACTCCCTCCCCCGACTCTCTCTCTCCCTCTCTCTCACTCCCTCCCCCGACTCTCTCTCTCCCTCTCTCTCACTCCCTCCCCCGACTCTCTCTCTCCCTCTCTCTCACTCCCTCCCCCGACTCTCTCTCTCCCTCTCTCTCACTCCCTCCCCCGACTCTCTCTCTCCCTCTCTCTCACTCCCTCCCCCGACTCTCTCTCTCCCTCTCTCTCACTCCCTCCCCCGACTCTCTCTCACTCCCTCCCCCGACTCTCTCTCTCTCCCTCCCCCGACTCTCTCTCTCTCCCTCTCTCTCACTCCCTCCCCCGACTCTCTCTCTCTCCCTCTCTCTCACTCCCTCCCCCGACTCTCTCTCTCTCCCTCTCTCTCACTCCCTCCCCCGACTCTCTCTCTCCCTCTCTCACTCCCTCCCCCGACTCTCTCTCTCTCCGTCTCCGTCTCTCTCACTCCCTCCCCCGGCTCTCTCTCCGTCTCCGTCTCCCTCCGTCTCTCTCCCTCCCTCCCCCGGCTCTCACTCCCTCCCCCGGCTCTCTCTCTCTCTCCGTCTCCGTCTCTCTCCGTCTCCGTCTCCGTCTCTCTCCGTCTCCGTCTCTCTCCGTCTCCGTCTCTCTCCGTCTCCGTCTCTCTCCGTCTCCGTCTCTCTCCGTCTCCGTCTCTCTCCGTCTCCGTCTCCGTCTCTCCGTCTCCGTCTCTCCGTCTCTCCGTCTCTCCGTCTCTCCGTCTCCGTCTCCGTCTCTCCGTCTCTCCGTCTCCGTCTCTCCGTCTCCGTCTCCGTCTCTCTCCGTCTCCGTCTCTCTCCGTCTCCGTCTCTCTCTCTCTCCGTCTCCGTCTCTCTCCGTCTCCGTCTCTCTCTCTCTCCGTCTCTCTCTCCGTCTCCGTCTCTCTCTCCGTCTCCGTCTCTCTCTCTGTCTCCGTCTCTCTCTCTGTCTCCGTCTCTCTCTCTGTCTCCGTCTCTGTCTGTCTCCGTCTCTGTCTGTCTCCGTCTCTGTCTGTCTGTCTCCGTCTCTGTCTGTCTGTCTCCGTCTCTGTCTGTCTGTCTCCGTCTCTGTCTGTCTGTCTCCGTCTCTCTCTGTCTGTCTCCGTCTCTCTCTGTCTGTCTCCGTCTCTCTCTGTCTGTCTCCGTCTCTCTCTGTCTCTCTCTGTCTCTCATTAATGAAGGTGTAAAATATCGAAAACAACGCCTACTGTAGAGTAATGGTATCGTAACAAGGTCTGTTCAACATTGATATTGATGTCTATCTTTGGAGTCCCGTTGTATTGGGCTTGTACCAGACTAGACGACGAAACTTACTCAATATCTACTATACTACATGAGCTTATCTTTACATTTTTTTTTTCCCCGAGTCGAAGACAGTTGTCGACTCGATTTCCGTCGAAAGGCGATATTTAGTCTAGCTTGCTGCACCACAAGAACTTGAAGATTCGACGTTTCGATTTTAAACTTTCATTTCTGCTCGAGTGATTGTCTTATGATTCTGCCGAAGACATTTATCGATCGAAGCATGAACGTGTTTTTGCTTGTTATTTGTTGTAATCTTTTTGGCGACATTTTGATTTTTTTTTTTTTTCTTTTTTTTTTCTTTTTTTTTTTCTTTTTCATACATGTTTGCTTCAATTACAAACGATGATTTTTAACAGTGTGGCACTCCTTGGTTGGAGGAAATGCATTTAGATACGAACATGTATCCACAAAAAGGTCGACTAGTGTATAGTTGGCGGATAAATTTCTTGGTCAAAGCAGTTTTTTCTTAAGAGAAAGTGGTGGGGAACAGAAATGAAACATTCAGGGGTGAGATAGTTCAACTGAATTTATTGAGATATATGATGAGAAAGTCGAAGGAAAAACAAGGAAGAAATAAAAAAAAAAAATCGTGTTTCCATTTTTAATCGAGTACCTCTACAATTTGGCCTTCGCTCGCACGTACACACACACATATATATACATATATATATATATATATATATATATATATATATATGGTGTAACAGCAAAATTGTCCAAGATTTGAGCCGTTGTATCTTAGAAAAGATTAAAGGTATCATACTGGATTTCCCAAGGTTTTTATAACACGATTGAACTCTACTTCGAGCAATAAGAATGTAAAATTACTCTCTAAGCTTAACAGAAGAATCACATGTCTAAATGATCGGAATCTCATGAAGGATTAAAATAAATTCATACACACACATATATATATATATATATATATATATAATTCCAGTATCATTTTCAATCTTACTCAAGGTGATTTTCGCCCTCTCTAACTTTCTAACCTGGTTTCTCACTGGTTTCACGTACGATTTCATTTTCAAATCTTTTCACGGCTCTTTGGACTGTCATAGCTGAAACTCTTCTCTCACGTGCCTAACGTCTCATGGATTGAGTTGGATCTTTTCTAATTGATCTCTTTAGCTCTAAGTTGAAATTAAGATCCCTCTTCCTGTTGTGACCTCCTGATCCAGTTTTTCTCTCTGTTTCCTCTTTTTTTAAAAACTTATTCACCGTTCTCTCGATGGTTCTTGAATGGACTTTGAAGATGGAAGTTATACTATGAATGTTGGTATCATTACTGAAGGCATGAATGATCTTTTTCCTTTCACCCAGATGGAAATAGTCGGGCTTACACAAAACAATTTTAGTCTATCCTCTTTTTACATGAATAGCCCTAAGGGGTGATTCTTACGATTTATCTGAAAACCTGGAAAACAACAATCAATTACTTTAGTGGTTTTTAGATATTAAATATTTTGGGGGATGGATAATTTTGCTGTTACGCGCGCTATAGACGTTCATATACTCATCCCGGTTATTTTAATTGCGAAATATGTTTTGAGGAATACGGTTTTTTGAAAAACTTTTTAAGGAATTTAAAAAACTTCTCAAGGAATTTAAAAAAAAAAAAATTATTTTCTTAAAAATATAATGGGAAAAAAAAAAAAAAAAAAAAGCTATGATCCCAATATATATAATACTTAACTGCACCAGCACTGCGGTAAAAGATATATTCTTAAATTCAATTTGCATAAGGGTCACTCTAAATTCCTCAGCACCTAAAGATTGCGTTGGGCTTGAAACTCCGGGCCGTACTCTCGGCGGGAGATATATATATATATATATATATATATATATATATATATATATATATGAGAGAGAGAGAGAGCTTACGGCCATATGATGTCGAAACACCGGTTCTCGTTCGATTACCGAAGTTACGCAACATCGAGCCTAGGTGACTTCTTGACCCTAGCAGGTGTTAACTTGGATGTACGAGTGGTATAGTAGATAACAGCTGTCGATTGGGAAATGGAGAGCCGAGTTTCAGTTCCAGTCGGGTTCGTTATATTTACATGCGTGCAAATACCCATTTAGAAAAAGGTATGAATTCACCTCTCCCAACCCCCCAAGCTAAAGCTTAAATAGTATAAATTGAATCATTATTATCCCCCACCAAAACTCTGAAATTCTAAAAATATTTTCAGCCTATAAATAACCTCTAATGGTTGATAAGCAGTAATATATATATATATATATATATATATATATATATATATATGAGAGAAAGAAAAGTCGCAAACGTTTTTGGTTACGTGGTTTTTTTTTGTTTTGTTTTTGTTTTTTTGTTTTTTTTGTTTTTTAGATATGTTATACTTTATTTACCATATTTTTGCTACACGGTTTTCGGGTCTTGCAACCTCCATCAGACAATGATTATTTAAAGGAATTAATTTTTCCTTAAGTTTTTTTTTTTTTTTTTTTTTTTTTTTAACCATTGTCTTTGTGTAGTAGCAATCAAAATCGGTGGTGAAAGTATTCTTCAGCTTAAGAGTAACAAAAAATAATCTTGTGTATATATATATATATATATATATATATATATATATATATATAGTGTAACCCGGATATAAGAGATTTTCTCTGGTCACAAATTAGTGCCCGTGTTAATGTAAACAAAATAGACCAAACCCGGATATAAGAGACTTCTTCTCCGGTCCCGACAACTCTCTTATATCCGGGTTACACTGTATGAGTGTGTGTGTGTGTGTTTTTTTTTTTTTTTGTGTCCTTTTTTTCATTTTTTATGAAAAACAAAGTTTTCCACCACTTTTGCATAGAGAAATGTGGCGTATTTTGATTTTCAACTTTGACGCCAAACCTGTTCTGAAATATTTTAATTGTCAGCTGGATACAACCACTTTCTCGGATCAGTGGTTAAAATGAGTAAAAACTCTGATCAGTGGTTAAAATGAGTAAAAAATTACGGGTCTTGGTGACGACCACACTTCTTCGAACATTTGTAAGCTGGCACTACACAATCAAGAACTGTAGCAAATAACAGAAACCCCATCACTTTTGAACTTTCGAAATCAGCAACAGCTAAAATGTATAGCATATGTAACTCGAAAAGAAAATAAGGACACAATCGATATGTTGACATTCCACACTTCTATGTGCTGCGCCCCTTCAGGACATAACCGATCATGGCTATCCACAAGTTCATATCTCTTAGCAGGTTACCTCCCTTTGCTAAGGCTACCTCACCCCCGTTTTTCATCACTACTTCAAATACAAGGTTAGAAAGTAAAAGCCCATCATTACTGCAAAGGGTTGTATATGGACATGTGAAAATCTTTTCTGAAACAGTTATTTTAAGAGAAATATTTTATATATTTCCATCGATAGAAGTATTAGAGGCTTGGTCAATAAAAGCCAAATGTAGCCTTACAAGGAAACGGCTAATATTACCATTAGGCGAAAGTCTGGAGGTACGATGGGAAAATCGAAATCACTACGCAGTAGCTCACTATTGTAATATACTTAGAAATCTTTGTTTCTGTTCTTTGTTGTCTGACTCGCTCACAATACATATAATATATACATGCTATAAAGTTTGACTGAAATTCCTCTTTCAAACTTTGCACGTATGAGTCCTTCTAAATGGAGCATATAGTAACGTGGTGGTGCTTAGTTTCTTAGCTGGTTGGTGTGATTAACTGACACAAATATATAATTTTTCTGTCACAGAATGGCTGGCTTTCTGTTGCCCAAAGACTCGTCTCCCTTAAGAAGTAAGAGCCACAACCATTCCGATGTGCAGACGACATGAACTTCAAAAGAAAAATCTAGAAATAATGGCGTATAAATAATACAAGGCGATTTAAAATTGTTCTCATTCTATTCTCTCAAGACTTTGGACATTTTAGCTTTTATTTTTCAATTTTCCGTACACTGGTTTTGAGCTAATATCTTTCACACTCATTCTACATTCTCATACTTTTCCCTTTCTCTCTCTTTTTCTTTTCGCGCGCTCTCTCTCTCTTCCTTCTTTCTCATCCTCCGTTTCCGTCTTTCTCTCTCTCTCTCATTTCGTTCTTTCTTTGATTAATTTTCTTCGTTCTTTTCATATTTCACACATTAATTTCATTTATTTTTCGTCTTTCGTTTTCATTTTTTCTTTCCCCCTTTTTTCTTTCCCCCTTTTTTCTTTCCCCCTTTTTTCTTTCCCCCTTTTTTCTTTCCCCCTTTTTTCTTTCCCCCTTTTTTCTTTCCCCCTTTTTTCTTTCCCCCTTTTTTCTTTCCCCCTTTTTTCTTTCCCCCTTTTTTCTTTCCCCCTTTTTTCTTTCCCCCTTTTTTCTTTCCCCCTTTTTTCTTTCCCCCTTTTTTCTTTCCCCCCTTTTTTCTTTCCCCCCTTTTTTCTTTCCCCCCTTTTTTCTTTCCCCCCTTTTTTCTTTCCCCCCTTTTTTCTTTCCCCCCTTTTTTCTTTCCCCCTTTTTTCTTTCCCCCTTTTTTTCTCTTTCCTCTTTTTTTCTCTTTCCTCTTTTTTTCTCTTTCCTCTTTTTTTTTCTCTTTCCTCTTTTTTTTTTCTCTTTCCTCTTTTTTTTTCTCTTCTTTTTTTTTCTCTTTCCTCTTTTTTTTTTCTCTTTCCTCTTTTTTTTTTCTCTTTCCTCTTTTTTTTTTCTCTTTCCTCTTTTTTTTTCTCTTTCCTCTTTTTTTTCTCTTTCCTCTTTTTTTTTCTCTTTCCTCTTTTTTTTCTCTTTCCTCTTTTTTTTTCTCTTTCCTCTTTTTTTTTCTCTTTCCTCTTTTTTTTTCTCTTTCCTCTTTTTTTTTCTCTTTCCTCTTTTTTTTCTCTTTCCTCTTTTTTTTTCTCTTTCCTCTTTTTTTTTCTCTTTCCTCTTTTTTTTTCTCTTTCCTCTTTTTTTTTCTCTTTCCTCTTTTTTTTTCTCTTTCCTCTTTTTTTTTTCTCTTTCCTCTTTTTTTTTCTCTTTCCTCTTTTTTTTTCTCTTTCCTCTTTTTTTTTCTCTTTCCTCTTTTTTTTTCTCTTTCCTCTTTTTTTTTCTCTTTCCTCTCTTTCCTCTTTTTTTTTTCTCTTTCCTTCCCCCTTTTTTATTTTCCGTTTCTCATTCTATTCCTTCTTTACCGACCTCCTCCTCTTCCATTACGTTTTTAATGTCCGATTCTTTTCTCTTTTTCCCAAATCTCATTTCCTTTCCTCTCTCAATTTTAATATCTATAAAACATTTCGGCTATCAAATCTCTTAACTTACATCACGACAAAAATCCTATTTAAAAATACTGTTTTCTCGTCTATATATATTTTGCATAGATAAACTCTTTGCCGAAGACAACCGACTTTATTTCTCTAATCTATTTCTTGTCTCTTCCAAGAACGATTTGGTCAAATCACTACGAATGCTGGGAAGACAGTTTGTCTACATTTAAAAACTGTGATTCTTCGTGTTCCTCTACAACAAAATAATCTCCTTGCCGTGTGAGCAGAGTTGGATAAAGCCAAACAGAGGAACGGCGGGCAAATCGATAAAGAGAAAATATTAGCTTTGATCGGTACGATATAGTCATGATAAAAGGCGTATTCTTCTATGCGTTGTTTCTTTCTTTTTTTTTTTTTTTTTTTTTTTTGACTATGTGTCGTGTCTCTTCCGGGCGCGGTCGATCATGGCTCTCCTTTTTTCTGTTCCCTTGTGATCCTTAGTAGTGTTTCTCCCTTAGTCATGTCTCCCGCCATCCGTTCACACAAACTCGGCAGGAAGGTGACCCGCTGCTTTCCACTATATCTCTTGGATTAATGTCCCTTGTGAGGGTTAAGTTTTCTTAGCCTTCCTTCCTCGTTATGTGTCCAAGCAATTTCCGCCGTCTCTATCTTTTGGTATTTTTATTCAGACTTTTTCCTTGCATGTGAATTATGGTTCTACAGAAGGATGGACGCAGCGTCCATCCTTCTGTAGAACCATAATTCTCTTGCCTCCTGTTGTCTCTTCATCTGTTAGATTTTCCTGTTTCTTAATACTTCGCTTAGCTTTTTGGAAGGCATGTTTTGATATTACCGTGCGCCTACGGTTTTCGGTGTCGCATTTTCCTATCTGCTGTTAAAAAAAAAAAAAAAACTTCCATGATATTTAAATTTCTTGATGCTGACATTCCCAATTCCTAATTCGCATCTTAGGCTTTTTTTTCTCTTGCTGATAACCATACCTTCTGTGTTTTCACAATTGATACTCCGTTCTTCTCGCTTTCCTCCACGACCTTATCTAGAAGGTTCTCTAGTTTTCCTGCATTAGCAAAGTGACATCAGCTTATAGTTAGAATTATATTGCTCGACTCTCCAGCTCTCACAGGAAAAAGACGTTCAACAAATCCGGCAAAAATAAGCTCTTTCCTTGAAAATAAACCTGGTCTTGTTAATCATCTACAAAGAGATTAGTTAGTAATTGTTACTCCTGTCGTTTCAGCAGTAAGCTTATGTCCTTATCAAAAGAGCTGCAAAAGTATGGATACAGAAAATGTTATACCACTGTTCAATTAAATGCCATACGTGATACACGCTTCAGCGATCATGTCTTTTTTTTCCGCAGTGGTTTGCCGTTTCTTTCTTGTGTGTTGTAGAATAGTTAACAACCCCTTCAGCAATCTACAAGATGGCCTTAAATACTCTACGATTAAGGACTTCAACAGTTGATGAATAAGTTTATAATAAGCTGATTAATATTCGGACTGATCTTCATTTGGCTATACAGCATTTGATCCTCTTCTATTCTTTGTAAGTTGTTTTGTAACTTATTGTTCTGTGTGTTTTGTATGTATCCGTTAACACTGGTACTGAATGAATATATTAAGCACCCGTTCTTCTCTGTATATTGCAACAATGCGACAGACTGGTTGTCACCCAAGGACAAAGAATCCAGACTGTCCTACGATTATTCGTACCTTTCCCAAGTGTATTAGCACGTAAGTGAATGCAATGAACGTTTAAAATAACCTACAGTTATTAACTGGAGCAAGGAATGGTTTGTTTATTTGAATAACTCCAAAACGAAACTTACCTCTATTAATCACCTTAAAGACTTGTTTCTGCCACCCATCAGCATGGCTGAAGCTAACCTCCATGACAGTGACTCGTTTCGCCTTCTCTGTCTAACATTCTCATCTGATATGAAGTGAAAAGACTATATTGAATCCATTGCTAGGTCAGCTGCAAAGAAAATTGGGGCATTATATCGTGCTAAACAGATTATTTTCTCTGCAGAATCTATCTTGCTTATTATAAGTCTTTCATTCGTCCATGCTTCGAATATTGCTGAAACAATGTCCGGGGCTTCTGCTATATATTTAGAGATTCTTGATAAAATCCAAAGATGAATCAGTACTATTATTGATCCTGACTGGCATCTCGGTTTCAGTCACCGCCGTAAAGTTGCTTCCATGTGTCTTTTCTATACATATTTTCGTGGTAATTCTTCCAATTAACTCTTCAGTATGGTATCTAGACTCAAAAAATATTAGCGAAGTACTATTCACATTTGAATTGGCTAAATGTAACCGTAAGTTCTGTGCTAAGTTTCTTTTCTCACACTTCTCGTTTGTGGAACTCTCTTCCAGCTCCAAGCTTTCCAGCCAATGTCCTCTTCAAAAATTTAAATGCAATGTTAATCGCCATCTACTGTCTTGGCTAGTCTTCTATTCTGCTCGCTCTCTCAAGTTTTTCATTATTTTCTTCTTCTTACACTCAGTAACCTCTTGTGGCTTCACTGCCTTGCATGGGGTGATACTGATTTAAAAAAATTCTTGATATTGAAATCTGTATTCGAAAGGACTGATTGTCTTTACTAAATCTGTTCATCGCAAATATACATTCTTCTGTGTGTGTGTGTGTGTGTGTGCGTGCGTATATATATATATATATATACACACACACACACACACACACACACACACACACACACACACACACGGGTTCCTTGTCTTAGGTCGGAGATCTGTTTCCACTATGCGACGTAACCTGATTTTCGACGCAGATCAGAACTCACCCACATAAGAACCCACGAGTCTCTCCCTTAAGCTTTGGAGGCATAAAGAAGGGCAAAAAGCACCCCCTCCAAAAAAACAATACAAACGAGAGATAGTGAATGTAGCATAAGCAAATATGGTGTACAGCCCGTGAAGAAACAACGCCGTCTGTCTGTTTGTCTATCAATCAATCGCCATACGTCGTATCAGATGTAATCCGGGTACTTTATCTCTGTGTGTGTAATATATATATATATATAAAATTTGAATAATTCTGTTTCAGTGTTTGTTATGCATGGCTAAACATCTGGTGTCCATGCGTCAACTTGACTGGAACTTTTGTGGGTGTGGAAGGTTCTGATTTTGTGTGCAAATTGTTGAACTGTTGTTTGTTGATTATATGAAAATATATTTTTGTACTGGCAAATAACACGATAAGGTGTCAATTGATTATTTCACTTTTAGAATTAACATCCGAACAAGTAAGTTACTTTTATTTGGATAAAGCAATTTTCCAGATCACTTATTCATTTAAAATATTTTCTATTTTTCTTAGTATTTTTTCGTTGGAACTTTACCAAAAGCAAATGAAATCACTTTAGTTTTTCACTCTTCTACTAATTACTGTTATGCACATCTAGTACATGACCGATGTCGCTTGAAAATAACACTGACATAACTACATAAATAATATAATGTAAAACTAAAAGATATTTCCGAATTGTCCATTTTATTTGATAAAGTGATAAGAGATGTTTTGTTGTCCTACTTTTCAGGACACACACACGGCTGCTTAGTGTGGGCTTTGATGTCCGGTTTTATTTTTATATGTGCTTTCTTTGTGCGGTAAATGTTAATACTGTTTATTATAAACAGAGAAAATGCTTAAATATTTGTATCGATAAAAAATAACGTATAAACATATGACTGAAAGTAATTGTCGGACTTTGACGTCACACACCACGAAATGGACCTTTAAGTTTGGATGCACATCGTGCAGATATGAATGTTCGAGGAAAATCATAGAAGGCTGTGGTTTAAAAGTAGTAAAATTGACCTTGGTGACCAGACGCTCCTCTGTAGCTAAACTGGTATAGCACGTCAGGCTATATGACGGCTCCGTATAGAATACGTGTTCGATTCCTGTCGAGGACAATATTTTCTATGAAAATTTCTCGGATATTAAGGCCGGGAAATTTAATACTGTTTATTATAAACAGAGCATTTACTTAAATATTTGTGTCTATAAAAATAACGTATAAACAGATAACTTAAAATAATTGTCGGATTTTTTCCATTTCGTACTGTGTGTGTATATATATATATATATATATGATGGACAAGGACATTTTTTAAAGTTTTACCAGCGTTCTTATATTTTTCCGTTTGGTGGGAATGGAGTACAAAAATTAGCCATATCGTACATTGGCCCAAGCGCTTTCGGCTACTTCGTTAGGCATTTTTAAATGTGGGTTTTGTTTAGAGATGCAGTATTTTCTCTTTGGATATTGTTAGTTGTCGTTCAACGATATTTCTCTGGAATGTGCTGGTGTCATGTTACTTGCTGGCTGCCGGATCGCGGACGATAAGGATAGTTTTGTGCTTCCACCAACGGAAAAAACGCAGGAGATGGGAGAAACTAAAAAAAAAAAAACATTTCCTTATATATTACATATATATTTCATAAAAAAAAAAAATACAGACAAGTACTCGTGAATACGCGAAACGTGATATTTAAAAAAAAAAATGTAAACTGACGGCATAAACAGTCTTTGAAAACTCGTTTTAGCCTAATGTGCTAAGACATGGGAAAAGATATATATATATATATATATATATATATATATATATATATATATATATATATATATATATATAAAAACCAAAAATCAGAAAATAGACATATTGAAAAAGTAAAATCAATCACTAAAGAACAGTAGTAGTTTTTATGAGTTTTTCAGAGGTTGGAGACAAGTCAATTTCAAACGCCCAAGAAATATCGGGACTCTGAAGAAAAACAAAAGAATCGTTGGTTGATTTCAAATGTTAAGTCATTTAATGTTGAAATCAGTTTTTTCTTATTATAT
Organism: Acanthosepion lycidas; assembly: GCA_963932145.1. Classification (NCBI taxonomy): domain Eukaryota; kingdom Metazoa; phylum Mollusca; class Cephalopoda; order Sepiida; family Sepiidae; genus Acanthosepion; species Acanthosepion lycidas. The sequence goes on along the minus strand of OZ010580.1, from coordinate 72,887,131 downwards.
TGAATAGATTATCATTTCTTTGGTGGGTAGCCAATTTTCTGTAACAGTGTATGAGCAACCAGTTATTTAGTATAAGTCGGGAGTTCCCAACCTTTTTCGTACCATTGCCCACCTGTATGGAAAACATCTAAAAGTTTGTAAAATTGTTTCTTCTGGCTTGTAATCAATTCCTGCAATCCTTTCCTTTAGTCAAACATTCCACTGGCCGCAAACACATCTGTTCAATACAGCAGTAACCGTTCTGCCTTTCGCCTCTTTATGCAGATTTTGATATCTTCATTGACAGCCCAAATTTACATATGTGAAAAGAGACTATATATATATATATATATATATATATATAATGTGAGAGTGTGTATACGATACGGGATCATTCTGTTCTAAATGTGTGACGTGCGAAGCCGTCATTCTTCCTTTTGGGTATATTTTACAAGCTAGACACGTTCGAACCAGTCTTAGTCCTGGAGGTAAGCCATATTCTGGCGTTATATTGGCACTTCATGCAACCCTGGACCTCTTTGCCTCTACAAAAACAATGCCGAAAGTCTTTAGTAAATGTTTGTTCATAGTTCATAAACTGCCTTTTTGATACAGTAAACTGCACCGATTCCTGCAGATGACTACTGAAAACACACACACACACACATATATATATATATATATATATATATATATATATATATATATATATATATATATATATAAGGTCAGCGTTGCAAACGTTTACAAAAATATTAAAGTCTTTGTTCGTAATTATAAAATTTTAGTAAAACAACTAATAAAAATTTAGCGAATATTTTTGTTCTTGGTCTTCTCTTATCTGAATTGTGTCTGTCTGAAGAAATATTTGAATGTTAAATGATCTTTCTTAAAACAATACAGAAAATACAAAAATATCCCACGTTTGTGGGGATATTTATATATTATCTGGAAACCTGACAAATATACTACCAATTAGCCTTTTGTATATTTTATACATTTCATCTGCATATATCTTTTTCGTCTTTTTTTTTTTTTTTTTTTTTTCCGAGTAGGATATGTTAAAACAGCTCCATAATACTCAGACATATGTCGACCACCATTTCGTGTCTGGTGGCACGTCGACCACCATTTCGTGTCTGGTGGCACGTCGACCACCATTTCGTGTCTGGTGGCACGTCGACCACCATTTCGTGTCTGGTGGCACGTCGACCACCATTTCGTGTCTGGTGGCACGTCGACCACCATTTCGTGTCTGGTGGCACGTCGACCACCATTTCGTGTCTGGTGGCACGTCGACCACCATTTCGTGTCTGGTGGCACGTCGACCACCATTTCGTGTCTGGTGGCACGTCGACCACCATTTCGTGTCTGGTGGCACGTCGACCACCATTTCGTGTCTGGTGGCACGTCGACCACCATTTCGTGTCTGGTGGCACGTCGACCACCATTTCGTGTCTGGTGGCACGTCGACCACCATTTCGTGTCTGGTGGCACGTCGACCACCATTTCGTGTCTGGTGGCACGTCGACCACCATTTCGTGTCTGGTGGCACGTCGACCACCATTTCGTGTCTGGTGGCACGTCGACCACCATTTCGTGTCTGGTGGCACGTCGACCACCATTTCGTGTCTGGTGGCACGTCGACCACCATTTCGTGTCTGGTGGCACGTCGACCACCATTTCGTGTCTCGCTGCTCATTACCCACTGAACAGCTGAATCCTAGTTCTAAATGATTCCTTGCGGAGAAATTAATTCGACAATGTACATACTGTAACTAGGTTCGTTCTTATACAAACAGTACGATGCTAAATTGACCAAATGATATCCCCTGATGTACACAGATGAATAAGCGCAAAGCTTTGAACATGTCTGGAGGTATCATTTTTTTTTTTTTTTTTCTTTCTTTTAATTATTTATTTTGCTTCATTAATAATTACAGATGTTTTTAAAAATAGTTTTTGTTAATATTTTGGTTTACATTTTTATTTTTTTTATTTATTTTATTTTTTTTTTATTTTATTTTTTTTTTTTTCAATGATTTTTTTTAAATTTTTGTTTATAAAACTTTCGTTTGTTTTGTCTTTCAGCTTTTACTTTTTGATAAGTTTTCTTTTCGTTTTATTTCTTTATCGGATTTCTTCTTTCTAGATTCAGCTTTTTATTTATCCCCAAATATATATTATTGTTCTCAGGGTTTTCTTTCTTGCCTTCAGCGTTGTAATTTCTTATTCTGTTTCTCTTCAATTTTATATTGGACAACTGTTATTTATACAATGAGCTCTATATGATTAACATTGTTTCGAAAACATATTAATACGAGTTTCCCGCTATTTATATTATTCGAATTATTGTCCTCATCTTTGTTGCTATATTTATTACAACGTTCCGGCCGTTGTACGCTTCCGCCTTCTTCAGGTGGTTGAAATGTCGAACAAAACGCTTTATTGGTTAGATATATATATGTGTGTGTATGCGCGCGTGTGCATATATATATATATATATATATATATATATATATATATATATATATATATATGATTCCAACACGCTACATAAGATGTCTCATGTTTCAAAAACAAGAACCGAAAACTTCAATATAATTATTAGAATTAAATTGAGTTAAAGTGAGCTCTGTCATCTTCAAGCGAAATTTTTTTTTGAATAACTTATTTCTGAAATTTACGTGTTTTAATAGGAATCAAAAATTCCCATGGTGACAGCCATGGTGAATTTTTGTAATAGGGGTGTTGTCTGCTAATGATATGTATCAACATAGTTACTTTCATAGATGTCAAGTCAGGGTAAGGTGGGGGTGTCTGAATTTAAAACGGAAGATGTTTTCAATCAGTCAGGTTTAGTTGTCTATGAAGATTTATTTTTTTTATTTTATTTCTTTATGAAAGGGTTTTGTGTATATAAAAACATTCGTAACATTTGTTATTTGACGACTTCGTAAAGGGCTATCATTTTTTGTAGGGTGTTTAAAACTTTTTATTAGGGCCATTGATTATAAAATTTAATTTATTGCATGTGAGTTTTTAAGCTAAATTGTTCAATGCGTGAATTTGATGGTGTCGTCAAAAAACCGTTAACTCGTGTCTATTGTTTAATAGATTTTTATTATTTAGAAACTTGATAATGTGCAGTTTCTCATGGTGGCACAAAGGGCATGGGTCATCCCAAGTTTTACAAGTTCTAGTCCAGTTTATAATTTTCCATTTTACCTTAGGTGTCCTATTTATTTCCTTCAGATGCCAAAAATATTTAGAGAAGTCTGAGATATATATATACACACACATATATATATATACACACACACACACACATATATATATATATATATATATATATATATATATATAGAGAGAGAGAGAGGTGTGGCCATAGTATTCAACGTAGAATAGTCTTTCAGGCTTGAACGCAATCGTTAAGTAATGGCCTAATGATTTTAAGCAAGAAACATTGTCACTATTCAGTATTGCTATTAAAGATCACACTTCTTATATGTACGTTCATTTTGTCCTAATATCGTGATCACCTTTCTCTCATAAATGTAACATTTTTCATTCATTTTACCCCAAAAAAGGCAATAAAGCCATTAAAGGAGAAGAATAAAAGAGCAGGTTTTCTGGAGACAGGAGAACATTTTTGAAGATGAAAATTGTCTGAAAAGCAAGGAGCTAGAAAGTACAAGAGAAGAATCTGTTAGCATAGAACTTACGGTTCTATCTACGAATATCCAAAACAATGACTTTCTTACACTGTGCTTAAAATGGTAATGATGAGGTTCCAAAGAGGAAAGCACGAGGGACAAAAACGTGATAGGGGAAGGAGGCAGGTCTTCAGTCTGTTTCATCTTAAACTAACTTAGCCACGATTGCTGACCCAAAGAAGTATTCCTTACACCAAAACAGCACATCCTTACTTACTATTGTTACTGCCAAAGAGGAAAGAAATATTCATTTTGTAAATATACAAAAAAATGTGGCACAAGGCCAAAAGGGGGTTGGGGAAGGCTGGTTATTTGTCTTATAATGAAACTTAGCTAGCCAAATTTACTGACCCAAACATACCACAGTATTCCTTACAGCGAAAGAACATTCTTACTTAGCATTCTTACTACATCCACCATAATACCTCAAAGTTTTTATGAAGTGCTAGCTAGTCTCCATATTTACAATTTTTGGACAACTCGAGGCGGTGTAGTGGTTAACATGCTTGTCTCGCTAAAACAATTACGGCTGAGTAGTGAGTTCGATTCTCACTAGAGGCCACATCTAAGCTACGCTTTTTTACCTGAGGGTTGGGGAGGAAAGCTCTCCAGAACAATTACCATGAAAATATTTATAGAAAAGGCCGGGAAAAGCTATGTAACGGCGATGGGGGAAGTAACTGAAGCTGAGATGGCAGGTCAGGACCGATAATATTGCTGATTCTTCTTGAGATTCTATCACGAATCTCGTGATACATAACAGAAGCAACAGACCAGATATCTAAAAACCTATATTTTGAGTTATATATAATCGATTGGATAAGCTTTTATTTATATTTTTGTCCGATATTTTAACTTCCTTTTTGTTTTTTTTGTTTTTTTTGTTTTTTATATATCTTCGCCTTTCTAAATGTCTCCTTCAATCTTCCTATCTGTTTTTGTATTCAGAATTGTTTTTGTTAGTTTACTTTCCTTCGTCTCCACCCACCCCACGCCCTCTTTTGCTACCCGCTTCCTTTGTTTTCCTTCTTCGCTTCTGTTTCTTGTTTCATTGCATAATATTCAACCGCTTTCTTTCTTCTAGATCTTAGCTCTTCCGCAGACTATTCACTCAGCCTTTCTTTCTTCCATCCCAAGTTTAAAAAAAAAAAGAACATAACTTTTACAGTTATCGTTAAGCGTGTATCACGTGACCAGCGCCATTTTTATCGATCCCCCGTTTGCCTCCAATTGAATATTACAAAGCCACAGAGACGAGAAAAAGTTTTCTTGATGGCAGCAATAGGGCAAAAATATTTATTCCGAAGAAGACTATTGATTGAACAGATGGAAAATAGGTGTAGCTACTGACTGAATCGATGAAAAAGAAATGTATCGCTTTGACATAGGCCGGACAGAGCTTCTCTTTTTTTTTTTTTTTTTTTTTTTAACTTTCAAGTGAAACATTTTCATTATTCCACGAATTATTCAAATATATATAGTTTTTGTTGTTACTACTTTTTTAATAGTTTAACCACAAGCAAGGCAATAAAGCCACTGACACAAAGGGTTGATGAATATGGAAGAAACAAAATCATTACTAATGACAGAACAAAACAGAGTAATCAGGAGGACAGTAGATAGCAATCGAAATTATATTTAAATTTTGGAATATTAAAGATAGTTGGAAAGTAGGGTGCTGGAAGGGAGCTCGACAAGTGCGAAAAAGGAACTGTTTGCGTAGAATTTACGGTTACATCTATCCAACTCAACCGTACATTGATGAGACCGCATCGCCAGTCGAGTACTGAACTTAATTGCAAAACGTCGCGGTACTAAGTTTAGTCGAGTACACTTTCCAGCCTTCTAAGTAGTTTAAAGTTTTGGCCATTAAGTCTTGACTTTGGGCTCATCATATTTATGTGCCATGTCTGCTCAGTACGTAGGCGATCATAGCCCTCCACAACTTCTTGTCCCTTTTAGCTCTTGATAAATTGTCTTTTTTCTATTTCTCTTAAGCCCTGCTCCATAATCCATTTACTCAAGCCCATCAAGTATGTTATGCGCTGTTTTCCTTTTTCCCTCAATCTGTCTTGTGCTTATTAGATTTTCTAAGCCCTGCCTCCTCATTATGTAAACAAGAAATTTGAATTGTCACTTCTTGATAAGTATGATTCCTTTTTTTTTTTTTTTTTTTATTTTCTATAAAATCTCGTCATTGGTCATATGTCCGGTCTATGTATTCTCAGCATCTTTCCTGCAGAACCACTTCTCTGTTGCTTTAAGTCTTTTCTTCATCTGTGAGGAGATTGCCCCGCATCCACTGCTATCAGGTGTCGCAGTGCCGTTCAGGACTTACGTTGGTGCATAAATAATGACGTAATAATGTCGTTTTTTGACGTACTTTTTAACGTCAAAAAACGACATTATTACGTCATTATTTTTGCACCAACCTAAGTTTTTAACGATTTCATAATATTCTGCTTAGCTTTTGGAAAGCATGTTGGGTGATGTTACCCCATAGCGTCTTCGGATTTCGGAGTCGAACACTCCGTCCTCTTTCAGGTTGGTGCAAAAATAATGTCGTTTTCTCACATAGTAACATATGTGAGAAAACGACATTTTTGCACCAACCTAATAGAAACCTTCGCAGATATTGAAATTTCTATATTCGTTTGGTTTTAGTATCTCCGATTTGCAGTTTGCATCTTGGGCTCATTCTTTTGCTAACAACCATGCATTCCATTTTCTTGTAGTTTAACTTTAGTCCTTTCTTCTCTCTTTCCTTTCCATTTTTTTTTTTTTTTTTTTTTTTTTCGTGTCTGCTATCACCACTCTGTCATCTGTACATCTTATGTTGTGGCCGCCAATAGTGAATCTTAGTAGGACTTGTAATTCTCTCAGAAAGAATTGTCCTGGGAAAGACGATAAACTACATCCAACATTAAGGACTCTGATCAGGAATTGCTGGTGTTCCCACCTCCAACCTGACTCAGAGTGGTAGCACCTGTTAGGGTCCCAGCTATGGGTAAATAGTGAACCCCTAAACAGGGATCAAGAAAATATGGAAGTGTAAAAATAGGTTTTAATACCAGAAATACTTTTACTAGCAATAGGTTTTTGAAGGAAAATTATTACTAACAATATATTATTACTAGCAATATATTTATTTTTAAAAAATGATACCAGCTATACACTAAAAAAATATTACCAGCAATAAAAACCCATTGAGGTTGATATGCCATAAAGCAAAAGAAAGCAAACCATTTCTCAGAATTGCATCGCTGTTTCGAGTCAATGTCTCGTTTTTTATATATTGGCTCTGACAGAACCCTTTTCAACTTTTCCTACGCTTCCAGAACCTCTTAAAAAATTCATTGTCAAAAGATAATACCATATTTGAGGTAATATTTTAATTTCCGTTTTTCGCTCAGTAGATTTTTGTCTATTATGTCATTTAAAGATGTAAGCGATTGCACAGCTATATGTCTAGTCTAATACTTTCATCAGTAAAGACAAGATCTAACTGTACACATATATTGTTCAAGCAACAGTGGTCTGTCCTCATGAAATCAGACAGAAGAGATCAGCAGTCTTGTAAACGTTTTCCACTCATGTTACTTGAGGACCATATTATTAACTAGTGAGATCCTTCTACAAATAAGGAAGTTCGAGAGGAAAATAGTGAGTGAGGGCATGTTTATGCACCCTACAAGAAACGATCGATTTTACATGTCTGGAGATGCTCGATCACCTATTACTAATATTTACTGAGGGACCAAGTCGCCGAAAAAATGAAGCCAGAAAGCGGGCAAGAAAATAGTTTGAGCTGTTAGAACATTACGAAACGCTATACCAGAAGATCTCTTACAGATGGGCTGAACCTATTACCAAGTTTCTGACAAAGCAAGAGATCGATTTGGATGGAAGACTCGCGTCACCCAATGCTCCCAACGGAACATACAAGAATAACTCGTAGAACTGTTCCGAAAATATGATCAAGCTTGTGTCGAAGCAAAAAAGATAAACTATCAATCACCGTGTTTCGGCCGTTGCGCTTTCCACGCTGCCTAATTTCTGGAAGATGAAATATTGTTTATTCCACTTATTATTCGGATAATTATTCTTGTTTTTGTTATTTAATGGAGGGTGTAGCACATGCTAGGTTTGTGTTGCTACAGACGTCCACGGAGAAAATAAAAAATATTGTTTTATAGACAGAAGATTTTTTTTTTATAAGACTAGTTTTCTAAAGGAACGGGAAGTAAAATGAAAATCTCCTGAGCCGACCAAGCATAGAAATGAATACAATAGGGGAACCAGTAATAAGGAGTGCCAGAGAAAAACGATAATGACAACAGAAATTGCAATATGAACACTGGTTTAAAAAAAAAAAAAAAAAATGGTTGCTGAAGACATTAGGTTTATAATACCCAGAAATTCATACACAGATTTCCCTAAGGACACTTGGCAAAGTGGATAAAGGCTTTGATTAGATCCAGTAACAGGACCCAAAGAGTGCGAGTTCAAAACCTGGTTAAAGCAGTGGAGAACTTGGAGAGGGAATTAAGCAGGAGATAACTGATAACTGACACCCATTAGACATGTCACGTGGAACGAGGACAGTCTACCCCATCAAGCGAAATAAAGGACTCAGTTCGACATTCCAACCATCTGAAGAAGGCCGGAGCGTACAACGGCCTAAAAATTGTCCTTTACATACTCTTAAAACTTCAGTGATTAGATTCGAGGCTTAAAATGGCCGTCCTTTTTCGAAATTAATGGACTGGCGCTACAGAATCAAAACGATATGTACCATATAACAAATCACATCAATTGAAGACTTTCAACAGAAACAACGAAAATAGATAGCACATGTAAGTTAGACAAACTGATAGATTGAAGATGTCGGCTTTGTACACTACTTTAGAAAGGAGAGCCAGATGAATACCGACAAGAGCGATAACAGTAGGCTTGAGAAACGTATTTTATCTAGAAGAGTTATTTTAAGATAAAAGTTTGATAAATTTGAACCGCCAGTGCGACTGTCGATTCGATCAATGAATACTTGGTTTTCCTATTTGAAAAATAAAAGAATTCTCTTTGACATATTTCATCAGTGAAATTTTGTCTTTATGATCAGAATTTTATTTCACGCGTTTAAACGCTGCACAACCGAGACAGAATCTAAATCGCATTCTGAATGTTTCATTTTCGCTTTTTAACTCTATTATTATTATTATTATAGAAAAGCATTTAAGAATAATTCAGTTCTGTTACCAAACCTGTCAAAAGGGAAGTTTTCAAAATTCTTATACATTTCTCATATCTATATATGTCTATAAATGATTCCTCATCCATTCTGTTTTGATCACTTCGAGCCTAAGCATTTTTAATGCATGAATGTATTTTGCCTCTTGCTATAGTTTTAATAGCAGACCCTATTGCCAGTCTAGGAGTTAAAAACTTTGTGAAATCAGTTTGAATATTTCACAGCAAAGTGTGCCGTTTTTCTCTTATCAGTTATCCTGAAAAGCCTCGATCTTTTGTAACCAAATCATCTGTGTGAGCAATCAAGTGATCCTCTTCAAAGGAGAACTAGTTATACCTTCAGACGTTAAAAGTCGACCGGAGAATCCGTTTATTTAATGTTTGTTTCTTTCTCTTTCTTTCTCTTTTCCTCCCGCCCCCTTATTTTTTCCTCTCCCACCCCCTATATATTTCTATATCTCTCTGTTTTTAAATAATTGTCAAACTTAGATTACGTTTACGTTAAGATATGCTTCAAGAAACTGTATATCATGTCAGGCCAAATGACGGTTCTCTGTGGTATGTAGGTTCGATTCCTGTCGGAGGATACATATTTTTCTATGAAATTTCTTGGACATTCAGGTCGGTAAATGTAGTTAATACTGTTTATTATAAACGGAGCATTTACATAAATATTTGTATCTATAAAAACAGCGTATGAACAGAAAATATATTAAAATAATTTTCGGACATAGCCCATTTCATAATATACAGATCAAATTACTTTGACAAACATTTGGGGCGGGTTTCTCATACCAAAACAAGAACAAAAGACCAAATAAACATATGTCCGCAGATCCTTAACGTTTGAATTAAGTTTAAAGAAAATTTATGGTAGACTAGGTTAAATTTGTCATTTGTGTACATTTGTGGCTAGTGTGCCTTCAACGTTTAACGTATGTAGTAGTGAGTTAATTGAGAAGTGTTTCGTTTAACAATGGCAGGATATTCATATCGTGAGCAGGCATTAATGATTTTTTTTTTTTTTTTTTTTTTTTTTTTTTTTTTTTTACAAATGGCCGCGCGAATGGTAATGGATGCGAACCTGCATGACTGCATCAGATTGAGTTTCCAGATCAAATGCAGCCGAGTCGCTCAAACTTTGCTGCTGAGACGGGATCCGTGGCACAACAAATAGTGTTATAGGGTCAAACGAAACCATTCGACACCGTATGGAAGTATTTGAAAGGGTCCGCAAGTCAATGATCCGACGGATGCATGCGTGTATAGAAGCAAGGGAACGATTTGAACATTTTATTATGAGTTGCTGTATTGAGGTACAAAGATGGACTTTTTTCCTTGTTTTGGTCTTAGGAACCTGCCCCCAAAGTTTGTCGAACATTTTTGATACATCCTAGATATATAGTGGGGAGGAAAGTTGACAGTTCGACTAAAAGAATCTCCACAAGATATGACTATTGGTCATTTGGTCATATTACTGGAAATGAGTTAATTTGAAAAATTTTCTTTATAGATATTGATGTACACACACACACACACACACACACACACACACACACACACATATATATATATATATATAATGGAGATCGCTGCGTAGAAAGGAAAAGGAAAAATAGTAAGAACAGATGCATACGGAAATATGTTCGTATCTTTTTGGACAGGTGTGTAGATGAACGTGTTTCCAATATTCCAGTTGCAGTTTGGGGTAACATGCTGTTTACACACACACACACACACTCTCTCTCTCTCTCTCTCTCTCTCTCTCTCTTTTATATATATATATATATATATATATATATTCAGCAATTGAGTATTTGATATTTAGTAGTTGAGAGAGGAGTATTTGCCTACTTTTTAGAAATTTTTATTGTACGAAGCCCATATTTCGTCCACAAGAGCAGGTGTTTCTGATGTAAATTTAATAGCAACATTCCGAAATGACTTGATTGCATTTGCGATAGAATATTTTCCTGTCAAAGGAAAGTTAATCATGTTTATCTCTTTCTGCAATATTTCCTTCTTGCTTTATCTATTTATAAATCCATATTCTTTAAAAACAGCACAATAGAAATGTTTGCGTGTGTATGCGCCCACCCTTTTAATTTCAATAATTGAGGGGCACATATGAACAGACTAAAAGAGAAGATAAAATAGATCGCTATACAGAAAGAAAGGAATATATATATATATATATATATATATATAAAAATAATAAAAAAAAAAGTCGACAGTAAAGAATAAATATTTGGTAAGGGATAGACACAAGGCTAAATGTTTTGCAAGGGTTAGATAGGCAAATGTAGATATCTAGCGGGGATCAGACAGGCGAAGAATAGACACGAGGATGCATGGGGGGGAGAGAGGGCTCGAGACGCGAGGATGCATAGGGGGGGGAGAGGGCTCGAGACGCGAGGATGCATAGGGGGGGGAGAGGGCTCGAGACGCGAGGATGCATGGGGGGGAGAGAGGGCTCGAGACGCGAGGATGCATGGGGGGGAGAGAGGGCTCGAGACGCAGCAATGGATAGACAGCTGACAGCAACTGTATAGAATATACAATAATCTTTACAGGCCCAGACTCGGATCAACATAAACTGAAATAGATTCATAATGTGTCAGATTTTATGGTTCAAATTAATGTTTTCACAATAATATCAGTATTAAGCAATCGGTATCAGCAAAACCTACGAGTTACATGTTATATACCGCGTGCGTTTTAACTTATAATATATATATATATATATATATATATATATATATAAATTTTGTTAGTGGAAACAAAATAAAAGTCAATAGAATATTTTCTTTATAATTAAATACAAACGTTTTAAGTCACAGGAAACATTTCATTTGCACGATATCCCGTAAACTTGAATAATTAATTTTGCTATTTTGATACAGATTCATAATGGCTTTTTAACAGTTAATAAACTTCCTTAACCCATCATCCAATGATTTTTTTTTTCTCTTAGAAAATTATTAGATTTTGTGAGGAGGCATGGCGGCTTGGATTGAGCAATTGGAAAGTAGTTCGAATTTCGGTCGAATCCATTACATTCACTTACGTGCTAATACCCTCAGAAAAGGAATAAATCCTATTCTTTCCCCCTCCCCCAGCTATGGGGAGATAGCAGGGCAGAGTTCTATAGCCTTTGATGGCAGTTGGTCTACCGCAGAAAGAAATAGCAACCTACTGCAGGGAAAAAAATCTGCTTCGTCCGTCTTGCATCGAAAGATGCATGATCGTGTAAGCGTGTATCCTGCATGGCACATAACTGACTCAGTCCATGGTATTCTCAGCCTCCTTTTGTAGAACCAAATTTCCGTTGCTTCTTAATTCAAACAATCCGTAATATTTTCGGACTTGATCTGGCATCTTCACTTCAATTTTCCACATCTTTTTGTATATCGGAACAATTTTAGAGAAATCGATGACAATAATAAAAAAAAAAAAGTAAATGAAATCAGCTAAACTATATACACAAACACATCTCTATAAAAAGAATAAATGAAAAAAATATTTCATTCCCTACTCTCCTTCTGATCATCATTTCAGTCCGATGAAGTTCTAAAGGACAAAATGTGCCACACGAAAAAAAATTAAATGAAACGTGATGCGAGTGTATGTGTATGAAACATACATACATACATACATACATATATATATATATATATATATATATATATATATATATATATGCAGCAACAATACTTTCAAATTTTATTAAACAATACCGATAAGGTTTGTGTGTCCAACTTTTTATTTAGTTTTCTAATTTCCCTCCAAGTTGTTTCATGTCGTAATTAACGTTCCAAAGTTTATTTATTGTATCCACGCCAGTACTTATGATTGTCATTACAGTCGTTATCAAGAATAGTGTATTATTAGAATTTTTTGTCTGGCATATTCCGGTGTTTCTTAGCTTTTGCGACCAATTTCAAGTCGCTTAAAATGACGATATCTACAACAGCTTAATTTAATTTATACGTGCATTTTTATACGCACTTTTATATATGACCTGTTCTCGAAATTTAAACTTATTACTTTCACAGTCTGTGCTAGACATGGTTTCTTGTGGTTTTGAACTGGCGTCTGAAGCAACAGAAATGTGGTTCTACAGAAGGATGCCATGGGTCTAACATGTTAGCAAAGACGAAGTTTTAGAGAGAATGAAAACAAAAAGGAAACTTATACTTAACCTCGGAAAGAGACAGTTGACATTTTTATGACACATAACGATGAAAGAGGGCTTGGAGAATCTGATACTCACAGGACAGATTGGAGGCAAGATGGACGGAGGAAAACAACGCATGAGTGAGATTGAGTAAATGGATGACGGACAGGGTTTAGGAGTGACAAAAAGACTAAATTTATAAAGAGCTACGCAGGACAGGAAATTGTGGAGAGCCATGATCGCCTACGTTCTGAAGGAGCGCGGCGAATAATGAATAACAGTATATTAGGTTGGTGCAAAAATGTCGTTTTCTCACATGTTAATGCGAGAAAACGACATTATTTTTGCACCAACCTAATATAATCTGGAGAAAGGTGCCCTATTTAATTTCGGCTAGTTTGTTTGTATTAATACGGCTTTCGTAATTTTGAGTCATTTTTTGCATTAAATTCAATTATATTTTGTTTTTGTATATTTTTAAAAATTGTCTTGTGTTAATATTATTTTGTTTACTTGGTATACTTTGATTTAGATGTGCGTGAATCGCACAAAAGTTGTCAAAAAATATGTCAACCTACGAGTGGGTGTGGTACATGAGTGGCCAATCTAAGAATTTAATGTTATTCATTGATTATTAATATTGAAAATACAATCTCCCAATGGACACGTCAATTCAAAAACATCATTTATTTTACATAGGATAGATTTGCTGAACTAATTCTACGAATTGATATCCGATGTTTTGAATTTTTGTAATAAACGATAAACCTAAGATTTTTATTTAATGTTTTTTTTTTCCTTACGCAAGCCTGGAGTACCGATAGCACGCAAGGAGTTATAGCGAGTGAAAATAAGAACAAAGGCGCGGGGTTGAAGAAAGGATAAAGAGGACGGGGATCAAGATCTAGGGATCAGAAGATGTCGATTGATATTATATTTAACTTTTTTCAAGGTTATAGTTATCAGGGAAGGAACTATGTTGATCAGATGTAAGAGGTTATGTGGTCTTAGAAAGTATCTGACAGACCAGATTGGATTCTCCTTGTGTGGCATATCGCAGTCCTGTTGCCAGACATATGGTCTCTCAGCAGCTACCTTCTTGACCAAGGGCAGCACTACCTTCCCAACGTCAGGGCCTCAGACCCAGTCTGAGGCCGTGTGGGAAGATGACTGGAATCGCCATTACTAGTGATCACTGCAAACACAATGATGGTAACTGTCATCCAATTCTTTCCGAATCCTTTGCACCGTCACCAAAACACCTTGAAATGTTCGTATTGGAACTTGTGGCAGGAATGCCAAGTAGCACAACATGCTTTTTTCAAATTTCTGCTAGAGTGAATAGCGTCATGGTGGTGCTTTTTTTTTATTTTTCTTTTTTTTTCTTTTTCTCACAGACGGTTCACAACTAACCCTACTATACTGTGCAGTCTACAAAAATGAAAAACAACGCGCTTGCGCAAAATAAAAAATGGTAACAATTTACCCATCGCAGTGTGTGCGTATATATATATATATATATATATATATATAACTTTATCCCATACATATAGCACATCTTAAGACTATATATATATATTAAATAAAAACAGACCACTTTAAAGTTCCATGTAATAAATAATTTCACCACAGCCCTTTCTGAAGGACTGCAGATCATCAGACTTTACTTCCAAACAAAAAATGAAAAGAAAATTTACACATTTTTGACAGGCCTTATTAAACATACGTAAATTGACGATGTGAGGGGGGAGAGAGAGAAGACATGAGTGAATTAGCAGATATTGACACATTTAAACGGTTGAGCTCTCTGGATTTTATCCTCCTCAGGTTTACCTAGTTTTTCTTACACACACACACACACACACACACACACACACACACTTAATTGCCCGAGTGGTTAGAACGTTCGATTACTAACCATGAAACTCTGGTTCGAATCTCACCATGGCCAGTTTGACAAGGCGACGACTTCTTGATGTTATTGGTCTGGAGAAGGCGGGACCATTTGGAAAGTGCCTGAAAACCCTTGGAACCGTCGATGGATGTTTTAGCACGAAGTCACAAGTCATCGTGTTTGAGGTTTTGAGCGTGCTGACCTTGTTCAGATTGTTGATCACGCTCGATAACCCGTTTCTCTCACAGAAAGTGTAACTAAGGTCTGATCAGCATAGTTGCAGTACAAACCACAAGTCTGCTCTGGGGGTGTTGAAGAAAGACTATGTACCTGAGCAATAGTCTGCAATAAGGATTAGCTAACCCCCCTTAGTAATGAATACGAGTGGCCAGCCATTAACATATATAAAAGAAAAGAGAAATCGAAAATTTAACTATCCCGTTGGGGTGCCCTCATTATAAATGAAGCTAATTCCGTTTAAATGTAAATTTAACCGATATTTATTTTAATATCCTTTCTAGTAACATTATTTTTCAAACCTCCTGATATAATCACGTTATTTGTTGTCACATAATTTTATCATTTTCTAGAGACAAACGCATAATTTACTTTTTTCTTTTTCTTTTTCTTTTTTTTTTCTTTTAATCAATTCAAGTCGAGCAAGGCAATAACGACACTAAGACACAAGGAGCTACTGGAAGTGAAAGTAAAGATGATTTTAGAAGGAATCGGAAACCCACTAGTAATAAAGGGTGTTTCATTAAAACGGATTATATATAAGCGTGTTTCATTAAGACAGATCAGTCAGCAGTAAATAAATCAGTGTTATTGTGAAAGTTTATTTATTTCTCTATTAGTTTGTTATTTAAGTTATGGCAATTATGTGTGAAAAATAATATCGCCCAAATGTTAGCCAAATCTAAAAGAAAGAGAAAAAAAAACATTTGACGCTTAAACTTAGTTCGCATTTAAAATCAGTCCAAGTTATTGGAACACCTTTTATAAATTTCAGAGCTTAGGTAGAGGAGACGATTAAAATATAGAGTTTAAGTAGAATTTAGAAGCAACTGGAAACCCAATCCGAAACAGGAATGATTAGTTCATTTTGTTTAGCGGTATATCAATCTCTGTGTTATTTAAAGCGCACAGATGTCCTCAAGGACACATGGCACAGTGGATAAAGGCGTTGGTTAGATCCAGTAACAGAACCCAAAGAGTGACAGTTCAATACCTGGTTAAGGCGTTGGAGAATTTGGAGAGGGGAAATTAACAGGAGGTAACTGATAACTGACATCCATTAGACATGGCACGTGGAACTAGAACAGTCTGCCCGAGTGAGCGAAATCAAGGGTTCATTTCGACATTCCAACCACCTGAAGAATGTCTGAGCGTACAACGGCCGAAACGGAATAAATATGGCGACAAAGATGGACAATAGTCTGAATAATGTAAATAGTGTACAC
The DNA here is from genome assembly GCA_963932145.1 of Acanthosepion lycidas. Lineage (NCBI taxonomy): Eukaryota > Metazoa > Mollusca > Cephalopoda > Sepiida > Sepiidae > Acanthosepion > Acanthosepion lycidas. The sequence continues at coordinate 72,870,652 of OZ010580.1, read as the reverse complement.
AATACCTCATCTCAGAAATATAGACAGTTGTACGCAGTTCTATTTTATTTTGGAGATGATAATAATGATTTAGCGATACAAGTATTACTAATTAACCCATAGTCGGGGTGGAGAAGAGATGGATTCATACCCTTCCCAAATATAACGAACTCAACTGGAATTGGAACTCTGCTTTCTGATGAACAATTCGAAGCCATTATCCATTACACCACCCGCACATCCAAGCGTATATCACCTGATATTGCCAACCAGTCACCCATCTAGGTACTGACCAGGCTCGACGGTGCTTAAATTCGGTGATACGGTTTTTGAACGTGATGTGGCCGTAAGACCCCTAAACATGAAACTCTACTCCTGTTAAAAAAAACAAAAACAAAAAAAAAGAGGAGGAGCATTAACACGTATTAGTTTGTTTCTTTTTAAAATTTATTTAATTTAATTTAATTTTTTAAGCATTTCACCCCAAGCAAGGCGGGAGTGCCACTAACCCACGAGGGGCTACGGAGAGTGAAAGTAAGAATAAGGGTTAAAGAGCAGGACTGGAATCAAGATAGTCATTATAAGATGTCGATCAACATTACATTTGAATATTTAAAGATTATAGCTGTTAGGGAAGCAAGTAAGCGGAAGGGAGTTCCGCTGTCGCGAAGTGCGAGAGAAGCTGTTGAAGTAGAAGAGGCGGTTACATTTAGCTGTTTCGAGAGTGAAAAGGTAGGAGCGAGATGCGAAACTAGTTGCACACTTAAATTCATGCAGTTGGGGCACCAGTGCAAATAGCTCGTCAGAGCAGTTGCCATGAAAATATTTGTAGAAAAGACAGAGGGAAGCCACAGTACGTCTGTGAGAAAGTAACTGGAGTCGAGATGCCAGGTCAGTACCTATCATATTGCATATCCGTCTTTGGATTTTTTCAAGACACTCGAGATGAACATAGTGGGGCACCAGATAAAAAAAATTAATATAACGCGGGTATGCTGAAAGTTTCTCCACCTGACCAAGAAGCCCTTCAAAACAAAGCAAAATTCTGTTTTTAATTTGTGAAATTTTTCAGCATCTCTCCTATTTTTGATTCTTCATTATTTAAACTTATTATTTAAACTCATTTTTTTTTTTTTTTTTTTTTTACCTAAAATTCTAAATAGAAAATTTTAGTTCAGAATTCTAAGGTCTCAATTAAGATAATTTATGATGACTTAGTCTGTGATAGAAAATGATTCAAAATCCACACGAGAACCTACAGAAGAGTACAGTATAGGAACATGAATAACTTACTGACGATGTACACTTCATTATTCGGACTGTTGTCCTCATCTTTGTCACATTCACGAACTTTCAGCCGTTGTACGCTCCGGCCTTCTTCAGGTGAAGTGTGCGAACCTTTTTAGTCCACGTAGGAAGGAATTAACTGATCCGAATCTTTTCTGATAATCTTTTATTATTATTTACGAGAAATGCCCGTAAAAAAATTCACTTTTTTTTTTTTTTTTTCCTATTTGAACTTTTTGATGAATATTAATTCTTAAGTTAATGATTAAACAAACTCATTCAAGTTTCCACAGCTATAAAATATCCGGGGAATTTCCTTAATTGATTGCAAAATACAGGGTGAAGCAGAAATAGCACCCCACATAATTGGAAGTCATTAGTGGCAATGATGTCTTCATTTAGCTAATGCCTTAATATTGCAGGTATTTTCTGGTGCGCACTGTATTTGAACTTAACAACTTTAACAAAATGTAACAAACAAATATAAATGCAGGTCTTTAAAGAAGTAAGAGGAATAAAGAGATTTGATATTGAAATTTTTGTCATGTCCCTGAAGCAGACGCTAAACAATGAGTGTTGTGTTCCCTTTCTTTTTCTCACTGAAACCGAAGAGTGTCTCAGGTCTTTTCTTCGCCTTAAAAACAGAATAGTCTATTTATTAAGTATTGTCAGGTCGTAACTTTGGGCTACCTAACAAAGGAGTCCTGGGTATGACGATAAACTACATCCGGCAGCAAGGCGTCTGAACGGAAGCGTGCATATAACGATCTCTTAATTGCTGGTGTTTCCAGGTTCACACTGACCCGAGGTGGTATCACCCGTTATGGCACCAGATATGGGCAAATAGTGAACTCCCAAATACAAACAAAATACTGAAATATAAAAATAGATTTTAATTCTAAAAATACCATCGATACAGTTATATATATATATATATATATATATATTTTCATGTACTTTTTGGTAGAATTTTTATTTCCGTTCTTGGACATGTAAAAGATTCGAGAAATTTTATTGATACACCTAAGACAGTTTGTATTGATCCTTGCTGGTTGAAGCTTATGATTTCAGTTTTTAGAAATGACACCCTAATTTCCGACCTTGACAAAAGACCGTGATAGCTGGCATGATGGACCCACAAATGTTCTAGCTAACTGAATATAAATCGTAATAAGTTCACATTAAAAAAAATTTGAATGCCTTTGCTTTTTTTATCAAAATTGCATCAAATAATGTTTTTTTACCTTGTCTTTGTAGGTAAGTTCAAACTGAGTGATGTTTACATTCCGAAAAAAAAAAAAAAAAAAAAATACAGAAAAATAAATCGTAAGTAATTGAAAATATTTTTTCATACATATTTGATAGTTTGCTGGTATTCTTCACATGTTGAAACGTTATGGTATTCCATGAGGAAATTTCGATCTGATTCAATCTTTTTAATCAATTCGAAATAATTTTCTTGTTTTTGGGGTTTTTTTGTTTTGTTTTTTAGGTATGTTTTGTTTTTTTTTTGTTTTTTTTAGGTATGTTTTTTTGTTTTGGTGGCATTTGTTGGGTTTGGGCTTTATTTTATTTTATCTTTGTTACTTTTTTTCTTTCTTTCTTTCTTTTTTTTTTTTTTTTTTTTTTTTTTTTTTTTGTCAAGTTTTAATTTTTTAATTTTTTGTTAATTTTTTCTTTGTTTTTGTTTTAATTTTTTCTTTGTTTTTTAATTTTTTTGTTGCTTCTTTTTTTCTTTGTTACTTTTTTCTTTGTTACTTTTTTCTTTGTTACTTTTTTCTTTGTTACTTTTTTCTTTGTTACTTTTTTCTTTGTTACTTTTTTCTTTGTTACTTTTTTCTTTGTTACTTTTTTCTTTGTTACTTTTTTCTTTGTTCTTTCTTTTACTTTTTCTTTTTTGTTACTTTTTTTTTCTTTGGGGGGGGGATTTGTTAATGCGGGTGTACACCAGAATATCTTTTGACATGTGTTCCTAACTTTCGTCAACGACATTCTACTGAATCTGGTGTCGCTAAAGTTAAATTTTTTTACATCACAATATTTTTTAAGCAAACGCCATTGTCAATGTTGCGGACTGGTGAAGGTATTTTGGGGTGATCAGAAGGATTTTTAGTGTTGGTGTTCTAAAAACATTCGTCCGCAAAAATTAAAGAAAAATATTTGAAACAAATCATGACGTATTGTTTCAAAATGTAACAATTGAATTTATTAAGTATTTGATATACATGCATGTGAACTGAAAGGGTTAAACAGAGTTATCTCTTAGACCTGGAAATAATTATTAAACTGTAGTTCAGAATAATAAAGTTTCTTTAGCATATTTGGAATTGAGTTGGTAAATTTGGTAAGAGTTCAGAAGAGATTTTAGAGTTCGTATTTGCGTGAAATGTTGATAATGGTCTTTAACGTCTGACCGCTAAGGTTAAGACAGGAGTTCTTGAAGATTACATATTGGGAGCAAGGAATGAGACGCGCGCGAGAGTTTACACGTGTTTTTGTTTATATATGATCGGGTATCATATGACCGGCTCAGATGGAGAACGCGGGAAAACAGATTTGTCGCGTGCAGGCGGTTTGATTGGTCAGTTCTGACCAATCAGCGAGCTAGTTTGAAGTAGATTAACCAATGTATGCTTGTCATATATTCACCTACAGGGAATAGTTTAATTTACCCACGCAGGGGTGACTGGCCGACGTGGAAGATTCCACAAGTCTTTCAAATCGTCCTTACATCTGCTAAATTGATCACATGACTGGAAATGGTAAAATTGAAGTGTGGTATTTCTAACAAGCATTGGTTTTACATGATTATTTTCCCTATACCATCCACAATCTATTTACTAAGTATTTTCTTAAGAATTTGTTTGCTAATTTGTCTTCTAATGTTTAGTGTTACTTATGAATCTACACTTATGTATCCTATGTAAAATGTTTCCATGTTTTAACTCATTTTTGTAATTCCTTCTATTGGTTAAGGTGTTAGTGTATCACAGTTATATTAATACCTATAATGGTCCTTGGAAAAGTCAGAACATTTCTGGTATTTTTTTCCTCAAGCCAGGGCATTTTTTTTTTTTTCGTTTTTTTAAATAATTTTATAATTATTTTTCTATTCACTATATATATATATATATATATATATATACGCGCACACATATTCGCAAATCGAGCACTGAATTCATTTTAGGGTTCGATTTCCTTTTAGTTTACGGCATGCAGCAATAAACGGCATCATTAGAAGAGCTTTTAAAATGGGGAATTCGTTGATTTGGGATGCGATCTGTGCGGATACATTTTCGGTCGGTAATTTGATCATTTTCACGGTTGAGCCAGGATCCGTCGCCCGGGACGCAGAGATAAAAAAAAAAAAAAAAAAAAAAAAAGTTAAATATTCTTCTCTTGCTGATAGATTTTTTTTTTTTTTTTTTTACGCCTGTGGCAGTGGAAACTTCAGGGGATATTGGCCCTTGTTTGATGGCGTTCCTTCGGAAGATTGGCGCGATTGCGTCTCGATTAAGGGACGAGCCTCGCGAAACGGAGTGGCTCTTACAGCGTGTCTCACTGGCCATGGTGCGATGTAATGCTTTCTCCATCAGTACAGCTGGTAGAGGATAGAAAAAAAAAGTTTATAGTTACTTTGTTCAAACTTTTTTTTTTCAATAGATTGTTGGAATTTCCTTTTAGTTTATTTTATTTCCAAATGTCAAGTTTGAAACTATTTACGTCATAGATAACTGCGCACCATTAAAATTTGAAAAAATTGATATCAACAATAGTACGCAATTATCAATGACGTAAGCACAGTTTAAAACTTGACATTTGTAAATTTAAAAAAAAATACAGACAACGTATGAAAGCATGTACGATACTCTGCCCCCATCAGCTTCTAACCAGGGGTGGTAACATTTTCGGTGGCTAACTGTACTGCTGACATCAACATTTGTCGGTTTCTGACCACCATTCTCAAATGATAAAACATTTTTTATTCTAGCAATATAAGACTTGAGGATTAATTAATGCTAATCTATATGAATTATTCCCCCCACTCCACACCGAAATTCTTAATTTTTTTAAGAGCGGAGCAGTCAGTTAAGCCGTGCCATAAATATAGCATAAACAAACGGACATAACACTGAATATTCTCCCATTGATAGGCGTGTGCGGTCGAATTAGTAAAGCATATATATTATCGTATATATTAGACAGGTTTTTAATAACTGAAAATGGATTAAAATCTGTTTTATACCGGTTCAATAATAGGTTGGTGCAAATATAATGTCGTTTTTGACGTATTTTTTTTAATGACAAAAATCGACATTTTTTGCACCAACCTAATAATTGAATGTCATTGACGGTAAAAGACTGTTGCTGATAGAAAATGCGCAACATTTTAAAACACCAACCAGTTCCCAAAAGTTTAATTTAGTCTGACATAAGGTCCGAAAATCGGGGCATCCATTGAATACCGAATTCACAAATGAATAACTCGCTTATCCCGCAAGTCTTGATTATCTGGCTAAACGTTCTTATATTTACTTATACAAATTAGTCTAGAACAAGGCCACAATTGAGAGGAGTCGATGAAAACGAAACCAACAAAATTACAGGTTACTGTGTATCGCTGAACTTTGGCTATATTGTAATGGCTAGTTTATTTACATAACAAGACATTACTAGTAAGTTGTTTCCGAACTCGGGATCCCATGATATTGGAATAGACTTGTAAATAAGGATCTATTCTGTGGATGCTGCTGTGTAGTAAATTAGTTGAAGTTTAACAGATGTCTGTTCGTCTAATAATTGTTTTTTCAAAGATTCTTTGTTCTTTGTCAATGACAGTGCCAGCTTTCTTTCGTGTTTGCTTCTTTGAAGCCCTGATTATATCTTGGAGAAATAGCCGTTGCTTTCGCTGTCTTTTGAGCTCTCTTCTTCGATGCAACTAAAAAACAAAATCACAAATGTCATCCAATATTTTTTTTTTCAATCGAAATGAAATCAACGAACAGGGAATTAATCATAGAAGCTGAAAAACAGTAATTTTTTTTTTTTTAAATTGTCTCAAATTCTGAGAAGTCGTTATAGATCTTTAAAGAATTTTCTGATTACTTTTCTTATATCTAGCCAAATAAGTTATAGAATCACAAGTGCTTTCTGTGAAGTAACAGTTGTGGCCGCGGAATGAGCTGAGTAGAACTTCTTCCTTGCCAATGGAATACGTTAGAATGATGAGTTGCACTGGATGTAGTGATCCTAACCATGAAGATTTAAGCTAAGGAAAGTATCTCGTCTTAACATTTGCCATGGAAATAGCAATAGAGTAGTGAAAAGCTAGTAGGGTAATAGACAACGGCTTGAATTGAGGAATCGGAGAGCCGAGTTCGAATTCCAGTCGAATCCATTGCATTTACTTGCGCTAATAGCCTTGGGAAAGGTATAGAACCTCTTCTTCCAGTTATGGGTTAATAGTAGGACAGACTGGGTTCTATAGGCTTGGATGGCAACTGATCTACCGCAGAAAGAAACGGCAACCTACTGCGGGAAAAAATCTGCCTCGTCAGTCATGTATCGTGTATCACGCATGGCTTCTAAGTTGCGTTACGTTTGTAAGGAAGGAGTAAAAAATATTTCATAACCCACAAGGCCGCGTAATCTCTTATGAACTGAAAGCTGGATAGTGATGAATGTGCACCTCTATCCCACATATGGCAGCAATAATTCATTTTTGTTTGTTTGTTTGTTTGTCTGATCTGACACTTGTAAAGATAGAATCGCGTGCCAGTAAGAGTCCGGTACTTTCTTGGACATGTACGGTGTGAACTTTTGGCTTCAACAATTCCTCAGAAGTTGTCCAGGGGATTCAAATCGAGTGTTAGGAGACTGAATTTTGGGGTGGGTGACAAGATCGTGAAAATTACAGATCGATAATTCATGGGTTACTTGAACGATGTGGGATGAAGCAGTCGTACTGTAATATATACACACAGTTCACCGTCTAGATGCTGACGATAATAGTGACATCTTGGTCCTGTGGGATGATATGCATTGGCATCACATGGCCCTAGTACCGGATTGGCCAGGGTGTCAGCTTTCCAAATGGCAAATGGGCCTCTAATGGAGTAGGACACATATATCAAATACAGACAACTGATTGAGTAATAAAAAAAGAATATGAACTTCATAAAGTCATCTGTACACTATCAGTTACTCAAGTCCAATGTGAGATGACATTTTCAAAGTTAGAGATCATAAAGATAATGTTACGAAATTTGCTATCTGTGGAGAATTTGGAATCCTACATGTTGCTATCCATTGAAAAGGAATTGGATGCAGAAGCAATTATTGACAAATTCAAACAATCATCTACACTTGTATCAGTAAAATCATCTAATCACAAAAGATTGCTCTCGATATAACTGACTGCATGCAATGTTCTATTGTGCTTTTGAACTGTTTGTGTACATTGTGCAATAAACTATTTAAAAATATCAACCAATTAAAACTAAAAAATCTTGTGACATTTTGTATTTACATTACTTATTTACAGCCAGTAATATGTGAAGTACATTGTAATTACTAAGAAATAGACTTTTTCCATATGTATTTTTGGAAATTTTATTTATTCGTTCTGAAAATTAAATGATAGCACTGTAGTTGTGGTTAGACCGTTATTTGTATTTTCACAACCAATACTTCAAACCAGTTACCTACAGCATGACCCTCATTTCTCAGGATCTGTATTATCAGAATTAACGCGAATGTTATGTGCCTTGTTCTTAGTACCACAGGGGACCTGGTATACTTTCTCTTTATCTTCAGAACCTCATTTTCAGCGAGGAAGGAAAAGAGCAATCCACTTGCGGCTCGCGAAACTAAGTTTGGCACACTAGTTGCTTTCAGAATAATACATATTTTGTGATCACCTGAATAAATTCGGCCACTGATCGCATCCAACAATTCACTTTTGGTGCAGCATGACTTTATTCAAGCAATATTTGGATCTTTTTTATTAAAACATCATCTCTGGAATGCGTTAGTGCCTTTCGCCATTTTCTTCCACTTTTGCTCTTGTGAACAGCGACTAATTTTCTGTGAACAATGTGTCCCTTCACGTTTAAAAGAAAAAAAAGCGTATGCAGGCCTGAACTAGAGCGTGTTCTACTCTTCAAGAGAGCCTGACGTTGTTCAACCAGCGCTTTGATCAGATCTCGTAGTTCTCCAGGCGATGTTTTGTCATCACCTTAGATTTTTAACGGATGTCCTCATGCACCGCGCATCAGATAGTGGAAGTCCTTCAGCTTCTCAACAAAAGTCCGTCAACGAAATACTAACCTAAGACTATCCAGTAGAATTTCATCCCGGACCGCTATCCATGCCATCAACACCTGCATTAAAAATATTAGTTGCCTTTGTCATCATACGACTCCAGCGCGCGTTCCTGTGTCAAGATAATCATACTCTATAGATTATATATAAGACTCTACTGTTCATTTTTTAACATTGTGTTAGAAAGCAAAATTATAATCTGAAAACTTGAGTTATTTTCTAACATAGTATCATCAGATGTAGATGTTCATATAGTTGTCACGCATGGACTCCGAACTCGTTTAGAAATGTCTAAACGATCAGCTATATAGAATGGTATTTTTTTTTCTCTCAGCTATATAGAATGGTATTGTTTTTCTCTCAGCTATATAGAATAGTATTGTTTTTCTCTCAGCTATATAGAATGGTATTGTTTTTCTCTCAGCTATATAGAATGTTATTTTTTTCTCTCTCTTATCAGCTATATAGAATGTTATTTTTTTTCTCTCTCTTATCAGCTATATAGAATGTTATTTTTTTTCTCTCTCTTATCAGCTATATAGAATGTTATTTTTTTTCTCTCTCTTATCAGCTATATAGAATGTTATTTTTTTTCTCTCTCTTATCAGCTATATAGAATGTTATTTTTTTTCTCTCTCTTATCAGCTATATAGAATGTTATTTTTTTTCTCTCTCTTATCAGCTATATAGAATGTTATTTTTTTTCTCTCTCTTATCAGCTATATAGAATGTTATTTTTTTTCTCTCTCTTATCAGCTATATAGAATGTTATTTTTTTTCTCTCTCTTATCAGCTATATAGAATGTTATTTTTTTTCTCTCATCACCGATTAAAAATGACTTCAAAAGAATTAAACATTTATAGCTTAAGACAATTCTTTATTATATTCTATAGACTGGTTGTACACAATCATAAATGTTATACCGAAATTAAAACTTTACTCGAACACTTCCAACCATAGAAATGGAACTAGGAAGTGAAGACTATATTATTCTATAGTCGTCTTTTAGGGAAAAGAAAAGACATCAGATATTGTAAATGTTCATTATTTAATTCTGATCTTAAAATGTGGCAAATAGAGAAATGTTTTTCGCCTGAATATAAGCGGTAATCAGATTTGAATGCAAAGATTTTTCTGTCGTTTTTCTAGTAAAAGTATACAATTTTTCTGTCTTTTGCTAGTAAAAGCTTACAATTTCATATACCATAAAAATGTATTAATGTGTCTAAAGTTGCTTTTGTTTGTGTACCTTGTTCGGATTCTCTCAAAAATTCAATTTTGGGTTTAAAAAAAAAAAAAAGAAATAATACGGAGTGCGGACAAAGAACAAATTTGAATGTAAGAGAATTTTACCTTACAATGGAAAAAAGGTGAAGAGTTACTTCGTATTTTGTATATTTCAGTTACATGTAATTTTTTCCCCTTTTGTTTGTTTTAGGTTTGTTTTTAAGGTTTGTTTTGGTTGTCTGGAAGCAAGCCTCCTACGAAATAACTATTTTCGTTGCAAATAATAAAGTATTCCCACGCAGTAAATGGAAAAAATATTAAATTCGCCAACAACTGTATCATTTGGTCTTACGAAAAATACATTTATTATTCAACTTTGAATGCCATAAAGAAGTGTTATTTAATAGCTCGTCTGGTAAATAAATTCGAAAATTTCCTAATCGTTAGAGTTCCTAAAACGTCCCCACTTCACCTCACTTGTCCTTGTCTGTTTGCTTCTTTCTTTATATATACTATGTCTATTTTTATAATTACCCCATCTAGTTCTCTAATTATCTTCTCGATGTTAAGTGGAAATTCATCAAAGAAGGCGCTATAGGTCATGTTAACCCAAGTACATTCCTCCGAGATCATCCTCAAGGGCGATCGTGGTGATGGTGATTCTTAGTAAACACGCGTGACGTGCTCTGTTATAATTACTTTAAAATTAACCGTTTTAATTACAATGTTTTCGTAAACAAGCGTCCTCGATGTAAGGGAGTTAACAGATTATATATAACCCCTGTTAACTCCCTTACTCCTAGATGTAAGGGAGTTATACACACACACACACACATATATATATATATATATATATATATATATATATATATATATATATATATCTGTGTGTGTTAACTCCCTTACATCGAGAACGCTTGTTTACGAAAACATCATAGCTAATGCATTGTTGTTCAAGTACGAATTGAGCTCTCCTGACTACTGATGTATTTCGTATAGAAAACAGTAAGACTTCCCTTTCTGCCGTGCGCCGACAGCTTAGGGGTGGGATCTCTGACTGATGCCAAATCGGGCGAGTTTTGATCCAGGCTTGAAGCAATCGGACGTCTAGCCACATTGTAGAGCCATGATACAGCGAAACAGTCTCTGTAGATTACATTTTATATATATATATATATATATATATATATATATAATCGGGTTCACTCTAAGCAAGGCACTAAATCCACTGAAGACTTATTGGTTGTGCAATAGTTGAATAATTGCTTGGGAGCGAGTACAGAGTAATCAGGACAGTAGATAGCGACTGGGATTCTATTTAAATTTTTGCAGATTAAAGTTGTCTGGAAAGCATAAAACCGGAATTGAGTTCTCCAAGAAAGAAGTGAGGGGAAAAAGACGGTTAAGATAGAATTACGGTTACATCTTGCCAAGAGAATTGTAAATTGATGAGACCTCGTCACCAGTCTAGTACCGTGCTTAAATTCAAAGAGTCTAAGGACCATAGCAAACAGCTCATCCGAATCCGATATGACAGATTTGTGTGTGTGTGTACCTCTGATAGTTGATCCTTGTGGTGGAGAGGCTTGTGTGCTTCAATGACTATGAAAGCGATGCCGTCTGAAATGGTCGAGCCAGCGACTGAAGACAGCGGCAGTCCGTTGCAGTTTCATAAGTTTGATTCTGCATGTCTCATTCTATATGTGCCCCCAGAGGAAAGTAATGCAATCAAGTGTATGGGTCACTTCCTGGCAAGTTGAGGTCCACCTTAAACAAATTGACGCCATAGGCACTTTCTTCTACTCTGACTTTCTTTGACCTCTGACCAACTCTTGCAAAGCGAGACGTGGATAAGGAATGGATGACGAGAGCAAGCTTTGGGGAGACTATAAGCTTGTCGTCTTGAACCAGCACGTTGGCAGCAAATTTAGTCCTCAATGCCGTCGTACATCATAAAAGGAAAAGATCAGCAAAGAAGAAATGAAATCAGACGTTCACGGTCGCGCGGAATAAGAAGGAACGCAGGTCGTAAATTCGTAATGCGATTCTATGACGTCGTACATGACCAGGTGATAGAAAGGAGTTTTCTATGCTTTTTATTTTCTTTCTATGTAAACATAACAGAATGGCCACTTTTCTGTTATGATGTCCATATAACCAACTCTGATGATGGCTCATGTGAGCCAAAAGCTTAGATCGAGGAACAGCATAAAATAAATATCCAAATGTTGGATAGTTTTTGTCTTTAGTTTCTCCCGAAACTAAACCCACTATACGAAGCTTAGAAAGGCTCATGATCAAACATAAGACATGTGTGTGTTTGTATGTGTGTGTATATATATATATATATAGGTACGTCCACTAGGTCACGTAAAAAAGCGGCATATCACGATTAAAAATGACTCATAAATCAACGAAAACAAAGTTTTGTTTAAATATGTTGTTATTTAATTGAAAGCTAAAGCATTAAATTTATTATTTACACTAAGTAAAATATTCTGAAGTCTTTTGGATAGAAATTATATAGATTGGAATGTCAAATATATGCTCGATTTTTGTTTAATTTTCTTAAAAGCGGACATTTTCTTAAATTTTAAGAAATTTGTAAACAAACAAAATTTTGAATTTTAACTTCTTCCTAAAAGAAATTTATATATTTTTGACACGTTATTTGAGTAAAATTAGAAAATTTAAAGTTAAAATAATCTGATATGAAACAAACAATACTTACTTATAGCTTAAAAAATTTGTATCCAAACATTTCTTAACGATGTGTCTGAAATTTTTGCATGTCTTTCATTGATTTCGCAATTGACGAGGCGATGACAGATAGCTATGGATGATCAAAATTGACAAATTTTTAAATTAGGCGAACGCGGTTTTTCGTTTTTAACTAGTACTTTTTAAATATTAACATTTTTATTCAGCAATTATGTACTATTTTTTTATTTTTTTATTTCATACTTTCTTAATTAGACAATTTTTTAAATCATTACATAATTGTTTAAACTTTTCTTATTAATTAGATAATTGTATATAAACTTTTCTTATTCAAACTTTTTCATTAGATAATAATTTTTTAACTTTTTTTTTTTTTAGATAATTGTTTGAAGTTTTTATTAGAAACTAATTCTTTATTTTTTTAATTATATAATTGTTTAAATTTTTTAAATGCATAATTCTTTAAACTTTTTTATTATTTAGGTAATTCTTTAAACTTTTTTATTATTTAGGTAATTCTTTAAACTTTTTTATTATTTAGGTAATTCTTTAAACTTTTTTTATTATTTAGGTAATTCTTTAAACTTTTTTTATTATTTAGGTAATTCTTTAAACTTTTTTTTTTATTATTCAGGTAATTCTTTAAACTTTTTTTTTTATTATTCAGGTAATTCTTTAAACTTTTTTTTTTATTATTCAGGTAATTCTTTAAACTTCTTTTTTTATTATTCAGGTAATTCTTTAAACTTTTTTTTTTATTATTCAGGTAATTCTTTAAACTTTTTTTTTTATTATTCAGGTAATTCTTTAAACTTTTTTTTTTATTATTCAGGTAATTCTTTAAACTTTTTTTTTTATTATTCAGGTAATTCTTTAAACTTTTTTTTTTATTATTCAGGTAATTCTTTAAACTTTTTTTTTTATTATTCAGGTAATTCTTTAAACTTTTTATTATTCAGGTAATTCTTTAAACTTTTTATTATTCAGGTAATTCTTTAAACTTTTTATTATTCAGGTAATTCTTTAAACTTTTTATTATTCAGGTAATTCTTTAAACTTTTTATTATTCAGGTAATTCTTTAAACTTTTTATTATTCAGGTAATTCTTTAAACTTTTTATTATTCAGGTAATTCTTTAAACTTTTTTTTTTATTATTCAGGTAATGTTTTTGTCTTGGTTTCCGTTTCTCTTAATCTTATGTTAAATTAATTAATAAGAAAAAAATTATTTCAATGAAATATTATCCAAAATAAAAGAAAATACTTTAAAGAAAAATATTTAATAAAAAGTAATTAAAAATAATTACAACTTTTAAAATTTGAAAAGAATTTCTGCAAACACGTTAACGATGTGGATCTGAACTGGACAGAGAAGAGAAATAACTGCGGTGCCAGACGACACAAATCACGTGACCTTTTTAAGGATTATGTCGCGTATACATTTCCATACATAGAAATTATGAACGTTTTTCAATAAAAATTTATTTTTAAAATTATTTTAAAATTATTTCCGCTTAAACGAGTGTTATGTGCTTTTCAAAGTTCGATTCGTAAATTTACATTTTCATTAACGTTATCATTACATTGCGTGCACAATTGAAATAAATCATTTTAAACGATTTTTGAAGTATTAAGACGTTAATGAATAAATTTTTAAAATCTGGAAAAAATTTGCAAAAAATACATTATTCATCGAAAATTTTTTATTTCTTCACAAAATAATGTCCTTAGTATAACGTATCTACAAAAACAGGTGGAAGCTTTTCTAATTAATTAAATTAGATACATTTTACATTTTTTTTTTTTTTTTTTTTTTTTTTACAATTCAAATCTGATTTTCTATAAAGTAGCAAATGTTTGACAAAAAAAAATTGGTGATTTACTTTCTACAATGATTCCTGTTTATAACTAATAAAAAAAAATCCCGGGAACTCTGATTTAATTTCTCGAAATTTCATGAAAATGTGTAAGTGGGTGGAAACATGTTAAAAAAAAAATTCTCTTTTTAACAAGATTTTCTGAAAAAAAATTTTTTTTAAATAATTTCATTCATTTCTGAATAAGTCCTGAAAGTTTCATTAAAATCCAACAATTATTTGATTTTTGCAAGAATTTCCTAATTGACGTGTGTTTTCCTCGGGAAAAGCGCAAAATAAAACAAACCTTTTTTTTAGTCTTATCGCGCTGTCGTAAAAAAAACATAATTTTTAACCAAAATTTTCTACGTGTTAGAAAGGAGTAAAAAATTTCAAAAAATATTTTAAAAATACTTTGGTCTTTCCTCTTTCATAACAACATAAACATATTGAGACAAAACTTTGTTTTCGTTGATTTATGAGTCATTTTTTATCGTGATAGGCCGCTTTTTTTACGTGACCTAGTGGACGTACCTATATATCTATATATATATATATATATATATATATATATATATATATATATATATGGGTGTGTATATATAAGGTTGGTGCAAAAATAATGACGTAATAATGTCGTTTTTGACGTTAAAAATACGTCAAAAAATGACATTACGTCATTATTTTTGCACCAACCTAATGTGTGTGTGTGTGTGTACACATGGGTGTGCATAATTATGTGTGTGGGTATATGGGTGTGTATAATTATGTATGTATGTATGTCTGTACGTACGTGTATTTGTTATTGTGTATGTGTATACGCACGTGTTTTTGAACATAAAAATATAGGTCCTTGCTAGATTAGATAATCGTTATATTTTTTGTATGTTTATATTTGATTTGTAACCTGTAGTCGATATTAATTTTGTCAAATTTTTTTAATTACACAGCGGCACTTTTAGTAAATGCTCTTCAGTTTTCGTTTCCCATGCCCCATCTTCTCCCCCACACTTTTTCTTTTCCTCTCCCTCCCTCTTCTTCTGATCTTTAAGATTAGATCGTCTATTGTGTCACCAAAAAATGTATCCTTTCTGGTTACATCTTTAATGTATTATACATCCGACAAGATTCATATTTCTCTCACTTAAACCATCTTCAACTCACCTCTCTAAAACTTCTCTGTTAAGTTTTAATCTCCCACATTCTCTTGTCTGTTACCCCTCTCTTCAGCTCTAGCATTAGTCCCACACTCTCATACTTACACTCCCTCTAAATTCTATTTTTTATTTCCGTAATTGTTTTTTCTGTTTTCTTTCTGAATTTGTAGGTCTGATTAATTGGATCGTATTTACGATTCCAATAGAATAAATTATGACCATGGAATATTAGTGTTTAAGCCTATTTTATTATATATATATATATATATATATATATATCCCGAAAATAGAGAAAATACTTGTCAGGCACTGAATAGCAGTTTGCGAAGAGCAATCGCAGCAAGGAAAGGCGAAGGGAAATCTACTATATTCGTCGATAACAGTAAATATATATCGGTAACCTGTCGGAGATACCGGGACAGGCCCTTTGTAGTCTATGGAAAGACGCTGAAATGGCGCTGTAGAACGGATAAGAACATTACTAGCAGAATCGAAGAATTGGGGTTTTATTTTGGCACAGGTCGTACATTCAGAAGTCACACGTCGGACTTCATCAAGCGAATACGGCATATTCTGAGACCTTACAAAATTCCAAAAGCGCTGTACCCCAGGATGTATTAAGGAATCGTGTATCGATTTAAGTTCCTTCAAGGAAGAAGCAGCAGCACCACATACTCTGGATAAGGTACCCGCAACTGTGTTTTCATTTCCAGGACGGTGTTTTATGTCGTATGAAAAGGGAAGAAGTTCCATTTTCCACCGTATAATTTTATCGTTTTTAATTTTTCCGCGATTAGCAGGTTTAAACATAAAAGATACGGCTTGTTGATCAGTAATAATAGTAAAATGTTTCCCGGCAAGGAGGTCTCTCCATTTACGAACGCATTCGACTATGGCATATGCTTCTTTTTCGACTATATGAAGTCGTATTTCAGAGGGGTTTAGCGGCCGAGAAAAGAATGCTTCAGGTCGCTCAGCTTGTAAAAGAGTGCCTCCAATAGCCTTTTCTGAAGCATCGGTTTCAATAGTAAATGGCAATTCATCATCAATAACTTTTACAGATGACTCGGCAATGTCTTAAGTTTTTCGAAAGAATTTATAACTATAGGAGGCATAGGGAATTGTTTATTTTCGACCAGTGGACGAATTTTGTGTGAATATTTAGGTATCCATTTCGCATAGTAAGCAAACATACCAAGACACCTTTTTAACGAATTTGAGTCGGAGGGAGGAGGCATTTGCAAAAGTGGCTTAAAACGCTCAGGATCGGGTTGGATAGTTCCGTTACAAATTTGATATCCAAGCACGTTAATAGAACAAAGTGAAAACTCTGATTTTTCCCGGTTTATGTCGAGGCAGCCTTTAAGAAACATTCCAAATTGACGTCGTGCTCCTCCTGGGTTTTACCGCAAACAGTTATATCATCTATATACGAAAAGGTTCCAGATAATTTGTTATCAGAAATGAAAGAATTCATAAATCGCTGAAAGGCAGAAACCCCGTTAGTAACCCCCATGGGTATTCTTTTAAATTGGAACAGACGATTTCCAGCTTGAAAGGCCGTATAGGGGCGATCTTCGGGGCAAATTTCAATCTGATAGTACGCTTTGGACAAGTCAATTATACTATAGATACGATACTGGGCTATTTGGTTTACGAGATCTTCAATTCGAGGCAAGGGGTAGGCATCAAGTAAGGTGAACCGATTAATAGTCTGGGAGAAATCGACTACCAATCGTTTCTTTTTATTAGGTGACGAAGTTACAACAATTTGAGCACGCCACGGAGAGTAACTTGTTTCAATGATATCATCCTCAAGCAGTTGTAGAATTTCTTTTTCAATGAACCGAGCATCCTCCGCACGGTAATTTCGGGATTTAGTAGCAATAGGTTTGCAGTCAGGGGTCAAGTTTCGGAACAACTTAACAGGAGCACAACTGATCTTGGTTAAAGCGCAGATTTTTAGAATATCCTGAGATGCACCAAAAGAAATAGTGATACTCTGGTGTAGTTTTAAGAAGGGCACTCCGAGTATAATATCCATACAGGAATCAGGAAGTACTGTAAAGTCAATTTGTTTATATTCGTAACCATTGAAGATAATGTCCTCAGTACAATTATTCAGATAGTTTGAGGGAAATGGCAGATGATGCCATGGAAATTACGGAATTCCGTTTAGAAGTAGACAGTTTCATTGTTTTAACAGTACGGGCACTGATAAAGTTATCAGAAGTACCGGTGTCTATGAGGGCAGTTAATCTCTTTCCTTTTAATTCTAAAGTTTTAGTAACTGTAGGAGACCTATCATTGTCTTTAGCATGGGCTACTATAATAGCTGAGGTAGAACGTGAAGGCGCCGGCATGGTAGAACGGCAAACTTTAGAAAAATGATCGAGTTTGCCACAGTTTCGACATCTCTTATCACGGGCAGGATAATAGCAACGATTATCCTTAAAGTGACGTTTCCCTCCACAGTTGTAGCACTTGCCACGAGCAAGGGCAGCAGACAATTGTACAGTCACACACTCCGTACGAGAATCAGTTAAGTCAGAAAGCATATTTTTAGTAATAGTAGTGGAAGTGGCCTTCTCGGCAGAATCAGTAAACACATTTTTAGTCTTAGTGGTAGTAGCAGCGGCTGATCCAATCTGAGAAGCGTATGATTCAGCACGAAAGTGAGCCTGTTCTAAGACTCTAGCACATTGAGTAGCCTCCTTGAGAGTTAGCGTATCATTTTCGCAGTCTGGCACGTATTACGGGGGACCGGAGACCACGTATAAATGCATCACGGACAGATTCATCCCTGTAAGTAGTAGCAGTAACATCTTGGAAGCAACAGTCAGCAGCAAGTCGATTCAAGGCCTGAAGGTATTGGTCTACACTCATTTTCCTGCTGCAGATGTGTAGACAACAAATGTCTAGCATGAATAACACTTGGAGACTTGTCATAAACACTTTTCAGCAATTCAACAGCATGTTCAAATCCAGAACAACCCTCGATAACATCAGCAACGGTAGCACCGATGTTTAAATAAAGGACGTCGAGTTTGTCCGGGTTTAAAGAAGCAATAGTTGATAAGTAATAATTAAAATTACTGTACCATAGTCTCCAGAGCTTGCTAGCCTGAGGGTCTGCAGAAGATATATCAAACTTGTCCAGACGAATAATCTTGTCCATGAGGAATTAAGTTCAGTAAATTGTTACATAGTAAAGAGAAGAAAGCAAGGATAGAATAACCTTTTCTTAAGGCTTTACTGAACTTAATTCACAGCAGTCAGTAATCAACAAAGGAAACAATTCAGAATGAAAAGGAAGAACGCAGCTTTTTCTTTTTTTTTTTTTTACGAAAATATAATATATATAATAAAATGTCAACGAATACTCGTTGTCACTTTCGTAAATGCTCATTGACTTTCTAATCGCAGATACAACTATAGTAACGCCGTTGAACAATACTGGTGTCCGACGCCTTCGAATAACACTCGCACTAATAGTACTTGCTCGATAATACTCGCTCGAATGGTGATCCGTATAGTGTAGAGGATAGATTAGAAATGGTGATCCGAATAGTAATAGAGGATAAATTAGAAATACAGACCATTTAGACGTCCATCAACTTCCTACTTATACGTTTCCTCTATAGTCACGTTGTCTACTTAATTCAATAATGGTATGATCTGTGTTTGCTCACTGATGATCTATGTTCAAACACAAATGTTGGCATGGACGCTTTATTCCTATATATAATTGTGTGTGTTTCACTTAATGACGAATGACGAGGCATTGCGATTAAGCTTTTTCTTGAAAAAATGTGTTCGTAGAAATGTTTCCTTTCCTAGACATAGTGTGTGAAATCTGTTCAAATGTTCTATATATCTGTTTAGTTTCGACTATTTTATTAGCCATTATCAAGGATGTTAATGTTTTTTAAGTAAAAATTATATACGTGTATCTAGATTGATGGATTTATTAGGTTGGTGCAAAAATAATGACGTAATGTCGTTTTTTTGACGTATTTTTTAACGTAAAAAAACGACATTATTACGTCATTATTTTTGCACCAACCTAATATTTTCATTTTCCAAACACAGTCATCACACTATGACCGTGTTCATATTTGATACAATTGAGTGTTGGCTTTTTAATTTTTATTATTAATTCTTGCATTATCTTTAGCCTATACTCCATCTTTAATTAAACTTGTATAAAAGGGATTTACTGCTGAAATATACACACACATTTCTGAAAAATGACAATATGAAAATATTGATGAAAACATTTTTCATAAAGAACATTTTTCCTTTTGTCTTTATTCAGTCTTTTTCATATATATATATATATATATATATATAAATCTCCTGTTTCGTTTTTGCGTGTTTATATATCTAAATATATTTACGCGTTTGTGTATTATGATGTTTGTCTTCTGTGTAACTTTCCCCTGGCCATTTGAATTCGGATCCCTTCAGTTGTATCCAAGTTGTTACGATGTTTGAATCTCCTTAAGTTAGCGTTTCCTTTAACTGAAAATTTAGATTTTCGAGTAAACAAGAAATAAAAAAATTACATGCATATTTTCCTCCGAAGAATTTTATATTTTAAAATTAACGCAGGACTAAATTTATAATTTTTAATTGTTAACTTTAGAGTAAAATTAATCAGAATGATTTCTAATTTAATCTAACATTAAAGAATTAATAAATTCTATCTAAAGATCGTTGTCGAGTTTGTTTTTTTGTTTTTTTTTTAATTATTATATACTTGTATTTTGATTGGTCATTGTAGCTCACGTCACAATGTTTCCCCACATTGAGGGGAGTTTGATTGGTGTTGAACTTTTAAAAACTCTTTATTCTGTTATCAACACCATCGCTTGACAAGGCACCAGAAGTGTTGAAACAAAACTGCTATTTTTGTAGTGATATTATTAAGATTACGAAAGATTCCTACCAAAACCTAATCAAAATATTACGGAACAGGGAAATTTCGTTTGGAACAAAGAAAAAGTGTTGAACTGTCATGCAATATAAATCCTCTTATATGCTATAGAATACTGAACAATCTCCTCACGGGTGCAGGAGTGAACTGAAGCATCAGAAATGTGGTTCTACAGAAGGATGCTGAGAATACTCTGGACCTAACATGTGAGCTTTAGAAGTTTTAGAGAATATGGAAACAAAAAGCACACTTATCCTTACCACCATAAAGATACAGTTGGCATGTCTGAAGGACATAATGAGGAAAAAGGGCTAGGAAAATTTGCTACTCACAGGGAAGATTGATATCAAGTGGGACAGCGGAAAACAGCACATAACCTAATTAGCAAGATTTACGAAATGGATGACAGTTCAGGAGAGATGGCAAAATGTCAAAATTTACCTACAAAGAGCTACAAATAACAGGAAATTGTGGAGAGCCACAATCGTCAACGCCCTGAAGAGTCGTGGCACATAGTAAATCTACTCAGCGAAGCTACTACGCACTTCTTTACCAAACTGACGAGAGTCCCGCGTCAAGAAACAAAAGACATCTAAGCCGATTAGAAGGAAAACAGATTAGACAAAAACATAAATAGTACACTCCGATAAAATCTAGACTTAGAGACGCTGCAGTCAGTTTCTACGCTCAGGTTGGTCTTATTGGCCATTTCTGTTGACTTAATGTCTCAAACACCCCAAAATAAATCTTATCCCCAAGTACAAGACCTGATGTCCAACCTTCTCTTAATCCGACCACAATTTATATCAAAACGATTTATTTACATTTATTATTTGCTTGCGTTTCTATCAATCAAACGTACAGGCATCCGTCCATGTTGTGATCAAAAGCTTTTATGAACATCGGCAATTTGTATAAGCTTTTATCAAACAATCTTAACTCTCGTTGTTACTCGGTCCTCTGAAACGACCAAAATTTAAGACTCTGTTGCATTTACATTTACATCCATATATCAATGGAGGTGTTTTGTGGTGCATTGACTATCGGCTCGAAATGGCAAACCTGAGAGTCGGTTTCGAATTCTAGTAAAGTTCTTTGCATTCACTTACGTGCAAATAACCTTGGGAAAGATTCATCTCTTCTCCCCCATCTATACGTTGAGTAGCAGGACACACTGACTCGTATAGCGTTGGTTGACAACCAGTCTACCTTCTTTTTATAAGCTTTTCACCCCAAGCAAGGCGGGAGTGCCACTAGCACGCAAGGGTTTACAGAGAGTGGGAGTAAGAGTAGAAAGGCGTGATAGGGGAAAGGATGAAGAGAAGGACGGGGAATAGATCAATGCATCTGAAGATGTCAATTGACATTGCATTGGAATTGTTGGAGATTATAGCTCTCAGGGAAGCAAGTAAGAGGAAGGGCGTTCCACAGACAGTAAGTGTGAGACATGAAGCTATTGGAGTAGAAGAGACGGCTACATTTAACTATTTCAACAGTGAAAGGGTGGGACCGAGATGCCGGCCTAGTGGTACGTTTAAATTCGTGCAGTTTGGGAACTAGCGAAAGTAGCTCGTCGGAACAGTTACCGTGAAAGTAGAGGGAGGCGACGGCACACGAGATGCCAGATCAGGGCCAACCGCAATGCATATCTGTCTCCAGATTTTGTCGAGGACCTTAAGACTAACTGCTGGGGCTCCAGACCATATATAACAGCAGTATTCCATGAAAAGAGCGAATGGTTGATTTATAGATTTGAAGAATAGACTCCGGCGAGAAAAACTTTCTGGCGCGACACAGAGAACGAACTTTCCTTGCGGTAGATGAAGCTATTGATTCAATGTAATTGTTCCATCTCGGGTCAACGGACAGTGTGAGATCAAGCAATCGCAAAGAGGTGCTCTCGTGTAGTTGAGCATCAGACATTCTAAGTTAGGGTTCTCTGTGGTGGTTAATAGAGCAATTTGGTTTTGGAGGCATTAAATTTAACTAGCCATTTCCCGCATCAGAGACCAATGGCCAGGTTAGTTTTGTCAGCAATACTAGATTTGCTATTTAGGCAGGAGAAAACAGTAGTGTTGTCTGCATAGATGCCTACTTTCGAACGAAAGAAATGGCAACCTACTGCGGGAAAATATTCTGCCTACGCATTCATCAATCACATATGGCACTAAACGTATATGCAAATGTAAGAACTATTATGGGATATACATTATTATTTTTTTTTATTATGTAAGTAATGTATGTGGGTTTGTGCCCGAGTGGTTAGAATCTCACCATGGTCGATTTGTCGAGAAGTTGACTTCTTGATAGTATCGGGCTGGAGTTGCGACCGCAGAATACAGCACATTTTCGAAAGTTCCTGAAAGCTATAACACGTGTTGACCAAAGCCTTTGACGGAACTATTCGTAGGCCGTTGATGTCTGTGTTTTTATCACGAAGTAACGTCATCATGACCGAGAGTTACAGTGTATTGGCTTGGTTCAAATTGTTGATCGTGCTCTCTCCGAGGAACTGTAGCAGAGATCAACTCAACAGAGCTTAATTAGAAACTACAGGTGGCTTCTCTGGATATTGAAAAAACAAATCTGAGTGAGCTGGTGTCTGCAACAGGGATTTGCTAGCCGCCGTAGGAAACGCTTGTGCTCGGGAAAAATGTAGTCGATGTATGTGGTCTCTGTAGTAAGTAGGTTTGCATGAGTTGGAGTTTAAGCCTAACCAGTTTTAAATTCCATTATCCTTCTCTTAGATCTGTTTACCAGCATTAGCGATCTCAGTCTGCGACATTGTCGCAATATTATGTGCTTTGAGCTCGTTCGAATGGCTACCGGTTTTGTTGAGTTAGTCTTTACATTTGCCTTCAGACTAATACACCAAAGTGTAACTGTCTCTGTTTCTTGCCATATGTCAAATTGGTGGTCTTTTCACAATGAGTAGGGATTTTTTGTAAATAATACAATGCAAGTCGTGTATTGGCTACTTTCATTGTCCCCTGTAGGGAAATTTGCCGACTACTTGTCAGTGACGTAGAGAGTGAAAGTGAGAACTTTCCTATTCGATCCTGTTGCAGGTCATCTGTTCGTTACCAAGCGAAAGGTTGTCGCTGAAGATTTTGGGAGTAAAGAAACTCTTTTCTTTAACAGGAAATCTCACGTTCTCACAGGTCAGTTCACAGATCAATAAAAAGACTCATCCACACCGTGCTTCTTCCAGCCTTTTTTTTGCGTGACATGCTATCACCTGTCAAATATATCGTATTTCAGAAATACGACATATTTTTAACAGGACATCTATATTTTCTCAATTCTTAACCTTAAGTTTTTCTCCTTTTACAAACAAAATGTTACAGGAGGATAGATGGATTCATAACTTTCCCAATGGTGTTTGTGCGAAAATTGTGGAATTTGAATTCATTACAACAGCTAGTCTTTCTGTATCAATAACCACTACACTATAAGCACATCCCTTATTGTTTTTTTATTAAACAATATAACAGGTACGAAGCCTGTGGTACAGACATCGAAAAGTGTAAAATTATATTATTCCCTAGAATCTATCTTGCATATCTATAAGTCTACTATTTGTCGATGCTTAGAATATTACTGCTGCATATGGTCAGAAGCTCCTGCTTTATATCTAGAGACCCATTATAAAACTGAAAGAAGAATCAGCAATATTATTGATTTTGGTCTCGGCTTCAGGCACTTTCCCACCAACGTAAAGTTACCTCCCTCTGCCTTTTCTATAAATATTTTCATGGTAATTTTTATGAGCTCTTCCCTATCGTGCATAGAGTATGGATTTAAGCGCTGTACTCGACTGGCGACGAGGTCACATCAATTTGAATGGACCAGCTCTAACCGTAAGTTCTATGTTAAGTTTCTTCTCTTGCACTTCTCGCTTATCGTCCTACCTTCTGGTTCTGTGCTTTCAAGTCTTCAAAAATTTAAATGCAATGTCAATTGCTATTTTGTGTCTTCCTGGTTACTAGTCTGTTTTTCTGTCTCCTTGGTAATGTTTCTGCTTTCTAATTCTCCCACAACCGATAACCCCTTGTCTCAGTGGCTCTACTGGCTTACTTGGGGTGAAATATCTTGCCTGTTTCTAATCAATGCATTCATTCTCTCTTCCGATTTACAGTTAACTGGCACAAATAAGCCAAGTAAATAATTGTGCTTTTTGAGACCCTTAAATGATTCTAAGCTTTTATCAACTGGATTAATGTCATTTGTACTTAAAAGAAAGATTAAAACAAAACTTCACATTTCTAATTAAAATAAGGGTAAATTCTGGTCTGCAATGAAGAGGTCAAAATTCCCCATAAGGAGGTTAAAATTTGCATTTAAACTTCTGTTTACTCTACCGGGAATGGAGTAGACGTCTAGATCATGATTTTCTGATGAATACCAGGAAAAAAATATCGGAGACTGACATTTGGTTCTCTACATATGGTGCCAAAAATAGATGCTGGTCAATTTAACGTATGAACGAAATGAGTTTTTAAAGTCTTTAAATATCTTCTGGACAGCATCTTGCAGATTTAAACTTTTAATATTTGGGAATTTACACTAAAAAAAAAAAGAGGCAAATTCTTTTCCGGACATATTTGTTAGTATTATTTGAAGTTAGTAGTCGGATTTTTTTGAAAAAGTGTGTCATATTTGAAAACAAGTGTCAAATTAAAACATTTATTTCAACAACATTCAAATGACTTTCGTAGAAAATAAAAAGCAGGCTCAAGTACCTAAAATCAATCTTCTTTGAACTCGAAGTTTGATCAATGTCATTATTATTCTTTTTGTGTGTGTGTGTGTGTGTGTGTGTATATATATATATATATATATATATATATATATAGTATGAAACAGACTGTCGCCTCTCGGTGTTGATCTCAGCGTTCATTTTTATATTTACATACGCTCTATACCTGATGTTGAACACTTTCAGCTATAAATAATACAGCAGGCCTTAACTCTCTCTCATATATAATATATAATAAAAAAACATATGCATATATACTTGCCCGCACATATATTTTTCTTAGGTGTTACGTAACAGTTATGGTATTGGTGAATAAAAATGATATCCCCCAACGCCGATAGTACGACTGGGAGTTTCATGCAGATAAGCCCTCTTCAGGTGCAGAATACTCACTGACCGTTAAATGTTAGGAAATTCGCTTTCTCCTGGTGTTGATTAAAAATTGTGTTAAAACTTGTTTATTTTATTACTGTTGCCTATAATATTTAAATTAATCATATTAATTATAGGTTAAGATGATGTATAGTATTTGTAACCTAGCCTTTTATTTACATAGGTAAAATTACATACACATACGTAATAATCAACTACGAGCTATAATATGGAATTATATATGCGTATAGACATTTTAGTTTTTTTATGGTTTTTGTTTTTTTTATGGTTTTTGTTTTTTTTTATGGTTTTTTTTTTATGGTTTTTGTTTTTTTTTATGGTTTTTTTTTTATGGTTTTTTTTTTTTTATGGCTTTTTGTTTTTTTTTATGCTTTTTGTTTTTTTTTATGCTTTTTTTTTTTTTTTTTTATGCTTTTTGTTTTTTTTTTATGCTTTTTTTTTTTTTTTTATGCTTTTTTTTTTTTTTTTTTATGCTTTTTTTTTTTTTTTTTTATGCTTTTTGTTTTTTTTTTTTATGCTTTTTGTTTTTTTTTTTATGCTTTTTCAAACGTTGATCTTAAATTTATGGAGCAAGTCGTACGACCTCAAGCAGCTCCTTTCGTTAACTATCTGCAGATCGAAGAAACGCGACCTCCTGAAACAATGGAATACTAGCCTTTATTCCGATTTTCTTAGTGTAGGCCTTTAGGTTCGAAGCCATAAACCCCAACGCCCCCAATGATAACTGGAGCAATAGTGGCCCGAAAAGCCCCATATTCTGACAACTTTGATCCGGATGTCAGTTTATGTTTTTAATATTTTCAATTTCTTTGATATTATGGTAACCAGGAACAGCTACGATGGGAAGAATTTTCCTTTTATTTTATTTATTTAAAAAAAAAAAGTCTTTGATGGCCTCCATAATGCAGTCTGTCTATATGTCACAATCCCATTAAGATCTTGATTCTGGTTTGTAGCGGAACCATTTCTGTTCGTCTTAAAGTTTATACTTCCTACATGATGATGATAATATTGTTGTTATTATTGTTATTATTATTATTATTATTATTCTACTAATAATAATACAGGATGTCTGAGCGAGCGTTCGCATCGTATTCTCACCCTTGTTGATCTTATCAATGCATTTACGCACATGTATTCTTCGTTAATTCACCTGGGACAACCTGCGTTCCAGCTGAAGATAATTCGAAAGTTGAACATCAAAGATTTTTGCAGATTCTTATTTTTTCCGCGAGTTAAACTAAAAAATACGGCTTAATATATTCAGAACATAAAAAGGAGTGCATCGCCTCTTATTACGAGTTCCAAAAGAAAAAAAGGAAGATAGAGAATTTCGCCATGAAGCGCGTAAGGTGAAGGGTGCTTACAGGTCTGCTAAAAGCATGCGCATAGACCATCCGGCAGATTCATTTTAATAAATAACTTCTGTCAGTCTAGCACACGTCACACGTTTATTTTCACCGGGTGAGGATGGAACGCACTACATTATTAGTTGCTAGATTAGCTTACTAAATATGACAAATTATCAATTATAATGCATATTTCAGACTGTTGTCCTCATCTTTGCAGTCATATTTGCGACGTTTCGGGCGTTGTATGCTCTGTTCTAGTAGATAAAAGCGTTGGTTTTAAAGTAATCCAATGACTATATTCAAGAGTTGTAAGTTCAATACCTGGCAACAGCAGAGGTGAATAAAAACTTGAAGAGTTGAATTAATAAAGGAAAAAAATTGAAAATGAAACTACCCGGAAGAGGCATAGCACGTGGAAATAGAACAATCTACTCCGGTGGACGAAATCAGGGTTCGGTTCGAAATTCGAATCACCTGAAGAAGGCCGGAGCGTACAACGTGAATATGACATCAAAGATGAAGACAAAAGTTCGAACAATGTAAATAGTTAGAATACCCTATCTTAGAAATATAAGCAGCCAACATTTTGAGGGTTTACGAAAATTTCAGAAATATTTTTAAGGAAGTGGAATGTAAACAAAATCATATCCACGCGTAAAGTTGTGTTTAAAATGCACTTTGCTTAAAATTTTAATTTCATTGTTTCATTTATGTGCAAGTAATCTGCAACCCAAATAGTCGGCATATTTTAACTCGAGGGAAAAGACGTAAACAGTTTTTAAAGATAACTATCTTAAATATAACTTTAAAAAGCGGATAAATGTTGAAATTCTCAAGAGAATGGATAATTCCTCTCAAGTGTTCAAAGAGGATCATTGATAAGTTTTAAAATATTCAAATCAAAGAGAATCATTGGTCAAAAACAATGGAAAACAGTTTAAAATTAAACTTCATCTCTCGTCTCAAAAGAAATTTACTGACACAGTTAAATGGCCAAACTAAGTTACGCCATGTAATTTCAAGAAGCATAGGAAGTCTTTCTGCTTTTACAAATTCGGCTGAAATAATGAAGACAAATGTGGGTGAGATTCTAAAACCATGAAGCGAAAGGCGGGACGTGCTACAGATAGAATGTTGAATCTGTTGTATAAGAAAGTGTTGGTAGAGACAGCATCAACATTTAAGAGCTAGCCAAACGCTGAGTCCGGTTATACTCTGCGTCGACGTTGTTCCTTGACATGGTTAACCGTTTCTGATCTAGGTGGAGGCAAGTTACTTGATCCTGCAGTCCAGTCGATAAGTTAGTCGCTTAAGAGAAATTATACCATTTATTTATTTTTAGTTTTTCTGCTGTTCTGTTTTCATTGCTGTTTTGGTGCCAAAAACAGATAATGAACAATTTAACGTATGAACGTAATGAGTAAGCTTAAATATCTTCGGAGAGGTTCTTTTTTTTTTTTTTTTTTTTTTTTTTTTAACATTTTGCAGATTGAAACTTTTAATATATGAGAATTTACATTAAAAGGAAGGTAAATTCTGTTTAAGGCATTTTCGTTAGAATTATTTGAAGATAGTGGTGGGGTTTTGGGAAGAATGTCATGGTTAAAAACGTCATTTTTGTAAATGTCTTCTGCTTTTTCAAATTATATATATATATATATATATATATATATATATATATGAAAGATGCAGGGTGGTAATAAAAATACTAATAATCAAAAAGCGAAGTATTGAAGCAGGCGGTAATTAAACGACCATTGTTTACCATAGCAATTTGTTATTAACCGAAACTATTTTAATACATTTCCGGACTGCTGATTAATTGCTTTGTCTTAATTGTTATTGTAAGATATATATATACTGTTTGAAAATACACATAAGAATTTTTATTTATTTTCATTAACGTGCCCTTTTAGCCAACACTTCGTTAGAAAGACTTTTGACAAGAACAACGAAATGAAGAATTTACACAGGGAAGAAAAGTGGGGAAAAACAATGGAAAATTTGAGCTGGGCGATTTTCGAAAAAGAGATTGAGGGAGCGGATAAAGTGCTCCTTCGGTTTGCAGAGATGGTTGATGTAACTTGATATGCATCGTTTCCAGAAGACATAAATGGTGAGCAGACCGGGCTCTGTGAAACTGAAAAAAAATTTGTTCACATATTTATTAGCACTTAGTTGTCAAGTAATTGCTGGCCAGTAGCCAACTCGTGCGCAGATGGAGATACTCTCACAGACTGAGTCGAATTACCTAAATAAGACAAACCATCTTTAACGAAAGAAGAAAACACCGAATTAGCTCCAACAAAATGACACGCGACCGGGCAGTAGAAACATCTGTTGTGACACAAGCCGGTACTCTGTCAGCCAGTGTTTGACTCTTCCATCCAAACACGGTAATTTTAGGTACTCTGTCAGCCAGTGTTTGACTCTTCCATCCAAACACGGTAATTTTAGGTACTCTGTCAGCCAGTGTTTGACTCTTCCATCCAAACACGGAAATTTTAGGTACTCTGTCAGCCAGTGTTTGACTCTTCCAACCAAACACGGTAATTTTAGGTACTCTGTCAGCCAGTGTTTGACTCTTCCATCCAAACACGGTAATTTTAAATAAAATCAAGCACTGATTGGAACCAAAAACTACCGGTTCTTTTAACGCGTTTTTGACATTAATATGATAACCGTTGTCACGAAAAACACAAATGTTCTCCAGTTCTTGATCGAATCTACACGATAAAAAAACTTCGACCGTCCTGGATATGAACTACATCCACATAGTTAAGTTTAAGATGATAAACCACGTCCAACAGCAAGGACTCGGATCAGGATGTTTTGAGCGGTGTAGAACCACCTCTTAATTGCTGGTGTTCCCAGGTCCACCCTGATCCGGGATGGTAGCACCATCCCAGCTATGGGCAAATAGTTGACACGCAAACCGAGGTAAAAGGCATTATGAACTTGTGTAAAAATTGGTTTTAATATCAGAAATACTTTGTAAAAAAAATTATTACCAGATAAATTTTTGAAGGGAAAAAAATATTACCAGTAATGTTTTTGAAGGGAAAAAAAATATTACCAGTAATGTTTTTGAAGGGAAAAAAAATATTACCAGCAATACGTTTTTGAAGGGAAAAAAAAATATTACCAGCAATACGTTTTTGAAGGGAAAAAAAATATTACCAGCAATACGTTTTTGAAAAATAATATCAGCTATACATTTTTGAGGAAAAAAATATTACCAAAAATAGATTTTTGATAAAACAAAATATTACCAGCTATAAAAATTTTGTCGGCATTAAATAACCTATTGAAGTTGATTTGCCGTAAACAAAACCAAATCGAATCGACGGGGTAAACAAAACCTCTTCTTGATCGAATCTACGGGATAAACAAGGTAGAGATCAGCCTGATCTTACGAGACTTGGTAACAGGAGAATTCCAGTTGGTGTATGGACCTGTGAATGTAGGCTTCCGATAAACATTGGTAATAAACAAACTACCTTTGCGTTCAAGCAGTACATTTTCCACTTTTATGGTAAATTGAAGAGATGGATAAAGGGAATTGGTTATTGAACGGCTCCAGCATCGTTGTTTGCTAATACTGGACCAAGGGGACTGCCCATTGAAACCCCATCGATTTGCGCAGACATGTTATTGTTAAAGCTAAATTACACCTCACTGTTGCTAAACGCATAAATTTAAAAAAAAAATTAAGGCGGAACCCAGGTGACCATTATAAAGAAAGTCAGTACAGATTTTGAAGATATCCCGAGGGGAAACGTTTGTATACAAACGGACAATATCAAAGGGCGCCATGAGTTTCTTTTCAGAACACAAATCAGTGTCTCTGATGAAACTAGAAAACCGAAATTAGTCAGAAACGATATGAGTAGAAAACTGATCGGAAACTGGCTGAAGTAATTCAGTCAATAATTTGACCAACTGATGTTGTACGGATCCTACCATAGACAAAATAGTTGTAAGGGGCAAATTGTCTTTATGCCCCTTTGGGTAAGCCGTACATGAATGGACGTTGGAATCCTACAGGTCTAATACGATCAACATTTTGGAAATGTTCCTCTTATATACAAAGAGTAACCATCTCTGTACTCTCACTTTTATTTTGTTGGTATCGTCGCAGGAAATAGCAGGACCAATTTTCCGGAATTTTAAGAAATCATGTAAAATGACTTCCATTTCATCGATGTAGTCATTGACTATTCAGAATAACCACCCCCAGAGCCTTTATCAGGCTTAGCAATATAGATATCTGTTCTGGTTTTTAACGACTTTATATTCTGGAAGTCGACCACTCTGTCAAGCGACATAATCTTGGTCGGCAAGGTGCGACGGATAGTCCCAGGATAATTCGAATAATCTTGTTTTTCGAGAGGGAAAGAGATTGGCTTCATGCAGGTTTCACTGAGAGAACAAAAGTTTAAACTCATCGAAAATTTGCTTTTTATTTACTCCAGAGGATGGGAATGCAAAAATCTAACTCTCTCTAAAGAACGACATCCCATTTCTGTGAAAGTGACTTTGGAGAAATTGAATATATGTTTATTTAAATCTCTATTTTCAGTATCGCATATTTTTGAGGCGGAGAATTGAGATAACTTTTTTTAATTTTTTTTTTTTTTTTTTTTTTTTTTTTCCTTTTTACTTCATTCACTCTTGAAATTATATCGATTCGTTGCAAAATAGCGCGAGAAACGAAAAAAAAAAAAAAAAAAAGATAATTTGTGTCTAATCTCGGCTAGGGACGAGCGATCCAAACGCAAACTAGAGGAAGAAACATCAAATAATTTACTTAACTCATACTTTATAAAAGCGCATTCGGCTAGATAACAGGACCCTATTTTAATTATGATTAACCTGCGCTTGATAAACGAAGGGGCAACACTACATGACAAAGTAGACTGAAGAAACAACCTATTGGCTCTAAGGGAATTAACCTTGTGCCAGAATCGAACGACGCGGTTGCCTTCGTCAATAGTACTTCTGTGGTATGCTACACCGAAATTATTTGAACAAAGACTTGACACCACTGAATATAAATACACTTTTGAAAATAGACAAAGGTATTTTTATTTATTTTACTTTAGGAATCCTTTCAGCCAACATTTTGTCAGAATGAAAACGTTTGCACGTCTTTTGATGAGAACAAAGAAATAAACAATCACAGAGCGAAAAGGAAAAAAAAAGAAATGGAAAGTTGAGGGGGAACTTTTGAAACAACGATTAAAATAAATTTATTGTAAAATGATTTAGGAATAAAAATATCAATTCCAAATGAGTATAAAATAGGAAAATATTACTCACAGGCCTCCTAAGAGATTTAGGGAGAAGATAAAATGCTACGTCTATTTGCAGAGAAGTTTGATGATATTCACTAACCGCCCTACGCAGTCCGATGAGCCACAAGGCCTAGTTTATTGTGGGGTATCAGATCCCGTAGGCTCGGGCAAAAAATTCACCGTATACCCCATAAAAACGGGGTCGGGTAGCTGTCTACCATCCCAGACGAGACTTCCCTTTGACATAGCCTCGTCTGGGTTCCTCTCTACACAGAGGCAGATATTAGGTTGGTGCAAAAAATAATGACGTAATAATGTCGTTTTTTAACGTTAAAAAATACGTCAAAAAACATTATTGCGTAATTATTTTTGCACCAACCTGATAGTTCGACAAGCACACCTCCAAAGTAATTCGGGTAGTAATGCAGAGATGTTTGCAACTTAATATGAACTCTGCTTCCAGGAGACGTAAATGGTGTGCAGACCAAACTCTATACGAAATTGTGTAAGAGTTGCTCACATATTTATTAGCACAGTCTGGGTGATCAGGGAAGTGTTGGCCAAATAGCCTTAAGGAAAATAAATAATAATTTTGTGTATTTTAAAAACTGTATAAATGTTTTGTGGTATAGTGCGTGCTCACACACACACACATATATATATATATATATATATATATATATATATATATATATATAAAGAATAATTATAAGAACACAAAATGTAAATAAAAAAAATTAACTGCAGTACCTTGTCAGCCATTTTTAACGAACCCTGTGTTTATATATATATATATATATATATATATATATTCATATCACAGAACAGTTTTAGGAAAATCTGAGAAACCTTAATGTATTTTTTCATATTTAAATTAATTTTTTATAAAACACTAGCAGTAGAGCCGGGCGTTGCCCGGGGATGTAACAGTAAGAGATAGATCAAGTACCGACCATCATAAAGACTGAAAAATAAAATCGACAAAGATTATTGTTTAAGGTTGACGGACACGCATGTCTTAATTAGTTTTATTTTTTTGTTTTGTTTGTTTTTGTTTTTTTGTTTTGTTTGTTTTTGTTTTTTTGTTTTGTTTTTTTTTTGTTTTTTTTACGAATTGGTCAAACTCAAACAAAAACATTTTCAATCGTTAAGAGTCTACCGATTGAATAGAATTTTATTATAAACAATTGTCTTGTAAATGGAATTTTAAAGCATTCTGAATGTAAAAATAAAGAAAAAAGTGTGCAAGAGAATAAGAAACACTCCCTGCCAAAAAAAGTGAAGTTTTGTTGAAATAGATTGAAAAAGTAGGAAATCCGATCCCATATATAAACGAACACACACAAAACCTGGGTTTTTAATAAGTATAACTCGATATCAGTTGTCCCCTTTCATTAATACCTCTTAATAGTGTTTTCAAATTGACTTCATACAAAAACAATTGTTTTTCCAGTTTTTGGCGCTGTCAGAACCACCGCAAGGTAATTTTACGTAGTCCTGTGAAGTTTTGTTGAAATCGGTTGAAAAATGTAGGAAATCCGATCCAATATATAAACGTACACACACACACACACACACACACACACACTCACAGCCTAGCCGAAGAACAAAAATATAGTAAATGAAATCTTATAGACTATATACCTACACACACATTAAAAAAAAATCAGTTTCAAGTTTCAATGTCCCTTCTCCTTCAATGTTCAGCGTGAACATCAATTTAACCCGATGAAGCTCTAAATGACAAAACGCGTCACACGAAAAATATTTTCCATTTTGATAGAGATTTTCCTAACACACACTATATATATATATATATATATATATATATATATATATATATATATATATATATAATGTGTGTGTGTGTGAACACCCTCGTCGTTTTCGAAGCCCAACTTGTCTGTTATTTCGAAGACTTCAGTCCAGGGAAACTACGATCGCAATAGAAATATCTCCATACTTCCAATATCTCATTTTGAAAACAGATTGATAGATATTTGTCTTA
Source organism: Acanthosepion lycidas (assembly GCA_963932145.1). Taxonomy (NCBI): domain Eukaryota; kingdom Metazoa; phylum Mollusca; class Cephalopoda; order Sepiida; family Sepiidae; genus Acanthosepion; species Acanthosepion lycidas. The sequence goes on along the minus strand of OZ010580.1, from coordinate 72,836,353 downwards.
GAGATGACAGTGCGAAGACGCCACTGAAGGAAGACATCAAGCTGGCGAATGTCGTTCCAGTATTGGGGTCTAGCATTCGGTGCTATAAAGGAAAGTTTAATTACTACAGCTCCGGATATGTTTAGCTTGGTTTTCAAGGAAATTCGTCTATATAATTTACCATTGTCCATCTTTCTTTCTTTTTCTACGGACGAGTCATTATGAAATACCTGTTCCTGTCAGATCACCGAAATTAAACTCGGCAATTTTATGGCATAGAAACAGCTGAAGCCAAGGATACTGTTCTGCATAAGCCAACCGAAGCGAGTTTTGAATAATATGCTGAAGCGTAACATATATACATGCATGCATACATATATGTAAATCCTGTAAACGACATTGAGAGATATGGAACCAACCGAAACTTGAAAATCTTAAGATTATAGGGATCGAGAAATATTCTTCCTTATTAATGGAATACGGGGGAAATGAGGACGATTCGTTCCAATGTACGTGGCATGACGGATCTTTGCTGTGAATGTCGGAACTGGTTGAATTTAGAACGTCAGAACATTTGCCATGGAAATAGCGTTAGCATCGAAAGAAGACCGCGACGTTATGTCTCTATGAAAAGGGTTGTAGCGTGAAAAATTATTCACCATCCACCTAGACACTTCTAACATAGATTGGCAAGTGAGGAGTCGGCAACACCAGCTTGGATATGGCAGCAATACTAAATTTAAGGTCTAATCTGGCTCTTGTAAAGAAAGAGTATAGTAGGAAGAATCAGGTACTTACTGGTGTGGTACAGGGAACCGGCAATTTTTCCAGCATCTCTACCGATGGATCATATGTAAGTGTTCCACTTGAGGTTGGAAGTGAGCAGCCCGAGTCCAAATATGCATTCTAATCAAGGAGTTTCCTTAATCCATCGGTGATATATACCACACATGGATTATAAGGTGTTAACGTTTCTATATTAATTCTTACCAAATTCAGTAGCGACACTCCTACTTACTCGACTTTACCCGCGTCCCTTGTGGCGTATGACATGAGAAGACGACCTTAATAAGGAATTAAGTATCACGTCACTCTACAGCCTGGGTATTGTGAGATACCAAAATTGAAACGTAATTTCCCACATGAAGCTTTGAGCCGCGCGCACACAACCACACACACACACACACACGTGTGTGTGTGTATATATAAATACAAGGTATAAAAACACCTTGTGTGTCGTATTCAATGAAATGTACACACACACACACACACACACATATATATATTACATAATCATTTGTTAGGAATACAATAAAATAGAAAAGTGTATGTGTACTAACGTTTTCCCCTACTAATATGTGTGTGTATATATATATATATATATATATATATATATATATATATATATATATATGCACACACACAGGTAGGAAACAAATATTCGTTCACATACAAATTTCTAACTTAATTCCTACTAATAAACATACTTTTTATACTTATTATAAAGCATTTTAAACTCGCACTTCCAATTGGAAAATATAAAATGAGATAAAACACTAATAACAGGACTGTAGGTCCTTCTTTTATAATATTCTATGTATCCATAAATATACATCTATACACAAAAATATACATATATACACCCACGTTTGCGTGCATGCAAAAAACATCAAAATCCATACAGAATTACCTTAATATATCTATATTCTACCATATTATATATATGAACTCACAACTACTTATACTTATACTCGTATACATACACTATCTATGGAACGACATACATGTACACATCTATATATACACACCAATACCCAGACATACATATATAGAAATTATAAAAAATTGTATACATACACATCCACACATATACATGTACCCACATACTCACACATACACATATATACACCCATATGTACATAAAACTACATATAAAAAACAAAAAAAACAGATCATCTATATACATACAAGTATATATACATACATATCCATAACCATACCCATCCACTCCAAAAATGTGCCCACAATACACAAAATTAACACATACATGACTATCTTTCCATTTAAATGCATATACATATCAAAAGTCGTATCAATGTTCAAGTTCAGTTATATATGATATATACAGTTGTGTTCGCACTTGTCTGCATAGCAACATTTCCAAAAACAAAAAAAACAAGATCATGTAATATTAGTCTTCCTATAATTCCTAAATATATTTAGTTAGATTTAGGTTGTTCTTATGTCGGCATTTAAAAATTAGTTCATTATGCTTGTTTAGTAATACATCCGGATCTTTGTTTTATTATGATTTTTTCTTTTAAGCATAAGTCGCATCTGTCACTGAAATTTATTGGAGTTCTGGCTCTCGAGATTATCTTCCACTTTATTTGTGGGTTTAAGCCACTATCCAACAACTCCCAATAATGCTTTGACAGTGCCGTTTGGTTCTTTTTACATTTATCTTTGAAGGACTGGCGATGGTTATAAAGATGATGCATCCAACTTCCCGCCGATATTCCTATGTAAATCCTTTTCTGCTCAAAATTCTCTTTGGGGAAAATTGTTGCCTCATAAATTACATTTTCCGCCATGCATATCCCTTGAATTGGGCAATCTGATCCCGTCCTGCAATTACATGTTGATGTTTTCATTTGGGTTGCATTACGATCCATTTGCATTGACTTGTCATGAAACTCTCAGAATTTTACTACTATGTCAGCTAATAATTTTTTCAATATTGTTCATGCAAGAGTGTTTTTTTTTATTAATTTTATGAATATATATATATATATATATATATATATATATATCGAAATAAAAGTAGAAAAGTTAATATTACGAGACATATTAAAAAAAACGGGTGAAGCAACCGGTTGCTTCACCCGTTTTTTTTTTTTTTTTTTTTATGTCTCGTATTATTAACTTTTATACTTTTATTTCGATCATTAAATTTTGTACTTACAATATATATATATATATATATATATATATATATATATATATATATATAAAAAGCCATTTGGTATCCATTTTTATACAACACAACTGATAAAATTGTAGCAAAGGAAAGTAGGTAACTAGAAAAAAATAGGATATTACTCTCTATGGAATAAGCAACTGGAAGACGATATCAGTCGCTTAAGTCAGGTTTGTAATGTTTCGTCTTAGTTAATAATGTTTGAGGATTGCTCCCCATGTTCAAGGTGCAATGGATAAATAGTCGTCTAAATTACGCAAAAAAATGAAAATAACACTGACATAAGAACATTATGAAATGCTAATGATTAAATTTTTTAAATAAAATCGCCATTGACTTCAAGCACGGCTTCTACACGTCTTTGGAATCTCCTCCAACTTTTCTGGGCGGCCTTCTTGTTTAAATTAATGAATGCTCCCATAATAGTTGTTTTCAGTTCATCTTTGGTGTTACAATAAGTTTTGTTTGTCTCTTGCTCAACTGCTCCCCACACATAATCATAAAGGTGGTGGTAGTCTGGGGAGTTAGGTGGTCAGATGTAAAAGATTGTGGTTGTAGAAATTGCCTGACATCCATGACTGGTTTCTCCCGTTTCTGTTTCATGGTGCAGAGTCCTTTTGTCAGACATAGGGTCTTCCAGCAGTCACCCTCTTGGCCCAGGGTAGCACTACCTCCTCAAAACACTTGATATAGGGCTCCGTGTTGTCTGACGCCCCGTGGGAAGATGACTGGAGGCATAACGTCACCATCACTAGCGATCATCCCAAGGACCTTCCTAATCACTATTAGACTCATCCAACTCTTTTCGAATCCTTTGACACCGAAACACTGAAATGTTTGTATTTGAGCTTCCGGTGCAAATGCCAAGCAGTCGTTTCCAAATTTCTGGCTGAGTGAATTGTGTCATGGTGCTCTTTTTCTTACAAACGTTGCCCAACTGACTCTACCATATTCTGCAATCGACAAAATAAAAACAAACGCGCTTGCCCGAAATTAAAATCATAAGATTGCAACAATTTGTACATCGCACCCTGTAGTTTTAAATTATCTGAGTGCACGGTGAGTGGGCGGGCGATAAGCTTTGCGTTATTAAGGACTACTTCGTTTTGGCCGAATTGCTAGAATGTTCACTTTCTGACCATTCGACCCAGGTTCGAATCTCACCATGCTCGATTTGTAAGGAAGTTTACGTCTTAACGCCATCGGTCTGGGGGAGACGATCACACCTTGTGGTACGTTTGGAAAGTCCCTGAAAACCATATCACGGTTCACCCAAGCCTTGTGAGTGAAATTGGCTAGACGGAACTCTATGGAGAGTCATCGATTGTTGTGCTATCACGATGTCGCAATTCACTGTGACTGAGGCTTTGAGCTGTATTCAGGCTGTTAATCACGCTAGATAACGCGCTCTCTTCCAGAAACTGTAACGAAGGTCCTCTCAGAATACTTGCTTATAAACCATAGGTGGGCTCTGTTGGTACTGAACGAACACACATTTACCTGAGCGGGTGGCTGCAACACGGATTGGCTAGCCATCCTAGTAGACGGGCATCCTCGGATACGAGTATCCAGTCAGTATTCTGTCGGGGTTTTGACTCAACAAGTAATTTTTCCAACGTTTTTTTACGGTTGAAACCTTCAAATTACTCCATCGTGAAACTATGTACTTCATAAGAGAATGGTGCCCTTACTGGAAACATTCTTGGAACTGCTCCACTGGAAAGCCCTCTGGATGTCAGTAAATCATTCTCATTTCAGGACCAAACTTGGAAATATCCAAAAATCATGGGTGGAGAGCTTTGTTTGGGAAATAAGGCTCGTTTTTCTAATGCATATCTAAGCCAGTAACTTGCTAACATCTAAAGCACTCAGCGCATGAACGTTGGCAACTCACTTGTTAGTTCCATGTCTGTGTCTTTTCCTCCGAACAGATTCTCGTAAAATTTCAGCACTTCCAAATAAACATTTGCGTTTGTTCTAGGCGTTTTTGGCTGAGGACTATTTCCATCATATACTTCTCGCCCCTTTCTTTCACCCTTTTTGTCACTCAAAATATTTTATTTCTTTTTAGTATGCTCATTATAAGCCATTTTATTAATATGACTAACGTTTCACAAGTTATTTTACCAGTCTTCATATATAAAATCTGGTGTTAATCCGCTGCTTCATATTACTTTCACCAATAGTATATCATGAACACGCAAAACTTTCTCTACTGCTCAGCCAAAAAAGACTCCTCTGGTTTATGTTTCAAGGTGGCGAAAATTGGAACATTATGGATGTCCTGGAACGACACTGTTTGCTTGAGTGATAAAAGCAATAAGCAATAATTCCGGAAATTAAATTGTCACAACTCGTATCCCTGATAAGGGCTAGAAAATGACATGATGGATTAATACTCTCGTTTGTATAACTCTAGTTATTTAACAGTAAACGTGTTGGCTATCACTGTAGTTAACCTGTACATATAGGAGGTCTTAAAACTCAAAGATCGAGTGCAAATCAGTCGAAAACAAACTCAATCAGGCAAAGAAATACTTCGCTTCTTGTCATCAAAATCAACAAATTCATTAATCAGTCGCTACGTTGGTTCTTTTTTTTTTCTTCCTCTTTTTTTGAGTTTTTCTCTTTATCATCATCATTATTATTAGCACTTAGAGAAGATCGCGATTTAAGAAAAAAACTGTTCAACAACATTTCAACAGTATGTCGTTGAATGTTAAACCCTGTCTTAAACCGTGTTGAAAAATATGTACGCCAATTATTTTGTTCATATTATTATTTCTAATCTATGGAAAATTTCACGATTTTCCTATTTGAAATTTCTGAATTCTTAAAGATTGAATAAGCTCATGGCGAGTTCTAAGATAATAAAAAAACACATCGTTAAATATTTGAGCTTAAAAACTTTACAAAATATTGCAATAACAATCATAAATATGATCTTTTATGTTGGTCTTTATTTTAAGAATTCAAAATATTTGAAATTGGCAACTAAAACAGCCACTAAATACTTCTCTCTCTTTCTTTCATTCATTCATTTTCTCACTGAAACGAAATTAGTGTATTTTCCCCTCTTTCCACGGGAAGAAAATGGAATAGTTCATTATTTATGACGTAATGACAAGAGACGTTTAACACTTCTATCTTTTCTTTCTTTCATTTTCTCCCTGAAACCAAGTAGTGTACTTTCCCTTTTTTCCACGCGATAAAACGGAATAGTCTATTATTTATGATGTATTGGCAGGAAGTAATGGTCGTGCGACCTTACAAAAGGATGGACAGACACAATTATATAGGATAGTGTAATCTATATATAAAATACTGTGACTTCCGTTAGTCTGTCCAGAAAAATTAAAAGTTTTATTATTTAATATGCAAAATACCCCCACTATTATCATAGTGAGTTTTATGGCAATCTGTAGAAATTCCCCTATCACATTGTTGAATATTTGATCTTAACAACTTTAACAAAATATTGCAATAACAATCATAAATATGAATGTTGGTCTTTATTTTAAGAAGTAAGGGGGTACAAATAAAAAGATTTGAAATTTACAACTTTTTCCATTTCACTGAAACATGTTAAACACTTCTGTCTTTCACATTCTGCCTGAAACCAAATAGCGTCTTTGTTGTCTTTTAACGCGGTGAAAATGGAATAGTCCATTATATATGAGGTATTAACAGGTGACGTTAAACAATTCTAGCTTTCTTTCCCTGAAACCAAGTAATATCTGCCTTGTCTTTCCACGCGATCAATACGGTATTAGCACGGCGTGGTAGTCGTGCGAGCTAACGAAGGGAGAAGCACATATTATTATTATTATTATTATTAGTTCCTTTGATTTTTGTAATGTAATAATATACTCTTGAACCAGGGGGCACAGTGGGGTAATGGATAGCGGCTCGGATTGAGCACAGTTCGAATCCATTACGTTCATGCTAATACACTTGGTAAACATAAGAATCCTCTTCTTGTCCCCCCCTGTCACCTATGGGTAAATAGCAGGACAGACCGGGTTCTATATTCTTGGATGGCCTACCCGAGAAAGAAATGGCAACCTACTGCTGGAAAAAAAATCTTCCTCGTCAGTCATGTATCGTATGATCCATGATCGCATAAGCGGATATCATGCATGTCACATAACTGACTCTCGAGTCCCAACAAGAGATTTAATGTCACAAATGGATTCATCACATTTTTCACTTCACATTATTGAATATTTTTAAAGCTTTCGTAGGGTGTGAGCTTTCATTATAATAACATCATTTTGCATTTATTTAAAGCATAGACTATCGGTGATCACTTCAAGGAGTCTATCACAATCATTTCCAATCAGACCCAGAGTCCCAAGAGCTTAGGGCCACATAACATTGAAACATTGGCTCCAGTACGATCACCAAAGTTAAGCAACTCTGAGCCTTGTCAGTACCTATCAGGTCATCCCATAATTTCTGTCCGAATTTTGAATAAAGAAAACAAGTGACCAAATGTTACATTTAATTACAGATTCATTTAATTAGAGATTCAATCAACAATGTATTTTCTCTGATTATCTATGACTTCCTTCCATCTATTAACAAGCTTACTAATTCCATTACTGTAAAATTCTTTTGGCTTTGATTCGAAGAACACACCAATGTCAGTTTTAACCTCTTCCTGTGTTACAAAAGCTGTTTCTTCCAAATGATTCTGTAAGCTACGAAACAAATGGTAGTCTGAAGGAGCAAGATCGGGAGAATAAGGTGGATGAGGAATTTTCTCCCAACCAAGTTCTTCGATCTTTTGAGACGTGATTCTTGCTGTGTGGAGTCGCGCATTGTCCTGATGAAACAGCACCTCTTTTCGATTCACTAGAGCAGGTCTTTTTTCCTCAAAGCTTGGTTCAAACGCTCTAATTGCTGACAGTATATTTGAGCATTAATTGTTGCATTAGGTGGTAAGAATTCAAAGTGGATTATTCCTTTGCGATCCCACCAGATTGAAAGAAGAACCTTTTGCCCATGAAGTTCCCTTCTCGGCTGTGGCTGGGGTCCTTCCCCTTTACCAAGCCACTGTCTACGAACCTTAACATTTCGATAAAAGATCCATTTTTCGTCGCCAGTCACAAGTCTATCCAAAAAAGGTGAAACAAGTTTAGGAACTTTTCCAAGTTGTTGAAGATGACGATGAACAGTTGTACGGTTTGAACTGAGAACCACTGCCGATTCCTCAACTGATAAAGCAGGATTTTCTTCAAGGGCTGCTTCAAGAAGCTTTTCAACAAACTCAACTGGACGTCCGGTTCGATCTTCATCTTCAAGGGTTAAATCTCCACCTCTGAATTTTGCAAACCATCTTCTGCAAGTTCTTTCATTCAAACATTCCTCTCCATAAACTGAGTGAATGTTTCTAGCCGCTTCGGCTGCTGAGTTTCCTTTCTTGAACTCATAAAGCATTATGTGCCTCAAATGATTCTTGGGTATTTCCATGTTAGCAGGGTTTTAATCAAACAAAATTTAATTTTATTGTCCTCTGAAATAAAATTTGATCAGTTTAAATGCATCTAAACATAAAAATAATGTTCAGCTCCATTAGACATTATAAAATACTATTTAAATTTCGTTCATTTTAACAAAGTTAAAATTCGGACAGAGCTTATGGGATGACCTGATATATGGATGAGCGCTTCGGAACAATATGTGCTGTTAGATTAGATGTACGGTTGATGTAATGGATAAATTAATAATCTGTTAACCGGAGCGCAGAGTTCAAATTCCCATTGGGTTCGTTATATTCACTTACGCACAAAATACCTTTCTCGCTCCCAGCTATGGGTTAATTAGTATCACGGAACTATTATTATATCCTCCCCCCCCAAAAAAAAAAATCTTGCAAAGAATATTTTCTGGTTTTAAATAACCTGCAAATGGTTAAGATGTAGAAAACGAATCAATCAAAATCTTATTCTTAGTCTTAGTCTTATTATTCTTAGTCTTATTATTCTTAGTCTTATTATTCTTAGTCTTCTTAGTCTTAGTCTTCTTAGTCTTAGTCTTCTTAGTCTTAGTCTTCTTAGTCTTAGTCTTCTTAGTCTTAGTCTTCTTAGTCTTAGTCTTCTTAGTCTTAGTCTTCTTAGTCTTAGTCTTCTTAGTCTTAGTCTTCTTAGTCTTAGTCTTCTTAGTCTTAGTCTTCTTAGTCTTAGTCTTCTTAGTCTTAGTCTTCTTAGTCTTAGTCTTAGTCTTCTTAGTCTTAGTCTTCTTAGTCTTCTTAGTCTTCTTCTTCTTAGTCTTCTTAGTCTTCTTCTTCTTAGTCTTCTTAGTCTTCTTCTTCTTAGTCTTCTTAGTCTTCTTCTTCTTAGTCTTCTTAGTCTTCTTCTTCTTAGTCTTCTTCTTCTTAGTCTTCTTAGTCTTCTTCTTCTTAGTCTTCTTCTTCTTAGTCTTCTTCTTCTTAGTCTTCTTCTTAGTCTTCTTCTTAGTCTTCTTCTTAGTCTTCTTCTTAGTCTTCTTCTTAGTCTTCTTCTTAGTCTTCTTCTTAGTCTTCTTCTTAGTCTTCTTCTTAGTCTTCGTCTTCTTATTCGTCTTCTTATTCGTCTTCTTATTCGTCTTATTAGTCTTCTTATTCGTCTTATTAGTCTTCTTATTCGTCTTATTAGTCTTCTTATTCGTCTTATTAGTCTTCTTATTCGTCTTATTAGTCTTCTTATTCTTATTATTCTTACATTGAACATTAATGCTTTCTCTTTCTTTTCTCCATCACTTCTACTTGTCAGTGTCTCTGGATCTGGTCTTAAATGCCAGAAATAACTCAGCATAGTTGTAGCAATTAAGAAGTGGTTCCGTAGTGAGTGCCTACTCCTTTCACAGAAGACTGATAAAAGGTATCCGCGCGTCTGTGAAATTTTCTTTTGACCAATGAAAACCTTGCCTTCACAGAGATTGGCCTGCGATCTGAGAAGAAAACGGAAATAAATTCACGAGAATTTTTGGACAGTGCTTTCACAGAAATTAGCCGTTGAGCCAAGGAAAAATTTAAGTAGCGAGCCGATGTAAAATTCTTTTTTTTTTTTTTTTTTTTTTTTTTTTTACATAAAATAAGAAAAAATAAATTAATAAGAGAAGAAAATCTGATCTCATGTGAAAGGTTTCGTTTTTGATCACTGCGACCAGAGGTCAAATTCTTGCCAGTGTAAAATTATTCGCCAGTTATATTTTTTTTTAGCCTTCGTCGCTAGAAGCACGTCACTGTCGTTTCAACTTTCTTCTTCATCTATGCGGATATTGTCGGACATTTACGGCCACACTGATAGCTCACCGAAAATGTTAGAAAGCTTGTCTATTTAAACATTGTTATTAATAGTATTTATTTAATAGTAAGGATCACTGGGTGCCCTATAATTCATACCAAACTGATTTATGAATACTACAAAAGACAGTATTAGGTAACAGGAAAATTTCGTTAGAAACAAAAAAAGAATTTTTTTTTTTTTTTTAGATAATATCAGTCCTCTGTAGTAGTGATTGTTGGACGATCTCGGTGATGAAGAGACGATGCGAAAGACATGTGACCCTACAGTACAATGCTGAGAACACCATTTTAGGGAAAATGGACACGTTTACTTCAGGACTTTTGTCCTCCTCTTTTGTTGACAATAGCTTGTATGTAAATGATAACCCCTCGTCCTTATAGGACACATCAGGTAAGAAGACTTGAAGAATTTGACACTCACAGGATATACTCGATCTAACTAACAAGGATATGTAAATGGATGGCAGAGTAGTGATATGGGGAGCGGAAAGACAAACCTTGGTCCAAAGTATAGGGAGTTGTGGAGAGCCATGATTCTGAAGCGATATGGCACATAGAAAAAGAAATAAAAAGAAAACAATACAATGGAATAAAAAAAATAGTGATTTACAAAGCGTAACTTGGATGTGACACAAGGTTGCGAGTATGGAGCATTCAGTGAAGTATAAAAATGATAACCCAGTCGTAATTTTGTCTAGCGAAACAAGTTTGCTAACCATTACACCACAACGATATACTCAGATAATAAAAATATATTTCAGAACGTTACAGAACATAAATTAAAGGGTATTTCTTTCTTTTGTGAAAAGCAACTTTTTTCCTTTTCATTTCAACCATCCTCGTGTTAGGTTTTAAACAAAGCTTCGACGTCAGCCTTTTATCACTAAGCTAAATCTATGTCCAAATAGGAGCCGGTGTAGTAAAAACAAAAATGTGACAGCAGTAAACAGAAATTACCTCAAGACGATAAATAGAAATTACCTCAAGACGAAAGATGAACCTATAAACTGAATATGGCTTCCACTTTCCCTTCAAACCTTCAAGGAGAGAAATCGTCTCAGAACTACCGAAACCTCATCTCTTCAATGCGCATGATCAATCTAACATCCGGTTATAGCGAAGCAAGCCGTAAGTGTATTTAAATAAAACCGGTATAGCCTTGGAAAGTAGTCGGTACCAGAATAACCACTGGCCGGTATGTCCACAGAGATTGTCCATTTACATGTTGGAAATCTGACCGGACAATGACGTCAGAGAAATACATGCGTTTCCGTTGAAGCGAAGGTGATTATATGAGGTGGCTTTAAGCCAGAGCAAAAAGGATCAAATATGGCTTCGTGAGACTGCGAGAAGGAAGAGGGTTACTTGTGGTGGAAAATATCGGAAATTTGCCGGTTAATAGAAACAGGTAGGAAAAGAAAATGAAAAATCGCGCGAAGAAGGGACAAGGAGCAAGTGTTCTTCCTTTGAGAAAACTTTATAAAAATATGGTTGCGTATCAAGAAAGCATGCGCTAACAAAATACACTTAAGGTGTAAAGGAAAGAGAGTAGGTGGCAACCATTGTCCGGCTTCCGATGCTCGTATTATTGATATTAGGTTGGGGCAAATATAATGCCGTTTGTTGACGTTAAAAATTACATTTTTATTTTTGCACCAACCTAATAGGACAAACGTCAAGGTTTCGAGCTGCACAACAGCCTGTGATGTGGTAAGCAGAAACCAAGAAATTGCTTTTGTAAAATATATTACTGACAACGCTTCTTTTTTTTTTTAAAAATAATTGTTCAAACACCATAAGGCCCAAAAGCCACTCGATGTATAGGTGTTTGTTGTTTAGGTTGATGCGCGTAAGAGGAACAGATGTAGTTTATGCGGATATGTAGCATGAAGTGACTAAGGTTTTAATTATCAGTTTAAACTACAGGTTGGCACTGTTAGTGTTAAACAAACGCAAATATCCCTGAGCACATGACAAGTATTAACCCCCACCCCAATAGACATGACAGGGATTAGTGCCCTTCATAGACATGACGGCTGTGCTAGAAAAACGAAACTAGCCATCTATTATTTATGCATACATGTAAATCATGTAGACGAGCTTGTGGAATATTCGACCACTCGACACACACACACACACATATATATATATATATATATATATATATATATATATATTGTGTATTTAGGCAAATACAGGTTTTCAAAGGTCTGTCACATTCTAAGAACTTGTGGCGGACATGACCATACTAAGTTAGCTTTAGATTTGAAAACAACTGACGTGGAAAAGGATAAGCAAAAGACATCGTTACACATCAAATATGTATTTAACAAGATGTACAATATGAAACAACGATGTGAAAGAAAGCATGCATTTAAGTAAGGAAAGGTTGAATAAAACAAGAGTTGACTCTCTTTAACTGTATTTTTAGTATTCCAAAATTCACTAGAAGAATGTTTGAGAGTTTGACTGTTCTCAGAAGATTTTACTGTGTAAAAGATTATGTGAGTGTATAAGGAATGTTCTGCATACGAGTGGTGTGTGTGAGTGAGAAGGCTGGTGCATAGTTTCAACTGTCGTGGATTCGTTTGGCAGCTGAATTCTCACTAATTTGCTAAGAAAAAAATCTTGCTTATATAAGTGACTATAGGATCCAGACCGCTGCGCGGGAAGATTTATTCTTCCCGTGCAGACGATCTGATTGGTTGGCATTGACCAATCAGCGAGCGAGTTTTGGGGAGACTTAAGAAAGCTTCTGGGATCCCTTTCTCCCAAAAGTGCACAAAATTGACTGCCTAAGCGTATATTACGTATGGCACTTAACCACCTAAACTTTGCTTATGTGACACAAGACTACCATCATTACTGATGTAATAGAGTAACTACACTATAGGCATCTGTAAGTCAACGGACTAGAGAGACTAGCTGAAATCTTTTCCAGCTGTTTTGGTCGAACTCCCTGCCTCCTGGCAGAGAGGATCCCCCAGACTAGGCTGTTTCGGGGAAACCGCTACCCGATCCCGTTTTATACGGGATCTATGGGGAAATTTGGGCCGAGCCTACGAGCACGGAATACCCTACATTAAACACGTTGTGCCACATCCTACCTCGTGGGAAGGTTGGTAAATATTACTAGTTGGGATCTGTTTAGTACGGTTCAGACTTACTACCGACCTTCCAATAGTAGCACTCACTACTGGATTGACTTGCTTCGACCTTGTGCATAGCTGTTACCTTTATTTCTATTGTATTGTTTTTTTTAAAAATAAACCTGTACTTTTTATCCACCTTGTTTTTCAAGTATATATTCCTATTAACGCGGAATATAACAGTTATATGTACGTTTTTAGTTATGCGAAAGCATCCGGTTTTTTTTTTTTTTTTTTTTTTTTTTTTGCAAAAAAAATCCTCACTGCAGTAGACATTAGTATGTCTGTAATCTAGCAAAATCGTTCAATGGCTTCAAGCCAAAATCTGCCGTAGCTTTTCACTTCTCAGCCCAGAAAAGAAAGATGGTCATTTGTTTTATACACCACTGCAATGAGCAATACTTCATTCGTCATAAATACGCTATTGTCTAGTCTCGGCCACAGCAAAATGGCGGGCGATATTGCCAACATGTCGGATCAATATTTTTATTTTTTTAATCACAATGTTTGTTTTTGAATCTTTAGTTTTATTTTATTTATGAGGTAACGTGGTCGTGAAATGGAGTTAATTTATTTTTTGGGGGGAGCGAAAATATAAGAAATTCGAATTTCAATATTGTTGTCTCTGCGGATTCGACAGATTATTCTTCTTTCAATTTCGTTTGTTTTCTCACAGGGTATCATTTGCCAAGGCTACAAAGAAAAAAGGGGTTTGGAGGTCGGAGAAAGGTCGGACAAAATAGATATTATAAACGCTGGCATGATTTGTTTATAGACGTTTTTTTCTATTTTTAAGCAGACTGCGTGTAATTTGGAACATGTACGCATGCGCAAATAAACGGCCCTCTAATATACAAAGACAGAGACTTCAATGAGGAAATTATGTCCCTGTAGTGTAAAGAGCTACTGGAAAGATTAGAAAAAACTTGATCTACGTCGGAAAAGAATAACACGTAACTTTTACTGGGAACAAGCAGTCTGTATGTGGATAAATATGGAGTTGAATGAATACACAAAAACAGACGAATAAAATAATTATTGTGGGGTGTCAAATAAGTTGTGATTTGTATAAATTGGGGTGATTATAAAAAAAAAAAAAAAAAAAAAAAAAAATGAGTATTTAGTAAATATGGTTTTTAATGAACGGTGGTGAGAGTGAAAAGGTCTAATTAACATGTTGGCGGGGTCAATGAATGGCGTGGTTGGAAATTTTAAAGCGGGTTTTTCAAACTATAACAAGATTCTGAATAAATAAACATAAATGTCTATCAATGTCTTTAAGTAAAATGCTTTCACAAAATCTTGCCAAGGTTACAATATTAATAAATGCCCATGGGGGCGCGGGGAGCTCCCGACGCTTATGAATTTTTAACTTTTGAATTAACTCCGGAAAGAGATAGGGGGGAAATTCCAAATATTCGTGGTTGGGGACCGTTTATTTTGCATTTGAGAACTTTTTTTTTTCTCTCCGGATTTATTTAGCTTAATCTGCTCAAAGAATCCAAGATAACTTTTATTATTTTTTTTTTTTTTTCTTAAATAATCATCTCACCCTAAGAAAACCAATAAAGCCACCAAAATGCAACAATGTGATAGAATATGAGAAAAAGAACAAATTCTTATGGCGAGAGAACAATAAAAGAACAGGAATAAAGACAACAGAAAATAACGATTGACATTGCATTTAATTACGCAGTAGGTTGCAAGGAGCGTAAGTGAAATTGAAGACTAAGAATAGGGAGGATTGGAGAAAAGACACATAAGATCACTATTAATGTTTCCCAAGGCTCTCTCGTCGGTCCTGCCTCGTTTTGCATTATATTAACGATCTGCCTAAGAACGTTCTCAGATCATTAGTAAATATATATGTAGACGATAATACGGCTTATGTGCGTACCTCTAAGTATCTATATGACCAGTCGTCCTGGGTATGATTATATATTTCATCCGGCAGCAAGGCTAATGAGCGGAAGGTTTTGAGGAGCATGGGACCACCTCTTAATTGCTGTTGTCTCAGTTTCAATCTGATTCTGGGTAAATAGTGAAACCCCAATCAAAAATCAACAGTACATTTTTATAGTAAAATTACAGTATATGATCTAAAAATATATATTTTTTTTATACTTTCAGAGTAAAGCTATATAAAAAATATCTGTAGTTGAAAGCATAAAATGACTTATAAAATATTTAGATTTCATCATCTAATAATCCATAGAGGCTGATATGCCGCCAAATAAAATTAGCCACCCAAACAACCATCATGGCAGAACTCTTTCATGAAATTAGTCCATATAATATAATATACAATAAGAAATTATGATATTATATGAACCAATGTCACATCAAACTGTATTCCAAAATATGGCTTCAACAAAACTACAAAGAAAAACCCACATATCGCCCCGTCTAGTAATTATGTCTACACAAAAATGTATATAAACAAAAGCTAAGTATCATCTACCATTTATTCAACTGTGAAAGTAGAGCAATATATATCAAATTTTAATTTCTTCACAACCCCCAAGAAAATTAAATTTCAGCATTAAATGACCCATAAAGTGTTGATATGCCGTTAAACGAACAGATCAGTCAATCAAAATGACATAATCTCTCCGCTGAACATAGCTCTCACAGCTGATACTTCCAAATCAAAGATGTAAGTAGGAATAAAAGTTGATTCTAAAATCGGACATTATTTTCTGAAGAGCTTAATAGTTTTAGTGCTTAGTACGATGGCCCGATAAACCAAAAATCTTAATAGTTGATATATTTTTTTTTTTTTGCTGTCCCTGACTCTAAGCAAATTGCTGAAGATATTGAGTCAATTGCTTCGTCCACCGCAAGGAAAGTTGGCTCCCTGTGCCGCACCAGGAAATTTTTCTCCCTGGAATCAATCCTTCAAATCAACAATTCGCCCTTGCATGTAGTATTGCTGTCATATATGGTCTGGAACCCCTTCTATTTGCCTCGGGGTTCTTGATAGGCTCCAGAGGCGGTTATGCAATATAATTGGCCCTGCTCTGGCATCTCGTCTACAGTCACTTTCTCACAGACGCGCCGTCGCCTCTCTCTGTCTTTTTTACAAATACTTTCATGGTAATTGCTCCGATGAGCTGCATTCGCTGGTTCCCAGGCTGGCATCCCGCTCTCGCCCAATCATTGTTGAAACTGTTAAATGTAGCCGACTGTTTTACCCCAGTAGCTTCATATCTCGCACCTCTCACCTGTGGAAGCCCCTTCCCTTTTCCTGTTTCCCTGAGAGCTATAATCTCCAACTATTCAAATGTAATGTCAATAGACATTTCCAGTTGCCTTGATCTATCCACTATCTCTCTCTTCATCCTTTCCTCTATCACTCCTATCTGCTCTCGCTCCAAATCCTCTGTAACCCCTTGCGTGCTAGTGGCTTCCAGCCTTGCTTGGGGTGAAATGCTTAAAAAATAAATAAAATAAAATAAAGATTAAAACAACAGTCCGAACGATGTAAATAGTTACATCATTTCAGAAGTAGACAAAGTATAAGAATACTGTCTATATTTCTGAGATGAGGTATTATGTACCTTATTTAGATTATTCGGACTATTGTCCTCACCGTTGTCGCTATATTCATTACAACGTTTCGGCTGTTTTACGCCCCGGCCTTCTTCAGGTGGTTGGAATGTCGAACTGTACCCTTTATTTCGCTTACTGGGGTAGACTGTTCTAGTTCCACCTGCCATGTTTAATGGATGTCAGAACAACCTCCCGTGCAGCGGCGGAAAGAAATATAAAGGAGAGACAGGCCGCCGCCTCGAGGTAAGGCTTCAAGAACACCAGAAAGCTGTAACACGAGGGGACGTGGAAAAATCAGGCGTGGCTGACCACATATGGAGAGAGAAGGGAGATCACCGCCCTCTTTGGGATCAGGTTGAGATTATAGACAATGAACATCATTGGAAAATTCGTAAACTTAAGGAATTAGCACATATGCTAGGCCACAAAAATCTCCTGAGCCGACCAAGCATAGAAATGAATACAATATGGGAACCAGTAATGAGAAGTGCCAGAGAAAAGTTGCAATATGAGCTCTGGTAATAACAGTAAAAATTGCAATATGAGCACTAGACAAAGATGTCCTCAAGGACACATGGCACAGTGGAAAGAGGTGTTGGTTAGATCCAGTGACAGGACCCAAAGTGTAAGTTCAATACCCGTTTAAGGCAGTGGAGAACTTTCAGAGGGAAAATTAACATGGCACGTGGAACTAGAACAGTCTACCTCAGTGAGCGAAATAAAGGGTTCAGTACAACCGCTGAAACGTTTTAATAAATATGGCGACAAAGATGAGGACAATAGTCCGAATAATGTAAATAATGAATTTCATTTCATATTATATATGTATTATACTCGCATTTTTTTTTTTTTTTTTTTTCAGTTAACATGTTATAAAATGTGTTATCTCCTAGATTATTATTTTACTGTTCCATTAGCATAGGCGAGTGACGGGAGTGCTGATTATTCATATAATCACGATTACGTTACAACGCATCGTAGGAACAAAACTCTGTCGTAAGTCGAGGATTCCCTTATATGTTTTAACTGAAGATGTCCCTAACCATTTCTCTTTTTTCATTATTTTGCTAGCAAATTCCATCTCTTTTAAGAGCCGCAGGGACAGTGGAAATCATTGGAATCGTATCGTCATTAAACATGATTGCAAGAATCTCTACAATTCATTGGAGATGGTTAGACCAGACATTGCTTCGGGTGGCAAAATGGTACAAACTTTTGGCGCAGATTGTGTTGGCGGAAATCGGATTGAGGATTGATTATTTACAATTATTTTTCTGAACTGTTTTCAATACTCATTATTTAATTTTATTTTTTGTATTTGGGTAACGGGGGCGGATTCGCTACATATTCTTTTTCTTTTATTTATATATCTCATAATTACTAATTGTTTTGTATGTAGTTTATTTCCTATAAAATGCGTTCTATCTACTCCATGTTGTTTCTGCTTCGAGCCTCGTTTCTTTTTTTTTTTTTTTTTTTTTTTTTTTTTATTCCCGTATTCCTACATTTCTGTTATCCCATTCATTCCCTCATTTTTATATTATTTTTTAAAAGTCTCTCCGCATTACTTATCGAATGTTCGCAAACATAGTTTTCTTGTGTTTTTGGCCTTCATTAGTAGTCTTTCTTCTAGCTATCTTTCTTTTCTGTTAGCATTCATATTTTTTTTCTCAGAATATTATTCCTAAATTTATTCGTGTTTTTATTTTGTCTTCATTTCTGTTTCATGTGTCGATTCTTCTCTTATGACATCGTTTCTTATTCGTTCATTCTCTTATTCTTTTATTTTATCAGTCGATTTGTATTCAATTATTTCTTTCCTTTATTATTTCTCAGACGTTTATTCGTTCATTCTCTTATTCTGGCTTCGTTTTTTATTGTCATTTCTTTTGTTCATTCTTCAATTTCGTTTTCATTTGTATTTTACTAATTCATTCGTTCATTCTCTTATTCTTTCTTCTTCATCTTCCTAGTCATATTTTTCATTCATTCATTCTTCTATTCTATCTTCATTTGTTATTTCTTCAGCCATTTATTCCCTCCTTCATTAATACTTTTGCTATTCTAATAATTATCCTTCGTACCCAAGTTCCTTCATTTTTAATTTCATCCTTTTGTTCAGTCAGTTATGTGATACACGCTTAGGCGATCATGTATCAAAAGATACATGACTGACACGGCAGATTTTTCCCGTAGTAGGTTGCCATTTCTTTCTGCGGTAGACCAGTTACCATCCAAGGCTACAGAACCCAGTCTGCCCTGGTATTTACCCATAGCTGGTGGGAGAAGAGGAGAATTCATACCTTTCCCAAGGGTTAGCACCTAAGTGAATGTAATGGATTCAAGTGAAATTCGAACTTGGCTCTCCGAACTGCTATCCATTACACCACCGTGCATTCTTTTAATGGTCAGCTTCTGGTGTTCTTTTCTTTTTATGTTTATTTCTTTGTCTATTTCCTTTCGTTCATACATTTTCTTTTATTTAATAATTTTGCTTGACGGCTTCTATTAGGTTGGTGCAAAAATAATGACGTAATGTCGTTTTTTGACGTTAAAAAAATACGTCAAAGAACGACATTATTACGTCATTATTTTTGCACCAACCTAATACTTCAACACCATTGAGATTCATTTTTTTTTTTTTTTTTTTTTTTTTTTTTGTTTCTTTACAATTTTATTTATTTTGTTCTTTTCTTTCATTGGTCAGTTCGTTTTTTCGTTTTTTCATTGTTTCATATTTTTGTTCGTCGTTCAATTTCTATTTTTTGTTCATTAGCTCTATTCAAATTTTCGTTCGTTCGATGGTTCTTTCTTTGTTTCGTCATTTCGTTCGTCTCGTTCGTTGGTTTTCGTCTCGTTCGTTGGTTTCCTTTTCGTTCGTCGTCTCGTTCGTTCGTTCGTTCGTCGTCTCGTTCGTTCGTTCGTCGTCTCGTTCGTTCGTTCGTCGTCTCGTTCGTTCGTTCGTCGTCTCGTTCGTTCGTTCGTCGTCTCGTTCGTTCGTTCGTTCGTTCGTCGTCTCGTTCGTTCGTTCGTTCGTCGTCTCGTTCGTTCGTTCGTTCGTCGTCTCGTTCGTTCGTTCGTTCGTCGTCTCGTTCGTTCGTTCGTTCGTCGTCTCGTTCGTTCGTTCGTTCGTCGTCTCGTTCGTTCGTTCGTTCGTCGTCTCGTTCGTTCGTTCGTTCGTCGTCTCGTTCGTTCGTTCGTTCGTCGTCTCGTTCGTTCGTTCGTTCGTCGTCTCGTTCGTTCGTTCGTTCGTCGTCTCGTTCGTTCGTTCGTTCGTCGTCTCGTTCGTTCGTTCGTTCGTTCGTCGTCTCGTTCGTTCGTTCGTTCGTTCGTCGTTTCGTTCGTTCGTTCGTCGTCTCGTTCGTTCGTTCGTTCTTTGTTTCTTTCGAATATTTCAACATTTTTGTTCTTAGTCGAGATGCGAATAATAAAGTCAAATTCCGTTGCCTTCATTTCATTCAGTGGCTGTCTATTTTCTTTCTTTCATGTTTTCTTCCACAATTTTCCAGATTTCTTTTTTCAAAACCTAATTTTTTTCTTCCCTTTTCCCCTTATGGCTTTGATTATTTTCTGTCCATTTCGCCACCGTTATTCCGCTTAGTTTTGAATCAACTTGCCATAATACGCAATGCAACTGTCTCCATGTTTATCTTCGAGATTCTAGAAATTGTCCCCAATGCCACGATCGTCATTGTCATCGATATCACCGAGCAAGTTCTTTCGTTTGACTGGATAAAAAATTTGAAGAAATGTAACAAGCAGTGAATAGTTTAGATGAAATGTTTTTCCTCCGGGTTGTTGAAAAAAAACAGCAAAAAAAAAAAAAAATGAGAGAGAGACGGGTTTAAACAATAGGGAAGGTAGCCAAAAGGAAGAAAATAAGCGAAAAATATAAACAGAAGTCTTAATAACGAAATAGTGATAGAAACCCGTAGAAAGAAAGTTTTAAAAAAACAATGAAGAGTAAGAAGCAAAATAGAGCAGAACGTGCGTTGTGTGTTTTAATCATTTCACCAAGCAAGGCAATAAAGCCACTAAGATGCAAGGGATTACTGACTGTGAGAAAATACGAGAAAATAATAAAAGAACAGTAATTAAGAAAACAAGATAACGATTGACATTTCATTTAAATTTTATTTATAAGAAATAACACCAAAGCTTTACCATTCTTCTTGGGGACGTTACAAATAAGACATTGTATTAATTCTTCCACCTTGCATAACCTTTGATTTTTATTATGTGTTTCGAGTTCTATGTGTGGGACGATTTGTGACATATATGTATTGCATTTTAATATTGCTTACACAGCGTATCCCATAGTGATGGGATATAGCAAGTATCTTAGACTATAAAAGTGACCTACAGTATCAAATATATTTTCGCATTGTTTGATAGTTAATCTTTCCATGGCTGAAACTGCCAAAGACATAAGTTGTTTAAATGTGAATTAAGTTTAAGTTTTATTGGAAAACCCTATATGCTGAACTCGTCAATGTCAGTTATGTAATAAAAATATATTTGGTACTCTATCATTTCTATAATCCAAATTACTTGCACTTAAAATGCATCCCATCATTATGGCACACTCTGAATTTGTGCATTCCAATGTTGTATATATAACGTTTTATGATTGCTAAAACGCAGGCGCTACTGAGGGTGGGAGAATAATAGAAAAAGACAAAAACATGAAGGAGTGATAAACAATAAAAGAACGGAAATTAAGAAGACAAAAGATAACGATTGACATTTGTGTTTATGACTGGAAAGCAAGAAGCCGAAGTCTGCGTAACGATGCGCGATGTTGATATACAACATTGCTCGGATAATGGTGGCTTAAAGGGAACTAGTCGCACCGTGGGACCGTTGATTAGTCTCCCGTTCACTTCTGGGAAGTGCGACTCAGAGATCGTGTGAGTGAAGAAACTGTTACGGTTGTAGACATTTCAACTGTAAATTGATGAGAACTTGCCGCCAATCTACACTGCGTGCCAAATTATTATCGAGATAACTTTTTTATAATATCTCAAAAACCGCCCAATCAATTCACACAATGTTGGCAACACTGATCTGCGCAATCACTGAAATTTTCGTACTGGTCTGCACAATGTAAACAAACTAGCGCCATATTTGTTGTGTGAATTGATTGGACGGTTTTTGAAATATTATAAAAAAAAAAAAAAAGTTATCTCGATAATAATTTGGCACGCAGTGTAGTGCTGTCCTTAAATTAATAAAACGAGCTACGATAGAGAAAAGGTAATTAGAACAATTACCAGGAAAGTTTATATAGGAAAGACACAGAAAAGCTACGCTACGGCGATGGGGAAGTGACTGAAGCCGAGATGCCAGGTCAGGACCAATAACATAGCAGATCCTTCTATATATTTTATCAAGATTACCTAAATACGTAGCAGGAGCGCCAGGCCAGATGTAGAATTTTATTAGTTAAGCTTTTCGTTATATATTTCTTATTAAATGATATTGGCAATATTTTCAGGAATCACTTGCATTTTTATTGCACATCATATTCTGTGAGTTTTATACTGTAGACATCAATCGGTCTGGGGAGACGTGCAATGGATGATGTTTCAGGCGCAGTGTTTGTCTTTGCTTCACAGGTAAGATACAGGTCGTTACGCAGACTTCTGGCTTGGCCTTTTCTCCATTGCCTGTCGAGTAAATGCCATTTTGAATATGAAGGGACCACTTTATACTGTCTACCTACCTATCGACATACTGACCGATTTCATTACATTCACTTGTCCGCAAATAATTTTGGGAAATGTATAAATCCATCTCTTTTCCCCCACTCCAAGAGCTACGGGTTGAATAGCAGAACAGTCTGGGTCCTATAGCTTTGGCTGGCACCCAGTCTACCGCAGATAGAAACGACACCTTAATGCGGGAAAATCTCCTACATAGCCATGAATCGAAAGAGACATGATCGACCAAGCGTGCATCAAGTATGGCAGTTAAATCATTTGCCCTTGCATGGAGTATTGCTGCCATATATGGTTTGGAACACCTTCTGTTTGCCTCAAGGTCCTTGATAAAATCCAAAGACGGATATGCAATGTAATTGGTCCTGATCTAGAATCTCGTCTGCAGCCGCTCTCTCACATACGTGCCGTTGCCTCCTTCTGTCTTTTTTACAAATACTTTCACGGTAACTGCTATTTAAGCGTTCAACTCGGCTGGCATCTCGCTCTCACCCTTTCACTGTCGAAACTTAAATGTAGCTGTCTCTTCTGCTTCAATAGCTTCATGTCTCGCAATTCTCGCCTGTGGAACTCCCTTCTCATTTCTTGTTTTCCTGATAGCTATAATCTCCAACTATTGAAATGTAATGTCAATCGACGTTTCCACATACCCTAATCTATCGCCTAACCTTCTCTTCATCCTTTCCTCTAACACTCCTCTTTGCTCTCGCTCCAACTCTCTGTAACCTCTTGCGTGCTAGTGGCTTCCCGCCTTGCTTGGGGTGGAATTGTTTAAAAAAACAACAAAAAACAAAAACAAAAACAAAAAAAAACTGACCTCTAAGAGGCCTCTACTTTCTCTTATGTGTTTAGGTTGATGCCTATTATTCTGAGGTTTATTTTACATAGATCTTTGTAGCAGTCGGAAGATCGCTTGAGTCCTGAAATTACTAGTCACCATATACTCTGTGAGTGCGAGATGTTAATTGTGATACGTAAATACATATATTTTGATGATCACATTAAATTCTATCGGTGGGGGCAATTCTAACACTATGAGATACACAGGTAACACGGTGTTGATGGCAGCCACAGAAAGAAAAATACAGGACCTTCTAGTCAACGTAGTGAAGGAAAACAAGAAAGGTGTAAACATTAATTCTAAGAATAAAATGTATGGTTTTCAGCAAGTGTAGAAGCCCAAGATGCGAGCTACGAATTCTCCAGTGGGAATAATTGTGAATAGACTTAAATGTGATCATCAAAATAATTGTGAATCCGAATGCAGGTATTTGTAGCTATTTTACAGTGTTCTTTGTCAAATTTTTATTCATTATTGATTACCTGACTGTGTTGTTGATTAGCATTACTACATTTCCTTGTATTTGTGTGTGCATTTGCCGATGTGATCTCCATCTTCTGAATTTTTTCTTCTATATTTTAGACAGGAGTCATTCCCTTTTTCAAATGGAATTTTATTTTAAATCAGAGGGGAAAAATTCAGTTGGGGGTTTGTAACCCTCCTACCCACGGGGGACCCGCTTTGATAAATAAGAAATATACGTTTCCAAGTAATTTGGGCAATGTCGTTTCCGAATATATTTGGTTATGAGGGGGGGGGTCTATCTCCAAAACAGTAGGAGTTCGACAATAAACAGAGGCTACTATATATATATATATATATATATATATATCTATATGAGAGGTGCGTAAGGTATTTGACGACACATTGAAAAACCTTAAGAAAAACAGCATATATCTTACAAACAAACTGAAAAACTTCGTACAGATTTGCAGTAATGATTGGATGATATGTTTCTTTGACTTGAACGTCTTCAACCGCAATGATGGCCTCCATGCGAGACAAAAATCGTTGACATGCTCGATGTTGATATACAACATTCCTCGGGTAATGGTGGCTTACAGGGAACTAGTCGCACCGTGGGACCCGTTGATTAGTCTCCCGTTCACTTCTGGGAAGTGCGACTCAGAGATCCGAACGCGCAATCGAATAGCAAAAAAAAAAAACCTTCTAAAAGTTAAACCAAGTTCTGTGAAGCAGAACAAATCGTGAGAAACAAAAAAAAAAAATTCTGCGCGAATTTCTGGTATGATTTATTA
The DNA here is from genome assembly GCA_963932145.1 of Acanthosepion lycidas. Lineage (NCBI taxonomy): Eukaryota > Metazoa > Mollusca > Cephalopoda > Sepiida > Sepiidae > Acanthosepion > Acanthosepion lycidas. The sequence goes on along the minus strand of OZ010580.1, from coordinate 72,811,582 downwards.
TTGTTCAAACTACTTACATGAGTAGCATTTGTCCACATCTTTATTGTTGCTATCATAACGTTTCAGTCGTTGTGCCCACCGGGCTTCCTCAGGTGTAACCTACAGTGAATTCTGAAATGAGCACTTTATTTAATCTAAGGGGTTAGTCTGTTCTCATTTCACTGCTGATATCTAGGGATATCAAGTTCGTTTTTTTTTTATGTAGCATTGTTCAGTTATTGCTTGACCGTTTCCACTGAGTAGCAAGTACACACTACCCGACCCAGGGATTGAACTCACAATCACTGCCACAAAATTCACAAACCCACGCTTTAATCTACTAGACCATTGTCTCGTATTTCAGAATTTTGTAGTTTACCCAGATCGATATACACCTGAAGAAGGCGGGAGAGCCCAACGACGGAATCGTTGTTATATAAACAACAAAGATTAGGAGATAAGTCCGAATATAAATAGTGTAGATAATGGCATGTCCTCATCCCAGAAATTCAGGTAGAAATTTATTCGAAGAGATTTTTTTCTTATTATTCCTTCATATCCTTTCGGGACGTGGGTTTATATAAATATAGTGAAAAAAACAAAAAAACAAAAAACGTTAAATTATGTAATATCAATTCTTATATATGGATATAAATGCTGAACAGTCCCCTGACAAACGAAGAGAAAACTGGAGACAACAGAAATATGGTTCTGCAGAAGGATGCTGAGAATACTATGAACTGAACTTTCTTCGTAGCCTACATAGGCTATGAAGAAAGCCTTCAGGAAAATAAAAACAAAAAACACTTACACTCCAAATCAGAAAAAGCTAGGCCACGTTTCTGGAAGACATATGGGGAATGATGACTTGGTGAATTAGACTATCGGGATATATCGAAGGCAAAACGGACAGAGGGACCACCGGCATGAGCAAAGGGATAAAAGTTGATATGATCTATGATGAATAGGAAGCTGTGGAGTCATGATCTCCCATGTCCATTGTTTGGGAGGATTTTCGTCCCCCCCCCCTAAGGCCTGCTATAATCAGAAATAGACTTTGAGATCAAAAGTATACTCAGTTTGTTTTGTAATGTTCGTTGTAGGAAAGACTTTGTAAATCACAGACACAACAATAATAGATATTTAATTGACCCCCACCACACACTGAGTAAGGTTGTGACACAAGGTCAGTTTTTAACGTGGGGACTCGAGTGTTTTCACCCAGGCCGCTGGTCCAAGCCTGTCCATGCTGGTCTTAGCTGGCCATAAGTTGTCCAAGCTGGTCTTAGCTGTCTTGGCTTGTCATAGCTGGTCGTAGCCGTGATACTACCAGCAAGAGGGCCGAAGCACAAGTGTCATAGACACAATAATACTAACGCCTTCAAACAATACCCGGTCAGACGCCGCTGATATACACACACACACACACACACACATATATATATATATATATATATATATATATATATATATATAATTTTCCTTTACACGTCACGTGATCTAATTATTTCAAGATGAGGTCGACTCTTCTTGCTCTCCGGCGGTCCTTGTTCAAACCCAAGTGTCGGCAGTGACACTTTATTCCTATATGACACTTTCAAAGAACTGCGTATTACTCTGATCAAAAAAAAGGAAATGACTGTTAATAATATGGTTGTTTCCCCACCCCACAAGGACATGAGAACTATCTCAACTCATTTAAGGGCTCAGTAGATCATCTGGCTGTTAGCATTTTTCTTTTCGTTATCTCTCCTAATCCCTGTTCTTCCAACCATTTACAAAAGCTCGTTATACCCAAGTTCCAGAGTAAGAGCGATAGTATTATTGTTTACGGTGTGCAGGAAAATGTCCCGAGCGAAGCGTTGTTCCGGTTCCCACATTAGCTGTCAGCGGGAACAGATTCGAGTGGAAATTTATTTTCCAACCACCCAATTTTCGTTTAAATCTCACAGAACACTGTCATCCACATATCTAATGGGGGTGATGATTGTGGCCACCAATAATGAATCCCGGTAGGACTTCTAATTTTCACAGAATCTCCACATTGCGTACCTTGAAGAAGTCCGTTGAGAAGACACATCCATGTCTTAAACTGCTTTCTATGTTTGTTTACTGAATGGATTTACTTTGTAACCTACTTTATCAAACATAGCAGCGTTTATTCCTTTGCTATCTAAGTGCTACAAGGGATAGAACGTTTTCAAGAGCCTTGATCGTCTACGTCATGAAGCGACATTATTGATAAAATAACAATCTACAATATTGTTGGACGAAAATCCTCCCCCAAAGATCTGTCCTCGGAAACGGATTTATTGAACATAACTACACTCACTGTGAGAGAATTCCGACCGAAAACGGAAAAAGTTGGCTTTCTTAACGGCATAGTTGATACCGAAACAACAACTCTTGCTTTTTGTTTCTTTTACAGTGAGGTTTATACTGTACAAGGCTTGGGGCCCACTCGAGATAGGGGGTTACTGAGTAAGAGGCACAGTTTATGCGGATAGGTGGGGAAGATAACGGTCAACCCTAGACTGGGACAGGTTAAGAGTGTAGCGATCGGGAAAGCAGCCTCGCAGGAGTCTGTTTCACAGAAAGAAACTGTTCGAGTGTAACTTATTTCTCACCATTGGTTATTTCTCACCATTGGAACACGGAAGTAATAAAGGCGGTTTGTTATAATGTGAGTGACACGGCGGCTTCTAGCCGTGAAGGTTAGAACTAGGGGAACCAAGGTATGTAGTTCGTCCGAGCTCTTTCCATGAAAGTTGCGATAGAGCAGTGAAAGGCTCACTACATCCCGCCTGTGGGTGAGAAGTTGGAGGGTGGAAAATAATCCGTCGTTCACAAGAACTCGGAGACGCTTCTGAACTCTATCGAGACGGGAAAGTGAGGACTGAGCAGCTCCCGCCCATCCAGTTAGTGTCATACCATATACAGTGCTGTTCGATAAAAGCGACTTACTTGATTTTTTTTTTTTTTTTTACTAAATGTTCCCTTCTCCGTTGAAACGAAAGTTGAGCTAAATTCAAAGGATAAGCGATCTAAAATCCGAAGAAAAAGCTTTGAAAACTCTTTGAAGTTAGCAGTAAGTACTGTCAAGCATCCGTTCAGTATAATGTTCTGCGGATACTTTTCTTTTCATGGAACTGGTTTCTTAAAACCTATTGAAAAGACCTCCGGGAGCGAGCAGTACAAGAGAATTTTGGAGTCTTGTCTGCTCCCTTCTGCAGAAAGGGTGCAAATTGACCCGACCAAGCTCATTTTTATGCAGGATAATGCTCCCTGTCACAAATCTTTTGATGAAAAGCAGGTGAGTATTATGACATGGCAGCCCCAATCTCCTGACCGCAATCCCATAGAAAACTTATGGAGCATTATAAAGTACAGGCTCTCGAGAAAGCAGTTGAGCAACATGCTCCATAAGTTTTCTATGGGGTTGAGACCAGGAGATTGGGGCGGTCATGTCATAACTCGCAATTGGCAGTTTTCGGAGGTCTTTGTTGCAAATTATTTAGCGTCTGGACCGTCAATATCCGGTGTTTATCGGCCAGGAAGAGTCTTTTCTCTTCCTATTCATTTTATTAGTGATAGAAATATATAGAAAGAAAGATAGCGAACGATAGAAAAAGAGATAAGGATTTTAAGGTAAAATAAATGCTTTTTTTTTTTTTTTTTTTATTTAAATTTTTTCTATTTGTTTGTACATTTATATTGTTACATTTTATTTTATTGAACTCACCGCAATTCTAAATTCAAAACTCACCCACGCGATAAAGGGAAATTAACATCATTCTAATAAATTACCATCACCGTACACCTTTTAAAAAAAAATATTTTATCGGGGTTTATGAAAGTTATATTTTTCCTTGCTTTAAGAGTTTTTTTGTTTTTTTTCTTTCCTGTATTTATTTCTTTATTGAATTTTGTTAAAATAAAAAATCTGTAAACTATAACTGGTAAAAATGTTTGACGAGCCAATGACTAACCCCCACGCCTACTACGGTCATAAATGAGCATAGCTGCACATAAGTCATATATATATATATATATATATATATATATATATATATAGACATGGATCGTGAAAGAAGAATGAGTCTTTGTTTCTGCAAAATAAAATAAACATAAGTGTTGCATGTTAAAGCAATAAAGGTTTTAAAAATGACCACATCAACGGTCAACAGGAAAAACCATCTAGTCACGTGTTTGCCTCGTCAAATTTTCCATTGTTCGAGAAACTTCGACGCAGGAGGTGAAAGGCGGTGTGCCACTGAAATGGCCATTTTGTTGGTAATGTCGAGAAAACAGTGCCGAGTCGATACTCGCTATTTTTGTAATTTGCTGCTTTTTACTGAACGTTTTTCTTTTCTAGTTATTTTTTTTTTTTTCGCCGATTGCTATATATTCTTTTTAAGTTTTTTTTTTTTTTTTTTTTCCCATTTCAATCGTTAAGCTACTAAAAACTTTAGACGAAAAAAATATTTCAAAATACAGTCAGAGGAAAAGTTCAACTCGCAAATGGACTCAATATAGATCTGTAAGAATTATTGATTCTTGAAACATATTTGAATTAATTGTTTATTTTTGTTCAGTTTCTTTCTATCCGTTCATCGTTTCTTTTCTTCCTCCATTTCGCTTTTCTTACTTTCATTTATCATATTTCTTTTTTTTCCTTTCTCAAGAAATGCGTCATTCTTTCCCCCCCCCCCTCATTCTTTAATTATTTTATTCTTTATCGTCTAAGACAATTTCGTTTCTTTATACATACTGTCAGGTTTTATTATGCAAGTCTGCAAGTCAATGATTACGATAAAACTAGTATCAACCATCCTTCAGGAGTTTTTTTTTTAGTCCGGTTAACGTTCAGGGTATTTTAAACTGGACTCCTTATTTAATCTATGTGCGCTGACTTTTATCGTTCCGCTAACGACGTCTAGGGATATCACCTTTTGTTTTTTTCTTTGGTACTGCGCAGTTACTGATTGACCTGTTACCACCGATTCGAAGTCTGTAGTTATTGGTTGATTTTCTTTACGGTTTATCAACCTTTTGCAGGTTATTAAAACCAATATATGACGAAGAGAATCATGTACGTTCGTTACAATACGCGTGGCATTGTGGGTCTTAGCCGTGAAGGTTAGGACGAGGAAATAAGGCATGTAGTTCGTCTGAGCGCTCTCGATGGGAAATGATAGAGTAGTGAGAAGCTTACGGCATTTCGTCTGTGGGGAAAGGGACTGTAAGGTGGAAAGCAATTCATCACCCACAAGGACGCAGAGAAGCCTTTTAGACTCAAGACTGGAAAGTGAAGTCTGAGCATCTCCTACCCATATATGGCAGCAGTACACCATTTTTGGGGGGTGGAGGGTAGTATAGAAATTTACCGCCTTGATTATACCATTACTTTCTCTTTTAGTTATACGTGCTACGGAGTTTTTTGTGTTGCTGATAGAAGTTTTCAAGTGATTTTTTTTGTTATTTGGTTTGTGATTTTGTAGCGCCAGATTACAGAATCTGATGAAGGATAGTTTTCTTTGATGACTGAAGGCTTGAAACTATATTTAATCATCGATCTGAGAAAATGGTTGTACATAAATTATGGTTTCTGGACGAGTTGAACACCATAACTGATATCCATATATTAGTTGAAGGCTTACGGCCGCATCACTTCGAAACACGGGTTCCTGTAGATCGCCGAAGTTAAGAAAAATCGAGTTCGGTCACTATCTTTATAGGTGCTGTAAGCTTGGATGTGTGGGTGGTGTAATGGGTAATGTCTTCGAATTGTTAATCGGAGGACCGAGTTCCAATTCTGGTTGAGTTCGTTATAATCATTTACGCGCAACTATCCTTGGGAAAGATATGAATTTACCTCTTCTCTCCCTCCCCAGATATGGGTTAAATGGTGTCCCTTTTATCATTAAACCATTGTTATCTCCAAGAAGAAAAATAAATCTTGCAATCTAGAAGTATTTTCTGGTTTGAGTAATCTGGAGAGGGTTGATAAGTCATAGAAAGCGAATCAATCAATCACTCAAAAGATACGTTAATTTCGATCTCGGGGTGGATTTAAGAACATCATTTTCGTTTACGTGTCAAAATTTTGGTTTTCCAGCATCTTACGGTTCCGTACGAAATTACGGCTAGCGTAATGCATGTTCCATTTTCTTATTTCCTATACGATTTTTTTTTTTTTTTTTTTTTTTTTTGTGGTCGATGTGTTCTTCAGACGACGATTGTTTTTGTTTGAAATTAATTTTTCTTTTATAAGCGCCAACTTCCGGCACTATTAATTCTACTAACTTCTTTGTGATATATCCATTCGGAACGTAGGCGATCATTACATCTCCACAGTTTCCTGACCTTTGTAGCACTTAACACGTTGGGTTCCGCACGACCCATTGGAGGGTCGTGGTGATATGTGTGCTAGGCCCACACGACTCCACAGTGGGTCGTTTTCCAGTTTCTTTTCCATGAGAAGTGAGATGCTGTTGATTGATTCAGATTAAGCCACACCAGAAACAAATTTTGTACAACAAAAAATAAAATGTCTTTGATTTTTTTTTTTTTTTTTTTTTTTGTCTTTTATTTCGTTTTCCTTTTGGAATTTCTCATGTTTTTTTTGTTTTTTTTCTTTTTTTTTGGTGGGTACTTTTTATTTTTACATACACATAGCTCTACCATACATTCATGTAGGACTCTTGATTGTAAAATGGATTCAGGTACCTAACAACACCCTTAAGGGTCATGGTCAATAAATACTACCTATGCTATCCTTGCCTCATATATAAAACAATGTTAAAACAAAGTCGCTTGTACCAAAATTAATTAAAATACAGTTTTGTGACCCTGGGACAATAGAAGAATTGAGTCTAGGGCTTGTTAATTGATGTAATGGAATAACCAAACAACCCCATGAATGATTTACACTATAGGTAGCAACTACCTATAGTGTAATCATTCATGGGGGTGACTGGTTATTCCATTACATCATTAATAAATTCTTTTTGTTATCTGTCTATATTTCTGAGGTGAGGTATTGTATTTATTTACATTTATTTTCTTCTGATTGTTGGCCTCATCTTTATTGTCCTGTTCACAACGTTTCGACCGTTATACGTTCCGGCCTTTTTCACATGATTGGAATTTCGACCTGAACTATTTATTTCATCCACCGGGATAGATCGTTTTAGTTCCACGTGTCGTGCCTCTTCCAGATATTAGTTAACTTCCTTTAACTCAACTCACCAAGTTTTTCTCAACTGCAGTAGCTAGGTATTGAGCTCAAAACTCTTTGGATAAAGTCACTGGATCCAAGCAACGCTTTTATCCACTGGATTATGTATCCTTTGTTATCTCTCCTCAACCTTTTTCGCCTTCCCTAATCTACCTGGAGGCCTAAAGCTCACCAGGTAGGTTATGGGTTGGTTTCCCTTGTCCCTCTTGCTTTCAACCTGTCTTGTGTGGCTTAATTTGACTTTTGTAAAGGTAGAAAATAGTATGGGTCTTCAAGAACTTTTTGGAACGGTACAGGGAACCGACCATTTTTCCAAATGGAAATAATGTTGGATAAAGAACGGTTATCTTTGTCATTTTCCTGTTTTTCTTCATCTTTTGTCTCTTCTGTACTTGTCTTGATTTCCAATAAATTATTTAGTTTATATCGTATTTTTAAACTTTTAATGAAATTCACGACTGGCGCGGCTCCCGTCGCCTTGACAAATGGACGGTGAAAGCGTTTCATACGGATGCTAATAATTCTCGCACTTCCTTAAACCATATTGGACCCGAGTTCTTCAGCAACGCGTTTCCTGTTATCGTTTACTCGCTACATGTTTTGGCACTCGGGGAAAAAAATAGCTCAGACTCAATGAGAAGCACTGAAATAAAATTACAAGTCATAAAATAAATTATTTATTTACATTTTATCGCTACTCAATTTGCCGCTTTAGTAATGGGTTGTTTCGAATTCTTTCTTTTGGCTTCAAGCCTTTTCATTTTTATTTCCCCTTTTCCTCTCCCTCTTTCTCCCTTTTTCGTTTTTTTTTTTTTTTTTTTTTTGCTGCATTCACCTCTTCCTCTTCGATACTTTTTTTCCTTTCGTTTCTTTATATTTTTGAGTAGTCTTTCATTTAACACTTTTCGCTATCTTTTCATTATTTTCTTTCCTTCACACCGGTCTTTTTCTTTCGCCTCTTCCTTTCTCTCTCTTTCGCCTCTTCCTTTCTCTCTCTTTCGCCTCTTCCTTTCTCTCTCTTTCGCCTCTTCCTTTCTCTCTCTTTCGCCTCTTCCTTTCTCTCTCTTTCGCCTCTTCCTTTCTCTCTCTTTCGCCTCTTCCTTTCTCTCTCTTTCGCCTCATCCTTTCTCTCTCTTTCGCCTCTTCCTTTCTCTCTCTCTCGACTCTTCCTCGCTCTCTCTCTCGACTCTTCCTCGCTCTCTCTCTCGACTCTTCCTCGCTCTCTCTCTCGACTCTTCCTCGCTCTCTCTCTCGACTCTTCCTCGCTCTCTCTCTCGACTCTTCCTCGCTCTCTCTCTCGACTCTTCCTCGCTCTCTCTCTCGACTCTTCCTCGCTCTCTCTCTCGACTCTTCCTCGCTCTCTCTCTCGACTCTTCCTCGCTCTCTCTCTCGACTCTTCCTCGCTCTCTCTCTCTCGACTCTTCCTCGCTCTCTCTCTCTCTCGACTCTTCCTCGCTCTCTCTCTCTCGACTCTTCCTCGCTCTCTCTCTCTCGACTCTTCCTCGCTCTCTCTCTCTCTCGACTCTTCCTCGCTCTCTCTCTCTCTCTCTCGACTCTTCCTCGCTCTCTCTCTCTCGACTCTTCCTCGCTCTCTCTCTCTCGACTCTTCCTCGCTCTCTCTCTCTCGACTCTTCCTCGCTCTCTCTCTCTCGACTCTTCCTCGCTCTCTCTCTCTCGACTCTTCCTCGCTCTCTCTCTCTCGACTCTTCCTCGCTCTCTCTCTCTCGACTCTTCCTCGCTCTCTCTCTCTCGACTCTTCCTCGCTCTCTCTCTCTCGACTCTTCCTCGCTCTCTCTCTCTCGACTCTTCCTCGCTCTCTCTCTCTCGACTCTTCCTCGCTCTCTCTCTCGACTCTTCCTCGCTCTCTCTCTCGACTCTTCCTCGCTCTCTCTCTCGACTCTTCCTCGCTCTCTCTCTCGACTCTTCCTCGCTCTCTCTCTCGACTCTTCCTCGCTCTCTCTCTCGACTCTTCCTCGCTCTCTCTCTCGACTCTTCCTCGCTCTCTCTCTCGACTCTTCCTCGCTCTCTCTCTCGACTCTTCCTCGCTCTCTCTCTCGACTCTTCCTCGCTCTCTCTCTCGACTCTTCCTCGCTCTCTCTCTCGACTCTTCCTCGCTCTCTCTCTCGACTCTTCCTCGCTCTCTCTCTCGACTCTTCCTCGCTCTCTCTCTCGACTCTTCCTCGCTCTCTCTCTCGACTCTTCCTCGCTCTCTCTCTCGACTCTTCCTCGCTCTCTCTCTCGACTCTTCCTCGCTCTCTCTCTCGACTCTTCCTCGCTCTCTCTCTCGACTCTTCCTCGCTCTCTCTCTCGACTCTTCCTCGCTCTCTCTCTCGACTCTTCCTCGCTCTCTCTCTCGACTCTTCCTCGCTCTCTCTCTCGACTCTTCCTCGCTCTCTCTCTTTATTTGTCTTATTAATCGGAGTGCCGTCTTCCAAATCCTGTTGCGCTCGTTATCTTCACTTGAGAAATGTGTGAATCCACTCAGCTATGGGTTAATTAGTAAAATATGTATCACTAAACCATTATCTTTGTCAAAAAATTTTTAAAAACTAAAAATATTTTCTGGCTTTAGATAACATTCAATAGATTGATTCGTTTCCTACGGGTTGTTAACCTATCTTGGACGAAATACCGACAAGCCAAATGAACTTTTCCGTTGTTCACTTGTTCGGTCCATTAAGGATTTTTTTTTTCCACAGGTAGAAGGTAGTTAAGGAAAGGGCGAAGAAAGGACTAAACATCAATTACAAAAGTGAAAATGCATGGTTGTTAGCCAAAGGAACGCAACATGCAACAAGCAAATTACAAATTGGTGATAACAAACAACTACAGGAGTTTAAATATCGGGAAAGTTTTTTTTTTTTTTTTTTTTTATTAACATGGAGCGGAAAGTGCTACACTGAAACACGAAAAACGATTAAGGATGGCGAAAGTTGATTTCCAAAAGCAAAGCAAATTATGAAGAAACAGGAAAAATTTCCTTAGAAACAAAGAAACGACGACTGAACAGTTAGGTAATATCAGTCTTCCGATATGGCAGTAAATAATGCTGGACAATCTTAGCACAGATGAAGAAGAAATTTTAGGCTACGTAAATATGGTTCTACAGAAGGATGCTGAGAATACAATGAACCGAACAAGTGAACAACGGAAAAGTTCATTTGGCTTGTGGCATTATCGCCTTAGATGGGGATGAAATGATTTTAAAAAATTAAATACATAAATGATTTTTTTATATCATAAAATCGATCATTTTCAATTGAAACCTTCATTTCCGAAATAATTATGACAAACTGTATTAAAAAGAAAGGAAGTATAAAAATACGATCAAAGAACACGCAATTATCACAGAGTTCGTAGATGGCTAGAGATTAAATTGGTAATATTAAAACTTTTCATTTATAAATTAGATTTCAGCATGGGGTTTGTCTATTCAGGATTACTAGTGCAACCACATTTAATTTTGTTTTCTGATTAAAAGTAGGTCAAACAGTACACCATCAGACAATTGTAAATGATAAAAGTGCATTGAGTGATTAATTTACGTTTAAAATTGCGAGGATACTATGCCAATTTACTGAGACAGTTACGAACGGTTATCAAAACCAAACGCCCAAGTGTCCTTGGTAAGACGGTAAACTCGATGCGCGTCCTGGGTAAGACGGTAAACTCCGTCCAACAGCAAGGCCTTTAATCAGGAGGTTTTGAGTAGCGTGGAACCACCTCTTAGCACCTGTTATAAAAACTGTCGGCATTAAAAAAGAAAAAAACACTGTGGCTGAAACGCCCAGGAAAATTATGAGAAGTGTTTTGCAACATCATTACACAAGTCCTTTGTTTTTGTTGTCTTTGAACTGGTTGATCTCTCTTCCTATTCTCCTGATTTGACTATTTGGATGAGAACCAGTGGTGATGTCGTATCTGCTTTTTTGACCAACAGGGTGAATAGTCTTCTTGGAACAATTTATCTGGAAATAAACGATACATTTATTTATAAGAATAGTAAACATAAACGCATGCAATATTTTACAGTTCTAGCACACCTTCATAGTCAGCCGATTAAGTTTTCAGCCTACGCTAATATAAATTAGAGGATTTCAGGATAAATAGTGCAACCCCATTTAATTTTAGTTTTCTGATCAAAAATAGCTCTGACAGCACGCCATAAGATTTTAAGCTATAAGTAACGTTGTTATCTGCTATAAATTGACCAAGACTCCAGTTTTACAGACGTTCTCTAGAAGGAAACATTCGACGTTCATTGACCGAGCAATCACCTCTACTTGATAAGCTTTTCTTCACTCGCTACTTGATAAGCTTTTCTTCACTCGCTACTTGATAAGCTTTTCTTCACTCGCTACTTGATAAGCTTTTCTTCACTCGCTACTTGATAAGCTTTTCTTCACTCGCTACTTGATAAGCTTTTCTTCACTCGCTACTTGATAAGCTTTTCTTCACTCGCTACTTGATAAGCTTTTCTTCACTCGCTACTTGATAAGCTTTTCTTCACTCGCTACTTGATAAGCTTTTCTTCACTCGCTACTTGATAAGCTTTTCTTCACTCGCTACTTGATAAGCTTTTCTTCACTCGCTACTTGATAAGCTTTTCTTCACTCGCTACTTGATAAGCTTTTCTTCACTCGCTACTTGATAAGCTTTTCTTCACTCGCTACTTGATAAGCTTTTCTTCACTCGCTACTTGATAAGCTTTTCTTCACTCGCTACTTGATAAGCTTTTCTTCACTCGCTACTTGATAAGCTTTTCTTCACTCGCTACTTGATAAGCTTTTCTTCACTCGCTACTTGATAAGCTTTTCTTCACTCGCTACTTGATAAGCTTTTCTTCACTCGCTACTTGATAAGCTTTTCTTCACTCGCTGGTCATTCAGCTGAGATCAAACTGTAGTACCTGTTCTCCTCATCGGTAATAGTAATATTAGCCATTTCCTTATAAGTAAATATTCTACATTCTTGAGCTACCAGACATTGATTCTTCCGGTTGTAATTTGTAAAATCTTTCAGAAAAAAAATGGATTAGATGTGCTATCCATTTTAGTTATTGCTGTTACTGAATACCCACAATATCTGAAAGATATGAAAAGACCTATTTACATGCGGGCTATTTTCCTAACCTTTGTTGTTTTCATCTCACACATACACCCCACCACCCCAACCGGTCAGAATATTTGAGACAGATGGCGCATATTTTTCCAAAGATTTCTCATATATTCATGCCGGTTTAATATATATATATATATATATATATATATATCCAAGAGGATAAAAATTAGGTAGAGCTCAATGTCATAGACAGAGCAGGAATATATATATATATATATATATATATATATATATATATATATATATATATATATACACAAGATAGTATAAAACCAGAAATGCTGCCAGTGGAAGTTTGAAAGAAAGGAAATTTAATTCATTAAGTTTTTGTAATATAGTGCTCGAGATTTTATATATATATATATATATATAGTGTTTGTGTCGGTAGGAATTAAAATCCGTAAAAATCTGGTGAGATGGCAAAGTGGAAAACATTCTGACCTGTGAACGTCTACCTGTCAAAAGCGAATGCGTTGTCAAAAACTTTTACACTTGTATATGGGGTAGCATAAAGTTCGGGGTTTCCAATATTTTAGCTTCAATTGTCGTACCTTTTTACGTTTTTGAAAATTGTATTGTGCACTGTTGATTTAGCCGTCCCTTTTGGCAAATATGGCTTTTACCATACACTGATTTTATAATGTAATTATATATGTAAATAATGTGCTATTGATTGATTGGTTAATTTACATGTTATCTTTTGAGTTATTTAATTGCCAGTTTAATACGGTCTACCCTGTGAAGACCTAGCCCAGTTATAATAATAAGACTCGATTAACTTGTTTGAGTTTTCGGCATATAAATAATTGTTGTTGGGCAATTCTAGATCAATTACGGTTGAGTTGTGAGTTCGATCCTCCATACTTCGGGCTTTGTGCCACATCCAAACTACGCTGAGTGAATCACTGTAACCAAATGCGTGGTATATAGTGAATGTTTATTCAATTTCGCATAATTTTCGTCTGACGAACAGATATTTCTGCTGTAAATGTCGTTTGGGTTGGCGGGGTACTTACTAACAAATATGTTTAGTTTTTGTAAATATATATATACATATATATTATTTTTCACCTTGTCCATACACATTGGAGATATATATTAAAAAAAACACTGTGCAGATGGGGACAAGTTAGGACTTCATTTGTGGTATTTTAGTTACAGCAGTAAAGAGTGCTATGCAAGAATGTGGCGTTATGATGAATGGGACATTATCAGATGTGTTGTATGGTAATAAAATGCTCACATCCTATCTCCCCTCCCGCTTGGACCTATCCATTCCAATGGATATATCGTTTTTCGGCGCTAAAGCTGAATTAAGTCTAATAATGAGTCATAAGCTTGTACTTAGATTTGTTACAATATTGCGGTGTCTTGAGACCGTTTCTGAAATGTGTGCGCCCGTCTCGAGACCGTTTCTGAAATGTGTGCGCCCGTCTCGAGACCGTTTCTGAAATGTGTGCGCCCGTCTCGAGACCGTTTCTGAAATGTGTGCGCCCGTCTCGAGACCGTTTCTGAAATGTGTGCGCCCGTCTCGAGACCGTTTCTGAAATGTGTGCGCCCGTCTCGAGACCGTTTCTGAAATGTGTGCGCCCGTCTCGAGACCGTTTCTGAAATGTGTGCGCGCGTCTCGAGACCGTTTCTGAAATGTGTGCGCGCGTCTCGAGACCGTTTCTGAAATGTGTGCGCGCGTCTCGAGACCGTTTCTGAAATGTGTGCGCGCGTCTCGAGACCGTTTCTGAAATGTGTGCGCGCGTCTCGAGACCGTTTCTGAAATGTGTGCGCGCGTCTCGAGACCGTTTCTGAAATGTGTGCGCGCGTCTCGAGACCGTTTCTGAAATGTGTGCGCGCGTCTCGAGACCGTTTCTGAAATGTGTGCGCGCGTCTCGAGACCGTTTC
>OZ010580.1:72772346-72794846 GCA_963932145.1 Acanthosepion lycidas | reverse complement strand
GAGGGGGGCTCAAAACAGTATTGTCAGTAGTTTATCATTTGTAATGTTGAAATATAATTGCAATTGTGTAGGGATTTTTAACATGTTTTTGTTTTAATATCCTAAAGTATATAATATATATATATATTCTGATAAATATATTATAATCTTTTTATTATTATAATTAGTATTATGTGATGATGATTATATGATCCTCCTTTTGTGAGCTTCATTTGACATATTTTTGTAACTGTTTCAAATTTAGCCTTCCTATCTCGTTACTTTCCCTTTCTCGATATATATTAAGTCTTTTTTTTACTGTTTTCTCTTTTCATAAGCCCCCAAAGAAAACTTTTCTAGGTCAGTTTATTTTTGTTATTGTTTCATTGTTTTCTTTTCTATTTCTTATTTTTTTAAAAATCTTTGTGTGTCTGTCTGGGATGTATTGATTCAATTTCATAAAATGTAATCAGTCTGATGAGATGAGTATATTTATATTCATCGAAATAAATTCATTACACACGATGGATTTTTCCTAATAATAATAATATCTATATATATATATATATATATATAATGTATGAGTATGACTGGAAAGTAAAGTGATTAGTGTCACAATATAATTTATTTATTTAAATTATGAACAACAAACTATATGGTCTCCCCTTCAAGATAAACCTCCTTGAGTCTAACGCACTTTTACATCCTTCCCTGACATGTTTCCATGCACTTCTGGAAGCATTCTTATTGGCTGCTTCCTCAGCTCCGTCGTTACGGTCTTTTAGATGGCGCCATTGTGCTTTCAAAACGAGTCCTCTTGATGATCCCCTTGGTGAAAAGGAAAATTCACACGGAAAAGATTAGGTGAATAGGTAGGTTGTTCCAGTACGGCAAGATTCTATTATCGCAATATGGAATATTTAATAACACAAATGGTGGAAACATGTACAAAAAGACGCTAAATGAAATTGGCTAGACTATATACTCAAATTATATATTTAAACATTATATATATATATATATATATATATATATATATATATATATATATATATATAAAATGTGTGTGTGTGTAACAACATAATTATCGATCTCACAAAATGTTTAATATCTAAAGAAACGCTAAACTAATTGAATTTTCTCCATGTTTTCAGATAAGGCGTTTATATCTCTTGACACCATTTGTCGTAAAAATCAATGAAAAACCTTTTGAGTTATTCAGCTACAAAGAGAACAGCTTAAGATCATTTTGTGCCAGCTCCGCTGTCTTCCCAAAAGAAGATTATTGAAAGGAAAATGATCATTCAGGCCCTCAGTAATAGTACCAACATTCATACTCGGGCTTCCATCATCAAAGTCCATTCGAGAACCAGCAAGAGAAAGGTGAATAAGTTTAAAAAGCAGGGAAGAGTAGAGAGAAAAACTGGTTCGGGAGGTCACAACAAGACGGATCATGATTTCAACTCAGAGTTAAAGATATCAGTTAAAAAAGATCCAAAAGACCTTTGGCACGTAAGAGAGGAGTTTCACCTATGACAGAGCAGTGAAAATTAGAAGGGTAAAGATTATGTTGAGTAAGTTGGAAAACGATCCTGTAATTATATATATATATATATATATATATATATATATATATATATATATATATATATATATATTTCATGAGCGTCCGATCCTTAGCTATGATTAATTATTGATGAACATGTCATTTTCGTTTATGATCGATTTCATCACTATCTAGCTTAGAGAGTAATCATACATTCTTAATGCTCAAAGTAGAGTCCAATAGTTTTATAAAACCTCTGAGAATTCCAGTAAGATATCTTTAATCATTTCTAAGATACAACTGTTCATAGATTAATCTAACAAATGGACAATTTTGCTGTTGCACGATTTGGACGGTTTTGCTGTTCAGCCCGGTATATAGTTTGTTGATTATTATAAGCAACGTTGTTTTTTTACATAGGGTGTATTTTTTGAGATAATGAATTACAAATATTTTAGGTGATAAAATAATACCCCACCGCTATGTAAGAATATCCTTAATGAATTCTCACTTTCTTTAACCCTAGAACACTAACCATGGGTATATAGTACCCAGCGCAAATTTTCTTATTTTTAATTACAATTTTCAGTACCTGATTTTCTTACCTAAATAATGTTTTTCAGTTCCTATTAACGTTAACTCAAAGTACAAAGTTTGAATTCCTTGCATGTAAAATATTTCAAATAAAGGTTTATATTTAATATTCTTTTTTGATATTTTCAAAATCGGTTATAATATACCCATGGTTAGTAGTGGTGTAACTTTGATGGTTAGTGTTCTAGGGTTAAGAGATTGTATCTCAACACAACACTAAGAAACAGCATTAAAACAATTATTAATCCTAACAAATACCTGAAATTATATATAACAGTAAAGTATTAGGTTGGTGCACAAATAATTTCGTTTTCTCACATAGTAACATATGTTAGAAAACGAAATTATTTTTGCACCAACCTAATAGTAGCAAAACGATCTCATGAACTTAAAGACAAAATTCACAAATCCCCAAAATTAGACTCCGGCGATAGCATTTCTAACGACACAAAATTCATAATCTTACCCTCTAATACTCTCTGTACAAAATTTAAAAATAAATTAGTTATCCCTAACACTAGCGTCTTTAGAACCACCTTGAAAAAATCGCATATATAATCAGGAAGAAAGATTAGATCTAACAGCAATTCAGAGGTCGGGTTTATGAAATATAATGTATGCAATGTAGAGACACTTACATTGGCGAGACCTTGAAATCTAAAAGCCAGTATCTATGAACATAAGAGACCGACGTTGTGACAACCCTTTAAAATCGTTCGTAATACTCACGAAGAAAACTGGCTTTTGATTTTGCAACTGTCACCTTAATTAATAAAAAACGTAATTCTTTACGTCGAAAAAAAACTTCGAGGGAATCCTGATAAATATATAAAAAAACACAAGTTAAAATCCCTATATTGCATCACCAACCTTTATTAAATCCAGTCTAATGTATATTCATCTACTACAACTGCTGTTTATGTAAAAATGTCCCCAATTCAATATGCGGACAACCACCAAAAATAAATAATGCCTACTAGACAGACACACACACACACACACACACACACACACACACACACACACACACACACACATTATCACTCGAATGCCGCATAAATAACTTGAAAATATGATACACTTGGGCACAGAAAATTATACACACGAACGCTGCTTGACAAGTCAAATGCATGTGAAGTCTGCTTAATAAAAAAAAAAAAAAACACAAACAAAAATAAAATTACCAGAAAATTTTCTCCATATGTCATTATCTGATTTTAAGTTTTAATAAAAGCGGAATATGTTATATTTATAAACGTTTCCTATTTTACACACACACACATATATATATATATATATATATATATAATTCTCATTTGAATTACACCAGAAAACAGTAGTATTAAAAAAGTGCTTGATACACATATAAAAAGTTAACAATTTTACATGTAGAGCTTTTAAGTATAGAAAATTATGAAATCATCCGATTCCGCTACCTTTGTTTCAACCTTTCCGTATCTTCAGGCGATTTCGGTCAATTGATTTCCTAACGCTTTATTTTTTAAAAAAAAATTATGAACTCTATAATTTAAAAAAATAAATCTACGCACAATGTGAGATGTGGTCGGTGACAAAGAGGAGGCGGGGAAGGGGTGGAAAAGTGTATTGGAAATGTATCGGTGGAGGATTAAATGAAATATGCATACGATTTTTTTTTTCTTCATCCCACTTCAAATGACTTAAAAAGGAAGTTTTTAGTATGTATACAACAGGTCATAGTTTCGGATATCTGATTCAAAAGGTGTTTTTTTGGTCTGGAAATGTTGTTATAGCTAATTTTTCTTGTTGACAAAGGTTGCAGATGTTGCTATGTTCGGTGTCAGCGTTGTTTTGTTTTTTTTCTTTTTTTTCTTTCAAATTTTCCAGTTGACTATCGGATCTTTTAATCTCGCTTAATTTCCACACATAGTTGGCTAGAAGAATTTCTAAGGCTTTCTCGCTTAAAAGATGACTTATGATTTTACAACCTCTTTTTAAATTTACCCTCAGTACACCCTATGTAATTTCTTTTTCGCCATTTGTATCTGTTACTTCTACTTTATAAATTACTGCTTCAGTTTTGAAAACTCCATCTTATGGACATCTTTTATTTCTACAATTGCATATATTACTGTTAACAATGCTTTGCTGCAAGTAATTTTAAAAATTTATGACGTTTTCTTTTTATTGTAGTTTCTAAATTACTAGTACTGCTGTAATTTAATGTAACTGTGTTTTTATGTAATATTTTATGTAATTCGGAATTTTGGGGAAGTGTTTAAGTAATTTGAAAACTATTTTCTCTGTTTTATACTTGACCGTTAAGTTAAATAGGGGAGGTGGATAAACCAAATATTTTTTCTTCGAATTGTTTTTCATTTGAGGTTTAAATTTCAGTTTGGTTTTATGTCCCTCTTCTTTTAAAGTCCTTTCATATTTTTTCTTTTATGTTCGAAAATTTCTTTAATAGATGAATTTCTAGATAACCTGGACTGTATCCCTTTGGGGATTTGCATTATTAAACTCGCAGGATGGTTGGATCTAACATTCACGTATTTTCATTGTGTGTTGCGTCTCATGTAACGGGAGACACTGCCATTTTGATAATTGATCATTTTCTAATTCATATCGACTTCTATTTCAAAATAGAGACTTTTAAAGAGTTTGAAAAGCACTTTTCTTCTGTCATTTATTCGTCTGTTGTCTGGCACTATCATCAGTCCGTTATCCCTATACAAGCTGTGGTTGTTTATATGTACAATTTTGTTGATTTCATATAAAATATGAAGGCCTATTAATTCTGAAACTTAACACAATCAAACGAACCTCGTGGTACATCGAAGTAGTCCTTTTTTGATATTTTAATCCAAGCTTTTCCATTGTGGAATAAAATTGGTTTACGGCAATGTAAAATTATGTCCATTTGTTCAGGTGTTATATATACGAAGCCTTTGGCGAAGTACAAAGCCTGAAGCAGGATATATATTTTTTTTTTTTTTTTTTTTTTAGATATGGATGCATAAAAGATTTTTATGCCGTATTTTATAAATACATATTTATCTTTGTAATTGTTATATAGGAATAAAGTGTCGCTGCCGACACTTGTTTGTACACAGGTTACCAGTGAGCAAACACAGGTGATTTCATTATTGGATTAAGTAGATCACTTGACCATAGAGGAAACGCATATAAGTAGACAGTATCGTGACGACTAACGATCACCGTTTCTACTCTATCCGCTATTACCATTCGAATCACTATTTCTAGTCTATCCTCTATGCTATACGAACCGCTATTGTTTATTTACTATATTATTCCTCTAATTGGATCACTATACGAATTATTTTTGATCGGGCATTACAGAGCAAGTACTGTTAGTGCGAGTATTATTCCAAGGCGTCTGACACCAGTATTGTTCAACGGCGTTAGTATAGTTGTATCTGCGATTAAAAAGTCTCTACTACAACGAAAGTGACAATGTGTGTTCGTTGATATCACAAAAGTAATTTTGTGGAATCAGGAAATGCACTCGCTCGTATCCTTCCATAGTGATCTTTAATGATTCTCACATTTTTCAATATTTCTTGGCTTATTTTGACCTAATTCAGTTTTGGTTGGGTTTATTAGTCTAAAAGAAGGATTATTGGGGAATTCGTCTTCATAATCCTTTATAGTTAGAAATGCTTGCTTACAACATAATATATTGATTCTGTCACTTATATCTAGTTTGACTGTAATATATTTCGCCTCCTCGTTTATATTTTTAATGTACTAGTTTAGTCCTCTTTTGTAAGTTTTAGTGACTTCATTTATTTTTTTTCTGTCAAGTTTCCTGATTCATAATACAGATGTTCTTTGTTTTGTCTCCTTTAATTTAATGTAAGGTATGTACTCAAATACCTTACCCTGCCTGTACATGGTCGGGGTTGTGAGACATCGACAGAAAAACTTTTAAGTCGAGCATTTCAAAAGTACAATCATCCCAGATCACAAGCAGATAGTCAAAGCGAAAATAACCTCTTTTCGAAATGTAATCAGCTTACGTCCATTGTATTTTTTTTACCATCCGTAGAAAATCCTTGAAACTATTTGGACATCTTATTAAAAGATCTACCGTAGGGCTGGTGAAATTGAGCCTGTCCGAATTTCTATGATGAAGAGTTATCTACATCATTTAAATGCGGACTGTTGTCTTCGTCTTTGTTGTTGTCGTCGCACCGTTTCGACTGTTGTGCCTCTATGCATTCATAAGTTACATGTCGATCGTAGTAACAGCAGCAGAAAAGAGATGCCTTGGTGAGTGCAGTCCAGCGAGACAAGTAGCAGCGGCGCTCAGGTTAGGTTTAAGGTTCCATGTTCAAAGTTGCCCAATAGCTTAGTGGATTAATGTGTTGATTCTGAAATTTGGTGACATAATAAATGGACCGGCCAGTGAGTACTCTGTGGAAACGGGACAAGATATAGCCGACCATTAAGAACGAGACCTGATGAAGAATGGTTGGCACAACCGTCGAAACGTTTTTAGTAACAACAATAAGGAAAATAACCTGCATGGGAATATTGTAAATATTGCTAAACTGTATTTGAAGGTAATGGTGATTTGAAAAAGAAGTAGAGGAAAACAAAACGGTGATGGAAAGATTCTGTATGATCAGCTAATGAGGCTGACGCAAAATAAACTTGCTCAACATTGTAATAAATGGCGGGAAATAATTAACGTTGGTTCGCAATCTACTTCAGGAGGAAACGGCGACTAATGAATGTATTTTTGGAGCTTGTTTAGCTATATGCTTCTGGCATTAGTCAAAACTGGCACATTTTCTTTCTTTACACTGTAATTATAAAGTATATTGAAGAAGTCATTGAAAGATGTTCGAAAAACCAAACACCAAGTTTTCAGCTGTAATCTAGAACATACGAACTTTAAAGAAATTTGTTACAATGTGTGATTGTTTTCTAAGTGTAGCTTAGGTGTGCCACATGGCCGAAAGTATGGTGCGCCCAGGGGAGAACGAACTCGCTATTCAGTCGTAATGGATTTATCGAGAGAAGTTTGCTGAGCATGACACCACGTCGAAGCGCCCAAATGATTTTCTCTGCGGGGCTTAGATGTGGCGGAAAGTGTGGCGCACCCAGTGAGGATCGCATTCACTATTCAGTCGTAACTGATTTGGCAAGAATTGATTTTCTAAGCGTAGATTAGATGTGGCACAAGGCTGAAAGCGTGAACCAGCCAGCAATGATCGCAGTCAAAAGTCAGTCGTAATTGCTAACCATTACACCTCGTCAAAGTGCCCTCTTTTGCAATAATTTACTATGCGTAACTTAGATGTGTCACAAGGCCGAAAGTATGGGGGCGCCCAGTGAAGATCATACTCAGTATTCAGTCATAATGGGTTTATCGAGACAAGTTTGCTAAGCATCACACCACGTCGAAATGCTCAAATGATTTTGTTAGCGTTACTTAAATATGGCAGAAAGTGTGGAAAACTCAGCGAGGAAAGAACTTAATGCTCAGTCGTAATTGATGTAGCAAGACGGGATCTTTTAAGCGTATCTTCGATGTGACACAAAGCCGAAATCGTGGTGCACCCAGTGAGGATCGCACTCATTTATGCAGTTATGTGATCTAGCGAGGCAATCTTGGTAACCATTACACCACGTCGAAGTGTCCCGTTTTTTTTGTAGTTATTTACTAAGGGGAGTAATGGATAGCGGCTAGGATTGAGAAATTGGAGAGCCAGGTTCGAATTCCAGTCGAATTTATTACATTCACTTATATGCGTATCCTCTTCTCCCCGCATTTCCGGGTAAATAGCAAGATAGACCGGGTTCTGTAGCCTTGGTTGGCAACTGGTGTACCGCAGAAATAAATCTAATCGAAAGATACAGGATCATCAAAGGGTGTATCAAGCATGGCACATAACTGATTGAGCTTAGATATGGCACAAGGCCGAAAGTATGAGGAACCCAGTGAAAATTGAACTCAACTCCCTATTCAGCCGTAATTGATTTATCGAGACGAGCTTGCTAACCATCACACAACATCGATGTGCCAAAAGGATCTAAGCGTTGTTTAGACATGTCCAAAAATGTGGAAAGTCCGGTGAGGATCGCGCTCAGTATTCAGTCGTAATTGATCTTGCGATACAAGCTTGTTAACCATTACACCATGTCAACGTTCCCGAACGGTTACAATGTATGGAAAAAAAATGTGAGAGTTGAAACTGATGCCACGAGGATATTGTTTAATACCCTATATACTGTATCTTTCACTGATCCTAGGTCCTATGAAAGTTTACAAGTACTGGTAGTTTTAATTCGTTATAATGGACGCTTTCTGGTTATCAACGTCGGACGTTTATTGCAAATGACATGTCACCACTCTTAGAACGCTGAAACTAGTATGGTCAAATACTGTTTCATTGCCCTCCTCTTTAATTCTGTGGGCAGCTTCAGCGGTCTTGAAGCACACTTTAAATAATAACTCTAAATTGCCACAGTCTTAATACTTTTAGCTACCGTTCTTTTGTGTGTATGCTGTGTCCGTTCAGAACACGCTCATGACTTTCCACAACGTTTGAACCTTTAACCTTTTATTACTTCTCTTTCTCCTACAACCCATTTACACAAATTTAGGTTCGTTATTTGATGCTTCGATCTGCTTTTTTTTTTTTTTTTTTTCTTACCTTAAAATGTCCTCTCTGTGTGTTAGTCTCGAGGCACCGTTTCCTCATTATACGTCAGACAAAGTTCTATCACAACTTTAAGACTTTTTAGCTGCCCCTTTTTTTCTGCGCCGTGTCCATTCAGAATGTGTGCGATCATGACGCTCCTCGACGACTTGTCTTTTGTAAATCTAACTCAGCAATATTATTGGTCCTAATCTGGCGTCTTGGGTTCAGTCACTTTCCAACCGCCGTAAAGTTGCCTCCCTTTGCCTTTTCTATAAATTCTTTCATGGTAATTGTTCGAATGACTTCCTAGCTATTGTGCCTAGGCTCTTCAAATTTAAGGGCAGTCTTTTCTTTTTATGTACCATGTCCTTTCACGACGTAGGCGATCATGGCTCTCCACCTCCCTTTTATCCCTTGCAGCTCTCAGCAAGCTCCTTCCTTCTGCTTCCTCCCCCAGACCACGTTCTGTCACCCACCTTCTCAAGCTTGTCAGGTATGTCACGCACTGCTTTCCCTTGTCTCTTTTCCCCTCTTTTTGATCCGTGAGTATCAGAATCTCCAAACCCTCCTTCCTCATTATGTGCCCCAGAAACTTCAGCTGCTTCTTTCTGATGTTAAGTATAAGCCTTCCCCTTGTTTATAACCTTGCTAAGACCTCATTGTTTCTCACACGCTCGGTTCATGATATCCTTAGCATCCTTCTGTAGAACCACATCTCCGTCGCCTCGAGTCTCTTCTTCATCCTTGAGGAAATTGTCCAACATTCGCTGCCGTAAAGAAGAATAGATGCCATGTAACTGCTCAATATTCTTTTCTTTGTTACCAAAGAAATCCTGCTGTCTTGCAATACTCTACTCAACTTTTGGGATGTGCCTTTGACCATCCAGTGTCGCACATAACGTCTTCTGTCAAGACGCTTCCCAGATATTTAAACTTCTGTGTCTGCTTGATTCTAGTGTTCCCAACCTGCAAATCGCATTTTGGTCTCTTCCTCTTACTAAAGACCATGCGTTCTGTCTTCTTGCAGTTTATGCTTAGTCCTTTCTTCTCACTCTCCGTTGCTATCTTATGTAGAATATTTTGTAATTTCTCTTCTGTATGCTATCAGTACTGTGTCATCTGCGTATCTTATGTTGGTAAGATTGTGGCCGCCAATGCTAAATCCCGGTAGGTTTTCCAGTTCTCTCAGAATTGCCTCACTGTATAGGTTGAACAGGTCGGGTGAGAAGACGTATCCTTTCCTTACGCCCCTTTCTATTTTTATATATTCACTGAACTCGTTCCCTATGCGTATGCATGTTGTTTGCTGCCAGTATAGGTTCTAGATTATTCTAATATCCCTCCCGAATATGTCAAGGTTGCTGAGCAGTTCCATCAGATTCTTTGTGACTTGCTTTGTCGAAGGCATTTGCGTAGTCTATGAAACATGGGTACACTTCCTTCTGCATCTGTACCGCTCTTTCTGATAACATTCTGAGCATGGATATAGCATTTCTTGTTCCGTTGTCTTTAACGAACCCGTACTGTTCTTGTCCTATTTCTGTCCTGATTCTGCTGTGCGCTCTATTCAACAGAATACACATTGATGAGTTTTGTCATTCATTTATTCATTCATCAGGCTTATTGTTCTGTGGAGTTCGCATTCAGTACTAGATTAAATTTACTGTTGAGCTGGATAAATAATAACGTAAATTCTATGCTAGCAGTTTCTTTTCTTACTCTTCTAGTTTGTGGAACTCCCTTCTGGCTACCCGTCCTGGGTATGACGATAAACTACATTCGCGTCCTGGGTAAGACGTCCAACAGCAAGGCCCTTAATCAGGTTTTGAGGAGCGTGGAACCACCTCTTAATTGCTGGTGTTCCCAGGTCCCCCTGACTCGGGGTGTTAGCACTTGTTAGGGTCCCAGCTATGGGCAAATAGTTAACACCCAAACTTGTGTTAAAATAGGTTTTAATACCTGAAATACTTTGTAATAAAAAAAAAAATTATTATCAGCAATACTTAAAAAAAAAAAAAAAAAAAAAAAAAAAATTACCAGCAGTAAAAACAGCTATACATTCTTTGATTTTAAAAAAAAAAAAAAAAAAAAAAAAAATCTGACCAGCTATAGATTTCTTCAAGGAAAAATATTCCCAGAAATAGATTTTTGAAGAAAAACATTATCAGCAATAAAAATTTTGTCGGCATCAAATAACCCGTTGAGGTTGATATGCTGTAAACCAAACCAAACACTTCCGGCACCATACATTCCAGCCAGTTTTAATCTGCAATAATTTAAATGTAATGTCAATCGCTATCTACTGTCCTTTTGATTTCTCTTTAGTTCTCGCTCCTTAGCTATGTTCCTGTTTATAATTCTTCCACGCGCAGTTACCCCTTGTATTTCAGTGGATTTTCTGCCTTATTAAAAAAAAAATTCTCTTTTTCCTGTCATCAATTCGCACAAATTTAAGTTCCTTATTCTCTGCTTCGACTTGCTGCTTTTGCCTTCAAACTGTTGTGTGTGTGTCAAAATCTCTAGGCCCACTTTCTTCATATGTCCCACATAGTCCTGCTTTTTGTTATTTTCCTGTTGCTCACGTGTTCTCAGCATTTTCTGTAATAATTAATTTTTCTTAATGATTTTGTTTTTTCTCAGATTCTTTTACACTCGCAAACCTCTTGCGTCTTAGTGGCTTTATCGCCTGGCTTGGGGTGGAGTAATGATTAAAAACAAAAAAAAAATCTCTGTCGCTTCAAGACACATCTTCATCTGCGACGATATTACCCAGAATTCACTGCTGGAAGATTAAATATTTACGTGAAAGTTCAGCACTCTTTATAACTAAGGAAATTTTCTTAATATCTAATGCAAGTACAGCTGAATTACTGATAATAAAATGTAAATAATAATAATAATAATAATAATAATAATAAATCTTTTGAAGATCTTTAAACAACTATAAAAATTCAAGGATTTTGAAGTGGAAATCTCAAAAATGCGGCACATGAGGACATCAGTTATTCCAGTTGTAGTTGGAGTCCTCGGATTGCGAAAGGTTCCAATAGACTTATTGAAGGGATTCCTGGTAGCCCATGCCTGAAATAAATTCAAAAAGAAACTTCTCACATGTACAGGTCACACATTAAAAAGATCTTTATCTTTGTTAAAATTGTACAAGAACGTACAATTGTACAAGAAGGTTTCGTCTTTGTTTTTTTGTTTTTACAAAAATGATCGTTGGAAAATGTCATCATGACATTTCTGACCTTATGTCTCTCGTTGTGACCCGGAAGTAAAAGGGTATACAACAGAAATCAAAGGAAATAATAATGATAATAATCATCATCATCAAAATAATAATAAACAACCTAATCATCATGATGATAGTGATGATGATGTCATATTATGCCTGAACCGGATGGCTTCTGATATTAAGGGATTGGAGATTTTAACATGTACATTGTCTTAGTGAATTATGTTCGGTTTTAGTCAATAATCCGTTCACTATTGGTGGGGGAGGGGGAGTATCGGAGTCGGGTATCAACAGTATTTTTTGTATAAATTGGGAAACAGGCGACTTTGAAGTCACATGCAGGTATTTCGGATCATTCACGGACGGAGACTCGTCTGAACGATCTAATCTACTCAACCTGAAGCTATTTCTAACTGAGATCCACCAACAAGGTTATCCGCTACCTTTATCAAAACCTGTCAGCATATCTACCCACGCAGATTAAATGAATGGGTCCAGTTCGGAAGTCCCTGTTGGTTAACCGGATCGATATACTCCTGATGAAAACTGCAAAGCACAACGACCGAAACGTTGTGATAACAACAACGAAGATGAAGACAATAGACCGAATATAAATAGTGCAAATAAAAACTGTTCATCCCAGAAATTCAATCAGAAATCTAGTGATGCTCGCCTCTGACTTCAACTTTAATCTGCGATAATTTAATGAAATGTCAATCGCTATCTACTGTCTTCTTGATTTTTCTTTAGTTCTAGGTCTATAACAATGATCCTGTTTCTAACTCTTCCACACCCAAAACCCCTTGTTTCTCAGTGGCTTAATTGCGTTATTAAAAAAAAAAAAAGCCTTTCTCTTTTTCTGCCATTCATTCGTTATTCGCTACTTCGACCTGCTCTTTTTGCCTTCAAAATGTCCTGTGTGAGGAGTTACTGTCTGGTAAGCGGCACCCCTGTGACAGGAGTAGTTATTGTTTTATTCCCCAGTCCGAAGGCAATTTATTTATGTGCCACAACTGTCACACTATAAAAAATTAAATACATGGCCACTTTTTCTTCAGTGAAATCAGCCTACGTATTTGATACGGGACACGTCTCGAGTAGCATTTTATAACGGGTTATCACGGAATGACTCGGGTTTCTTCGACATTTACTGCAAACATAAAAACGCTCTTGGGGCGTTCGGAAAATGCAGCTCGACGGTGACCAGTTTACAATTATTGTATATCGATACTTTTTCAGGAAAGAGAAAGAGTCTACAACGAGACCGAAATTTTCCAACACTACAATGTGATTTGCTAAGCATAGCTTAGATGTGGTACAAGGCTGAAAGTAGGATAGAACTCTCTATTCACTCGTAACTGATCTAACAAGACAAGCTTGTTAACCGTTACTCTATTTTGAAGTGCCCATTTTCCAAAAATATATACCAAAAAGATAAAAACAACGTATAGTTATTTTTTTCGGTACATATGCAAAATACAGATGATACCCTTTTATGAAACTACGGATGATCCTAAACGCAGCGTTCTACACAGTTTGCTAGTACATTCTTTTGCAGTTTCCTCGACTCGAAAAACGGTTGAAGTATTTGTATAATTTTCAAGAGTTGAAATGTTCAATCTTGGTTATTGATTGACTTATCAAACTGGTGATAGTTACTTAAAGCCAGGAAATATTTCTGTATTGTAAGAATCTTTTGGAGATAATAATGATTTACTGATACAAGTCCTAGTAACACGATTTACAAATGTCCTCATCTTTGTCGCCACGTTTATCAAAACGTTTCGACCGTTGTACGCTCCGGCCTACTTCAAGTGGTTGGAATGTCGAACTGAACCCTTTATTTCGCTCACTGGGATAGACTGTTCTAGTTCCACGTGCCATGTCTAGTGGATGTCAGTTATCTCCTGTTAACTCCCCTCTCCAATTTCTCCACCGCCTTAACCAGGTATTGAACTCACGCTCTTTGGGTCCTGTGACTGGATCTAACTAACGCCATTATCCACTTTGCCATGTGTCCTTGAGGACATCTGTATATGAATTTCTTGGTATATATAAACCTAATGCCTTCAACCTTTTTTACCAGAGCTCATATTACAATTTTTGCGGTTCTCATTGGATGTTTTTTACCAGAACTCATATTGCAATTTTTGTTGTTGTTATCGCTTTTCTCTGGCACTCCTTGTTATTGGTTCCCATATTGTATTCATTTCTATGCTTGGTCGGTCCAGGAGATTTTTGGGGCCTAGCATATGTGCTGATTCCTTAACTTTACGAATTTTCCAATGATGTTCTTTGTCTATGATCTCAACTTGATCCTACAGAGGGCGTCGATCTCCCTTTTCTCTCCATATGACATGGCACGTGGTACTAGAACAATATACCTCAGTGAGCGAAATAAAGGGTTCAGTTCGACATTCCAACCACCTGAAGAAGGCCGGAGCGTACAACGGCCGAAACTTTGTGATAAACATTGCGACAAAGATGAGGACAATAGTCCGAATAATGTAAATAGTGTACATAATACCTCATCTCAGAAATATAAACAGATACTGAAGCCCTAGTAATTAAATCACAGCTAGGGGAGGAAAAAGTAGATTCATACCTTTCTTATGGGTATTTGCGCGTAAGGAATTGGGACTCGGGTCGCCGATTTCCAGTTTCGAACCGTTATCCATTATACCAGACGCACAGCCATTCTTACAGAACTGGGCATTTCCAAGAGGTCATCTATCTAGGTACTGGCCAGGTTCAGATTTTTATGCAAATTTTAGATTAGCACAATAGGACAGGTCGATTTTGGGACCACGGTATTGCACTCCATTTCTCTTTTCCCCTTCGCAACTAATTTCAATTATTCCCAAATTTATTTCTAAGTTATAAGAATTGCTATCGTATAAGAAAACTTCGTCGCAAAAAAATTATCTAAAAAAAAAAAAAAAAAAAATCGAAAACAGTCGCAATAGTGAAAACTTGAGCATCCAAAATTTAAAGATTGCGGATCTGGATCCTGTCTGGAATGGAACGAGGGCATTCGGTAAACTTCGTTATGGCCTCAGAAACGAAAGAATTAAAAAAAAAAAAAAAAAAAAAAATCAGAAACGAAAAAAAAAACTTGATATGAAAATTCGGGTTTGCAAAGTTGTCGTCTTAACATCCCCTATTTTTTTTTTTTTTTTTTTTTTTTTGTATGACTACCAATCGTGAACTCTGTACAGATCTCATACAAAGCAACTGGATGTATTTCATAAAAAAGTTGCCTCAGAGGGCAATCTGTAGCTACACAATTGACAATTTTTTGCAGGCTCTGTCCATCTTATTCTCAGCATTCTTTTGTATTAGGTTGGTGCAAAAATAATGACGTAATAATGTCGTTTTTTGACGTAACGTCAAAAAACATTATTACGTCATTATTTTTGCACTAACCTAATAGAATCACGTCTTTGTCGTTTAGGGTCTTTTCTTCATCTTTAGCATTCACCGCCAGAATGTTTCTACCTGCGTTAAAAATCATAATTTATCTGTGAGACTTGATCTGCGAGACGAGCTATCTCTACATGGCAGGTGCCTATTTTCCTTGTAAAAGGCCTTATTTTACAGCACACCCACTCCGCCATTGTCTCGTAGGGTAATTCGCTGTAGTGAACTTGGAGCCTTAAACCAAATCTAACTGCTGATTAGGGCTGTAACGGAACCCGAAGCTGCCCATCATGTTTTTAAATTGCTGCTGCTGTTCAAGACTTTTTGTAATTTATTTTTCTTTATTAGCAGCGGTCATCTTCTTTTATGTGCTGTGTCCCGTCAGGACGTAGGCGATTATGGCTCTCCACTTCCTCCTATCCGTTGTAGTTCTCAATAAGTTTTGTCCCTTTGCTACTTCTCCCAGACCCTGTTCTGCCATCCACTCGCTTAAGCCCGCTAAGTATGTCACGCGTTGTTTTCACTTGTTCCTCTATCCACCCTGTGAGTATTAGATTTTCTAAGCCTTCCTTCTTCATTACGTATCTCAGAAATTTCAGCTGCCTCTTCCTGGTGTTATGTATAAGTTTCCTCTTTGTTTGCATTCTCTCCAAAACCTCATTGTTGTTCATATGTTCCTTCCATGGTATTCTTAGTATCCTTCTGTAGAACAATACTTGTTGCCTCAAGCTTCTTGTTCATCTTTGAGGAGACCGTTTAATATTCGCTGCCGTAAAGGAGGGCAGATATCATAT
The DNA here is from genome assembly GCA_963932145.1 of Acanthosepion lycidas. Classification (NCBI taxonomy): domain Eukaryota; kingdom Metazoa; phylum Mollusca; class Cephalopoda; order Sepiida; family Sepiidae; genus Acanthosepion; species Acanthosepion lycidas. The sequence goes on along the minus strand of OZ010580.1, from coordinate 72,778,619 downwards.
AGCGGCTAAGTACTCTTTTCTTTGTTGCCAATAAAATCTATCTGTCTCGTAAAACTCTGCCTAGCTTTTGGAACGCGTTTTTGGCCATCCCCAATACGTCTTTGAATCTCAGCGTCTCACTTTCCATCCTCTGTCAGAACACATCCCAGATATTTAAATTTCTACACCTGTTTGATTTTAGTATTCCCGGCCTGCAAATCGCATTTCGGGCTCATCTTTTTGCTAATGACCATACATACTGTCTTCTTGTAGTTTATGCTTAGACTCATCTTCTCAGTTTCCTTCGCTACCTCCTGTAGATTTTGTAGTTTCCTTTCCATATCTGCTATCATCACTCTCATATTGTTTTTATTTCTATGCTAGGCCTACTGATGAGCTCCTCATAGCCTAGTATGTGCGACGATTCTTTCAGTCGTCTAACTCTCCAGTGTTCTTCCTTGTCGGACAATGTGTACTTGGTCCCAATATAAACGAGCGAGCAGTACTAAAGATAAGAACTAGACGATAGCCCTAGACATGGGCATCCTCTATCCCCGTAGATTAAATAAAGGGTTTAATTCATAATTTATGTCGGCTATCCAGCTCGATATATACCCGATGAAGGCTGGAGAGCACAACGACCGAAAGGTTGTGATAACAACAACAAAATAAGGACAATAGTCCGAATATAAATAACGTAAATAACTCCTGTTTCCAGAAATTAAATCTTAGTTCTGTTTTGCACAAGGCCACTGTAATTGAACACTCATAGCCGAACAGAATAAAGCAGTAAGTAATAAATGATATATCCCCTAATCATGAAAATCGAAGCGAGAAAACTCTACACCCAATATTTGAGTCAAAATGGACACGGGTCGTGTTTATACTTAATGACAAACGATAAACAAATTTCGACATTAAAATCCCCTGACAAGTTTTGGTATATTAAAATAAACAACTAACCAAAAATACTTGTTTTGACTTGTAACAACAGTAATTGTTTGCACGTTCCTCAGATTATTCCTTGTTTATCCTTGCACATAACCTCATGAGGTTGTTCTGCTGAGGAGTAATGATTAACGAGCTCATCTAGCAGGTTATTACTACTATAGCGAAGATCGAACTTACTACATTAGCAATTGTTTTGCGAAATTAACTTGCGAAATACCACGTTACGGTGGGTGCCGAAAAGACTTATTTATGAAGAAGAGAAATGAGGCACATGGTAAACAACAGTCTCACAGACGAATATTTCTATAGTGAGTGCGGCAATTACTTCATGTCTTAAACTTATTTTCTTGTGCCAATCTAAACTTCGATGATAAATCTACTTAGAATGTTTTATGGTTCATTAAAAGCGCCTTAGTCTAAGTGAAAGTTCATTCGTTTCAAAGCCGAAATTGTCGAGCAATTTGTGGAACGTCTGTTTTCTTAATAGTGATGCTGCGTTGTTCATGGATACAGCCTTTTTGTCAGCAGTGATTTACTCTAAGTAACAACTATTGAGTGATAAGTGTAATGTCTAAAAGCAAGAATATTTTCTTGGCGAATCGAACCAAGCACTTAGTAGAGAAAGTGATTTTTACCACCGAAATAACATCAATTGTTTAGCAATACGCCAACGTCTCGTTTCTTGAGACAAAGATGGCGTTGGGAAAAGTCGGAGGTTCGTCTGCCAATTTTTCATTTTTTTTTTTCTTTAAATATTTATCTACAACAGAATGTTTTGTTTTGTTTTTTTTCTCGCGAGCTATGATAGTTTAGCCATAGTAATACTGTTTTATTTGAATAGAGTGAACTAAAATCAACAAGTTACTACTTTAACGTTTCTTTTAGATTCGAATAAAAATTATAATGAAAGGAGGTCTATATCTACCGATTTACAAAGCTTATTTTAGATGTGGCGGAAGACCGAATGTATGGAGCACACGGTAATGATCGAATTCAGTTGTAATCGATCTAATAAGACCAAGGTTGCTAACAATATCACCAAAGTAAAACGGTCGTTACTAAGCATGGCTTAGATGTGGCACAAGAATGAAAGTATCGAGCACCTAGTAAGAATTGAACTTGATATGCAGTCTTGATTATTGATCTTGCGAGACATGATTGCTAGCCATTACACAACGTCGAAGTGCCTATATATATATATATATATATATATATATATATATATATATATATATATATATAATTATTTATTTTTAAAGAAAAAAAAATTTATAACATAAATATGTTATAAAATCACTACAAAAATAGCCATTTTGTTTCAACACCTTCGGTGTCTTATCAAGTGATGACGTTGAATGTAAAATAAATGGTTTTAAAAGTTTCAAATTAATTAATATTCTACGCAAGGGGAAAACGTTGTTACAAATATATATGGTCTAAACTTTCGATATTCTTAAGTCATTACCGGAGTAGATAGGGACCAGTTGGTAGAGCTAGTGAGTACTGTGACGTAGGCAATGTGTGTTTGTTATAAAATTGCTCCGTGTTGCAGATACGTGCTCAGGCACATTTGCGTTTGTTCAACACCTACAGAGCCGGCTTTACTCGCAGTTTCTTGGAGAGAGCGCATAATCTGGCTTAATCACCAGTTTGAACAAAAACGGTACGCTGAAACCCTCGGCCACGATGACTTGTGACTTAGTGCGAGCACAGTCATCGACAACTTTCGACGTAATTATTGCACATCGCTATTTTTAACTGATATTTTTGCTACAACAACATGCAACTATCACCGAAATAAAAATATTATCAACGCAAAATATAAACTTTAAAAAAAAAAAAAAAAAATCGGTTAATTTTCAGATTAAGACCCGCGCTCAGTTTGCATTAAAAATTTCTCGAATACTTACATTTAGTGGGTACCTCAAGGTGGTGTAACGGTTAGCAAGCTTGTCTCGCTAGAACAGTTACGACTGACTAGTGAGTTCGATCTTTACTGGGCGCCCCATACTTTCGGCCTTGTGCCACAGCTGAGCTACGCTTGGAAAATCACAATACTTACTTTTAGGTGTAAATGTACATGCTTCATTCGAAAATGACTTGATAAAATCTACCGTTTTGGAGTTATCGACAGTAAAAGTTGGAATTCATTCGCGTCGTTAGCGGCAGCCATTACTGGCGTCGTTTGCATACATTTGCTGCGCGGTATCTAAAAGTGGAATATTCACTTTTGGTTATTGCGCATGCAATATAGTCCCCTTGCGCAGTAATTGAGACGAATAAGGCCGTTAACTCCATTATTCCGCGCTTAGCTATTCTGCAGCAAATGTATACACATTTATCAAGTCATTTTTGAATGAAGCATTTACATTTACACCGAAATGTAAGTATTCGGGAAATTTTTATTGCAAACTGAACGCGGTTCCTAATCTGCAAATTAACCAAAAAAATTTACACTGTAACTAGATTAAAATTTATATTAAATTCTGCTTGTTAGTTCGCACGACCATTACCTCCTGCCAATGATTCATAAATAATGAACTATTCCATTTTGACCGCGTGGAAAGACAGAATATACCATATCAAATACATTACATCGTTTCAATAAGAAAATGAAAGAAAGGAGGATGTGTTTAACAAGTATTTTAGTGAAATGGAAAAAAATTGTTAGTTTCAAATCTTTTCATGTAAGGTTTACCCTTTACTACTTAAAATACAGACAATCATTCATATTTCTGAATGTTATTGCAATATTTTGTTAAAGTTGTTCATCTCAAATATTTAACCATCTGATAGAATTTCTACGGATATTTAACAGTCGTAGACCTAGCCATGAGCTTTTTCAGTCATTAGTTTAAAGAACTAAGATTCATCAGAAAATTAAATTTGGAAAACCGTGAAATTTTCTCGTGTCTTTGTAGTTTATATTATTCTGCGGAGTTGAATTGCCATTTTTTTCTGTGGATATGTCGAAGAACTTTGCAAATTTTCTAAAAACATCAGATTTGCAGCTAAATATTATGAGAACTATTGTAATAGTTCTTTTTTTTTTTTTTTTTTTTTTTTTTTTTCAGAATATTGTTGATTTAACGAGTAATGCATGACTAAAGTCGGTAAATTTTCCAAAATATCCAATTTCATTAATAAAAAGATAAAAGAAACATTCACTTAAAAAAAATCCCAAAAATCTATTTTCAGTAGAAGTTCCCAAAAATGCATTTAAAAATTACTTTATTTTTTGGGCGAGTGGATAATGGTGAAATTAGTTATTAAAAAAAAAAAAAAAAAAAAGTAAAAACATCCACTTAAAATATATTTTCAATAAAATTTCCAAAACAACAAAATTAATTTTAAACAATTTTTTCTAAAACATCCATTCTTAACGAAATATTAAAAAAAAAAAAAATCTCAAATAAAAATAGACTCCAGGGGTTTACCTCCGCCTCTCTTATAGGAAACGTATGATATGGATGGATGGGCTCTAACTTTGATGAGATTCACGGGATTTATCCGTGCGTCTATTCGAACGGAATATGGCGGAAGGCTTAGTTTAAAGTTGAACCCCGACGCGCACATGCAACATTACAAAGACATTTCCACTTTGGGAGACGCCTTAAACCTACCTCCTTAGTGAAGATCGATCGATCGAACTAAGTCGGAGTTGATCTGTCGCGACAATCTTGTTGACTATTACGTCGAAGTGCCCAATTTGATGTGATTTACTAAGCGTAGATTAAATGCGGCACAAGGCTGAAAGTATAGAGTACCCAGTAAGAATCGAACTCGCTACTCCGTCGTAATTGAGTGAGCGATTTTTTTCAAAATGTAGCTTCCGTGTGGTACAATTCTGCAAGTGTGGAGACCCCAAAGAGGATCAAATAAACGACTCTGACAGTAGCTGATCTAGCGAGACAAGCTTGTTAACCATTACATCACACCAAACGTGATTTAGTTACTCTGGTTTAAATGTGTCACAAGGCCGCAATTTATAGAGCACCCAGTTAAGGTCATGCTTACTATTCAGGCGTAATTTTTCTCCAGTGTGACTAGCACGTTAACCATTACATTACTTTCATGTGATTTAATGCTTTTATTTAATTCTTCATATGAAATTTGAGGGTTTTTTGTTTGTTTGTTTTTTTTTTGCTTTTAATGATTTACACGGTACGATTTTTACGCTAATGTATCCCCCCCCCACCTCCTATTGTCATTTTTGAACTTTTCTAAATTAGCCCCACGGGTTGTTGCTGACGAGTTTCGGAAGTTTACATTTGTGCTATCATATTAATTTACATATGTGCTGCCAGAAATCTCGTAATAATTGCCACGGTATCTGGAGATGTTTTAGTTGAAGCTGAAAACCAAAGAGAGATCCTTTCGCACTAGTTAGAGTAAAATCTACTGATAAGCGTTTCCCAGACAGTCATATCTTGGAACTTTCTCAGCAAATAGATTAAAATATAAGCAAAGTGAAAAGTTGAACATGCAAATTGGAGATAACAAAAATCGAGCAAGTACAGAAACTTAAATATCTGGGAAGTGTTTCAACAAAAGACAGAAAATGCGACACTGAAATCCGAAAACCGCACTATCACTAGCGAAAAATGCCTTCTAAAACCTAACCAAATTTTTACGAAACAGAAACATTTCGTTAGAAACAAGTAGAAGACTGCATGATTGTTATGTAATATCATTCCTACCATGTGGCAGTGAAGAAGAAGAAGACTTGAACCAACAGAAATGTAGTTCTACAGTAGGATGATGAGAATAGCATGGATCGAACATGTAAGGGGCGACGAAATTTTAGACAAAATGGAAACAAAGAACATCAGAACGAGAAAGTTGAAATTTTTTTGGCACATAATGAGGAAAGAAGGCTTGAAAAATTTGATACTCAAAGGGCAGTTTGAAGGCAAGAGGAACAAAAAAAAAACAACGCATAATCTACCTAGTGAGCTTGAGTGGAACAAGGTTTAGGAATGGTTTGGTTTGTTTTACGGCATATCAACCTCAATGTGTTATTTAATGCCGACACGGCGTTTATTGCTGTTTTTTTTTTTTTTTTCAAAATGTATTGCTGGTAATATTTGTTTTTTTGTTTGTTTTTTTTTTGGTGCAAAAATAATGATAATAATAATGTCGTTTTTTGACGTTAGAAAAAACGCCATTATTACGTCATTATTTTTGCACCAACCTAATATTTCTTGTAATACTTTTACTTCAAAAGTGTACTGCTGGTAATAATTTTTCCAAAAAAAGTATTTCTGGTATTCAAACTGATTTTACACTTTTATAGTGTTTTGACCTCAGTTTGTGGGTTAACTATTTGCCTATAGCTGGGAC
>OZ010580.1:72737346-72764846 GCA_963932145.1 Acanthosepion lycidas | reverse complement strand
TTTCTGAGATAAGGTATTATGTACGCTATTTACATTATTCGGACTATTGTCCTCATCTTTGTCGCCATAATTATTACAACGTTTCGGTCATTGTACGCTCCGGCCTTCTTCAGATGTTTGGAATGTCTAACTGAACCCTTTATTTAGGCACGTGGAACTAGAACAGTTTACCCCAGTGAGCGAAATAAAGGGTTCAGTTCGACATTCCAATCACCTGAAGAAGGCCGGAGCGCATAACGGCGGAAACGTTGTAACAAAGATGAGGACAATAGTCCGAATAATATAAATAGCGTAAGTAATTATAATTTAATCCTGAAATAATGTCATTCCTTGGAATTAATTAGAAAGTTTGCATTCCGCCATTAAATAACCCATAGAGGTGTTGATATGCCGCTAAACAAAAACAACCAACCATCATTTTTCTCCTACCCCTTCTATCCTGAGTGTGTACTTTTGCAAGAGCAACTAGAGAAGTATCCTTCTAGTTCCTCTTTCCTTTAGAGCATCCTTGCTGCTCACATGGTCAGTCTATGGTATTCTCAGTATTCATGCGTAGGACCACATCTTTGTCAGATCAAGTCTCCTCTTCATCTGAAAGGAAATTGTATAGCATTTACTGGCATACACGAGGATATATCGGACTTAGCATTTCAGCACTCTTTGCTTCTAATAACCTTTTCATGCTTTATAATACTTTCCGAAAGGCATCTTTCCCTATTCTTATGCGTCTTCAGATCCCTGTGACATGATTTCGATTGTTACTACACCGCCAAGATACATAAATTTCTCTACATCCTTGATTCTGATGTCTTTTAGTCTGAGTTCACATCTCTCGCAGTCTCTCTTGCTAATAATCATACATTCTGACTCCTTATAATTAATATAGTCGTTTTTTGTTTTTTTGTTTTTTTTTATTGATTCGTTTTCTGCGGCTTATTAAGCCTTTGCAAGTTATTTAAAGTCAGGAAATATTTTTAGATTGTAAGAATTTTTGTGGAGGGGAGGTAATGATTTAGTGATACAACTCTTATTAACTCACTAGCAGTATAGCCCGTCTCCGACCGGGTGTTTCATTAATGTGGATTTTTGCCGATCAATTGGAGCAGTTTAATTTTAAAGTCAGCCCACCCGAAAATCAATATTAGTAACAATCGGGTGCAACTGAGGCACATCCCCAAATGGCTGGGGTAACTATTTGAATGTGTAGTGGCCCTGAAACTGGCCGTTTTTGCGTTCTCAAGCTTGCAAGGAAGGAACCTATTCCATGGACCGTCATAATAATAAAAATATACGATAATTTTTATTTATAATATATATATATATATATAATTCTAATAAACTGTTGCGATAGATTTCAACACTCTAAATTGATTGTATGCTGTTTTTTACAGACATTAAATTTTGCTTTGATTTTTGCGCAAAGTATAAAAAAAAATCAGTTTTTTCGATTTTTCACCTCCAAGGTTTGGACTCAAAACCGGCAATAAGAATTATCTATCAAACAAAACAAAATCATCGGAATCAGATGAAAACTGCAGACACGTATAAACAACATCCGATCACTAACATACACACACGTTTTGAGAATTATAGATATATAGATAGCCGCAGGAGAAGAGGTGGATCCACACCTTTTCCCCAAAAGTATTTGTGTAGTCTCTTTTTATTCAGAAATAGGGAAACCTGTCGCCTTTTCTAATATCTAGTCTTTTTTTTTATATAGAAATAAAGAAACATGCAGTATTTTCTCTAAGGGGATATAACGAACCCAGCTGAATTTGGAACATGGTAACGATAAAGATTGAAGGATCATGGTCGTTCAAGTTTTCTTCCATGATTCTCTCTTGAAATATAGTTAAACAATGCGGGTTGAAGTACGCATCCTTGTCACAAGCCGACACTTGTCCGGAAGAATCCTCCAATTTTTTTTCCCAGATTAACTGCACTGATGTCATCTTTATATAGGACCTAGATGACTAGGATAATTCTGTTATCTACAGTGAATTCTCTACGGACTTGCCAAAGACCGTCATGCCATAAACGATCATATGCTGTCTTGAAATAAACAAAATTGTGGAACACGTCCTTCTGGTGTTACACGTTTTTCTCTACGAGGATCCGACACTTGAAGACCTCTTCCATTGTACTTCGGCCGGCTCTAAAACCTGTTTGTTCCTCTGATAGTAGTTCTTCAGCTTTTGGATTTCAAACGATTCGAAGTGATACGGAGCATGACTTTACTAGGATGACTGAACAGACTTATTGTCCTATAATTTCGACACAGCCTGAGGCTTCCTTTCTTTGACAGAGGTATTTCTAATGACTGGGTTCACTCGTTAGGCAACTTTTTTGTTCCCAAATCATCTTGCATGGTGTTGTCATGGCTTTGATGGTTTCGTTCACCATGTTCTATCAGCTCATAGGGAATATTATCCACTCTGGGTGATTTGCCAGGTTTCAAGTTCTTTACTGCCAACTCGACCTCTTCTTTCAGTATTGACGGAATGGTCTCGTTTTCCTCTGAAGTGCTGTTCACTTTGCAATACAGAGACCTCTGGATGAAGCTGGTAATTGTATGAATCATCAGAGTATTGCATCCATCTATGGAGGACCTCTTCAGTGTCCGTCAACAATTTACCATTCTCATCCTCTACGACCTTTGCTCTCTGCTGGCTGGTCTTGGTGGGCGGGGGATTTGAGAATATTGTAACTAAGTCGTAATTGATATGAGACAAGCATGATAACACTTCACTACGTCGAACTGCCCAAGTTTATAAAGATATGTGAACCAACTACTATGCCATATTTATTATTTACTATTTTATACAAAAATAACTATGAAAAGAAAATTTTAATCCATAAATGTATTAAAATATCTGTCAACTATAGAACAAGAAACGTAACTGTCATTTTTTTCATTCGCTTTTACCGCACACATTCATTAAAATTGATTCAGAACAGACAGAAAAAATAGTGTAAATCAAGCATAAATATTGTATTAAATTTCTAAAAAAATAGTTGCCGATGTTGCATATAATAACAAAGTCAAGAGGAAAAAATGTCCTTGACACACTATATTTTTGGAAAATTTGTTAAACTTCGCCAAATATTTAAGTAACTACCAGCATGGCCTGGCGTTGCCCGTGCTTGATTCAAAAATCGTACAACTCATACAGCAATCTCTATCACTTGACTTAAAATATTTTTGCCTTTCCTTGCCTTTAAAGGAGTGCCCTTTGCCGTGCTGATGTTGCTACATACCTTACTTCTTGCTTATCCCACACTGCGAATTTTTTCTAAGCTCTATACTAAACATTAAATCTGTTACGAAAAAAGAACTAAACAAAATGAACACAAAACGATCAGCTTAAAAAAAAAAAGGACTCGTAACGGGAAAAACCGAATGAAAAAAGAATGTTAACAACAAATACTTTTTCACACCCAACCCAGTTCTGCGGAATCAGAATCAACGTTGAGTTTAAGCAAGCAAATGAGCCAAGTGGAGTAAAGTGCCATGCAGATTTAAATTTTTGCCACTTGTGGCGAATGCAGCTATCGATTTTTTTTTCATGCTAGCATGCTAATTATCATTCGTTTCAGTCAGCTGTTGGCTCTCACGCCGTGCAATAGAATTTCCCTGCCTATTTGTGGCAGCCAGCTATAGGATCTCTCTCTGGCCAGTAGAAAATGGCCGCAGACTACACGAAAACTGCCGTAAAAACATGAAAAATTCGATTATTTCCACTATCGATGGGAGTTAGGAAATGCAAAGTCGGTTTTGGCCTTCCCGCTAACTTGGAGCATGTGCATGTAAATTTTGGTGCAATTCCGTCGAAAATTGTGGTCGTGCATTCGTTATACACAGACACACGCACACATCCTGCCTTTTATAGATAGAGATTTAAATAAATTTGTGAATGACTTGTACCTTAGCACTAAACGCATTGCGAACAAAGAAAAAGCAAGCATTATGCAGTTTTGTGATGATGTACAAGGCAAAACACCCGGCTTTATTTACACATGATTCAGCCTATATTCTATTGTGCAATGTTCCTTCAGCACTGGGACATCCATAGCTCTCCACAACGTCTTCTCTTTCTCTCCCTGTCAGGTAGAAAAAGTGAAGTTCTTTAATAATGGAAAATATTTCAGTTGATACGGAAAGGAAACTACAAAACCTCCTACAGAAGGCAGAGAAGGAAAGCGAAAAGAAAGGACTAAGCATAAACTACAAGGCCGAATGCATGATTATCAGCAAAAGGATGAGCCCAAAAATTCAAATTACAAGACGGGGATACTACAATCAAGCAGGTACAGAAATTGAAATATTCCAAAAGCTAAGCAGTGTATTAAGAGACAGAAAAGAAAAGAGAACTAAACTGTTCTCCTGTACGGCAGCGAAACAATCTCGTGAAAGATGAAGAAGAGACTTAAAGCAACAGAAATGTGGTTCTAAAGGAAGATGCTGAGGATACCCTGAACAAACACATGAGTAACAATGATGTTTTGGAGAAAATGGAAACAAAAAGCAACGCCTGCATAACATCAAAAAGAGGCAGTTGAAATTTTGGGAGCACGTAATGAAGAAGGATGCCTGGGAAAATTTGATACTCACAGGACGGATTGAAGGAAAGAGAGACTGGGAAAAGCAACGCGTAACATACTTGATGGGCTTGACTGGATGGATGGTAGAACAAGGTTTGGGAGAAGAATACGAAAAGACAAAACGTATTTAAAGCTACAAAGGGCAGGATGTTGTGGAGGGCCATGATCGCCTACGTCCTGAAGAGACACGGCACATAAAAGAAGATCTTCCAGATCTCTTGAAACTATTTCTAGTTTTCTTTCGAAAGAGTTAATATGCCCAATCATTGCCAACGCAGCACTGCTATTGCCTTACTTTTTTTTTATTCAAGTCACAGTAATCCCTCGACTATCACGGGTGTTATGTTCCAGAACCCACCGCGATAGGTGAAAATTAGCGAAGTAGAAACAGGATAGTATAAAGTGATTCATCAGAGTATTTTAATGTATATTTTTTAATATTTTTATATATTAAAGCTTTTATAAAGCCTCCATACACTCGTATAAACCCTTTCTACACTCTTAAACACTTTAAACATTTAAAAATTATTCTTGATGTCGTGAACGCTGAATTCATTCATGCGGTAATGGCGGCCAACGGCAGCATAGCTTGTCACTTCCTTAAGAATATCGTCGAGCTTCACCTTCTCCGCTATAGTAAGCATCTTCCTCTGGCACTTGGATTGACTGCCAGAAGTCTAAGAAGGTGCAAATCTTTTGGGGGGCATCGTAAGGTTTGAAATAACTGAGCTGCGTGGTATGACGAAAGCTAGAATGCTGAAAACTGAGGCTGCGGTCACTAAGCCAATCAACGCCCAGGATACTGAACAGCATGTCCTCGTGTCTCTATCGACCAATAGTGTGCCATGTACGAAATAATCTAAGAAGACAAAGCTTAATTTCGATCGGCCGCAGAAACTCGCGATGTACTGAGGAACCGTGATAATAATTTACATTGTATATTTTTAAAAATCCGCGATGCACTGAAACCGTGATATAACGAGGGTTTACTATATTGTAATGAGGCGTGGAATCTGTAAAGAAAGTAAAACCATTTAACCGTTTAATATCAGTCAATTCTGGATAGTCATTTTCTTTTTAGCTGAAGAAAAGTCTTATTTCATCTAGCAACTCCACAAATCGATTTAACGCTTGGCCACGGCTTAACCATCTAATATTGTTGTACATGAGTAACCCAGAAGATTGACTGTTAACTTTATTCAATAGCTTTGGTGAATTGACGTTCGTTACGTGAATGAGCAGCGATAAAAATTCAGCTTTCCTTACAAGAGGCATGACATTTGCCAGTAACTTCAAATTAGTTTTTGTACATAGAGATTCTTGATGCAAAATGAAATGAGATTTAACTGAATTGCCGTTTATTTCTTTCTTTTTTTTTTTTTTTTTTTACAGTAATTGAAAATATCCAGCATTTTTTCCAATTACGCTTGAAACAGCACATTTCATCAAAGATACAATATTTTCCAAAAATGCTAAGTTCAATAAATTTCTTCAATTGATCCATAATATCTTGTGTTCTAGTTTTCTCTGGAAGTGTCCTCGATTTAATCAGTCCTTCCTTCATTATATTACCGGAAGGAAATTTTGAAACGACTGCCAAACGAGGAAATGATGTAATGTCTTAACTTTCATCCAAACAAATTAAAAACATATCAGCGTGTTTTTTTGTTTTGTTTTTTTTTTTACATATCTAGTACAACTTGAGCATCTGTCCATATTTCTGAGATGGTGTATTTTGTACACTATTTATATTCGGACTGTTGTCCTCATCTTTGTCGCCATTATTATTACAACGGCCGAAACGTTGTAATAATAATGGCGACAAAGATGAGGACAATAGTTCGAATAATGTAAGTAGTATAATACAACTTGATACGGTTACATTTTTTGTCCATAGAAATTATTTTTCGCTTTTGCCGTATTTCTCTTGACTGAAAATTCATAATTTATTTTCAGGATCAGCTCTTTATTTTGTTTGTCTTCAAAACAAAATAATCTGACCAGTTCAAAAAGGCTACCTTTAAATAACAGCCATCACAGCGTGGCTTCCCAGACTTAGCGATAGTAAAAGAAAATTGGCTGCAGAAATATCCTACTGCTTTACTTTTGTTCGAATAATTTTATTCCTTTATCTGACATAAATTCTGATGATTGCTTTCAAAATGGAGCTTTTTCTCATCAGTTCATCTTTCACATTTACATATCTACCATTCGCCCGTGCATCGAATACCGTTGCCATATCTGGTCAGGTGCTCTTTCTACTCATATATATATATATATATATATATATATATATATCATTTACCAGTTTATAAAGAAATAAACAGGAAAATATTATTCATAAATGAATAAACATTTAATAAACTATCAAAACATGTGAACCAACAAAAGAGAAATCCTTATTTACCATTTTATAAAGTTCGAATCAATTGGCAATTAGCTGATGTTTCGCCAATCATTCCAACGAACAGTGAATATAATGAACACAACTGGAATTGAAACTCGGCTCACTGATTAATAATTCCTAGTCATTACACAACGCGCACATACAAACTTAAATCACTTGGTAATCCCAAGCGATCATCCATCTAAGGATCGACGCTGCTTAACTTCCACAATCGTACGAGAACCTGTGTTTCAGCATGATGTGGTGGTACGGCTTAAATATTCTGAAGAACACAGAGAATGAAATTTATTAATTAGAATAAAAAGTAACTTTCATGATGAAGACATTTAATCTAAAAACTTTGTAATTTTTCTTTTTTGTTTCCTTCTCTCTTTTTTCTTTCCTTCTCTCTTTTTCGTCTCTTTTCTTTTTTCGTCTCTTTTCTTTATTCGTCTCTCTTCTTTTTTCGTCTCTTTTCTTTATTCGTCTCTCTTCTTTTTTCGTCTCTTTTCTTTATTCGTCTCTCTTCTTTTTTCGTCTCTCTTCTTTATTCGTCTCTCTTCTTTATTCGTCTCTCTTCTTTATTCGTCTCTCTTCTTTATTCGTCTCTCTTCTTTATTCGTCTCTCTTCTTTATTCGTCTCTCTTCTTTATTCGTCTCTCTTCTTTTTTCGTCTCTCTTCTTTATTCGTCTCTCTTCTTTTTTCGTCTCTCTTCTTTTTTCGTCTCTCTTCTTTTTTCGTCTCTCTTCTTTTTTCGTCTCTCTTCTTTTTTCGTCTCTCTTCTTTTTTCGTCTCTCTTCTTTTTTCGTCTCTCTTCTTTTTTCGTCTCTCTTCTTTTTTCGTCTCTCTTCTTTTTTTTTTCTTTTCTTTTTTTTTTCTTTTCTTTTTTTTTTCTTTTCTTTTTTTTTTCTTTTCTTTTTTTTTTCTTTTCTTTTTTTTCTTTTCTTTTTTTTTTCTTTTCTTTTTTTTCTTTTCTTTTTTTTTCTTTTCTTTTTTTTTTTCTTTTCTTTTTTTTTCTCTTTTCTTTTTTTTCTTTTCTTTTTTTTTCTTTTCTTTTTTTTTTTTTCTTTTTTTTTCTCTTTTCTTTTTTTTTTCTCTTTTCTTTTTTTTTTCTCTTTTCTTTTTTTTTTTCTCTCTTCTTTTTTTTTTTTCTCTCTTTTTTTTTTTTCTCTCTTCTTTTTTTTTTTTCTCTTTTCTTTTTTTTTTTCTCTCTTCTTTTTTTTTTCTCTCTTCTTTTTTTTTTTCTCTTTTTTTTTTTTTCTCTCTTTTTTTCAAGATGCAGGCGATCAGGGTTCTCGAAAATGCTGTCGCTTTATTTTTCTTAAAACTTCATCATATTTACTCAAGCTCACTAAATTAGGTGTTGTTTTCTGTCTCTTTTTGCCTGCAATATGTCTTGTGAATATCATTTCTTAGGTTAAAAACAATTCCTTATACGTTGACAAAAGCAAGGAATTGGCGTATTCGAGAATCTTTATCAAAAATTTATCATATGTCGTAAAGTTGTGATCAAAGGGTGAATATAGTAGTTTGAATAATTTATTGGCTCACCTGAGAATTTCAAGCAAGATACTAATTTTATCAAAATTCTGTTTTAGCTAATGTCTTTCATCGTTTTAGACAAGACATATTCATTTTTTAAACTTGAAATACATTAGTTCAAATTTCTCTTTTCCTTTTTCTTTAGTTCCCACCTTTTTATTTTTATATAATTTACTCTCCTCCAACTGTCTTTCATGCATTTGCACCTGTTTCTTTTGTTTTTCTCTTTACTTTCACACATTAAAACACGAAATTCATCTTCTTTCTTTTCGCAAGCCGCAGCAATTCTGCCTCAGGCCTCTCTTCCGTCTTCTTTTCATAGATTCTTGCGTCTTTCATTACCGGTAGAAAGCAAATTTACTTAAATCAAATTCATAGATCCAAATCTATGATCCAGTAAAATCAATTAGTGATATCTCAACATTATCTCAACTACGCTGACATCTTTTTTTTTCTCTCTCTGAAGCGCATATTTTTTAAACATTTTATTTTGCAGTAAGAACTTCTCTTGACACCACTGTTTCTAATCATTGTGCTATCATGTTGATTTTCTGCTCATAGCGCATGTGCGTAAAAGTTAGCGTCTGTCCAACATGTCTGCCGCCCTCGATGAATGTGTTTAGCCGCCATGTTGGTTCCAAAGGGAATGTTTTTCTGCTTCTTAAATTGGATGTTTTTTAACATATCCCATAGCTTTAAGTTTGTTTTTATTTTCCACGTTTATTTCTCCCTCTCGTCGTTTATCTCTCTCCTCGTATATATTCGTTCAAAAATGTTAACGGAGAAATTTGCAGCATTGCACCTAATCACACACTGACAATAAAAAAAATATATATCTTATTTTTTGCTTCATTCCGCTTAACAAAATGGCTCCGTGATTCAAAGTACGAGACAATCGGGGAGCTGGGATCATATCAGGGGACGAATATTGATTGTAGCCTTCCTGGGTGGAAAGCGTTTCTTCTTTTTTGACTTACCGGCGCAGAGTTCTTTTCTTCGGAGTAAAAGAAGTCCGCGTATCAGTAAATGTGCACGTAAAACAAACACGTGCAATAACTGCTGAAAGAATGAGACATTCAATTCTGTCACCATATTTTCGTAGAGAACTACAGAAATTAAAATTAGAACAGCTTCATCTTTTATGTACCCTCTCTCTTCATGGTTTGGGTTATCATGGCTCTCCACAATTACCTCTTCCTTGCAGTTCTAAGCAATTTCAACTCTTTCATCATAATTCCTCCCCGCTTTACTATACAATCGCACAAACCCTTTACTCAGTGGCGTAGCTAAGGGGGGGGACAGGGGGTGCGGACCGCCCCGGGTGCCAGCACAGGAGGGGTGACACAATGTCACCCCCAACAAAATTTTTCAACCAGGCTAAGGTGCCAAAAATAGTCTGAAAAGAGTGGTGGAGACACAGGGTTTCGCAGGCTGGCATATGACCCCACCAGAAATATTTTCTAATAAATTGTCGGGAAATTTGTGAGTAGGAAAAATAGCAATGTTTTCAGCTTTTGATTTGAACTGATTTTGTTGTATTGGATTTTGTCTTGGATCATACATGTAAAAAGTAACGTACCGGTCAGTAGAGTAAAGTAGAGGTAGAGCATGTATAAAAATTTAGCTACAGCTAACCATTCAGCATAGGGTGATTCGGGGTCATTGGGTTGACATTTGAGCGGACCGCCCCGGGTGACGTTTACTCTATCTACGCCACTGCCTTTGCTTTCCCCGTTCTACTGTGAGTGTTAAATTCTCCAAGCTCTCTTTCCTCCTTATGTGTCCTAGAAATTTAATCTCTCTTTATGAGTATCTTTCGTGTTACAATTTTCTCTAAAACTTCCCCATTGATTAACTGTTTAGTTCATGTTACTCTTAAAATCCTCCTGCAGGACCTCGTCTCTGTAGATTTGTGTCTGTCAAGAAACTGGCCAGTATTCATTGCTATATAAGATAAATATAATGTAGCAGTTCAACATGCTTTTTGTTTCTAACGAAAATTTCTTATTTCTTAATACTTTTGATTTCGTGAAGGCCATATTTCGCTATTGAAATAAACCTTCGGATTTCTGTATCTGTTGTCTGTTACTACACTATTCAGGTTAAATATACACTCTTGCTCCTTTGGCAGTGCTATAAAGATAGGTCTGCTGCTATTTCGCTGATATCGTATGTTTCGTTTATCATTTCAGTAATCTTGTTTATTTCGAAATCGTTTAAGGATGACAGCTTATCTATTTAAATTCCATTTTGTCCTACTACCTTGTATTGGTTCTTTTTGTTATGTGTTCTGATTTTAACTCAGATTTTAATATTTCAAGCTCTTCCATGTTTCTGTATATTACGGTTTTCTATCTTCTGTTGTCGTCGAAGTTTTTTTCCAATGTACGAATTATTTCATTGAAATATCTTTTTTTTTCTCTTAGGTGCGTTCTTTTTTTATTTTGTGCAATATATATTTCCTCCCATCCCACATATAGGATAAAAAAGTAGGACTTGTGTCAGGGAAAATCATTGTTATTCTAAAAGGAATTTTTCATGGCTTATTCACACAGAAGAAAAAAGAATTTATCCTTGGAATCCAAAATCTTTAGGTTCCTCGCTCTACTGTGAATGTTAAATTCCCCAAGACCCATTTCCTTCTTATATTCCTAGAAATATAATCTATCTTTATTAGTTTCTTTCTTGTTCCCATTTTCTCTAAAACTTCCTCGTTGATCACCTGTTTAGTTCGTGCTATTCCTAACATCCTGCTGGAGAACTACGTCTATTTAGCTTTGAGTATCTTCTCCATATGTCAGCAAACTGTCCAGTATTCATTGTCATATAAGATGCATATAATATAGCCGTTTAACATGGTTGTTGTTTCTAACGAACTTTTTTAAAGAATTTATCCTTGCAATCCTAAATCTGTTCCGTCTTTACCCACAATCCAGAAAAGGTTGATAACCCGTAAAAAAAAAACAAAGAAAGGTATAATGTCAATCAGACTGTCCTCCCTCCTGTTATTTATTTTCTCATTTTGTGCATGTTTCCCAGTTAACATGGAAAGTTCTTGCAAAAGTAGTTGTTTTGGTTGTGGGCTTATGTGACGTTGCAATCAACTATTTTAATGCCCGCCCCCCCCCCCCAAAAAAAAAAAAACAAAAAAAAACAAAAAACTACCCATCTGACCGATCATCCCCAATATTATTAAAACACTGCGAAACGATGTAGGTGAAAATTACCGCACTGGTCAATTAAAACATCTGTTCCACCTCACGAGTACGCGTCCGTCTCGTACGCATGCGTACCTCAAGGCAGCCAGATAAACGCCACACTGCAATAAAGACTCAGTATTTACCCAAGTCCTCCCCACAAGGAAAGTTTTTTTTTGTTTTTTTTTATGTGGTGCGTTCCGAGCCCGTAGGCTGGGGGAAAAAATTCCACGTAAGTCCCGTAATAACGGGGTCTGGTTTGTCTACCTCCCTAGACGAGACTCTGCTCTCCAGCATAGTCTCCTCTCCTCTCCTCCCCGCTTGAAGGCAGAGAGTTTGACAAGGGTATTGTCAAACTCGGAGATCTGGCTGACTCTTACAATTTTCTAAGCGTAACCAAAAGTGTGAAGCACCCAGATCGAACTCGCTATTTAGTCGTAATAGATATAGCAAGGCAAGCTTGCTAACCATTACAAAAAAAAAAAAAAAAAAAATGGCCAGTAATGCATTTTTTTGGGAAAAAAAATGTCCAGCAGTACATTTTTGATTAAAAAAAAAAAAAAAAAAAAAAATTACTAATGCACCCAAGAAAATTAAATTTCAGCATTAAATGACCCATAAGAAGTTGATGTGCCGCTAAACAAACTTTGAGTTTACAAAAAATTTTCTTTACAACGAAGTTCGCCCTGTACAAGGCCCGTTGGTCACTAGAAGTAGAGGGTTACAGATTAAGCAGCACAGTAATGTGTGGAAGATAATGATAACCCTAGACTTGAACAGGTTAAGATAATAGTGATCGAGGAAGCCACTGCTTGAGAGTCATTCTCCACAAGGGAGTGGTACGTGGGAAGAAGCATTGAAATGCAGATCTCACCAAAAGAATATGATGAGAATGAGGCTAAAATATGCTAAACATCGTGGGTTTTAGCCGTGAAGGTTAGGACAGGTGGATTCAAGAAGTGTAGATCATCTGAACACGTTACATTGGACAATTTTGCTAGCTGGGTCGCTATGTCAGGTCTCTGCACACTTCTCGGTGAACCACTCAATTCTACCTTGCTTGCGTTTCTTTCTAATGTTTCTCTAACAACATTGTGCCATCCATGTGCCTTGTTTCATCGACTGTAAAATTTCATCCGCCACTTATTTCATTGTCTCTTCTTTTATATTATTTCAAAAAAATGGCGACACAGTATTTAGAAGTGGAATCTCTCTTATGACGTAAAATCAAAACGTCATCCACATGTCTAATTTGTATTCACTCTTTATTGCTAGTATTCACTCTTTATTGCTAGTATTCACTCTTTATTGCTAGTATTCACTCTTTATTGCTAGTATTCACTCTTTATTGCTAGTATTCACTCTTTATTGCTAGTATTCACTCTTTATTGCTAGTATTCACTCTTTATTGCTAGTATTCACTCTTTATTGCTAGTATTCACTCTTTATTGCTAGTATTCACTCTTTATTGCTAGTATTCACTCTTTATTGCTAGTATTCACTCTTTATTGCTAGTATTCACTCTTTATTGCTAGTATTCACTCTTTAAGCGTTACTAAAGCTTTTTTTTTTTTACCGAGTAACAAAAAGGAATGAATATGTGGTTCCTTTTACGTTCAGATCAGATTCAGGATTAACGATTAAGCAAAATAAGCACATGTTTAGGGCATCAAGTGAAGAGAGTTCCACTGAAATTGTAATAATATGTTGTGCACATCTAAAGAAATAAGTCGAACACGATTAACATTTGAATCAACAGGGCACCATTATAAAGTGGGGACAACTGACCTGCAGCAAATCTTTATTGACATTCTGATTGGTTAATAAGGGAATGAGCTAAGGGAGATAATGAGGATTGTATTTACTCAATACATCGCATCCGATGTCTTGGATAGCTGTTTAATGTTCGGCCAAGATAGCAATCACTTGAATATATATGTCATCGAAAAGGTTCTTCAAATTTGAGTAGTGTTCCCACATTAAAACCACTTTTATTTCAGTACAACATATTAAGGCCTATAGAGAAGACCCAAAAGTGCTGACCCTATAATAAAAGTGTCGACGGAGCTGACTCTCCCACTCTTGCCACTGTATAACGAGAAAATAAAAGGGTCAGTGGTGAGACAGAGAAAAATAACCTAAAACCTATCTAACGAGCATGCGTAAACGGTTGGCAGAATAAAGAGTGATAGTTATAGTAAAAAGGACAAATATTTGTAAGAGCTACAAAGTAAAGAAGTTGTGGAAAGCCATGATCGCTCATGACCTGGAGGCACACTGCACATAGATGTTATACGCATTCCTCTGAGAGGACGAGTTAATAAGTTTATCCTTTTAATGATGTCGGGAATCTCATAAATCAATAGGCATTTTCCACTGGTGACAGAAGGACTTAAATGAATTATGAACGAGTACGATTTAAATGTTTTTACGATAATGACATGAAACTGGAGAGGGTGCCGGAATGCGTGTGTTTTCCTTTATATCAAACGACGACAACCAACTATCAATAAAATTAGATTCAATCTAGGCGCGCATGTGTTGAAATGCCTTTGAAAAGTCATTTTAGCCACGTGACGCTAATTACATACACACGAATAATTTGTAAATAAATTCGCGCTTGTGGAACTCCCTTCCGGCTCCGTGTTTATAGCAAACTTTAATCTGCAAAAATTTAAATGCAATGTCAATCGATATCTACTCGTCTCCTCATTACTTTTGTCTCTTTCCGCTCATCATTGTTTTTGTTCCTAAATCTTTCCCACCCTGTAACCCCGCGTGTCTTAGTGGCTTTACTGCCTTGCATAGGGTGATAACGATTAAAAAATGTAAATGATTTATTCTAATCTGATAATATTTATAGTTAGAGACGTTATTTTTAATCGGTACACTTATTTGAGTACGCAGTTTAAGTAAGTTTGATGTGTATTGAAAGCGTTCTATATTTGATTATGTGAAAGTAATATTATAATAGTACAAAAAATATCGGTCTATATTTCTGAGATGAGGTGTTATGTATTGTCCTCATCTTTGTTGCCATAGTTATCCACATATGGAGAGAAAAGGGAGACCATCGCCCTCTGTAGGATCAGGTTGAAATCATAGACAAAGAACATCATTGGAAAATTCGTAAACTTAAGGAATCAGCACATATGCTAGGACACAAAAAATCTCCTGAGCCGATTAAGCATAGAAATGAATACAATATGGGAACCAGTAATAAGGAGTGCCAGAGAAAAGTGATAACAACGATAATTGCAATATGAGCTCTGGTAAAAAAAAAAAGAAAATAGTATGATAACAGAAAGAATTCAATACCTGCTTAAGGTAGTGGAGAACTTGAAGAGGAGAATTAACAGGAGATAACTGATATCCATTAAACATGGCATGTGAAAGTAAAAACTGGAACAGTTTACCCCAGCGAGCGAACTAAAGGGTTCAGTTCAACATTCCAACCACCTGAAGAAGGCCGGAGCGTACAATGGCCGAAACGTTGTGATAAATATGGCAACAAAGATGAGGACTATAGTCCGAATAATGTCAATTTTGTACACAAACAAATTTTATAACTTTAAAATTCGACCACTGTGCAATATGTATTTTTGTAGGGGAGGGGTTCGGCTGACTAGGGTAGCCCACATTCTAACTATGCCACTGGGTGTTTGGCACCGTTCAAGATTTAAATCGTGTCACTTCAGTACAAATGTATGTGAGCAACATCTCGGGAATAATCGAAAAAATGCAAACGCTTCGAACTTATTGAGGTGGCGTAGCGAGCTTGTCGGTTTTACTGAGAAGTGGGTTTATCTGGTGGCCTTGTGCCACACTAAGATAAGCTTCGTAAATAACAGCAGTAGTGAGGATCCAGCCTTAGTAAGTGAGCAAAGGATTATCGCACTGTTGGCGCTGTGAAACAGTTACTTGATTCAGAAAAAATGCTTCACTGGAGGGAAGCTTTAAAAAAGATCAAAGGTAGGCGTATTTTTTATTTTTTTTTATTTTTTATTTTTTTTCGTAAATTTAGTTTTGCTGATAGTCGGCGCACTTAATGAGATTAATCAGAGACTGGCCTACAATGTGGTTCTGAAAGGTCAAATAGTTATAAAAACAATTCTCTCTCTCAGAAGATATCTCTCTCCCAGAATACCTTTTTCTCTCTATCCTAGACGATATCTCTCTCCTCTTATTTCTTCTTCTCCCTCTCTTCGCTCTTCCTTCTCACTCTTTTCGCTCTTTCCCTCTCTTCCTATGTATATGTGTGTATGTATGTGTGTGTGTATATATATATATATATATATATTCGCTCTTGACTCTTCTCTCTCTCATATATATATATATATATATATATAATTTTCTCTGTCTCTCTGTCTCTCTCTCTCGTCGTTTGCATTTTTCCCTGCCATCTTTTCCCATTTGCGGCGTTAATCCACAATACGGAATAGTGATAGATTTTTTTTAAGTTTGATGTCGTATATCCTCATAAGACTAAATAAGTTTCTCAGGAAAAAAAACGAAGTGATTCTTCAACATCAAAGTTGTTTCGATTTGAGGTCATGAATTAACATGTTCTCTCATCTTCAGTGATTGTAAACACTGATTCGACAATATTTTGCCAGACTTCTCTGTCCTCAGCGAGTTTGCGGATTTGTGGGATCATTCTGCAGCGTTGTGCCTATGGTGGTACTTGGATAACCTCTCAACTTTTTGAAGTCAGCTTTTTCAAAGTAAAACTCTATGGCTTTGTTAGCTGGATTTATTCGCAAAATATGTCCAAGAAGTTTCCATCTTGCTTTCAAAAACGGACAAAGGCAAATGAGATTCTTGATATCTGCTGTATAAGTTGTTGTTGGAGATATAAGGGTACTTTTTCCCTATCAGAATTCGCAGTTGTTGTCTTTGGAAAATGTTTAGCTCCTATTCTTTTTTCTTTAAGGCTACAAGTTCCACTCGTCTATCACTCCTGATCAAGCCCCGTACATTGAAAGTCTCAACTGAAAAGATCATCACGTTGGAAGTTCAATAGCATTTTCCGAATATTGTTTTTCTCAGTATGCAACGTCTTAAATAAGTAATTACTGCGTAGTAGTAACTGGAGCAGCCATTAGCTACTCCGCCATGACAAAGTGATTACGGGAAAGAAAAAAAACGCTGACGACCGCTGAAAATAGAAACATATTTGATTTAAAAAAAAAAAAACTCTGTAAATTACAGGTTTTATTTACTTTTTTAAAGGCCCTATCTACGTTTTAATTAACCAGATTAGTAATAATGATATTTTTAAGATTATTAAGCTATCATTTATAAATATTGCCTTTTAAGCTAATAATTAACCCATTTCCTCGTGGTGTCGGTTTAATCAGGCGCCTTTTCATCTCCTCCCTATATATATATATATATATATATATATATATATATATATATATATATATATATAGTTTTGGCATTTGAAAATTCTACTGGAATTTGCTGGAAATCTTCAAGGTTGGCACCTGAAATGAAGAAAATGTGAACATTAAGCAAAATGATCACAATGGCGCGCCACTTGAAATCGGTGACAGAAGGGTATGGGTTAATTAACAAGAAAAATATACTTCCATAAACTTGAATAAAGACAAAAAAAAATCGAACTTTTTCTACAGAATTATATTGTTAAGAAAACAAAGATAGCGATATTTTCGCCCTCCTCCCCACTTTTTTTGCAGCGGTTGTAAAAATATTGGAATTCTATCTGATATAATCATAAAAAAAGTAGCTGGGTTCTTTCTTTCCTCTCACGCCCTCTCTCTTTCACTCACTCTCTCTCTCTCTCTCTTTCACTCACTCTCTCTTTCACTCACTCTCTCTCTCTCTCTCTTTCACTCACTCTCTCTCTCTCTCTCTTTCACTCACTCTCTCTCTCTCTCTTTCACTCACTCTCTCTCTCTCTCTTTCACTCACTCTCTCTCTCTCTCTTTCACTCACTCTCTCTCTCTCTCTTTCACTCACTCTCTCTCTCTCTCTTTCACTCACTCTCTCTCTCTCTCTTTCACTCACTCTCTCTCTCTCTCTTTCACTCACTCTCTCTCTCTCTCTTTCACTCACTCTCTCTCTCTCTCTTTCACTCACTCTCTCTCTCTCTCTTTCACTCACTCTCTCTCTCTCTCTTTCACTCACTCTCTCTCTCTCTCTTTCACTCACTCTCTCTCTCTCTCTTTCACTCACTCTCTCTCTCTCTCTTTCACTCACTCTCTCTCTCTCTCTTTCACTCTCTCTCTCTCTTTCTCTCTTTCACTCTCTCTCTCTTTCTCTCTTTCACTCTCTCTCTCTTTCACTCTCTCTCTCTCTCTCTCTTTCACTCTCTCTCTCTCTCTTTTTCTCTCTCTCTCTCTTTCTTTCACTCACTCTCTCTCTTTCACTCACTCTCTCTCTTTCACTCACTCTCTCTCTTTCACTCACTCTCTCTCTTTCACTCTCTCTCTCTTTCACTCTCTCTCTCTTTCACTCTCTCTCTCTTTCACTCTCTTTCACTCTCTCTCTCTTTCACTCTCTCTCTCTCTTCTTTCACTCTCTCTCTCTCTCTTTCACTCTCTCTCTCTCTCTTTCACTCTCTCTCTCTCTCTCTTTCACTCTCTCTCTCTCTCTCTTATCTCTCTCTCTCTCTTTCACTCTCTCCCTCTCTTTCACTCTCTCCTCTCTTTCACTCTCTCTCTCTCTTTCACTCTCACTCTCTTTCACTCTCTCTTTCACTCACTCTCTCTCTCTCTCTCTTTCACTCACTCTCTCTCTCTCTCTCTTTCACTCACTCTCTCTCTCTCTCTTTCACTCACTCTCTCTCTCTCTCTCTTTCACTCACTCTCTCTCTCTCTCTTTCACTCACTCTCTCTCTCTCTCTCTTTCACTCACTCTCTCTCTCTCTCTTTCACTCTCACTCTCTCTTTCACTCTCACTCTCTCTTTCACTCACTCTTTCTCTCTCTCTTTCTCTCTCTCTTTCTCTCTCTCTTTCTCTCTCTCTCTTTCTCTCTCTCTTTCTTTCTCTCTTTCTTTCTCTCTCTCTTTCTTTCTCTCTCTCTTTCTTTCTCTCTGACACATTAGCGTATGTCAGGATATATTTTTACGTCTAGGACGTTTTCTAAGATTGAAAACCATCAATGATTGTTGTATCCTTTTATGACGTAAATGATCATAGATCTACACAGCTTCCAAAATATTCAGTGATACTTATTCCCAAACTATACTGGGCCATTTTTAGCTTCCATCAGCATGGCTGAGATTAAACTCAAGGAGACTAGCTTATTAGTCTAACGTTTTATACTTATAGTCTTCTCAGTCTAACGTTTTATACTGATTTTAATTGGAACTATGAAAGATTGTTCGCTGTGCCGTGCTAGACAATTCTTTTCGCCGGAGTCAATCTTGCAAATTTTAAGTCTGTCATTCGTCCGTGCTTTGAATAACAGCATATTCCTTACAGCCGAAATCATTGTTAAGCCTAGTGTGATTCAGATCGCTCAGTCCCGAAAAGCTTTCACGGCCAAGCACGGTTCAATTATCCTATTTAGGAAATGGAAAACACTTCTTGGGATTCCTCGAATCTCGTGTCTACCCAGTTTATTTTCCTACCCGAAAATAAATAATGTTTAAAAAGGAGCTTTTTGACTCAAACTATGGATTTCATGGGATTTTCACAATACATACATACATACATACATATTTCATCTCGTTCTGGTGCTTCAGCTATGTATTAAGAGATAGTAGAACAAATGCAAAAGATCTGCAATATTATCGGCCCTGACCTGACATCCTGGCTCCAAGCACTTCCCCGACGCCGTAACATAGCTTCCTTTTGCTTTTCTACAAATAGTTTCATGGCAATGGTTTTGATGAGCATTCCTCTTTGGTACCTTGGTTTCTGCGTCTTGGGTAAGACGATAACTACATCCGACAGCAAGACCTCTCCTCATGAGGTATTGAGGAGCGTGGAACCACCTCTTAATTGCTGGTATTTTTGAAGAAAAAATATCAGAAATAAAAATTTTGTCGGCATTAAATAACCCATTGAGAATGATATGCCGTAAAACAAATCAAACCAATTCTTGGCTTTATTAATTTAAGCATAGTACTAGTTTGGCTGCCATGTCTCGTCATGTTACTGTTGAAATCGCTAGATGTAACAGAAAGTTTTTATTTTAATGATTTTTTTTTTCTCACACACTTTTCACCTGTGGAACTCTTGTTTTTTTTCTTTGCATTCTTGCCGACAAAGATCTTCAAATTTTCTATCCTCCATATTTTCTTAGTAACCCCATATGGCCTAGTGGTTTTATTGCCTTGCTTGTGGTGAAATGATTTTAAAAAATCATAAATATTAATTTCTTTATTAATTCAGAGAAGTGCATTAATCTCTAATCAATATTTAAGTATTCAACCAGGGATCTTTATCTTCGTAAATATGGTTGTTAGAAAAGCGACATTTTTTTTTCATTTTTACTCTGATAGCTTTTTATTTTTGTATCTCTTTTTTTTTACCATTTTTTTTCCAAATTAAGAACAGAAGCGTCGGTCATGATTTCTGAAAAGGTTCACACAGATATACTTAGGTAGGTGTCATACTTTCTCTTATTGAGTCGAAGAATTGGTAGGGAAAGTCTATGTTTCCTGGTGGGGAGTGATTGGCAAACAACGAGACACACTGCGCCAAGTTGCCAGAAGGCCTCAATAGGTTTCTTTCACCAGAGGACCGGGCACTTCAAATATGACATGATAAAGTGGTGGACTGACGACTGATTTGAATAGAGAATAAAGACGCGTGTTTGAAATGGCGGGAAAATAAACGTTGCTTTCATTGTTACACAGAAACAGACGAATCGAAAAATTACATTAAATAATGTGCGGGTCTCTCCAACCAACATTGAATAAGACGCAATTTCATGGTTTATTTCAATATAAAATATTACGATCTATCACACACAAACACACACACATATTCGTATATGGTTGACGTAAGTGTATAAAATGATATGCAAATCCTGTGTGAGAAACATTAAGAAAAACTAGTAATTAATTTAACAGATGAATAGTCTTGGGTCTCCCTACCCCACCGTTGAGT
Source organism: Acanthosepion lycidas (assembly GCA_963932145.1). Classification (NCBI taxonomy): domain Eukaryota; kingdom Metazoa; phylum Mollusca; class Cephalopoda; order Sepiida; family Sepiidae; genus Acanthosepion; species Acanthosepion lycidas. The sequence continues at coordinate 72,744,028 of OZ010580.1, read as the reverse complement.
AAGGACATATTTCGGGTGGAAAATAAATGGTTTTCTCTCTACTCTGGAAGTCTCATCCCACAGACGAAACTTTAAGTCCACACTATGCATTCCTATGGTGATGGTGGTAAACAATATTGGTGGCACCGGTAAAAAATGTCGCAAGTGAAAAACATTCTTTAAATAGCTTAAAATTAAACACTAGTAGGTGTTTAGTTTTAAGTGCTACTTCAAGAAATAAAACTCTCGATCAAGTGTTACGTAGACTTGATCACAACATAATATTCTAGTTATTAAATTCTGTCTTTAAAGTTTGATATAAAACTAAGTGCTCATTTCTAGACATATTTGATTTTATTATATTTGTATTTCCTAAATTTTAAATGTATAAATTTATATTAACTAATGGAGGTAAAGCAATTCTTTTTTTTTTTTTTTTTTTTGTTGATATTTAAAATTAAACAAATAAAAGGTTATATTGGATTTATTTTTAAACAAGTAGTTTTCATTCAAAACACTTTTTTTTGTCAATAGTGTATATTTAAATAAACTTATTGATTTCCTTTTTTTTTTCTTTTGCCTTATTTTTTTTCTTTTGCCTTATTTTTTTTTCTTTTGCCTTATTTTTTTTTCTTTTGCCTTATTTTTTTTTCTTTTGCCTTATTTTTTTTTCTTTTGCCTTATTTTTTTTCTTTTGCCTTATTTTTTTTTCTTTTGCCTTATTTTTTTTTCTTTTGCCTTATTTTTTTCTTTTGCCCTATTTTTTTTCTTTTGCCTTATTTTTTTCTTTTGCCCTATTTTTTTTTCTTTTGCCTTATTTTTTTCTTTTGCCCTATTTTTTTTTCTTTTGCCTTATTTTTTTTTCTTTTGAAAAAAGGCACAAGAAAAATAAATAAATTTTTCTTGTGCCTTTTTTTTTCTTGTGCCTTTTTTTTTTCTTGTGCCTTTTTTTTTTCTTGTGCCCTTTTTTTTTCTTGTGCTTTTTTTTCTTGTGCCCTTTTTTTTTCTTGTGCCCTTTTTTTTTCTTGTGCCCTTTTTTTTTCTTGTGCCCTTTTTTTTTTTCTTGTGCCCTTTTTTTTTTCTTGTGCCCTTTTTTTTTCTTGTGCCCTTTTTTTTTTCTTGTGCCCTTTTTTTTTCTTGTGCCCTTTTTTTAAAATTCAACTAAGGCGGATGTTCACACGAGGAACTGTTCTATCTGCGTAGACCTTCACAGGGAGGGCCTGCCAAGGTACATTCACGGTAGCAAATCCTCTCCCCATTCGCTTTGTATTTTTGGTACCACTCTCAAGACGAACGACGTTGTATCTTACTGTCCAGAGCCCAAGACAGACAAATTTAATTTAGCAAGGAACCATACCAACATCAATACGTAACATACTCATTAAAAAGACGAAAGTGATACGCACCTGCTACTGTACAACGCGTGTAAAAGTGATGGGATCTGTCATTTTAGAATAAAAAGATGATGAAGCCAACCCTTAATAGCATTAATTATGAACATGGCTACAATGTACTGTCCGTAATTAAGTGTGGCAATTAAGAATTTGTCTACTTTCAGCAACTTTTATAACCTTTATATTAGCACTTACAAAGCATTTATTATAATAGTATAAAATGTCTTCCTTGCAAAATGGCTAAGAGTATTGTTGACAGATTTTACATTATGTACAGAAGACACTTGTACGCATACAAGAAACAATATAATAGTAAAAACAAAAGGACTTGGTCATTCTTGCTACCGAAGCATTTTTTAAAGAGGAATTGCTGCCCAAATACATAACTCTTCTCTATAAGCATATGATTGACGTATTAAGATTCATGCAGTTCATAGGACTAAATCGTCAAACTATCCTCACATATAATGATTGAACAAGCCTCCACACATTTCAGAAGTGCAGAAAAATGGTGCGCAATATCCCCCGTGTTCTCTAAACATCTCTCCCCAGTTTTCCTTCTCGTAGAATAGTTGTCAACCAAGGCAGAAGAGCCCAGTCTGTCCTTCTAGTTAAGCTCTAGCTGCGTGGAAAAGTGATGGATGTATACTTTTGCCAGGGCTATTTGCGTGAATGTAACAAGCATGGAATTTGAACTCGAATTATATTAGTAATCTTATAATTATAAGAAATTATATTCGTATGGGAAACCTTCAGTGTCTTGATTTGCAAATAATCAAACCAATACCAAAGTGGGGGAAGTTATAAAAAAGAAAGAACCAAGAACATGTACGTTAGCCGAAAATAATCGTCGAGCATGCAAGTCCAAAGCCCAAAGAAAAAAAAACCGATAGTAGTAGGTAAAATAACTAAAGTGCTCGATACAGTAAGTAGAGCAGACCTAGTTAAGCCTAGAGAGCCAGACAAACCTACCAAGTTTTCACCTAAGCGGATCGTCATGGAAGCCTTCCCTGACGATCTGTTTAGGTGAAACCTTGGTAGGTTTGTCTGGATCTCGAGGCTTAACTAATATATAATGTGTGTGTGTGAAGTTTTGTTGAAGACGACTTACTTAAGTTACTGTGATTAAGCTTGTTTAATTTTGCTCGTGTCCGTACAAGTGTGTTCTTTTCGGGACACAATATGTGTAAAACCTGTCGAAAGGTTCTGTATATCAAAGCGCTTTCGGCTATTATTCATTACCAAAGGTAGAGTTTTATTTTGAACTGGATGTAAAGTTTTCTTATGTAAATTCAGACATTCAGTAAAAAATAAAAATCGCCCTTGATAACGCCTAAAAGATCAGCCGACAGCGTTCGGATATGCAGAACATTTAGACAGTTATTATATAATCTGTGTCCAGAAAGAAAAACAAGAAAAATGAAATAAAAAAAGCTTAATCGCAATATCTTGTCAGTCGTCTTCAAAGAAACTTGTATAAAAAAAGGGGATTGCTGTCCAAATACACCATTATCATTATATTAGGTTTGTGCAAAAATAATGACGTAATGTCGTTTTTTGACGTATTTTTTAACGTCAAACAATGACATTATTTTTGCACCAACCTTATATATATAATTATTTATTTAAAAATGATTCCAACACGCTACATAAGAGTTCTCGTGTTTCAAAACAAGAGCCGAAAACTTCAACGTAATTATTTGAATTAAATTGAATTAAAGTACTAAGCTCTGTTCCATCTTCAAGCGAAATTTTTTTGGAATAACTTATTTCTGAAATTGATGTCGGCAAAAAACCGTTAACTCATGTCTATTGTTTAATAGATTTTTTTTGTTTGTTTGTTTGTTTGGGTTTTATGGCATATCAACCACTGTGGGTTATTTAATGCCAAGTCCAGTTTATATGAATTTTAAAGGCCTATTTTGTATGGAATAAAAAACGTATAGCTGGCAACATTATTTTTAACAAAAAACGTATAGCTGGCAACATTATTTTTAACAAAAAACGTATAGCTGGCAACATTATTTTTAACAAAAAACGTATAGCTGGCAACATTATTTTTAACAAAAAACGTATAGCTGGCAACATTATTTTTAACAAAAAACGTATAGCTGGCAACATTATTTTTAACAAAAAACGTATAGCTGGCAACATTATTTTTAACAAAAAACGTATAGCTGGCAACATTATTTTTAACAAAAAACGTATAGCTGGCAACATTATTTTTAACAAAAAACGTATAGCTGGCAACATTATTTTTAACAAAAAACGTATAGCTGGCAACATTATTTTTAACAAAAAACGTATAGCTGGCAACATTATTTTTAACAAAAAACGTATAGCTGGCAACATTATTTTTAACAAAAAACGTATAGCTGGCAACATTATTTTTAACAAAAAACGTATAGCTGGCAACATTATTTTTAACAAAAAACGTATAGCTGGCAACATTATTTTTAACAAAAAACGTATAGCTGGCAACATTATTTTTAACAAAAAACGTATAGCTGGCAACATTATTTTTAACAAAAAACGTATAGCTGGCAACATTATTTTTAACAAAAAACGTATAGCTGGCAACATTATTTTTAACAAAAAACGTATAGCTGGCAACATTATTGTTTCAAAAACATTATCTGAGGCCTTGCTGTTGGATGTAGTTTATCGCCATACCCAGGACGCGGATGTAGTTTATCGTCATACCCAGGACGCGGATGTAGTTTATCGTCATACCCAGGACGTTAGATTTTTATTATTTAAAAACTACATGAAAAACCACACATTATTAAGTTTCTACAAAACGCCTACAAAACTAAACTTCTTTCCATTAATCCTCTGAGAGACCTCTTGCTGCCTTCCATCAGTGTGGCTGATGCTATCCTGCAGGAAAGTTCTTCGTTGCGCTTTCTCGGGCTTACATTCTCTGCTGATATGAATATTGAATCCATTGTTAGGTCAACTGCTAAGAAAGCCAGTTCGCTATGTCGGCCGAGACAATTTTTCTCCCCAAAATCTATTTTGCATATCTATAAGTCAACCATTTGTCCATGCTTAGACTATTGCTGCCATATATTGTCCGGTGCCCCTGCTATTTACCTTAAGCTCCTTGATAAAATCCAAAGAAGAATCTGCAATATTATAGGTCCTGATCTGGCGGCTCATCTTCAGTCACTTTCCAACCGCCTTAAGGCTGACAATCTATGTCTTAAAATACTTTGATGGTAACTGTTCGGTATGGTACCTAGAGTTTTCTAATTTAAGCGCAGCACGAGACAGGCATCGAGATCTCCTCAAATTGCAGTTGAGCTGGCGAGATGTTGCCGTAAATTCTATGCTAACAGTTTCTTCTCTCACACTTCTCACTTGCTTTCCATGTGTTGTCGAATGATTTCACAGTGGAGGCTTGTATTTGTACTAAGTCGGTCCTAAAAAAGGTTCGACGTACAAAACGTTAGGAACTTGATATAATAGGTATAACGCAGAGTAATCTAGTTGTGGTTGCTGATACTTTCGTATTCGACTAACTGTCGTCCGACATTGACTGACTCTCGTTTCTCTTACTACTACTTATATTAGGTGGAAGAGTCTATTAACTATAGAATAGGTGTGTTTCACCATAACACCATGACAACTTTAATCTGTAAAAATTTAAATGCAATGCCAGTCGCTATCTACTGTTCACCTGATTACTCTATTCTCTTTCTGCTAATCATTATTATTTCTCTTCCTAATTCCCCATAACCTGTGACCCCCTTGTGTTTTAGTGGCATTATTCCCTTGCTTGGGGTGATTTCAATTAAAAAAAAAAAATGGAAAACATGACTTCTCGAGGAAACTAATGTGACAGAAGAAGGTGTGCTTTCTTTTAATAGGGTAAAAAGAGCCTTGCTTACTCTGAAATCCTTCGTGGCCGAAAAGTAAAGCATGCCTGACAAATGGTAGTTTATTTCACAGGTTCAATCCCTGCCAAAGGACACACAAACTTTACTTAGATTGCTCGAATGCGCAGCACGATAGACGCAATACACACTGTTTAATAAATAAACATGGGTTGTCTGTTTCAAACAAGAAGTGTCCACTTTAGCGATTTAGAAAACGTAGCCTAGATGTTTTAGAAGACCGAAATTATGGAGCCTTCTGTGAGGAACGAAATCACGGCTCAGTCTTAAACGATTTGAGACGAATTTGCCAGCCGTTACACCACGTTTAAGGGCCTAAAAGGGATGTACTAAGCATTAATTAGATGTGACACAAGGCAAAATAAAGGCAGCATCGAACTCGCTACTCAGTCGCAATTGATCTAGCGATACAAGCTTGTAAAGCATTACACCACGTTGAGGTGCCCAAGAAGTTTCTACTATATATATATATATATATATATATATATATATATATATATATATATATATATATATATAATTATTTATTTAAAAATTATAACATAAATATATTATAAAATCACTACCAAATGGCTATTTTTGTAGTGATTTTATAACATATTTATGTTATAATTTTCAAATAAATAATTATATTCGCTCTACTCTCTGTTGAACACTCTTTTAAGAATAGTAATTGTTTATTGGAATTTATTCCGTATACACCAATCCTATACTTGGAGATGTATATATATATAGTGTGTGTGGCCAAAAGCGTTTGGGACAATGGACGACTTTTGCAATCTCTTATTGCCACCAAAGGAAAAAAATGTAAAAAAACTTGGTAAGAAAAAAAATAAAAATTCCTCAAATTTTTATCTATCATATTCAATGAAATGTTTAAAAGAAAGGTTGCTGCCCAAATATATATATATATATATATATATATACACACACACACACACACACTTCTGCATACGTAAATACACGCACATATATATATATATACACACACACACACACATATATATATATATATATATATATATATATATATATACACTTACATAGCAGATGATATAGAGTGCTCAGTGTTATAAACAGAACTATTAAGTATATATTAGTGAATATGCATAATATCCAGCGTCAAAAGCACGACTCGGAGTTTCATGGACATCTGCAATCTTCAGGTACTGAATAAGATTGTATTCAGCACCTGAAGATTGCAGATTTGCATGAAACACCTAGTCGCTCTATCGACGTCGGAGATATATATATATATATATATATATATATATATATATATATATATATGTTGGCCCAACTTATGCTCCAGTTATAAAACATCCCATCCTAGCATAAACTTGGGTATGCATTGTACTGTTGCACCTGGTCAAGCTGATGCTTTCCGTAATCCGGAAAATAAAATCAGAA
>OZ010580.1:72657346-72727346 GCA_963932145.1 Acanthosepion lycidas | reverse complement strand
GCTTTTACGGACTGTGGAAATTTGGAAATACGGTGTACCCCTGATATAAGAGTTTTCGGAACCAGAGAAGTCTCTTATATCCGGGTTTGGTCTATTTTGTTTAGGTAAGTATGGCTCTAATTTGGGACCAGATAAAATCTCTCTTATATCCGGGTTTCTCTTATATCCGGGTTACACTCTAACTACAAATTGCAGTTTTATTTTTGACAGTTTTCTTCTATGTTTAATTGTTATGGAGTTTAACGTATTTCTTTTTTTAGTCATCGTTTGAAGATTTTGTACATTTTTCGTTTACCCTTAGATAAGATGATTTACTAAGCGTATTATGCACCCAGTGAGGATCGAACTCGATACTCAGTCATAATTGATCATACAAGACAAGCATGCTAGCCATTACATCATTAGAGATGAGATACATCACAGGCAAAAAGTGTGGGATCACTCTGCATTCCTTTTATTTTGAGAAAAAATAAGCACTTAAATATAAAAAGATTCATATATTAATTCTTTTCAACAGTTTTGAAAAAAAAAATAAATAAAAAAAAAAATAAAAATGACAGACCTTCCCAAGCATTCTTCAGGCACTAAAAAGTTCACTCTCACGCTTTGATATTCTCGTCGAACTCTCTTTTCCAATTCATCCCAATCAATAGGAGATAAGGCAGCAAAGTTATAATTTCTAAATTCCTTTTCCTTTTTTGACTTGAGGTACATAATTTTGACAATTCAGAAGAGTGTTTTGGATCATTGTCATGTTGAAAGGAGATGTTTCCCAATTATGCGTAAATCAGATGTTATAGCATGTCTTTTCAAAATCGAATGATAGTGTTCATTTTTATTGATTACCTTGACCTGAATCAAATCTTCAGCCCTTTCGATAACCTCAAAAAGTCTTAATGATGAAAACGAAATATAATTTCTCTCTTTCAAAATATTCATAATTTAATAAAATGTATATACCATGGGCCAGACATGTGAGCAACGATGAGGTTTTGGAAAGGATGCAAACAAGGAGGAAGCTTATACTTAACATCAGGAAGAGGCAGCTGAAATTTCTGGGATACGTAATGAGAAAGAGCTTGGAAAATCTGATACTCAAAACGGATAGAGAGAAGAGAAAGCAACATGTGACATGCCTATCGGGTTTAAGCAAGTGGATGACATAAGAGGGTCTGGGAGAAGTAGCAAAAGGACAAAACATATTGAGAACTACAAGGCATAGGGAGAAGTGGAGAGCTATGATCACCTACGTCCTGAAGAGACATGAAAGAACATTGTCGACAGATAAATCCAAATTTGAGCGTTTTGGTAGTAAGAGGAGCATGGACAAAGACTGAAAAATAAAAGCAAACACAGTAGTAACTGAAATTTTATCTTTTTACTTTAAAAATACTTTTATTGTTAGTAAAAAAACGTTATCTGGTATTATGTGAATGCTTTCATGTCTATGGCATATCCTTTTTTTTTTTTTTTTTTAAGTTTTGAATAATTTTTCCGGTTTTGTTTGTTTCTGTTAGAGTTTCTTGGGATTACGAAACCGTCATACCTACAGTGGTCTACACCATTTTTATTGATTATTTTTCTTGGTGTAGTAAATGTATATTTATAAGCTCACTGGTTTTTGAACCATCGAAATATCTCATTGTAACACCGAACGTTTTTTCCATCTTCAGTGACGCGTCTACAATGTCGAATAATAATGATTTCGATAGCCCTTAATGATGTCGTTTGGACTTATTTTTTATTTCTTCTCTAACTAAAGAGATGGGCTAACCTAGCTCAAGGGGTCAAATTCCGGACTGGTCTGTTACGTTCCCTTTTGAACAATTAAACAAAGGAAACGTATAAATTCGTTTACTCTCTCCCCAGTTACGGGTTAAACAACAGTGTAGACAGGTCTCTCTATTCTTGGTTAACAACCAGTCAGTGATAAGGATAACTCTGAATTCGAATTAACTAGCTGACAAATTTGTAAACTGTTTAAATGGTGGTATTGATTAGACCGGGTGAAGCCTTTTGCTGTAAAAGGTAACATTTATTGTTAGAACAAGTTAAACTCGATCTTGCTCCCGACACCAAGTCGATCAATCTTACGATCACTGGCACTTAACCTGCGCTAAGAATTATCAGTCTAGATATAGAAGCTGAATTACCATCTTCATTGATTAAACCCTGTTCAATCGGAGCGCATATGTCACTTTGAAAATGGAGGAAAAAATGATTAAAAAAAAAACAAAAAAAACTGTAAAATCATAAAACCATTTAAAGGAAAAAAATTCTTCGTTAGACGTTTTCAATTAAAAGACGGTTTCATTCAGTCTTTTGATGTCACTAAAATTTATGTAATTACGCCGCCTAAAAATTCTGAAATTTACCTATGTCATTATTTCATATGTAAAAAAGATCCGTGATTCAGCTTAGAAAACACGGCTGAAATACAGTCTAAAATGAATAATTCCTTATACACTATTTGCCAAAAGGAACGGCTAAATTAAGAGAGTACTCAATACAATTTTCATATAACGAAAATATGGGGCAATTTAAGATATAAAATATGGGAAAGGCTGAGTTTATGCTCGCACGGTTAGAATGGTTTCTCATAGGTAGTACCAATATTTTGTGCGTGTGGTATTATATATTTGTGCGAGTGGTATTATATATATATATATATATATATATTGTGCCAGTGGTATTATATTTTTTTTTTGTGCCAGTGGTATTATATATATATATATATATATATATATTTGTGCCAGTGGTATTTATATATATATATATATATTTATTGTGGCATTATAATATAGCGCGTTCGTTACATTCACTTCCGCGCAAATGCATTTACAATTTATGCAATTTTGAATCCATCTCTTTTGTCCCATATGGGCTAAATAGCAAAACAAACTGTCCTCTTTATCAGTGGTTGGCAACCAGTCTGTCATTAGGATACCTCTGAATTTTATACCTGTGGAAGGTTATTAGATATCCTCGTGACACACAATGCTTAAGTTTTCTGCGTCCAGTTCTTTCGAAAAATGTAGATGGACACGTAGAATCTTTTACCACCATGTGTGCGGTTACTCTGACTCTTGAAGCAGAAATGTTGAACCTTCGAACACGCCGAAGATGCCGAGAGAGTCGTTAATCGAGTTCGACAGTTGCTGACCTCTTAACGTAATTTGTTACTGGGGGGGGGGTCATGAACCTGACAATGACATTTGAAACCAGCAAGTTTCATTCATTACCCGCAGGCAAAGTAGACAAGATCTCCCAGCTGTGTCGTTTCTTTGTGACCTTCTTCTGGGCAGTTGCGCGATCAGGTGGCGTGTCAGACCAGATCGACTTTTTCAAATCTTCTCCGCACTCTTCACACGACATACTGCTCTTGTCAAGGAGCGTCTCATCGTTGATAAATGGTCTGTCTGCACGGCGACGTGGATAATTGCTCAGGCCTGCGTTTGGCAGGAAAACTCGTACAGACTCCTGTGGCACGTCTGCTGTTAAGAAAACTGTTGACAAATTCACCTACGTGGGCAACACTATGAACAGCTTTTGCTCATTTGACGATGAGGTAATTTTATGCTTGAAAAACTAACGGACACTTTACCTGCCTTGAAAGACAACTTATTTTTGTCTCCTTGACGAAACTACCATTTCCTCATTTCGAAACTTAAATGAGTTGCATTAAAAATAAACGGTTGGTCCCTGAAACATTTAAATTGACAGGAAACTCACTAATATATATATATATATATATATAAGGTTGGTGCAAAAATAATGACGTAATAATGTCGTTTTTTGACGTTAAAAAATACGTCAAATAACGACATTATGTTATTATTTTTGCACCAACCTTATATATATATATATATATATATATATATATATAATTATTTATTTAAAAAAATATATAACATAAATATGTTATAAAATCACTACAAAAATAGCCATTTTGTTTCAACAACCTCGATGTCTTATCAAGTGATGATGTTGAATGTAAAATAAATGGTTTTTAAAAGTTTCAAATTAATTAACAATCTTTCGCAAGGTAGTTCGTGGTGGGAATGTTCTCAAGTGATACTCCGAAATTGATTCTATCCATAGTATAAGAATAGAATAGAAAGTGCTCAACAGTAATAGGAGCTAATATCCAAGTATATGATTGGTGTATATGGAATGAATTTCAATAACCAACAATTACTATTTTTAAGAGTGCTCAATACAAAGTAGAGCAGATATAATTATTTATTTAAAAAAAAAATATAACAAATATTATTATTTTATAACATATTTGTTATATTTTTTTTAAATAAATAATTATAACATAAATATGTTATAAAATAATAATAATATTTGTTATAATTTTTTTTTAAATAAATAATTATATCTGCTCTACTTTGTATTGAGCACTCTTTTAAGAATAGTAATTGTTGGTTATTGGAATTCATTCCATATACACCAATCATATACTTGGGTATATATATATATATATATATAGAGAGAGAGGGGTGGGGAGATAGATATTAGTCAATAAGTTCCTAATATAATTAACTTCATTTATCATATCTTGCACAATTATTTTTAGAGATTGTCGGATTTCTTATCAATGCACTTAATTCTCTCTACACGAGAAAATAATATCTGTAATTCTCTCACTTTCATTCATATTATATAACAGTATTTCTCTCCTCTCACACAAAGGCACACGTATCTCCCACAATCATAATATCAGTCTGTCTATTTATATGTATCTATCACCATATTTTCTCCAAATAAACACACATCACGCTCAGTTCTTCTCTATAAACACACACACAATTTTACCATTTCACTCTTATATATATGAATATGGATGGGTCATAATTTCTCTTCTCAACGCAGTGTCTTATTCGTACATCTGCCCCCACTTCCTCAGCATTTCTTAATATCGGGATCGCCGATAATCTTCATATAATTCTTTCTTTCATCACCCCCACTTTCCATTTTTTTTTCTTTCCCTCTCTTGTTTTATTCGCCTCCAATCTTCACGCCACTACCCGATCGAAGCCATGCCATGTCATCGGTACTTCCTGCTCGTCAATATTGCGCAAAGCGACAAGTGACGTAATCGATAATCGCCAACACTACACACAACGCAGGGACACGCGATGCCGGCGCCATGTTGAAAAACTGTCGGCAACACTTTAATAATTGTTTTTCCATTTTGAGGGATTTTTCTCTTTGCTAAAATCACTTAGCGATTCATAGCTTTATTTAATAACGTTGTCTTTATTTACATAACACGTAATATTACATAGACACAATTTCACTTATATAACGTCCCTATCTGCCTGTGTGTGTGTGTGTGTGTGTATATATATATATATATATATATAGAGAGAGAGAGAGAGAAATATATAATTGTGTGTGTATTAGTGTGCAGCTTATATTTTATATCATAAAGAAACAATTTATACAAAGAATTAAATAGCAATGTTAATGTGCTTAATGGCAAAATCACTTCGCTAACAAGACTTAATGAGACATTAACTTACTATCAATTCCTTGAATAAGATCCTTATATTCGAGTTGTCAAATGGAAGACACATGCCAAGTAATAGTCCTGTTAGCGAAGTGATTTCGCCATTAATCACATTAATATTACTATTTAATTCTTTGTATAAATTGTTTCTTTATTATTATTATTATTATATATATATATATATATATATATATATATATATATATATAAGCACACAATAAAAAAACGTCTCCTCGTTTCCTTCGAAGTTTTCTTCTGCCTGTTCTTTTCCAAAGTGGCATGAAATCGGTATTATCTCTTACCGGTTGGATATGTGGGTGGTGTATTTCATTCAACGTAATATGGCCGTAAGCTTGTTCAGGATTAACAGGAAACTTGGAGAAACTGTATAAACTGATTTTACACCGCCTAATTCGTAACATAATAAAAAAAAAATATCACTTCGGTGATCGTACCGGAACTGATGTTTTAACGTAATATGGCCATAAATCTTTTCCTTTGAGTTCGTTTTGTTTAAATCTATGTTTCATCTAATTATTCTGGGGAGTGATTTTGCCAATACGTTCGTCAATTTTATCTTCATTTGTAAGTATCTGTTTAATAGTTGTTTTGTGTTGACGAAACCATTTTATCTTTTTTAGTTGTGAAAATTTGGTATTAAAACTAAAATTCTTTTTATTTATGGTCGTTACTTGGTTGGTAAGGTTAAGGCAATGAACCTCGTTTTATTGTGATTCTTTTTCATGGATTTTTTTTTCATATCATTTATATAGACATGAAGAAAAAATGTATAAAATAAATGTGTGTGTGTGTACACACACACACACACACACATATATATATATATATATATATATATATATATATATATATATATACACACACAATTATCAGCTGCGTTAGCCTAGAAAACGTAGATGGGATTCGTTGCCAGCGTAATAAATCATATATAAACAATGTAAGTAATGGAGGAGTGCGCGTGCGCAAGACATGTATGTTTCTCTATATGCGTAATAGGTGTATCTATAATAGATGTATGTGTGTATGTATTAGATGTTTATCCGAAACGGGTGTGTGCGTGTGCGTGCAATAGGTGTATATGCGTAATAGGTGTGTGTGTAATAGATGTATACGCGTAATGTGTGAGTGTGCACGCAATAGATGTATATGCGCAATATGTGTGTGCGTGTAATAGGTGTGTATGTATGTATTTTCAATAAATGTGTGTGTAGTATGCGTAGGTAATATATGGATGTGTGTGTATGTATGCTGCTTCTGTTTGTGAGCGTGTAAAACGATAGAATTTTACATTTCCATTCGTAGTCCAGAGGGAGATGATCTTTATGGAAGTAACGGCTTATTTATTTTTAACTACAAGCTTATCAGCGCCGTGCCTCCGCATCGATAGATATGCAATGTTGGGTGGACACTGTAACAAAAGCCTCTAGCACTCTCCTACAATGCCCTCAAGTACCATCCATTAAAACAGGAAGATAATAAACAGCGAACAGAACGGATTTTGATAAGTGAATGGATATAAATAGACTAAAATATTATGCGAAATGACCAAAATCCATAGGAACGTTTTGAAAAGACTGAAACAGTTAAGAGACTGATGTACAAAAATAGATAGATGGACTGACGAGTGTCTCCGTAGATTAGTGCTTCTCAACCTTTTTCAGCCCATGGACCACTTTTTCTTCAAAAAATTCAAAAGGCTGTGCAGTTTTCAGACTAAAAGACTCGATAAAACAAAGTAGTCTATTTACACTGTAAAATTTATTTTATTAAAAAAGCATAAACACAGGATATCAAAATCAATTTTGATGTCATTCAGTCTTAGTCCATTCAGCTAGTGACTACTTTGATCTTGGTATATTATATATTATAATCAATTTTGATAGTGTCATTGTAAAGATCTAATTTATTTCTTATATATATATATATATATATAAAAACATTATGTTTATGCGTTCTTTTTATAGATACAAATATTTAAGTAAATGCTCTGTTTATAATAAACAGTATTAATGAGATTTACCGGCCTGAATACTTAAATATTTGTATCTATAAGAACGTATAAACATAAAAAAATGTCTTAAAAATAATTGTCGGACTTTGTCCATTTTATATATATATATATATATATATATATATATATATATAATGTAATAAAAAATATAGCACTGCATGATACCGACGTAAATTCGAATTTTTAAAATATATTCGGACATGTGTGTAATTAAACAAAATATTATATTTTTTTAATTCTTCAAAGTATGAATAATTTAGATACATTTTTTGAAATGGCCTAAAATTTTTGTGGCTAAGAATTCTCTGTGGACTACCAGAAATGCTATGTAGACCAGCGGTGGTTCATCTGGACCACGTTGAACATCATTGTCATAGATGAATCGAGGTGGATGTCTTTGTTTCTAAGAGTAGGATGTTAAATTCTAATTGGGCGCCTCCATACACATGACCTTGTGTCAAATAAGAGACGCATAGACAGCTAACCTGACAAGTAAATGAACAAGATCTCTGCACCAATAAAAAGACCCATAGTTAGAACAAGTGAATATAAGTGGTTTTTGAAATTTATCACTTTGTTGTCATAATAAACTCAACAGTCCTCAAGCTGGAGGTCACATGCTAAACGAAATAGAATACTGTGTAAAATAAATGGTGCGTCTACTCAAATATGGGTATCTACTAAAAATAACGAACAAACACACGTAAATATATATATATATATATGACATTTTTATGTTTATACATTCTTTTTTTATAGATAGAAATATTTAAGTAAAAGCTCTGTTAATAATAAACAGTATTGACAACATTTACCGGTCTGAATGTCCGCAAAAATTGTCATAGAAAATATGCGTTCTTTGACAGGAATCGAACCTGTATCCTATACAGAACCGTCATATAGCATGACGTGCTTTTACCGATTGAGCCACAGAGGAGCGTTTCGGTTAGCATGGTCAATTTTACTGTTTTTAAACTACAATTTTCCATGATTCTCTCACGTACATTAATATCTGCTCGATGCGTATCCAAATGTAAACAAATGACCTCACACATGAAAATGGACAAAGTCCAACAATTATTTTAAGACATATATATATATATATATATATATATATATTCGAAAGTAAGTGTCTCACACTTTCTCAACTTTGCTCCTAGAGGTCGTAGCCTAAAATATCATACCATTTTTGAAGCAGGCCGACTCTGTGAAAAGATCCGCAATCTTAAAATTTGGGATTACCAAACTTTCATTCCTCCGATTGTTTTCGGCGAATTTTTTTTTACGTGATTTTTGCGATTAATTTTTTTGTGCGATAACAATTTTTATAACTTGGGAATAATTTGGGAATAATCGAAATTAATTTCGAAATCCAGCAAAATTCACTCATGAAATAAAAATAATTGTTTGTACGGAAAGTAAAATCAAATTGTCAATACAGTAAGTGGCGGCAGAAGAATTATCTTTGAATTTTTAAAAGGTAAGCTTAAATATTAATGCCAGGCTTAAATGCAGCGATGAAATTTGAATCTTCGGTATTTTATTGTTGCCTATCGCGTCTATTCCTCCCTGCCTATTGTGATGAAGGCCCGATGAAGAGCCCTCTGCAGCAGCTAGCTTAAACGTACAAAAGCAGACTCCTGAGCGACAAAGAGTACGGATTTCGCTCCTTCGGGCCCGTTGCTGATATTTTAATTGATATTACACACAGAATAAGTGAAGCTCTCGATGGTGGCTTTATTAAAAGAACTATTGACCGAGATAAATCAAAGGCCTTTGACAATGTGTCGCCAGTGGAGTTGCTGTACAAACTGCCCAGCTGTGGCATCTCTGGAAGAGTCTACGCAGTTATAAAGACGTTTTTATCAGGTAGATCCAAGAGTAGTTAGTCGTCTAAAACCGGTGCGATAAACACAGGCGCTCCCAGATCCCAAAGGCCCTCTATTTGCTTCTATCCCTTTCTACTCTCCGCTGACCAAATTCTATCCGTTCAAATTCCGACTTTATTTCACGTTATTTTTATTGGGTTCATGTCCCCCTTTTTTTTTTTTTTTTTTTTTTTTTTTACTTTCTCAGTGAAATTAATATCAGCCGTCCTAAAACGAAAAATCATAGACAAATGAGCCTCCGTGCAGAAATTTCCCCCTCCTAGACCCAGAACGTGTCGTTACCATGATAATGCAAAGTTTAATTACCTATTTATGGAGAGCACATCTCTCGTTGGGAGTTTTTGAATCTATATCTGCTAGATTCATTTTTGTACCTGATATGTGAAAAGGTAATTTTTAAATGGCATTTTTAATTCACCACTATTTTATATTAATATAAACGTTATTTTTTATTAATAATTCCACAGTTTAAGTAAATTTGCACCCCCCCCCCAAAAAAAAAACGAAGATATCAACTAAATCACCTGAATCCACTAAAAACGTATATCATTATATATATATATATATATATATATATATATATATATATATATATGATCTTAGGAAAATGAATCCTTTATATTGAAATTAAGTTTGCTGGCATTTGAGAATATCGATATGTTGGCTTTCATTTGGATAAAACAATGTGAGTTAAAAATCAAATGTATCTGACAAAGAACAAATAGGAAACGTTTATCAATCTAACATGCTTTTCTTCATCTTCTCATACAACGTTGTGTTGGGTCCATCACCTATTCAATTTTATTAACAAATCTCCCATTTTTTTGTCATGACATGGCTTTTGATCTTATTATTTTCAAGCAAATCGACTTACCTTCCTGTTGTTGTACACTTGAAATTACATGTACAAATACAATATATAGTTTCATTGCCGGAAAGGCCCTACGAAATCAAAGATTTCTGACTTGTTCACTAATTACTGTCTCCGTTGGCAAGAGAAGAATGTGACAGCCAGAAGTCAATCGTGACCAGGGAAGCAAACTTTGCTTTCACAGGGTCATTCCAGGAATTTAGTTGGTAAGATTCAAGGCACCGTATTTGAAGAATATTTTCATTTTCGCAAACCTCTGTTAGAATCAGCCACGCTGTTGCCTTGTTCATATTCACTTATGCTCACAGTCACACGCGAAGGTCGACATTTGTATCTGTCCTTTGTATTTTGGTCGGCCCACTTGTCATGTATATCTCGCATTTGCTTGAACTCAAAAGCAATTGATTTTTTCATAGCATCTTCACCATAAACCATTTTAATAGCAGCGGCGTTTCACAAGCTATTTACCCATCTTCAACACAAAACTGGATTTCCCTTCACTTTTCGCCAACAGTATAACATGAATAGGTACAAGATTATTTTTAATCCGTCATTACAGATTAATAAATGGAAATATAAAACATTGGTGCTATAATGGCGAAAAATGAATTTACTATGCAGTATATTCTATCGGTGGCTACCCGTATCCGAGTATGCCTATCTCTTGGACGGCTAGCTAATCCCTGTTGCAGTCGCTTGATCAGTCACATTTGCGTTTATTCAACACCCACACAACCTACATATGGTTTATACTGTAACTATCCTGAGCAGATATTTTCTGGGAAAGAGTGCATTATCCGGTGGGATCAACAACCAGTACCGCTCAAACCCTCGGTCACGATGACTTGTGACTTCGTGCTAGCACAACCAACACCATCGACGTCTGTCTAATTTCACTCATATGGTTTGGGTCGTGGTATATTTTTTCGGGTACTTTCTCTCATGAAGAAATCACTTTCTTGACAAATCAACCCTGGTGAAATTCGAACACGGATCTCATGGTCGGAAAGCGAGTGGTGTAACCTTTCGGCCACGCGCGGCTTAATACTGTAATATTAAATCTAAAGAAGTTGCATCAACCTTCGTGTTTGTTCTTTTTGTTGGATAATAATAAAAACATTGAATTTCTAATATAAAAATAGTATAATTTTCTTTTTTAATTATTTACAGGGTATGTTTGTTATCTTTAATGACAGAGTGAGTAAAATTAATCGATTGCCGATTACCAATTTATCGGCAAATTAATTCTTTCAATATATGGCCTGATGCCCCCGCTGTACGTCTCGAGGTCCTTGATGCAAGATGATAGGTCCTGATCTGGCATCTAGTCTACAATCGCTATCCCACAGACGTAGTATAGCCTCCCTCTCTCTTCTACAAATATTTTCACGACAACTGTTCTGACGAAGCTATTGTCGCTGGTTTCTCGGACTTCATGAATTTAAACGAGCTACCAGGCTGTCATCTCGGCCTCACCCTTTCACTGTCAAAACGGTTAAATGTAACCATGTCTTCTACTCAAACAGCTTCTTCTCTCGCACTTCCCGTATGTGGAAGTCCCTCCCCGATAACTATAATCTTCAAATATTCAAGTGTAATGTCAATCGACACCTGACACGCTGAGCTTATTCCCCATCCTTCTCTGTATACTTTCCCCAAACATGCCTCTTTACTCTTGTTCTCAATCCTCTGTAACCCCTTGCGTGCTAGTGACACTCCCGCCTTGCCTGGGGTGAATTGCCTAAAAAAAATACTGCAGAGGCCAATTCAAGTCATTTCTTATAGAAAATTTCTGAAAATTTTTATTTTTTGAGTATCTCGCAAGTTGGCAATTTATTTTAGGCATGAAAAAAAAAATGAAATAAAATAGCGCTTGTCTTTAAAAATCACTATCACAATGGAATGCAGATTTTATCACAGCTACAATAAGTTTCTTTTAATCTACTCATAAAGATAACCTTAGGAAAGTTCGAAAGTACTTGGGTTAAAAAAAAAAACTACGGCGTGCTCATTCACGAATTTAATCTTAACATAAAGAAACTGATTAGACAACTGGAAAAGATGACGATGAAATTAAGTAGACACAATGTCTATATTATTCAATGAAATACACACACACACACACACACACACACATATATATATATATATATATATATATACACACACACACACACACACACACACACACACTTTCTTAACTGAATCAATAAGCTGGCAGATCCTCATACGTCGAAACCGACGGGAGAGTCCATTATATATATATATATATATATATATATATATATATATATATAAACCTAGTGAGCCAGACAAACCTACCCAGGTTTCACCTAAACGGATCGTTAGGGAAAGAATGGCTAACGAGTCACCTATAAATATGCGTTTCTCTTTGCCTCGTTAGCCATTCTTTCCCTGACGGTCCGTTTAGGTGAAACCTGGGTAGGTTTGTCTGGCTCACTAGGTTTATCTAGGTCTGCTCTACAGTTGTATTGAGCTCTTTTGTTAGTTGTTTACTCGTATCGGTTTTTTTTCTTTGGGCTTCAGACCTGCATCTGTGCGATTTTTTTCTCGGCATAAGTTCATGTTTGTAGCTCTTTCTTTTTTTTTTTTTTAAAACCTTTTTTTCCCTCGAGATTGATTTGATTATTTGCAAATCAAGAATTCGAAGGTTTTTCGAGACGAGTCTAGTTATCTATCTATCTATATATATATATATATATATATATATATATATATGATTCCATTTTCCCTAATATTTAATTTAAAAGAGGGCTAAATACACAGAGCTAAGTATTATTCATTTTAGGTTATTAAAACAAAAAAATTAAAATTAAAAATCGCTACACAATGGTAATTATGTTTCAACACAACGTGTCTCCTCGACCGATGGTCAACTACTATGTATAACTTCGAAGTAATGGAAAATGATGCTGGCTGTAATGTTGACTTACCTTTTATTATGTTCAGTTTACTATTTTCTCTGTGTGTATTAACGACTTTTTGTAAACCAAAGTATTATATTTCTTAACCGGAAAAGACATCGCTACATTGCGTCGCCCTTAGATAAATATAAAGTAACGCGCGCACCGTAAAGAAAATCAAGAGAATTTAACTTATATTATGAAATAGTCTCCGTTCCGTGTTGTTACATATTCTGTCTTTTCAAATATTATTTTTCTTAGATTTAAAAAAAAAAATCGTTTTATTTAATTTTTTTTTTTTTTCATCCTTTTTCTTTATCACAAACTAAAATCTGGAAAACAATTATAGAGTGAGCTTTTTGTGCGTCAGTTAGTCACGTGTTGTGTTTGCACTTTAAAAGGAAGCGAAAAAGGCTGCATTTTGAACAGGAACGAGGGAAAAAAAATAAAGTGAATAATACGAATAAGCGAAAAAGACAATTACAGCATGTGATGTTGGGTAATATTTTATCCTGGATATACAAGACAGGATTATGAAAGGAAAAAAAATGGTGGCATATTATAATGCAAATACGCATGCGCACAAAATCTGAAAACTGCAGTTCTTCTTTCTAATATTTTTATTTACGATGCGCAAATTTACAAATATTATATATATATATATATATATATATATATATGTGTGTGTGTGTGTGTGTGTTTGCACATATTAGTTAAACTGTATATGTAGCTAAAATAAGTAAAAAAAAAAAAAAAGAAAAAAAAAGAATTTTACTCGTCAACTGTATGAATACATGCAGAATGTCTTGCTGTGAAAGAATTTATTAGCAAGCTAATATCGCAGACCATTAATGCGTAAAGATTTATAACCTTTGCCCTATTGATGCAAGTTTAATAAATACTATAAAAGATATTTACATTATTTATATTCGGACTGTTGTACCCATCTTTTTTGTTGTTATTTCATACTGTATTTTCTTTGCTAGGCCTACACGTCTGAAAGAATCAGCGCCTATACTAGGCTACGAGGAGCCCCTCAGATGGCCTAACATAGAAATAAATCCGATATGGGAACCACTAATAAAGAAACAAAGACAAATGACTGCAATTTTTCAACCGCAGCATTCAAAACATGGCAGACAGCAGCAGTTGCATCCTAATCAGAGCCTTCAGTTTAAACTAGCTGCTAAGTTTACTACAGCAAATTGTTCTTCGTGTGTAAAAGCGTATGTTTATGAATTTAGGGCCATAGTCGTTGTGGGTTATATCCCCGGGTCGGGCACTGTATACTTGCACTGTGGAAACTGGTGAGAAATAACTGTGCAATACTAAATAAAAATTTTTAAAAATTAAAAAGAACCACACGATATCCGTAGACGTGAGCAGTGGAACGAGAACAGTCTACCTCTTCAGATTAAATAAAGTGTTCAGTTTAGAATTCGATGTAGGTTAACCAGATCGCTATACATCTGAGGAAGGTCAGAGGACACAATGACCGAAACGCTGTGATAACAACAACAGACTGAATATAAATAGCGTAAATAATAACTTCTCATGCCATAAATCTTTATATATATATATATTATAAACTGTTATATTGCAGCATGCAAGTTACCATGACAAAAATGGATATTTGTTACGACGTCTAAAGACGTCTCATCAGACGGTTAACAATGGTGGTAATAAACGATTTTATTTAAAAATACGACTTATGAAACATCACTTCTTTTTACATTTTTTGAAAATTCTCCATAGAAGACAAAAAAAACCCCCAAATATATAAAATATTTATTCATTCCATAAAAGTAAAAGAATGAAAAAAGCAGATTAAAGTAAAAAAAAAAAAAAAAAGGAAAGAAAATACGAAATCAATAAAAAGAAAAAGGGGTGGGGAGGAAAGGCATATGAGAGATTTGGGGCTGTATCCTTTTTTTTATGCAGGTTTAGTTGAGTATGGCGGACAAGTAATTTTTTTTTAATTCGGTTTTACTTGATTTTTTTTCTTTTTCATTTTGTAAAGACAAAAGAAAAATTTGTAAGAAAAACTTAAATATTCTTTGTCAGTAAAATTCAACGCATACGAGATATATCAACAAAACTCAAAATTAAACGAAATCTATTTCAACGTTAGAACTTAAATTATAAATGCAGGGATCCCTCGATTAGTGCGATTGATTTGTACATCAGTAACTATTAAAAAAATCAATTTTTAATTACTATAGTGAAACTGAAGAATGTTTTACCGAACTAATCGTGTATTATGTATGGATTAATCGAATTTTGGTATACACAAATTTTAGCTCACTAATCGAAAATACATTAATCGAGTGCGCATTAGTCGAGGGATGCCTGTATATTGAGGAACTGACATATTATCTTCATTGGTTAAACGTAATGTCACCATCTTCCCTAAAAATAAAGACAGAGTTTTCAAAGTATTCGATATTTGATTAATTTGTTCATGTTTACGGGGTTTTTTTTTTTTTTTCTTTTTTACGACTAATCAAGGTTAGTTTATTAGAGCCGAGTTCGAATTCCAGTCGAATCCATTACATTCACTTAGGTGCTAATATCCTTGGGAAAGGTATGAATCCTCTTCTTCTCCCCACCACCCAGCTATAAATAGTAGGACAGACCCTTTGAGATGTCTACTGTCTCTTCTGCCATAATTTTTTTTTTGTTTTTTTTGTTTTTGTTTTTTTTGATTTTGTTTTTTTTTACAAAATAAATATTCTCTTTCCGTATAACTATCCATTTTGTTTCCATTTTCTCAAAAACTTCGTCATTACTCACATGTTCAGACGATGATATTCTCAGCATTTCTGCTGCCTCAAGTCTCTTCTGGATCTCAGATTTCCCAGCATTCATTGCCACTCGAAGGAACGATATTGCAAAAGGAAAACAGAGAAAAGGAATTTCAGTCCCAGGAAATGGCAATACGAAGAGAAAAAAAAAATGAATAACCAGCTGACTGGTTTTCGTTCCTCTCTGACCAGAGCTCGAGCAAAGAATTAAAACAATGTGAACAACGACTAAAAAAAAAAAAAAAAAATGCCAATTTAAATGTCAATGCCAGGCTAACTAAATAACTAGGTCCACTCGGCTACTAGAGAAGAGAATTGCCCAGCGTGTGCAAAGCCTGTATTTGGAAACGTCGATTTGACAAATTGCATAAGTTTTGCGCTACATCCAGGTCTGTAATCTCATCTGCATGCACAGTTTCCCTTCTGCATGCAATGGCATACATCAGAATTTATCCACCTCTTGCTAATATGTGACTTGTGGTTAGATTTTATTCATGTAAAGATTCTAAAAGCGTCTTAATACTGCCTATGACGCGCTATCGCAGTTTAATGGATTATCACAATTTTTTTAAAAATTGTCACTTTTTTAATTCATTACATAAGCGATAACGATTCTTTATAGATTCCTTTTGCTATCTGTGAATCAGCAGAACTTAGCGAGATAGTTGAATCCTCTTCAGTTGGCTTCTACACCTGTTTTGAATTAAGTGATGTACTTCTCCTCGGAAGTAATGGATAGCGGTTCGGTTTGAGGAATCGGAGACCTGAGTTCGAATTCCAGTCGAATCCATTACATTCATTTACGTGCTAATACCCTTGGGAAAAGTATGAATCCTCTTCTTCTCCCCCCGACCTATGGGAAAATAGCAGGACAGTTGGATGCCAACTGGTCTATCATAGAAAGAAATGGCAAACTACTGCGGGAAAAATCAGCCTTGTCAGTCATATATGGAAAGATACATGATCGCCTAAGCGTGTATCACGCATGGCACATAACTGACTGACTGACTTCTAGAAGCCACTTAACGCACGCACGCACATACATACATACATATATATATATATATATATATATATATATATATATATATATATAATATAATGGATTAAGTCCGATAATTATTTTAATATTTAATGTTTTATTTATACGTTATCTTAATAGATACAATTTATTTTAGTAAATGCTGTTTTTAATTAAACAGTATTAATTACATTTACTGGCCTGAATGTTCGAGAAATTTGGTAGAAAATATACATTCTCCAACAGGAATCGAACCTGCGTCATATACGGAACCGTCATTTGATCTGACGTGCTATACCGCTCAGCTACTGAGAAGCGTCTGTTTACCAAAGTCCAAATTGATTTTTTTCGGACTTAATCCATTTCATAATGTTATCATTGTTTACGTTAAGGTGCATCTCTTGAGCAGATATGATCGTTCGCGAAAGATCGTCGAAGATTTGTTCCGGGTCAGATCAAGTAACAGTTCGGTATAGGACGCACGTTCAATTCTTGTTGGAGAACGCGAAATTTCTAGAACATTCTGGTCGGTAAATGTAATTAATTCAGTTTTAATTAAAAACTGAGGATTTACTTATATATATATTATATATATATATTATATATATATATAATATATATATAAGGAGGCACGGTGGAGTAATGGATGTTGGCTTGGATTGAGGAATCGGAGAGCCGAGTTCCAATTCCAGTCGAATCCATTACATTCACTTACGTGCTAATACACTTGGGAAAGGTATGAATCCTCCTCTTCTCCCTCCTGCTATGGGTAAATAACAGGACAGACCGGGTTCTATAGCCTTGGATGGCAACTGGTCTAGGAGAAGGACAACTCTGAATTCAAAACCTGCGGAGGGTCGTTTGGGAACCTTGTGGCACTTAGTGCACCAGGTCTCTGTGTTCGGCCCTTCAAAAAGTGTGGATGGCCCTGCACGAAACCTTCACCACTATAATCACTTCTCATGTGCTGTTGTCGGGCTGTCTGTTTCCTGGGAACTGATATGCTTGACCCTCGTACGTCGGATTCGACGGAAGAGTCGAGTATATATATATATATATATATATATATATATATATATATATAGTCATTATTTTACTTTTAGAACCCTTTTGGCCAATACTTTCTCAAAACGTAATCTGTTGGTGAATTTTCCCTCCTCTTTCGTGTCTTCGATTGAAACAATCGAAGACACGAAAGAGGAGGGAAAATTGGAACACAGTTAAAATAGATTTTAATTATAAATAAATTAACTACTATAAAAATGCGCAGTTCCAAATAAAATGGAAAAACAAAGTCACTCATAATCGCTCAATCAGGCGCAAGGAACGAATAAAATGTCCCTTTTGTTTACATACTTTTCGCCTGATGAAAGTGAATATAAACTGTCTCAAGGACTCGGAGATGGTGCACCGACCATGCATCATTATAATCGGCGGCACAGTCGGTATTGTCCAGTAAATGCTGCCCAATAGTCATGCACTGCTTTAGTGGTTCTTTTAACATGACTCTGACTATTCGAACGGAAATAGGCAGATACATGTGACGTAATCCTCGTTTCCAGCCTCTGATTGGTCCGTTCTATATACACCGCATCACAACGGCATTTGAATTTATATATTACTGAGCTATTCTGAAAATAGGACAACCGATCATTGGTGAAGGATGGAAACGAGGATCTCAATCTGGAATACAGTACGCAACTTGACAGCGTTGTGGCACAAAGCAACACAAGCCGAAATTCTGATCAGTAATGAATAGCTGCACGTGGTTTTTGCTTTACCAGTTGCACCCGTGATGATGATCTCAGAAAGAGATGGAATGTACTTGGGAAATAAGTGATTTTCACCGTTACAATGCATTTCTTGCTTTATTCAATTGTAGCAAACTGAAAAATATTCGTCAATATGAAAGGATTGCGATAAAAATAAGCAGACATAATGTTTGTAATTTATTTAATCACACACACACACACACAGACACAGTGGAGAATAAACTTTATTGGTGTGGAACGCAGTATTGACGTCTCGGGATCAAATTCTAGCTGAGGTCCTTTTTTTTTTTTTTTTTTTAACAATGATGTTCACTTTGTATAAGGCCCAGGGAGTCACGAGAGGTAGTTACAGAATAAGCGATACAACTTATGCCGATATGTGTGGAAGATAGCGGTTAACCCTAGACTTGAACAGGTTAAGTTCTACAAGGCAGCGGTTCGTGGGAAAAATCTGCTTGAGTGGAACTTACATCTCAGCAGCGGAATATGAACGAAACGAGGGTGGTTCACTGGAATGCGCGTGGCATGGCGACTCTTAGCCATGAAGGTTAGGAATTGATGGAACTAAGGAGTGTAGTTAATGTAAACTCTCTCCATGAAAATAGCGATAGTGCAGTGAGTAATTAATCCAATTCTTCTTCCCACATCAAGCTAGGGCTTAATATTAGGTTGGTGCAAAAATAATGACGTAATAATGTCGTTTTTGATGTATTTTTAACGTCAGAAAACG
This sequence comes from Acanthosepion lycidas, assembly GCA_963932145.1. NCBI lineage: Eukaryota > Metazoa > Mollusca > Cephalopoda > Sepiida > Sepiidae > Acanthosepion > Acanthosepion lycidas. Next base: position 72,707,785 of record OZ010580.1, on the reverse strand, counting down.
ACATTATTACGTCATTATTTTTTACCAAAATAATAGTAGACCAAACTGTGTTTTCTAGACTTGTGTGAAAGCTAGTCTAAACTCTGAATTCTAAACCGGTTGGATGTGGCTCTAGGGACCCTATTCTGTTAAAAAAAAAAAAAAATTCTCCCTATGGAAACAAAAGGAATACCTGCCGTAGTGAGGTGGTGACTCTATACTCCACTGGGTGTCGACAGTGTTAACATATTAACACTAGAATTTTTCTTTCGTTTTGTTTGATCCATTCGCCTAGGGAAGGGTAGAGGATTGTGTAAAAAAAACAAACAAAAAAAAACAACTAGTAACTGCTGTTAAACAAACAAAACAAAACTAAAAAAAAAACAATGTCTAAAAGACTCCGTTTACAGCTACCCCATAAGAAGAAAAAGAAAATTACCTAAGGCTCAAGGGGCCACTAATCTTGTTCCCCAACACATCTCGTCTCTCAAGATTCACAAGACAAAAGCCTGGAACTCTCGCGTGAGCTTAACGAGATGTTATGTTTTGAAGGCAGATACGAAAGAAAGTAGTTTCTTTTCTCTGGCATAAAACCTAGTTAAGGAAAGAACAAGGAACCGATCAGATCGAATCTTCTTTTTTTTTCTTCTCCCTTATGGGTATTAGCAATCGATCCAGAGAACAAAAGAAGAAAACTTAATAATAGTACAGAAATAGCGAAAGCACAAAGGGATAATTGTGAAATCAATATCGACCAATTTGATTGGTTAATGGTGACAACGCATTTATCACGGATTGTCTATTTTTTTCCCTATAATATATATATATATATATATATATATTCTTTTTATTATGGTAAAAAATTAATTTTCTTTCGACAAAATCTCACACTTCTGTCAGTAATTAAAGCGTAATTAATTAGATACTAACATTAATACTTATATTTATGTGATTTTTTTTAAGGTTTTTTTTCCGATCTTTATTGTAATTAGAGGTTTCTTAGTCATTTGCAAATCCTTCCCTATATGCTGTGTTCTTTCAGGACGTTGGCGATCATGGCTCTCCAATTTCCAGTTCTTTGTAGATCTTAATAACTTTTTTCTTTTTACCAACTGTCTCAAACTCTGTTTTACCATCTTTTCGTTCAAGCTCGCTAGGTAAGCTGTGCGTTGCCTTCCCCAAACCTTCTTATCTGTCCTGTGAGTAACAAATTTTCCAAACCCCCTTTCCTCATTATGCGACCCAGAAATTTCAACTGTCTTTTGCTGTTGTTAAATATAAGCGTCCTTTCTGTACATTTTCTCTGAAAGTTCGTTGTTGCCCAAATGGTCATTAAAGGTATTCTCATTATCCTTCTGTAGAATGACATTATTCTTGCTTCAAATCTATTCTTCACCTGGTAGGAAATTGTCCAGCATTCACTGCGATATAGAAGGACTGATATTACATAAAAGTTCAGTACTTTTTCTTTGTTTCTAACGAAATATTCCTGTTTCTTAATATTTTGCTTAGCTTTAGGAAGGCAACTTTCGATATCCAAATGCGCCTTCAGAATTCTGTGTCTCACTTTCCTTTCTGTACTATTTACATTATTCGGACTATTGTCCTCATCTTCGTCGCCATATTTATCACAACGTTTCGGCCGTTGTACGTTCCGGCCTTCTTCAGGTGGTGGAATTGTCGAACTGAACCCTTTATTTCGCTCACTGGGGTAGACTGTTCTAGTTCCACGTGCCATGTCTAATGGGTGTCGGTTATCAAATCTCCTGTTAATTCCCCTCTCCAAGTTCTCCACCGCCTTAACAAGGTCACTGGATCTAACTAACGTCTTTATCCAGTGGATAAACATTGTGATAAATATGACGACAATAGTCCGAATAATGTAAATAGTGTACATAATGCCTCATCTCAGAAATATTTCCGTTCTATGTTAAAATATTTTCCAGATTGTTGTAGTTAGATGTTTGTATTTCTAATTTGCACTTTGGGCTCTTGCCCTCAATTTGTCCCCTGAGTATTATGTCCTCCTTCTTCATTATGTGCCACCAAAGATTTCAGTTGTCTCTTCTTGATGTTAAGTAGAAGTATTCTTTTTTGTCATTGTCTCTAGAAGTTCTTTGCTGCTCCCCTGTTCAACCTATTGATATTCTCCACATCCTATTATAGAATCATATATGTCTCTTCATCTGTGACGACATTATTCAATATGAACTGCACTATAGGAGGACTCAGAATACATAACAATTCAGTTCTCTGTTTCCAAAATTATATTTCTGATTTTTAAGAGATCTTTTGCTATCCTTTCGGATATATGTTTCGCAGTTTCCGTCCTCCGTTAAAAATCCGTTCACGATATCATAAATGTTGCACATCTTTGACTTCAGCATCTCCAACCTGTAATTGTCATTTTGGACTGTCCATTTTGCTAAAATCCCTGCATTCTGTCTTCTTGCAATTGATGTTTAATCTTTACTTTTCGCTTTCCATTATATTGTATCCTTAAAGAGGTTAAAAACAGACAAAGGTTGTACTCGAGTGAAAGGAACAGCAACACAGGCGGAGATGAAAAAAAGAGAGGTTTATTGTAAAAGAGGATACACTACTGAAAGACAGGGAATCGGGTGGCAGGCTAGTAATTCCCGAATCAATATCTATCAACTGCCACATGGGTCAGATGTGGCACAATGCCGAATTTAACGTGAGGTATCCAAGCCGGTAGGTACAACCAAAAGTTCCCCGTATAAATTGGTGTCTGGTTGCTGTTTTCCCCGAGACGACACTCTGCCCTTCGACATAGCCTAGTCTGAAGATTCTCTCTAGCCAGAGGCAGAGAGTTTGACCAGCACAGCTAGAGACGAATCTCCAACTAATTGCCGAAGCAAGGGTATTTACCTTACCTCCCCACGAGGCAGGACGTAGCACAAGGCCGTTTTTTAATTCGAGGCAAAACCGATCCCGTAGGCTCGTAGAAAAACTCCCCGCATACCTCGTATAAAATGGGGTCGAGTAGCTCTTTATCGAGACGAGACTCTGCCCTTCGACATAGCTTCGTGTGAGGATCCTCTCTGTCCAGAGACAGAGAGATCGGCCATCACGGCTGAAGACGAATCTCCAACTTACCAGCCTCAACCCCTCCCCATTTTGGCCTTGTACCATAATTGTGTATTTGTTATGGTGAAACACCTATAGTTAATAGATTCTCCCACCTAATATAAGTAGGAGTAGTAAGAAAAACGAAGGTCAGTCGATGTCAGACGACAGTTAGTCGAATACGAAAGTAGTCAGCGACCACAACAAGATTACTATGCGTAATACCTATTATATCAAGTTCCTAACGTTTTGTACGTCGAACTATTTAAGACCGATTTAGTACAAATACAAGCCTCCACTGCGAAATAACTCTACAACAGTATTTTGCACAATAAATAATTGCCGAAACGAATCTCAAGTATATCCTGTATACATTATATATATTTACTGATAAAGTCAGTCCACAATAGGCAATAGGAAGAGTGGGACATTCCATTACAACACTTTACTACCTTCTGGAATAGTTCTTGTAATTTTCATTCTGTGTCTGCTATCAACACTGTATCATTTTGGTCACCATGATGGATTCCTTTATATGACTTCTAATTCTTTCAGAATCGCCTCGTTGTATGGGTTGAAAAGGTCCGGTGAGAGGACGCATCTTTGTCGTACACCCCTTTTTGTGTGAACTGTCAAACTTGGTCAGTCACCTTGACAAGAGCATCCACAAAAGATGGCTATAGTTCTATCACAGCAGACATATCAGTCCATAGCCATAAATCTGAGATGGTGCAACAGTTCTAATACCTCGGGGCGATTATCAGTGACCAGGGGTCAAGACCAGAAATCCTTAGCAAGAACTGCACAGACTATGACTATAGTCTTTAACCTCAAGACCACACGGAGGGGTAACACCATCTCCGTGCAGTACAAAATCGGGCTCCTGAGTGCACGGATATTCTCTCTATTTCTGTATGCATATGAGACATGGACACTCATAGCTGAGCTACAAAGATACAGGCAATTGAAATGAAATGCTATCATGCCATCGTCGGCATCCCATACCTTGACCACATCACCAATGACCAGGTATGCAGTCAAGTCCAGCAGCACATTGGCCGTCACGAAGTGGAGAAAAGGAGGCTGAGATGGTATGTTTACATGACATGATCGGATGCCTTTACAAATACAGATCTTCAAGGAACCATGGAGGGATGTAGGGAAGACAGAAGAAAATGTGGAAGAAATTTCCATCCAGTATGTTAATTTGCCTCGTGCAATCCAGTAATCATTATGAAGCAGATCTTTGAAAGATTTCCTGACAATTGCCTACCTTGCTTCTGTCTGAATTCTTCATTAATATGACATCACTTGCAGAAGCAGAAGGAAATTTAATCTAAAAGTGACTGTTTTTTTTTGTTGTTTTTTTTTTAAGAATAATAATTACAAACTGAATTGTAGCAAATATGGACCCATAATAAAACCTCTAACGGAATGCTGTATCTACTCATTTACCACCTGATACTGTAACTCTCGATCCCTGGCCAGAAACTTTAGATAGTACAGTAGTTCAAATACCTCTGGGTGATCATCAGTGACCAAAGATCAAGACCAGATTATGACTGAACTCTCTAACCTGAAGACCATATGGAAAGGTAACACCATCTTCATACAGTACAAGATCAGGATCCTGCGTGCACTGGTATTCTCTCTACTCCTGTACGCATGCGAGACACGAACATAGAGCTGAGCTACAAAGAAAGACACAGACGCTGGAAATGAGATGCTGTCACAAGAGCCTGGACATCTCCTACCTTGACTACATCACCAATGAGCACATACACAGTAAAATCCAACAGCATATCCCCACCCTGACGAAGACTTTCTCACTCCAAAGAAGAAAAGATGGCCATGCAACGACAATTCTTCAAAGAACGTTCGTGGAACGTAAGAGGAGGGGAAGACAGAATGAAAAGGAGAACGAAAATATCGATGAATAGATCAAGAGGCCATTGGCGAAAATCAAGTCCCAGTCCGTCTTAACTCCAGAAGGAGTCGTTGGGGCAAAGGACGAAAGCCAAGCTGCATATGTTTAGGCTAGCTTACAGTTGTTGTACCAGTTCTTTGTGAGGGATTTTATGAAACGCTTTTGCATGATCTACAGAACGAATTGCAAAGTAACTGTTACGGTCGTGAGATAGCTGTCCCGCTGCTGTGTAAATAGTGCCAGACTAACCCTAACTCGTTGGGTTAGACAGCGGTCTAGTTTTGCTAGCGCCAATGGTCAGTGTTCGAGTTCCAGTACAAGTAATGTCACGAGCGCATATTTTCAAAGCAGCGTTTCTTTATATGAAAGACTAGCGCAGTACAATTTTAACTTCGATGCAGATTTACGATGTATTAGGATTCACAATTCTTCTTCGTTTATGTGCCGTATCCCTTCAGGATGTGGGCAGCCATGGCTCTCCACAACTTCCTGCCTTTTATAGCACTGAGTAAATTTATCTGAGTCTATGTATGCTATTTACATAAGCTCATTATGTCGGTCATGGTCTGCATTCCTCCAGCGTGTCCTGTGAGTGTCAATTTTTTCAAGCCTGCTTTTCTCATTATGTGCCTCAGAAAGTTCAACTGTCTCTTTGTCATGCTATATATAAGTGCCCTTTTTTGCTTCAATTTTCTCTAAAACTTTGACATTGCAGCAGCATCATCCTTCTGTAGAACTTTCAATCCAGATCCATTATTTTGCTGAGATTACTGAGTTCTAATTTAACTTGTGTAAAAGATCTTGACGTACATTATTTACATTATTCGGACTATTGTCCTCATCTTTTTCGCCATATCTATCACAACGTTTCGGCCGTTGTACGCTCCGGTCTTCTTCAGGTGGTTGGAATTTCGAACTGAACTCTTTATTTCGTTCACTGGGGTAGACTGTTCTAGTTCCACGTGCCATGTTTGATGGATGTCAGTTATCAGTTATCTCCTGCTAATTTTTCCCTCTGAAAGTTCTCCACTGCCTTAACCGGGTATTGAACTCACACTCTTTGGGTCCTGTCACTGGATCTAGCCAACATTCAGATCCAGTGACAGGACCCAAAGACAGTGAGTTCAATACCCGGTTAAGGCAGTGGAGAACTTTAAGAGGGAAATTAGTCCGAATAATGTAAATATTGTACATAATACCTCATCTCAGAAATATAGACAGATCTTAACGTATTTATTATTTCGAGACATCTAGACATGTCTCGTCATTGATAATGATATTAGTCAAAATAAAGCAGGAAGTAATCCGTTTATATTAACATCGTGAACATAGGAACCAGTCCCTCAGTTTTCTCCCGATTAGTGAACATTAATTCATGTTTTCGTTCGATTCCCGTTTATGGCAGGCTGAACAAAACAGAAATCGTCAGTGTATGTTCAAAGAAGCTGAAGTCAAGATATCGCTTCGGGGGCGGGGAAGGATATCTAACAACGCCCGACCAGATTTATCGCCTTGGTGAGAAAGACAAAATGTCTGCTGGTTCTGATAAAAAGAATTCTTTATTCACAGATCTGTTCACCTGAACCTGTCTGGGAGATCCTCGTTGTAGGTTCTCTATTTTTTCATGACACACTAGCGTACCAGAATTTCCCTTCGGTCTGCAAGGAAGACTCCTTTTGTGTCTGTCTTTTTTTCTTTTTTTTTTTTTTGGCTCCAATAGAAACATAGCTATAGAAATCCACGCACGAAATTCCCTATTTTCTGGCTAAGTGGCACTTGATCCCAAGAGTTCGTTTACTATTTTTCCGGCTGAGTGGCACTTGATCCCGAGAGTTCGTTTACTATTTTTCCGGCTGAGTGGCACTTGATCCCGAGAGTTCGTTTACTATTTTTCCGGCTGAGTGGCACTTGATCCCGAGAGTTCGTTTACTATTTTTTCGACTGAGTGGCACTTGATCCCGAGAGTTCGTTTACTATTTTTTCGGCTGAGTGGCACTTGATCCCGAGAGTTCGTTTACTATTTTTCCGGCTGAGTGGCACTTGATCCCGAGAGTTCATTTACTTACAAATTTATTTCCTTCTTCCTAGATTGTTGCTTAAGACACCGAGGTAAACAAGTGAACTATAACTGGTTTTGTCTGGGCTTGCAGTAAAATCGAAATGTACGAGTCTCAAAGCAGTCATCCGCTCTAGATCAAGTGGGGAATACCCTGGTTTGGTTTATTTTGTTTAACAGTATATCAACCTCAATTGGTTATTTGATGCCGACAACGTTTTTAGGATATATTCGTATGGCTAGAATATGTATTCTTTGGTTTAGTTTGGTTTATTTTGTTTAACGGCATATCAACTTCAATGATGCCGACAAAATTTTTTATTGCTGGTAATATTTTGTTTTGTCAAAAATTTGTTTCTGGTAATATGTTTCCTTTAAAATTGTATTGCTGGCAATAATTTTTTTTCAAGAAAGCATTGGAGGTAATAGTTAACTATTTGCCCATAGATGTGACCGTAACAGGTGCTACCACCCCGGGTCAGAATGGACCTGGGAACACCAGCAATTAAGAGGTGGTTCCACGCTCCTAAAAACCTCCTGATCAAAGGCCTTGCTTCTGGACGTAGTTTAACGTCTTACCCAGGACGCAGATGTAGGCCACTCCATTTAACTTAGGCATATACATGTGGAGCAGTCAGTGTGAATCAAACTTACTGCATATTCCTAGAAGCTAGTGATTAAAAACCTTTATAAGGTACAGTGGCAAGTATTCTGATACCATATTGCTGTGAAAATCCGTTTGAAATATATAAAAAATCAATACGTAGGACAGTATCTCATTAAAATGCAACCATGCCAAATAAAAAGAAAGTATCTGAAATTTATCCTCAGAACAAAAGCTGGCATCATATATTCTAACACGGTTTCATTTGGGATTAATTAAAATATAACAGGAGACAACTCGCATATCGTGATATGCTTTGTTAATTTTATGTAATGGTGTACAAGTCTGTGACTAAAAAAAATCCAGATTTTTCTCTTTAGAGGTTTTAAAAGTGACATTGATGTTCACTCAGAACTCAGTTGTAGAGTTAAGCATCAGTGGGAGAAATTCAGATGCTAGAGTAACGAGTTTTAAATGAACTTACAGAAATGAAAATTTAAGCGTTGAACTAGATTGCCAGTTAGGTGTCATCACTTACCGCCGGTGGCCCGCTGTCGGAACGCCGGCGCGTTCCTCTCGGCACTGTTACCACGAGAGGCCCACCGTTGTCTGCCACCAGACAACCACTGACTTTGCCATCGGCGGCCCACCAGCGGGCCACTAGCGGCTTGCGTGTAGGGAACTGTAAGTTCTACTATAATAGTTCCTTCGCTCACACTTCTCGCTTCTCGTTTTCTTGTGCAATACGATCTCCAAAAATGTTAATGCTTCATCAATGGTTATCTGCTGTATTTTTTTTTATTTTTTTATTTTTTAATTCTTTTATTTTCCTTTCTTCTCCATTACGTTCCCCCCGCTTGCGTCTTGTGTGGCTTTATTGCTTGCGGGGATGTTCTCTTTATTATCAAAAAAACTGTCAATTATAATAATTTATTTTCACTCGAGCCTAAATGATAAATTTGAATTTCTTATTTTTGTTTCAAACATTCTGCTGGCTTTTGAAATCTTTAAAACTTTGTTCTTTCGTGTCGTTCGCTGTGTTTTCATTATCGTGGAACGAAATTAGACGCTCGGGTATTATTTCATTTGTTTTTAATGTTCACGTATATTTCCTGGGCGAAATTCATTAACAAAAGATGCTTTACCCCCCAACCAGTTCGTAATTAAATTTCATGTTTTGGAAGTTTTCTTTTATCGAACTGACGATGCTTATCATCACAAGTAATCTTTGAAATCAGTCCGATTCAGTGGATCGATCGAATTTTGTGTCGTAAGATTTAATCAAATTTCTTCGGAACGAGCGTAAGCAAAATAATAGATATGGACGCTGGGTAATGACGTCATGAAAGTTTTTGGTTGCGATGGAAACGACAATGAAGAAATTTCAAATCAATTCAGTGCAAAATTCAGGGAAATATTAAAAATTGATAAACGTGGTTAAAATTGTATGGGTAATTACCTACACGCATATGCAATGTTTGGAGTGTCTAAGCATTTTGTTTGAAAAAGGCTGCATCTTCTTTTATACATGCCGTGTCCCCTCAGGGAATAGGTGATCATGGCTCTCCACAACTTCTCCTAAACCATGTTCCGCCATTGTTTTCTTCTCTCCCTCTAGCTTTCAATCTACTCGGTTGATTTTGTTTAGCGGCATATCGACCTCTGTGGGTTATTTCATGCCGAAATCTAAATATTTTGCACATAATTTTATGGCTTCAACTACAGTTAAAAGGTACAGTTGGTCATTTTGCTATAAAATGTATTGGTGGCCATTCTGCTTAAAATATGCATTGTTGTTAATTTTACTGTATGTATTGTTGGTACTTTTACTTTAAATTGGTCTTGTTGATTGGGTGATTTTGTTTAACAGCATAACAGCTCCTCTATCGGTTATTTAAGGGCGAAATCTAAATATTTTGAACATGGCTTAAACTAAATATATACTATAAATTTGCGTAGTTGCTATTTTTTTATATACGAATTTATTTTTATACTTTCATAATGTTTTCTTTTCTTGGGTGTTCAATATTTGCCCATAGCTGGGACCCTAACAGGTGCTACCACCCCAGGTCAGAAAAGACCTGGAAACAGCTGTAATTAAGAGATTGTTCCATGCTTCTCAAAACCTCCAATCTCTTGATCAGAGAGAGGCTTTACTGTTGGATAAATTTAAAGTTCTTCAATCTGTCTTGTGAGTATCGGATTTTCTAAACCCTCTTTCCTCATTATGTGCCCCAGAAACCTCAACTCTCTCATCCTGATGTTAAGTATGTTTCCTTTTTGCTTACATTTTCTCTAAAACTTCGTCGTTGCTCACATAGCTGGCTCATGTTAACCTCAGTAGCCTTCTGTAGAACCATATTTCTGTCGCTTGAAGTCTCTTCATCTTTGAGGAAATTATCCAGCGCTTACTACTATACAGGAAGGACAGATATCACGTAATAGTTTATTACTGTTTTCCTCTTTCCTGCCGAAGTTTTTTTATTACTTAATACTCTGCTTAGCTTTCTGGAAGGCATTTTTAGCCATCCCTATACGCCTTCGGACATCAGTGTCAAACTTTTTCTCCTCTTTTAAAACACTTCTCAGATATTTAAATTTCCACGCTTTTTTGATTTGGGTATCTCCGATTTACAATTCACATTTTGGGTCCATCATTTTGCTAACAGCCATGCATTCTGTCTTCTTGCAATTGATGTTTAATCGTTTCTTCTCGCTTTCCTTCACTAAGTTCTATAGGATTTTTTCTAGTTTTCTTTCCGTGTCTGCTATCAACACAGTGTCACCTGCATATCTTATGTTGTTAAGATAGTGGCCGTCAATAACGCCAGTATAAAAAGCATATATTTAATGTCTATTCTACAACGGAAACTTATTCTTTGGTTGACTACGAAGGAATAATGAGAGAGCTGTGAAATCTTGCATGCATTAATTTCATCTACGTTATTTCATGAAATACATTTTGGCATCTTGGTGTTATCAAGTACTTACAGAAAAATGTTATCCTCAGTAGCCTTCTGTAGAACCATATTTCTGTTGCTTCAAGTTTCTTTATCTTTGAGAATATCCGGCGCTTACTGTCATACAGGAAGACAAATATCACGTAAATGTTTAGTACTGTTTTCTTTGTTTCCACCGAAGTCTTTTTATTTTATTTTTAGTACCTTGCTTACCCTTTGGAAGGCACTTTTAGCCATCACAATAGGCTTTTGGAGATTTTAGGTTGTTCCTTTTGCTAACAACGATGCATTCTACTTTCTTGAAGTTGATGTTTCATCCTTTCTTCTCGCTTTCCTTCGCTACCTTCTATGGGAGTTTTTTTTAATTATTTTTTTAATTTTTTTTTTTTAGCCTGCTGTCTCTTATCAAGACTGTGTCATCTGCATTTCCTATGTTAAGATGGCGGCCACCAATAACGCCAGTCTATAACGCATATGTTTAATGTGTCTATTCTATAACGCAAACTTATATACGAGTGTCGTCTGAAAAGTTCATAAACTGACTACGAAGTAATAATGATGGAACTGTGAAATCTTGCATGCATTAATTTCAACAGCGTTGTTTCATGAAATTCACTTCTCTTCAAAATGGACAGATAGTATTATCAAGTACCAATAGAAAAACGGTTTAGCCCCACTGGCATTCATGCTGACATGGTTGTTTCATTAGTGGATAATGTTCCAGCATTCTCAACAGTGCAAAAAGTGGTAGCTTTAGGAGGGAAAGGAAAATACTGAAATGACCCAATGTTGAGACGTTCTGCAACTGCCACTACCAATGAAATAATTGGTGTTCGCCACAGGATCATGAATGACTAGTGATTGACTATAAATTCAAATATCCAAATGCTATTAGCATCTCCTGTGAGAAAGTTGCGAATATTCGGCACAGTGAATTTCGCATGACAAAGGATTCTGCTTGGTGAGTGCCACGTTTTCAGACAGCTGATCAAAAAGCGCATCCTATCACGGGAAAATCTGACATAGTTTAATGCATATCCAGTTGGTTTCCTTGTACGTTTCCTAACCCATGATGAGCGTTGAGCTCATCACGTTGATCCTTGAGAAAGAGATTAATCCATGAAGTGTAAACACTCCTCCAAAGAAGGTCAATGTTGTTTCATCTGTAGGAAAGGTTATCGCTTCACTTTTGAGGGATGCAAAAGGCATTTTGTTTATTGACTATCTTCAAAACGACCATCAATGAAGGGTATTATGCCAACTTGCTAGGGCAGTTACGAAAGTCTATTTAAATCAAACGCCCAGGAAAACTGACTCAAAGGGTCTTGTTTCACCAGGACACTGCTCCAGCATACAAGTCCCTTGCTTTCAACGGCAGCTATTACTGACTGTGGCTTTGGACTTTGGGTGGTCACCCTCTCTATTCTTCTGATTTTAATATTGACTGTTCCCCGCAAAAAACACTCGGGAACCAACATTACTGTGATAACGATGTCATATCTGCTGATTTTGACGTCTTTGACCAACAGAATGAACAGTCTTCTTTGAAAAGCAAGATATCAGTTTAGCTGGAAAGAAACAATGCAATTATTAAGTCTTGAAATTAATATGCATACTCGAATCCATACCTCTATCATCATTGCTTCATAGTCAGCCTATATACATTTTAGTCCACCATCAATAATATATATATATATATATATATATATATATATATATATTGTTTATACGTTATTTTTATCGATAGAAATATTTAAGCAAATGTTACACGGAACCGTCATATAGCTTGATGTGCTATGCCATTTAGCTACAGAGAAAGCTATGATGGCTTCGATTGCTGTCGGAGGACACATATTTTCTTTAAAATTTCTCGGACATTCAGGCCACTAAATATTGTTAATTCTGTTTATTATAAACATAGATTTTACTTAAATATTTGTATCTATAAAAATAACCTTTAAACATAAGATATATATTAAAATAATTCTAAGAATTAGTTCATTTCAATATATATATATATATATATATATATATATATATATAGCCTTAGGTCAGACCAATTTTTAAGATATTTTAAGAGTGCCCAATACACAATTACTAAAACTGTACGCGCAGAGCGGCTCATAATGTAAAAGATTAGAAAAAAAATCAATCTCAACACTACCCTGGTTTCCACCTTACAGTCCCATCAGGTGGTTACTGGTAAATAATTAATTCGTAGCATTATTCAAGTTCGCTTATATAACTTAACAAAGCGCCATAAAAAAGAAATATCTGGACAGACATGCTATTGTATATGCCGAGTGATGTTAGATGCATCATTCAAATGATTTAAAAAAATGTTTAGACATTACAATAACTTAGTTATCTTCCCTGACGCTTACGAGGTGGTTCAAAGTTTCTCAAGACTTCTCGATCATAAGTCTTGCTGTCGGATTTCGTCTATCGTCATACCAAGGACTAAGGGGCTTTTGTATGAAAAGGAATGCAAATAGACTCGGTCACTTTTTGAACCCATCTGGCGCGCCGATTTCACTTTTCCCCGCTATTGTAAGGGATTTTTTTTGTATTGTCTGGTTGAGTTTGCGTTAAAATGACTTGAGAGTCGCAGCTGGATAAAGATCTCAGTTTGACAGTGTTCCTTTTTTTTTTTCTTTTTTTTAAGTCTCGGCGGTTAACATCACTGCGATCCCTAATCAACTTAAGCATGCCTCCAAGATCATTATACGCGATAATTTTGCTTTTCCACAGAAAACTTAAAAGTGCTACGAGTCAGTTATGTGCCACGCGTGATACACGCTTAAGTGATCCTGACGAGGCAGATTTTTTTTCCCACACTATGTAGACCAGTTGCCATATAAGGCTATAGAACCCGGCCTGTTCTGCTATTTGCTCATAGCTTGAGGTGGGGAGAAGAAGAGGATTCATACCTTTCCCAAGGATATTAACACGTCAATCAGTTATGTGCTGATACATGACTGACGAGGCAGATTTTTTCCCGCGGTAGGTTGCCATTTCTTTCTGCGGTAGACCAACAATATTAGCACGTAAGCGAATGTAATGGACTCGACTGGAATTCGAACTTGGCTCTCCGATTATTAAATCCGAGCCGACAGACATTACTCCAAAGTGCTATATGCTTTGCGATTCAGATCAACAGGGTCATCTTAATTTTTACGCTTACGGTGTTTCTGCTTTTGTAACCTTCGGTCTTTTTCTGGTGTTTGTTTCCACAACAGCCAGAATTTTGTGGCTGTAAAGACGAAAATGAAATTTAAGGTGAGAATAAATACTTTGTGTTTATTATATGACTTATTATATGCTTTGCTATTCAGACAAGCATATACATCTTGTTTTCACTATTTATATTCGGACAACTATCTTCATCGTGTTGTTGAACTCACATCCACTATGTCACCACTGGGTTGGGAAGTATATACTTGGACTCATTGGAAACGAGCGAGTAATAAGTGAGCAGTACTATAAATAAGAACTAGACGAGATATCTTTAGAAATGATCACTGGAACAAGAACAGTCTAACCCTGTATATTAAATAAAGGGTCCAGTTCAGAATTCTCTGCAGTTTATCTCGGTCAAGGTTACACTTGAAAAAGGAAGTAGATAGCTAGGGAGGTAGGTAGGTAGATAGATTGGTAGGTAGGTATGCAGATCTAGAGAAAGAGAGATCGCTTGATATATAATTAGTGAGATCGCTTGATATATATATATAATTAGTGAGATCGCTTGATATATATATATAATTAGTGAGATCGCTTGATATATATATATAATTAGTGAGATCGCTTGATATATATATGTAATTAGTGAGATCGCTTTATATATATGTAATTAGTGAGATTGCTTTATATATATGTAATTAGTGAGATTGCTTTATATATATGTAATTAGTGAGATTGCTTTATATATATGTAATTAGTGAGATTGCTTTATATATATGTAATTAGTGAGATTGATTTATATATATATATATATATATAATATATATAATTAGTGAGATTGCTATATATATATATATATATATATATAATTAGTGAGATTGCTATATATATATAAAATTAGTGAGATTGCTATATATATATAAAATTAGTGAGATTGCTATATATATACATATATATATATAAAATTAGTGAGATTGCTATATATATATATATATAAAATTAGTGAGATTGCTATATATATATATATAAAATTAGTGAGATTGCTATATATATATATATAAAATTAGTGAGATTGCTATATATATATATATAAAATTAGTGAGATTGCTATATATATATATATATATGTATAATTAGTGAGATTGTTATATATATATATGTATAATTAGTGAGATTGTTATATATATATATGTATAATTAGTGAGATTGTTATAGATATATATGTATAATTAGTGAGATTGCTATAGATATATATGTATAGTGAGATTGTTATAGATATATATGTATAGTGAGATTGTTATAGATATATATGTATAGTGAGATTGTTATAGATATATATGTATAGTGAGATTGTTATAGATATATATGTATAGTGAGATTGTTATAGATATATGTATAATTAGTGAGATTGTTATAGATATATGTATAATTAGTGAGATTGTTATAGATATATGTATAATTAGTGAGATTGTTATAGATATATGTATAATTAGTGAGATTGCTATAGATATATATATGTATAATTAGTGAGATTGCTATAGATATATATGTATAGTGAGATTGTTATAGATATATATGTATAGTGAGATTGTTATAGATATATATGTATAATTAGTGATATTGTTATAGATATATATGTATAATTAGTGAGATTTTTATAGATATATATGTATAATTAGTGAGATTGTTATAGATATATATGTATAATTAGTGAGATTGCTATATATATATATAAAATTAGTGAGATTGCTATATATATATATATATGTATAATTAGTGAGATTGTTATATATATATATGTATAATTAGTGAGATTGTTATAGATATATATGTATAATTAGTGAGATTGTTATAGATATATATGTATAATTAGTGAGATTGTTATATATATATATATATGTATAATTAGTGAGATTGCTATAGATATATATGTATAATTAGTGAGATTGCTATAGATATATATGTATAATTAGTGAGATTGCTATAGATATATATGTATAATTAGTGAGATTGCTATAGATATGTATAATTAGTGAGATTGTTATAGATATGTATAATTAGTGAGATTGTTATAGATATATATGTATAATTAGTGAGATTGTTATAGATATATATGTATAATTAGTGAGATTGTTATAGATATATATGTATAATTAGTGAGATTGTTATAGATATATATGTATAATTAGTGAGATTGTTATAGATATATATGTATAATTAGT
Organism: Acanthosepion lycidas; assembly: GCA_963932145.1. Taxonomy (NCBI): domain Eukaryota; kingdom Metazoa; phylum Mollusca; class Cephalopoda; order Sepiida; family Sepiidae; genus Acanthosepion; species Acanthosepion lycidas. The sequence goes on along the minus strand of OZ010580.1, from coordinate 72,691,767 downwards.
GAGATTGTTATAGATATATATGTATAATTAGTGAGATTGCTATATATATAATTAGTGAGATTGCTATATATATATATATATATATATATATATAATTAGTGAGATTGCTATATATATATATATATATATATATAATTAGTGAGATTGCTATATATATATATATATATATATATATATAATTAGTGAGATTGCTATATATATATATATATATATAATTAGTGAGATTGCTATATATATATATATATATATAATTAGTGAGATTGCTATATATATATATATATATATAATTAGTGAGATTGCTATATATATATATATATATATAATTAGTGAGATTGCTATATATATATATATATATATATATATAATTAGTGAGATTGCTATATATATATATATATATAATTAGTGAGATTGCTATATATATATATATATATAATTAGTGAGATTGCTATATATATATAATTAGTGAGATTGCTATATATATATATATAATTAGTGAGATTGCTATATATATAATTAGTGAGATTGCTATATATATATATATATATATAATTAGTGAGATTGCTATATATATATATAATTAGTGAGATTGCTATATATATATATATATAATTAGTGAGATTGCTATATATATATATATATATATATATATAATTAGTGAGATTGCTATATATATATATAATTAGTGAGATTGCTATATATATATATATATATATATATATATATATATAAATTAATGAGATTACTATATATATATAAAGATTGATAGATAGCTTGGTAGGTACGTAGATTCAGCAAGGTCGGAGACACAACAATGGAAACATTGTGATAACAACAATGATGAGGATAATTGTTTGAATATAAATTGTGTAAATACTGATATCTCCTCATCCCAGAAATTCATACATAAATTACGTTCATTTTGGTTGTCCTACTCACGATATTTCCTCTGTTCTTCCTTCCAGCCTATTTCCTTCCGGATAGGTTTTTCTATTCATTAACTATCTCGGAATTTTAAATTAAACACTTTATTCAATCCAAGATATACATGGTCTTGTGTATTAAAGTATGAATTCACGCACTTCCTGGATGTTTTAAGTTCAATCTCTGACTCAAGTAGTCGTGAGAATTCATACTCTTTTCTTTAAATGGGAGGAAATAACTCCTAAGCAATGAAAATGGAATGAGAGTAATCGGCCCCAGTGGATTGAATAAAGGTTTCCGTTCGAAATTCCAAGCTAGTTGCCGTGTATAAAGACAAATTCCTGTTGAAGGCCAGAGGGTACAATAGTCGAAACGTTGTGACTATAACAATCAAGATGAGCATAATGTTTCGAATAGCAAGTTGATGAATGTACTTGGGTATCATAATGGGAATATTGGGGTTGTTTATCTGCACCGCAGCGTCATGTTGTTGGCATGTTGTTCTATCATTCATTAAAAAGAATAGCTTAACATCTGTTAAAATATATTTAAATAACCACGACGATTGGGGTTAGGAATACTGTTAAAATTTTTATGCCAACAGAAGCTCCCGAAACAAAAAATTTGAATGGCCTCATCTATTTATTTTTTTTATTTTTTTTTTTATTTTTTTTTTTGACCAATGAGAGGCCGCGATTTTCTGTCACTTGCAGACGATCAGCTTTTAAAGAACTGAAAAATCAGTACAAAATATTAATGTTTTCCTTCTCAAATTGTTACATGAAAACAATAACATATATATATAAAGCAGTGTTACTTTGTTGATTTCAATCTCACTCGGGAATGATTGCAAAACACTTGCACCTCTCCTTTTCTAGGCAGAAGCACACGAATGGATGCCGAGATTTTTTTCTTAGCCAATAAAATAGGCCGGTTTGGAGTTTGACATGACTCAATCCCGATCTGCCGAGTCGGGCAGTTCGCTGCCAGGCTCGCGCCTGGCTTGTCAAACTCTTTTCCTTCGGGCAGAGGAACCCAAAAGAGGCTATACCGAAGGGCAGAGTCATGTCTCGGGAGTTCGACAAACCCGACCCTGTGTATACGGGGTCTACGGCGATTTTTTACCCGAGCCTAGGGGCTCGCAATCGCCCCACATAAAACATCCTTGTGCCACCTCCTGCCTTGTGGGGAGGCTAAAGCAAATGACCTCAGTCCTGATCTGTCTTGTCTAGAGGACAGAATGCTACGTTTGTTTGTCCGAACTTGCTTATGTATATCAACACCAATTCTTAGTTTGTGAACTTTTTACCTTTTAATTGTTTATTTGCTTTGCATGTCTTGCTTGCTTGCTTCCTTGATATTTAATTTTTGCTCTGTTCCTTTTTCTTTTTATTGCAAACTTTGTTAATTCTGTATGTTGGACAATTCTGTTAATTGTGCATTTGAGCACAGCTACTCGCTCCACAGGTTATGAGCCCAACACGTTTCCAGTGTATAAAATAATTCTAAATTATTAGGCCTAGTTTAGTAGATATAGCTTGGTAGGTAGATAGGTAGCTTGAGAAAGGCCGGTCGAAACGTTGTGATTTCAATAACAAAGATGAGGACAAAACCTTCATTTTTTTTCACTTGCAGACGATCAGCTTCGCTAGAATTGAAAGATCAAATCAGTACAAAATATTAATGTTTCCACTCTACTGTCAAATAATACATTGTGGTATGATACTTGTTATTTATATTAAAAATAATTAAGTTAAATCAAGTTCCAATATGAGAGCACTGGTAAAAAATGGTTGTTGAAGACATTGTTTATAAGTCCCCAAAATTCATACACGGATGATAAAGGAGTCGCTTAGATCCCAAAGAGCTGCGAGTTCAATACTTGGTTAAGTCAGTGAAGAACTTGGAGAGGTGAATTAACAGGAGATAACTGACATTATTCATGACACGTGGAACTAGAACAGTCTACCCCTACGAGCAAAATAAAGGGTTCATTTCTTCATTCCAACCACCTGAAGAAGGCCGGAGCATACAACGGCCGAAACGTTGTTATAAATATGGCAACAAATATGGCAACAAAGATGAAGACAATAGTCCGAATAATGTAAATAGTGTATCACTTTTTATCAGCATATTAAAAATATAAATTTAAAAGCTATAGAATAGGTACCTCCACTGAAAAAAAAAAGTATAGCATGATGAAAGAAGACACCGAAAGTTTTATCGTCAAAATGTTTATTATTAAGAGGAACGTCCAAAGTATTTTTGATTACTTTTTAATTTTGTCTTTAATTTTTTGTCTTTATTTAATTTTTTGTCTTTATTTAATTTTTTTGTCTTTATTTAATTTTTTTGTCTTTATTTATTTTTTTTGTCTTTATTTAATTTTTTTGTCTTTATTTAATTTCTTTTTTTATTTGATTTTTTTTTTTTTTAATTTTTTAATCCTTTCTAACACGTTCGAAATATTGGTTAAAAATCTTGTTTTCTTAACGCTAGCGGTAATAATTACAATTAGTGATTTTGCACATTCTTCCGTTGAAAAACATTGATTTGGAAATTTTTGCGAACATCAACTAATTGTCGGATTTTAATGAAACTTTCAGAATATATTCACAAATGAATGAAATTATTTTTTAATTTTTTTTTTTTTTTTTCTTACAAAATCTGGGCTTTATATATATGGTGACCATACACGACATAATCAGAAAATAAGAGCGATGACAATAGTAAATTTAAATTCAACGTTCCTAAAATTAGATTACGGAGAACATTTTCTAACAGTTTTTAGAATACTTAAATATTACTTAAAGAAAGCGTTCACCCGTCATTTTCTTAAATTATGTTTTAACAGATAAAGTCCCTTCGAACAATAATACGTCAGCACTTCAAGTGATTTACGAGGTGTTGACAAGCACTTAATCGCGCTTTTTTTTTCTTTTTTTTTTTTTTTTTTTTTTTGTAATGCATTTCTCTGTTATTTTAAACTTAAAGTAAATAATATTTTCTTCAAATCAGATTAATAAAACTGTAAATCGGCTAATATTTTTCAAATAAAGTTTCAGAAAAAATATATTTTATTTTTGGAAGTTTTTTTTTAAAACCGAGAATGAAATTTTGTTTGAAAATGTGTCAAATATGGCTGGATTTAAACGATTTCTGAAAGCGAGCAATTCTTAAGATTCTAATCAGTATAATTTCTATTTGAAATACACCAGAGTATTTTGCTTAGTGAAAATAGTAAATGTAATCATTTAACTTATAATTAAAGCTAATAAGAAATCTTCAAGAATGATTTTTCATTTTTAAAATTTCTCCTGAATGGAGGAACCTACTATAGAAGTACTACTCTTTCGTTTTACTACTATCTACATATAGATATCAATCTATTTATGAAACAACTGGTTCTGATAAGCGTTTAGAAAGCGAAACTCTTGAATTGTTTAACTTTATAAGTCACTTTAACTTTTAATTTATGACAATGACGGCAAAAATATATTCAATAATATATTTTTGCCGTCATTGTCATAAATTTTACTTAAATGATATTTAAATATAAATTTTTAAAAAGATTGTGACCTTGTAATATACACACTTATACTTGATGTGAAAATAATTTTACATACTGTAAGTGATTCTAATACATTTACTTGTTTTAAAAAGAAATATAGCATATTAAAAGTGAAAATATTTTTAAAATTGTAGTTAAATAAAACGTATTCTAACCTAAACACCACCCAAAAAATAAGTGTACAAATAGAAAAAAATGCCGTAAGAATTTTTGTCGTTAACAATAATTTTTTTTTTAAAAATCCAGACGACATGCATTTAACGGATGTCAGAATTCATTGAAAAATACATCCCTACCCCTACCAAAACGTAACTAATAACCGATACAACAAAATACAGCGATAATGAACACATAAAACACCTTTTGTCTGGATGAATGGCTTTCTCTGTATCCTTGGAAACGTGAATTATGATTTTTTGCTGTGCCTTTAAAACCCAGTAATTTTAAAAATAAGTTACTCCAAAATTCGCTTGAGGATCAATTGGAACTAATGTCTTTAATTTAATTACAAAATTAAATTCGAAGCTTTTTACCTTCCATTTTTGAAACATGGTTAGAACTGTGTAGCGAAAAAAACATTTTAAATCAATTAATTTATTATATATATATATATATATATATATATATATATATATATATATATATATATATATAAGCGCCATGTTATCTGTCAAACTACCTAGTTACCAAGCTACATCCCTGCTATCTATCTGTCTACCAAACTATCAATCTATCTAGCTATTTAGGTAGATACTTTTTCATTTAAGACTCACGTAGCTTCTTTTTTCGTTATATTTTCTATATTTCTCATTCGGTTCGTAGATATTCAGTCAGTCATTAATACTTCCCTTTATTGCTTGGTTCCGATGTTTCTAAATTTAACAAGTTAGAAAATCCTAATCCCTTCACCACAATTGTGTTTCTCCTCAGGCAGATAACCTATAATTTGTTTTAACGCATGCTGAAATCAAAATAGTACAACGCCAAGATGATATTGTCACGAAACTATTGCCTCTCTTATCGTACCATGATGTCGATGATCGATTTCATAGGGCAAAACAGAAACTGAACTGTTATTTTACAACGACACCTGGCTAATTAACACAATAACCGTTGCTATGACAACTAGCTAAGGCTAGTAGTGTCACGTGACATGAAGTAATGGCGATTGAAAACGACGTCATCGTGCGAGTGGTTTTTTTTTGTTTTGTTTTGTTTTGTTTTGGGTTTTTTGACATACAATAAGCAACTTTTTACATGTTAGGACACAGGACATTCAAAATAAGAATAAGATCGAATAGTAATTCTCTTTTGGCTTTTATTGACTTTTTTTTCATAATTTTGCTTCATTTCAATTCCTATTGGCCATTTGATACTACGAACATTGGTTACATATTTGCTGGTTTATGTCAATGCGTATTTAAGAGAAAGGAACGTATGTTGCGAGTAACGTAACAGAATAAATAATAAAACAGCTTAACAAATGCGCGCGCACACACACACACACATATATATATATATATATATATATATATATATATAAGTAAACCACATTTATGTTTAATATAAAATATAAACACCAACTTTAAATAAAAATTAATTTTTATGTAGTTTTAGGTCATATCTATTTTAATATATCTTAAATATAAAACAAAATATAAATCCCGTCTATTTTAACTGCAATATATATATATATATATATATATATATATATATATTAAATAAAAATAAAAAATATCTTAGTACCCGTATAATATATGGACTGTGCCAGCATTCGATTAACCAGACTCTATCCAGCACTTGAAGATTGCGTTGTGCATGAAACTCCAAGTCGTGCTACCGATGAGGGATATATATATATATATATATATATATATATATATATAAAAATATAAATATAAAATTGACTTATGGAGATATAAATGGACTCTCCAGTTGTCCAATTGTGCTTAATTTCGTAAAATCGATGTACCAACGAGCAAAGAACATTAAAACAGTTTCCATGAAAATATTTATACAAAAGACACGGTGTAGAATTGTCAAGATGTAACAGTAATTTTTATACTAACAGTTTCTTCTATCGCACTTCTTGCTAGTGGAAATTTCTACCGGCTTCTTTCTGCCCAGGTAATTTCAATCGCTAACCACCGTCTTCTTCTTTTAATGTTCTCGCTCTTTAATAATGTTTTTCTTTTTCTCATTTTTAAGCGTTATGGCTTTATTGCCTTGCTTGGGGTGAAATTATTAAAAGATCGTTTTTGGATTATTGTCAAGAATCTTTAAACCGCCAGACCAGATGTGGCAGCAATATTCAATGCATGTATGAATGGTAGAATTACAAAGCTGTAAGATAGATTCTGGCGAGAAAGATTGTATAGCACGACAGCACATTTACATAAACGCAAACACACACACACACACAGACACATACACACGCACGCACGCACGCACACACATGAGAAAATAGAATTAAGTTGTACACAGACAACATCGATCAATTTCTTCGAGAGCTTACCAGTCACATATCTGAATATCAAAATCTTTGTGCTGTTATGGAAGAGAGAATATTCTGACAGATACATTTGAAAAGCCTTTTTTATTAGGCAACCAGTTTTTTTTCTTTTCCAAGCAAAAAAACTGCAAATCATTTATCTACAATCAGTTGACGTTTCATGATTAAACTGTGTCGTCTGATTTTGTTTCTGACACAATAGATAACCCCCACGCATGCGTCGTACAGTACACAATGGCGTCGAGATAAGCTCGTTGCGAACGTCTAACGAATAAATCTGAGACGGCAAAAGAAAGGCACTATTTGTAAAAAAAAAAAAAAAAAAAAACTAACACACTCGCACGCATACATTTGTTGCCTTTTTATGAGTTTCATTGCAAAGTAGGAGTCTGTGACGGTAAAATACCGTTCCTAAAAGATAATGCATAACCTACTTGGTGAGCTTCTATGAATTGATGGTGCGGCAGGATTTGTGAGAGATGGCAAAAGGCAAAATTTATTAAGGGCTACAAAGGACAGGATGTTGTGGATCGCTATAATCGTCAAGGTCCTGAAGAGACACAGGGTAATGAAGATTGTTTTTTGATAAACATTTTTGGGATATAAACACCGTGGTGAAAGTTATGTTTATATAGCTTTGGGGCACAAGTCATGATAAGCGTTGAGGCGTATTTCATTAGGACCCAAGAGTTTACTGAGTGTTAGAGACTATGAGAAAAAGTACCATTAAGGAGAGAAGACAATAAAAGAATAAGAATTACGAAGACAGAAGATAGCGATTAAAACTGCATTTAAATTTTTGAAGATCAAATTTGACTGGCGAACAAGAAGAAAGTTCCACAAGCGAGAAGTGCGATAAAAGAAACTGTTTGCATAGAAATTACGGTTACATTTAGCTATTTCAACTGTAAACTGCGCTTAAATTTATAAAGTCTAAGTATCATGGAAAAAGTTGATGAGAACAATGACCATGAAAGTATTTCTAGAAATGACACGGGGAAACTGTGGAAAGAGACTGAAGCCGGGTTTCCAGGTCAGAACCAGTAATAGTGCAGATTCTTCTTTGGATTTTTTTCAAGAATCTCTAAATATATAGCAGGAACACCAGACCAGATGTGGCCGAAATATTAAAAAAAAAAAAAAATGGCGAATGTTAGACTTACACGTATATAAGAGAAATATATGAACTGCGCCAGTCAGATAATTTTTTAGTAAAACTGATGAGAAAAAAAATCTAGTACAAAATAGTGAACCAACTTTTTTAGGTGAAAATTTTTTTTGGACATATTAAGGAAGAGTCCTCAGTTTTGTTTTGTTTTATTTTGAATCATTTCACCCAAAGTAAGGTGATAAAGCCACGAAGACGCAAAGGATGAATGCGAATGAAAGAATATGAGGAAAATATTATCAATATTTTTTCTCATATTCTTTCATTGAGAGGGGACAATACCAAGATTCCAGAGACATAAAATGACGATTGACGCTGAATGTACAATATTTAAAGATCGAAATTTACAGGAAAGCAAGAATCCAGTTGTGAATTCCACAAGCGAGAAGTGCAAGATAAAAAAAGAATTGTTAGAATAGAACTTACGTGATTACAGCTAGCAATTTCAACAGAAAAATGGTCAGACCTAGCTACCAATTTATTACTGCGCTTAAATTAATGAAATCGAGGTAAAAAAAATAAAAATAGTGGAAAACTCATCAGAGCAATTGCCATGAAAATATTTATAGAAAAGACGCAGGGGAGATACGTTACGGGGGTAGGAAAATAACTGAATCCGAGATGCCAGGACCGACTGTAGATTCTATTTCGGGTTTTTGTCAGGAATCTCTAGATATATAACAGACCAGTTGCGTCGGCAATATTTAAAGCACGCTTTCTATCGGATAATTTTTAAAAGTCTTACCGGTTTTATGTATAGGCAATCTATAGCTGTCAGTTTTACGTTTCAGTGCAAGCTTGATTGTTGATTTCTATCTCAACTCTCTCTCTCTCTCTGTTAGAGTCTCTTTCTCTTTCGGATTTCGACATATGAGTATCTGACAACTAAATCAGTTTAAGTGTATACGCCTGATATGATACTGAAGTCTGCTAATGATTCTGCAGACAAGGTCACAAATGATATAAGATTTAAGTGGATTTTTATTGATAATGATGATGATGTCTTTGTGTTTGCTACCCTCAACCTTTGAAAACAGCCATATTCAAAATCATTAACGCCATGGAAACATACTCTGCAGTTCCTGCGATCCAAGACCACCTGCTGAAAGGTTATATATGGTATGTTGACTCAAGCAAGAACGCTGTCCAGCTTGATTTTAAGCCTATTCGCGTTTCTTCAGCCTGGTTATGCATGAGGACATTAGTTATCCTCTTGTCACTCATTATGATTACATGGTCAATACACTTCAGTTATGTTTGCTCGAGAATAGTCTTCAACGTTTCATATATAGTCTTCAAGAGAGTTTTCACAGATTGTCCGAAGGCTTCTATGGTTTTGAGTCTTTCCTTTCACTGCGTTTCATGGAGTATTTTTGTATTATCCACTACCATTGGTCTTCGATTGATAGGCGCGTTTTGGCTATTCGTTATATGCTCATCAAAATGTGAAAGAAAAAACGTTTAAAAAACGAAAAATCAACTCACGAGAGATGTTGTGCTTACGTGGCCCATGTCAGTTTTGTTTTGTTTTTATTTTATTAAGTGTGTCTTTATATTCATTTATATTGCCAACGAATACCTTTGAAAAAGTGTTGGCCGAAAGGTACCTTAGGTATGACGTCCGTTTTGTTTATTTATATATATATATATATATATATATTAGTGCGATGGAAAAATAGTCGTCTAAATTAACCAAAAATGGAAATAACACTGACATCTTGAAATACTAAAGAGTAAATTTATTCAACTGCATTATTAAGAAGTAATCGATAGCTTACCAGTTGCACCCCTGATGATGATCTCAGAAAGAGATAGAAAGTACTTAGGAAATAAAAGTGATTCTCACTGTTACAATGCATTTCTTGCTTTATTCAATAGCAATATACGGGAAAATAGTCATGAATATGAAAAGATTATGATAAAAATAAGCAGACATAATGTTTGTAATTTATTCAATCAGAGATGCCTTACAGAGAATTTGCTGCCTAAATACACACGCATATATATATATATATATATATATATATATTGATACACGTTTCATTAAATATAGCCAAGTGTTGTTTATTTATTTTATGTAAAAAATTTTCGTAACATCTGATAAGTTTAATAACATTATCGTTGAACGAAGAAAGAAATTGACAATATTGATCCATAATTTTTAATACAATCTAAGCTTTCGGCTTACATAAGCCATTATCAAAGATGTCAATTACAACATATTAAACAATATACGGACACGACAGTGATGATAGTCTGTCAATGTTTACATAGAAGATTTCTAAACAACGATAAACACGTGCATAAAGACGCTAGAAGCGAAAATCGCACCGCATCTCATGACGTCACACATGACCACACGAGAGTGAATTGAGAAGTATAAAGTATGGTAAACCGTTGGTATAAACCAATGGCTTCTGTTACCAATTATAGACATTTAAGAATATTTGTAGAATATATATGCAGAGGATGGGCAAAAATAGATCAGCGTTTGACAAGTGACCTGGGTGTACACGTTAAGTAATTGACCTTATGTTGCATCCTGACTTCGTTGGAAGTTTGGTAAATGCTTTTACTGTGGAATTTGAACATCTTGATTGTCATTATTTTCCATTCTTGTTCCATGTGGTATACATTTTAGTTATTGCTGCTGTTGAAAGTCCTCAGGAGATATGGTTTCTGGTATTTGGCACAGTACTTTGTTTTTGACTGTGTAGCTCCAGCCAACACGGTTCAAAGAAGTCTGGTCCTCAACAAGATCCACAGGCTTCACTCGCTGGAAACCATTTTTAACCATTAATCTTAGAAAGTCGTAACAGACAGTTGAGATAATTCTTAACGGGTTTGGCACCATGCGTAATATCCATATAAAATTCTCGATCTGACGAAGTTATATATGAACATGATTCAAGCTTTTCAATTAATATCTTCGTCTAGTGATGCACCTTCTGTTTACCTCGGAGTTCTTGATAAGATCCAGAGACGGATATGTAATATAATTGGCCCTGATCTGGCATCTCGTCTACAGTTGCTCTCTCACAGACGCGCCGTCGCCTCTCTCTGTCTTTTTTACAAATACTTTCATGGTAATTGCTCCGATGGGCTGCTTTTACTGGTTCCCAGACTTCAGGAATTCAAGCGCCATACGAAGCTGGCATCCCGCTCTCACCCTTTCACTGTAGAAACTTTTAAATGTATCCGTCTCTTCTACTCTAATAGCTTCATACCTCGCACCTCTCGCCTGTGGAACACCTTTCTCTATTACTGATCCCCCTAAGAGCTATGATCTCCAACTATTCAAATGTAATGTTAATCGACATCTCCAGTTACCTTGATCTACCCACTATCCCTCTCCTCATCCTTTCTTCTATCACTCCTATCTGCTCTTGCTCCAAATCTTCTGCAACTCTCTGCATCCTAGTGGCTTCATGCTTTGCTCGAGGCGTAATGCTTAAAAAAAGTGCAAAATTACCCATAAAGTAGCCTATTCTGTGGTGAATTTCTATATCTTCTATACTAAATTTGTTAAAACACATCTATACACCAAAGGATTTGAAGGATTTGAAGGATTTAATATTTATTAAATCCGCATCATGAGTCTTACGTCGAGCCTGGTTATTACTTTGATGGATTATCTCTTTGAAATACTAGGATGTGCAGGTGGTGTAATGGATAACGGCTTGGAATGGTTAATCGGCGATCCGAGTTCCTATTGGGTTTGTTACATTCACTTAGGCGCAAATAGCATTTGGAAAGATATGAATCAATATTTCCCTCCAGCAATGGGTTAATTAGTAAGCTTTATATTACTAAATCATTATTATTTATAAAAAAGAAATTCTTACAATCTAAAAATATTTTCTGTTTTTTAATGACCTGTAAAGGGTTGATAAACCGTAGAAAACGAATCGATAGATCGATCAATATAGCATAAAGAGCGATTCAGAAAATCAACGACATCCTGAAATTTTTTTATGATGGATTCAGCGTAGGTGCCATCTTTTCTTTTCCTTCCAATCCCAGATAATAATTTCTTTTTTTGGAAAGGTTTATTTTGAGTTCTATTTCTTGGAACACCTGGTAGAGGATATTGATTTTCTGTTGAAGATCATTCTTATCCCAAATATGAATACCTATGCCATCTTCATATCCCTCCTCATAATCGGGACATTGGCCTCAAGTGGGAAATCAGGATCGTTAGATTCTATTGGCAAATTCATTTGAGATATAACAAGAAATGCCGAAATGATCAGTACCCATTGATGTTTCTAAATGTATACGGCTTAGTGTAGAAAAGGTTTAAGAAGACCGGAGCTCTCATTTCTTTCTTGTTGTACTCCTGGTCAGGTTTGAAATGTTTCCGTCTGTGTGTCACCAGATCAGTTGTTAGAATTGGGCTTACGGCCATATCCCGTTCTTGCAAGGTCACCGAAGCTAAGAAACGTCGAGCTTGGTCAGTGCCTATATGAGCGACCTTTTGTAAGCTTGGATGTGTGGGTGGCGTAATGGTTAATGGCTCGGAAATGTAAAGCGGAGAACCACGTTCCAATTCCGGTTGGGTTCGTCATAGTCAATTCTGCGCAAATACCCTTTCGAAATGCATGAACCCACTTCTCCTCTCAGCTATGGGCTAATTAGTAACACTTGATTTTCACTAAATCAATATTATCTAAAATAAAATGAAATATTTAGAAATATTTTCTGGCTTTAAATTACCTGCAAGGGTTGATAAGCCGTAACAAAACAAATCAACAATCATGTTAATATTGGTTATATCATCTAATATTTGCGGTCATCCAGAAATAAATCTGTTATGCATCTCTGACCCTATGCTGTTTATTACCATTGGTTGGTTCTCTCTATAGAGAGGAATCCCAGAGCAAGAGTTTCATGGACTCCCACTGTATCTATGATACGATGAACCTACATCTCAATTTGAATTAGCTAGTATTCATATAAAATACAAGTTTTATTGGAATCTAATTATGCACAATAATGGATCACATGCAATATAGTTGAACAATTTAACTAGAAAAATTAAAATTTAATACAATGTATCTAAATACAAATTAGAGACAAGACATAATAGAGCATTCCATCTTAAATAAACCAACAATGTTTTGCGTCAATTCTTCAACACCAACATGAGATTTTTCTTGCTAAAACGTTGCATAATTTCAACACATTCAACATTATGGATGAAAAAATAGTGAATTTTATGCAGTGACTTTTCGTGCTCTGAATGAATTCGGCTAGATAAAAAAATAATAATTTCTAGCACCCTCCGTAGTGCGCGTGCGTAGTCCTATGCATGAACAATCTTTGACGATATAAATATATATATATATATATGTGTGTGTGAACAATTTCTGACTATATATGTGTGTGTGTGTGTGTGTGTACACACTTTCTGACTCGTATATATAACAAATCAAGAATCCAGAAAGTAACACAGGATAGCAGGAAATAAATACATATATGTATAGTTGTATAGGGTGGCCCGAATGTCTTGTCACACTAACCCTCTCTTAGGAGCTTGTGTTAGCCATCAGAAATAGAAAATTATTTTATTAGAAGGTGACAAGACTTTTGGACTATTCTGCATATTGATGTCTTCAGCTAGTCATACGCTCTGTATCATTAGTGCGTCAGCCGACAATGCGATAAAACAAGTTTTATGAAAGGAAGGCGGCAAATACAGTTGAACCTTTCTTTCTGCTGCGAAAATTAATTCTTGGTCCGCAACCAAAGAAAACACTTGTCCTCCCCGATCTTGGTGGGACGCCATAATAGTTAATTATCACAAATAATCAAATACAGAAACGCTTAAATAAAGCAATAAAAATAATAAGAAAGCTGACAATACATACTACCCCTCCCCCCCAAAAAAAAAATAAGTAACTGCTAAATATGATAGCCGTAGCACTGGTGCCATTTGTTTTCTAATCATTTCTGTTAAAAAAAAAACAAAAAAACAAAACAAAAAAAACAAGCCTAGTGACTGGTATTAGAGCGTACTACCCTCGAACCCTGATTGTGGGCCTTGAGTAGTGCTTTGTGACTATCTTATTAACGTTTCTTTTTTTCTACCTACATTTATCTACGTTACAAACTAAACTACGCACAACTGACTATAAAAGGATGGAGAATTTTCGCGAAATTTGACGTCATTTTGGGGTCTTTGTATTTTTTCGTCCAAGTCCGTTAATTTGTTTTTGTTGCATGAGCATATATATATATATATATATATATATATATATATATATATATATATATATATATATATATATATATATATATATTATATATGCATATATATATATTTATATTTATATTGTCAAAGATTGTTCATGCATAGGACTTAATTTTGTTATGTTGGTAGGACTGCGCACTACGGAGAGTGCTAGAAATTATTATTTTTTTTTATCTAGCCGAATTCATTCAGAGTCTTTATCTTTTTCTTTCCATCACTTTTGTAAGTATCTATTCGACACTGTCATATTAGAAAATTGTCCGGGAATGGTAAAATGTTGTAAGAGCCAGGGCGCAAATTTACTGTAAATGATTTTGCACTCTTTAGACATTTACGTCGTAGTTTATTATTTGCTCCTCTAGTCAAAGTAGCAATTTTTATGTCAAAGTTGTTGTCAGTCTCGTTACAGTGGCTAACCATAGCATTTGATGTATTATTTTGTACACTGTCTCTTTTGTGTTCATATAATCTTTTATTTAGATTCCTTGATGTTTCTTCTACGTATTTTTGTGAGAAGTATTACAGACAATGGAGTATACACATCTTTATTGTTTCGTTTAGCATTGACTAATTATGTTTAGTTTAGATAGATTCTTTTCGATTGTGATAGAATTAGTAGGCTGAATAATATGTATTTTTTATTCATTGCATTTCTCAGGTGGGGCCGGTTTTTGCTTGGGAATATTTGTTTCGTATTGAATATAAAATAATCAGGGAAAAGTGTTTTCAAAATATTTCTCGTCTTTGTGTAAATAATCTTAGGTAGAAATCCGATGATTATGCTGGATTTTAATTTGTTGTTCTGATGAGGATAGAAATTTATTAGGTCGTGTTTGTTGGTTGATTTATGGTGGACACCTAGTTTTAAACTGTTAGCGCGGTGTACCTTGATATCTGGGAAGGATAAGGAATTGTGTTCTTGCATTTCGGATGTAAATTCCGTTGTGTTTTCGGCTTTGTTAATTGATCTTCTAGATCAAGTAAATCAGTATCACGAGGATATATAATTAGCGCATCATCAATGTAATGAAAGTATGTTGATTGTTTGGGTAAAATATTCTGGAAAGGACGGGATTCGAAAAATTCTAAGATGCATGCCATCACTTCACTGAGAGGTGGTCCCATTGGCAATCCAAATTTTTTGTAACAATGATTAAGTAGCATTGATTGGTGATGAGACGGCAGATTTGTTTTTTGATTTTTTTTTTTTGTTATTGGTAGAGAAAGCTTTATCTTTGATTGTGTTAGATGCTTTTTTAGAAGATTTAGGCATTTTTCAACTTTGCTGTTATCAATTATGTTTTTACCAGAGCTCATAATGCAATTTTTGTGGTTATCATTGCTTTTCTCTGGCACTCCTTATTACTGGTTCCCATATTATATTCATTTCTGTTTGGTCGAAACGTTGTAATAAATATGGCGACAAAGATGTGGACAATAGTCCGAATAATGTGAATAGTGTTAGTTTTTCAACTAGGCTGCATGAGTTATTATTTGCATGAGGTTAGAATTTTTCTTATGTCTTTCGCCAGTTAATGGGGGGAGGCGTTTTCTATTGCTGAGATAATGCGGCGCATTGAGATACTAGTTTGGGAGATTTTAGTCCGAGGAAGTCCTGAAGGGCAAAACGCGTCACAAGTAAACTTTTTGTCTTTGTCATACAATTTCCCCAATACTGTTCTTGATGAATAAAAATATATATCGTTATCTAATGTAGAGCGAGCGATGGATAAATTGTCGTTAAAATTATGCAAATATGTCATTTCGTTTTAACAGATATAATTACCAAAATTTCACAAAGATACCTTGAAATAATAAAGAGTAAATTTATTCAATAAAATCGTCATTGGCTTCAACGACGGCCTCCATACGACCTCGGAATCTTTTGCAACTCTTCTGGGCGGTCTCCTAGTTTAAGTTGGGGAATGCTGTCATAGTCTTTTTCTTCAGTTAATTTTTGGTATTACAAGTTGTTTTTGTTGCTCCTCTCTCTCAAGTGCGCCCCACAAATAATAATCGGTTCTGGGGAGTTAGGTGGCCAGATGTAAGGGTTGATGTAGTCGCAGAAATTCTCTGACAGGGTTCTCCTGCTTGTGTGGCATAGTGCAGGATCCTGTTGCCAGACATAGGTTTGAGGGAGTGAATTGCGTCATTGTGCTCTTTTTCCCACGGACAGTGCCCAACTCACCCTACTATTCTGGGCAGTACACAAAATCAAAAAACAAACAACGCGCATGCGCAAAATTAAAAATATAAACTACTGACAATTTACCCATCGCACCGTGTGTGTGTGTGTGTGTGTGTGTGTGTGTGTGTGTGTGTGTGTATATATATATATATATATATATATATATATATTGTGTGTGTTGATATTTCATAGTCGTACATTGAAATTGGCGGTCATTGACGCAACCAAGGCAAGCGAAAAAATGTCCTGACTATAGAAAATGATTGAATCTCCATAACGAGAATTACGGTTTATAAGAAATATTAAGCATTGTGTGAGTTTTTCATTTGCATATTTCATTGTGTTTTTCTTCTGCAAGGATTAATTACTTTGTTTATGTCTTACTTGTGTGGGTCTTACTGCTTCTCAACTTTCAAGTTTAGATCCATTCTAAAATAAATACAGTCATCTTGAAGTATTTGCTAAAACATCCTTTTGTTGTTGTTGGTCTGTCTATTTATTTTATTATTTTTTTTTTAGGGACAAATTAACATTTAAAATCTTTTCCTCACAAGGGATCCGAAAGAAACGAAAGTTGTTTCTGGTCATTTCATCATCTTTTCATTCTTTCTAATCTTAACAAACTGCTCGCTGCAAATGCTCACGGGAATGCCTGAGGCGACAATTTCAACAGTTTCCTTTATGAGAGCTCCGGGATATTCAGCTGGACTAAGGTCAGGTCAGATGCCTGGCCTGTTTCTCAGTCCACGTTTTCAGAAAAGATGAAGATTTTCAATATGTACGCACCCCATAAGGACAGTTTCTTTCTTCAATCCCTCACACATCAAACTCTTGAAAAGGAAGCAAATAATTTTTCGCACAGCATTCATGAAAAAAAAAATGATCAACTGTTAAAAAAAAAAAAAAATTGTAATAGCAGGTTTTTATTATGGGAACCACTTTCCTCGTCTATTTTCACAAGGCACAGCTCTCTGGTATTAGAAGTTAACCAGTCTTAAGTGAATAAAAACATTGAACTGCAAATTGTGAAGAAGACAACGGAAAATCACTGCATCATCTTTCCCAAGAATAGATGGATGGTAGTTTTGTTTAGTTTTTACTTCCGCTTGCACGTCGCGGGAAGACATAGTCGTCTGTCAGCGAGTGTCCTGGAGGAGAGATATCTCGTGGGCTCTGAGGGTGTCTGCCACTGTGTCACTCCAGCGTCTTCTTGGTCTGCATCACGCTCCCCAGCCAGAGTACCTGAGGGTGTATGCTTGTAAGGCTGGTTGGTTGATAGGCATACGAGTGAGATGTCCGAACCACTTGATCCTCTGTCGTTTGATGTGTTGTATGATTGGTATTGCTCTTACCATATCTCTTATTGCCTCATTCCTGATCTTGCCTCGCCTCGCCTTGTTCACTGCTTTCCTCAGGCATTTCATTTCACAAGTGATCAGTTTCCTCTAAAAGGTTTTTTTAAGGGCCATTTCTGGCACTGGTATGTCAGCGTTGGTAGGAAAATGGCATTGCTGAGATTTGCCTCGGTGCTCATGGAAATGCTAGGATGTTTTCGAAGATGAGCAAATTGGTAACTGACTGCATTGGCTTTCTGACATCAGGTCTCAATTTCTCTTGTAACAGACAGAGGTATACACCATCACACCCACATATAACTTTCATTGGCAGGAAATAGAAACGGTGTTTATATATCAAAGTACAATTTGGGTTAAGATGTGTGTTTACCGATGAGAAACACGATCTCAAGGCAGGAGGCGATGTTTTAAACCTGGGTCACTAATAATGTGGATGGGCGAGATACTTGGTTTTGTTTAACAGTATTTGTTTTCATTAAAAGGTTGAATCAATGTTTAGATATCCCAAAGTATAGTTTTGGTGAAGCGAGAACTAGTGATTGAGATAAGGCAAATTATTGGAGAATAGGTTTACATGTCAAGGGATAGTTTTTGGCACTAGTGGTAGCTGCGTGCCGGGCCGAGGATCAATTGTGATCAGCCGATCCTTTTTCTATATTAACTCGAGATTTTGCTAATAAAGCAGAGTCGGGGAAAGAGACTGTCGTCGAGAGAGTCACGAGACAATCGTCGCAGTGAGTCGAGAGATTTGCGGGAGAATTTTGGAGGAGAGAGAGAGAGAAGACTTACCCCTGTTCTGAGAAGTCTGTATGAGACGGGACTATTAGTCATAAACCTACCCCAGGCGATTCAATACGCGTTTATCACACACAGACCCTCTCTTTGTTGGGAATTCGCTGGATGTATTTTGTCTTTTTTTCTCATTTATGTTAAATGTTTTTATTCTCCCTGTAACCTCTGTTCTGATGTTATCTTCTTACATAAAAGACGTCAATATTTCCCCCATTGTCGTCTGGCTTCTGCAGATATTATTTCTTGTTTTATTTTGTCACATTCTAAACTTCCTATCGGCAACTCTCACAGCCGTGTCCACAACCCCAGTCGACCGTGAACGTATGGACAACACACCGCTTACTGGATCTAAAAACTAACACAGCGTGGGCAGCAAGCAGGACTTCACCAGTTGACCGGTCGAAATAATCTACGGGTACTCAGGGAGCGTACGGCCAGTTACCCAAGTTCGGTTCGGGCCGAGTGGACACCTCAACCCAAACAGGAAGACGTCGGAGGTTCAGGTGCTGGGGACGAAGTGGTAGACTCTGTCTAGTTTGCCGTTTTCAGTAAATATGCTGCCCAGATATTTGAATTCACTGATTTGCTTTAGCTGGCTCTCATCGTTGTTAATGTCCAGTTTTTTTCTGGTCTCTTGCTGACGGTCATGCCCTCGGTCTTACTGACACTGATCTTAATGTCGTATTTCTTTCTGGATGATAGTTCATAAATAATTTAAAAAAAGACAAAAACTGTGGCGAATCATGATCACAAAAGACTTGAATGTGACCTTTGGCAGTAGCCATTCGAGAAGAGGGTTTAATTTAAATTCCAAAAAACATGGAGGAGATAACGGGGGAAAAAATCCCCTCACTTTGCCAGGAAGTCACGGCAGTTTTCAGACAATATTGAAATATAACCTGTGGAGAGCTTCGATCAAAACATGTGATTTTTAATGGCTTACGGCCATATCACATCGAAACACCGGCTCTCGTAAATCACTGAAGTTAAGCAATGGAACATTCGGCCTTGTGTCGCATCTAAGCTATCATTTGGGCACTTCGACGTGGTGTAATGGTTAACAAGCTTATCTCGTCAGATCAATTATGACTGAGCAGTGAATTCGATCCTCACTGGGTACTCCATACTTTTGGCCTTGTGTCACATCTAAGATACACTTAGAAAATCATTTAGGGCTTTCGATGTACTGAAATACCTATCAAACTTGTCAATTACGCTTGAATAACGAGTTCCATTCACACTGAGAGCTGCATATTTTCAGGATCCCGTACCACACTTAAACCACGCTAAGAAAATCACCGTGATAAGTTTGAACTTCTTTTATTTTTTTTCTCTGTTTCCTTTTAAAAATGTAGCCCATAAAAAACCAGGGGTTATTTTCGATGCTAAAAAAAGGTGATAGTTTCAAAAGGATTACTTGATATACTTAAAACCTTCGAAAATTTCACCCACTGCCTGAATCGCTGGACTTGCAAATGTGTAAATCCACGTGATTGGTTGTCTGTAAATGAGTTACTTCAAAGCGCCTTGAATCTACATAATTAGTAGCCAACAGAGATAGCGCGTACACGCCAAAGGTCATCGTGCGTAACCGACTTGTCGGCTATGTTGCACAATGAAAACCTAACAAGGCTGCGGAGGGTTTGGCTTAGCATTGTGGTTATATTATTGGAACAATATATATATATATATATATATATATATATATATATATATATCTGTAATGAAATCCAAAAAACGAATAGGGAAATGTATGGAGAAGGGAATGGGAGAGACGAAAAATGCAGTTTCAAGAAAGAGAATAAAGAAAAAGAATAGGTGCCATCTTCCTTGTGGCTGAAATAGTTACATTTTTTATCCACCGGTGCAAAAGAACTGGGGTCGAGTCTGGATAAAAGCCCGGTTTTCGACTACTGATTTTCACAAAAGACAGGCACCTACTCCTCTTCTGGTATAGTAGCCTACCAATCTTTCCTAACCTAATTTCAACTTATATTGTTTTATTTCGTGTCAATCTTCGCTCACTTAGGTAAATATAGAATGAAAAGAGCATTTCGGAATATATACATATACCATTAATTCGCTTCCGTCTTCTGTTTAGATAACATGCCAAAAAATTACTCACATCTATAGTTTACTTACCAATCCTTTCCTTAACGCTGAAAGATTTTTGAATAGTTTATGGGGTTCCTCAATTCGAATTAGAACGCATCATTTGTATTATTATTATTATTTATTTTATTTTTCTTTCCTTTTGCTTAGGGTTACTTCTTCTGTGTGCATATAAATACATTTTCCTAAATACAATTTTCAAATAAAGTTCCTCAAGGAATGAAACGCGCTGACATAGGTTTTATTACTCTCCTGTTTATATATATATATATATATATATATGATCGTTATTATTAATGTTTGGAGAGGGAATACATAATATTGGTATATTTTCTATTTCTCTGTGTGCGTGTATTTTTGCTTAGCGTGGCCGGGGTTGAAATGCGATTCAAAGGGCATTTTGAAATCAAGACATTTCTTCTTATCAAATATATAATTTCAGAAATACAGAATATTTTCAACAACCCGTGTGGCTGGTTTTTAGTTACATACTTTTGTTTTCAACCAAAAAAGATCGAACGTTAGCAAAGAGAACGGGCCAGTTGACAAACTAGCGATGCCAAAATCAGGCGCACACAAAACTTAAATATCTGGGAAATGTTTTAACAGAGGACGGAAAGTTCGACCCCGAAATCCGAAGGCACACTGAACTAGCGAAAAGATTCCTTCCAAAAACTAAGCAAAGTATTGAGAAACAGAAAAGATTATTGAAATCTTATATAATATGGTACTGAATGCTAGGTAATTTCCTCACAGATGAATACGACATTTGAATCAAAAGGAATGCTTTTCTGCAAAAGAACTCCGAACCAAACTTAGGGGTAACTGACCGTACGCTCCCTGAGTACCCGTAGACATGTAAGCAACAACGAAGGGTTAAAGAAAATGGAAACAAAAAGGATACAATATCAGGAAGAAACAATTGAAATTTCTAGGACACATAATAAGATAAGACGACTTGGAAAATTTGATACTCACAGGACAGGCTGGAAGCAAGAGGAAAGCAACGTATAAACTACCTGGCGAGCTCGAGTAAATGGGTGATGGAAGAAGGCTTAGGAGAGAAATAGAATAAATAGAAAAAAATAAATTATTAAGGGTTACAAAGAACAGAACATTGTGGTGAGCCATGATCGCTTACATCCAGAATAAATACTTTTTATTTTTTATATATAGACAATGTTATTTGTGTATTTATTAATATAAGACCTGATGAAAGAAACATGACCATAAAAAATATTTTGTAAAATGTTAAAAAAAAAAAAAAAAGCAACTAAAAAAATTAGTCAATGTAGGCCACTGTTAGATGAAATGTTACAAATGAAAGGGATTTGTGGAGAGCCATGATCACCTACGTCCTGAATGGACACCGCATATAGAAGAAAAATACTTAATTTACTCTCTTGTTTTTTACATATACAGTGTAACCCGGATATAAGAGAGTTGTCGGGGCCGGAGAAGTCGTCTCTTATATCCGGGTTTGGTCTATTTCGTTTACATTAACACAGGCTCTAATTTGGGACCAGAGAAAATCTCTCTTATATCCGGGTTACACTGTACAATGTTCTATGTGAATTTACTAATGTAAAAAAAAAAATGAAACGTGACTAAAAAAGAAAAAAAGTAGATAGGGATGTAGGTCACGATGACATAATGTAGCCAAGATGTATGTCGCTGGAATGAATGTAAAGAATTCGACATTTGTACCTTAGCTGCCAACTTCACAACAGGTCTTTTGCAACAGCCAATCAGAAATTGACGGGCAGAAACACCTCAATGATTCACACTTTTAATCAAGTATCTCATCTTCCCGACTAGAACATGGCAGACTATTTTTTTTCTCTCTTTCGTTGACTGAATGGAACAATTAGCAGTAACTGAATAAGTAGCAAGTCACTAAATTTGCATTGAGCGTTCATATTTGACTAGATACTTAATCTTGTAGCAATCAAACAAACTAACGGTTATACTTTCAATGGATCCCTCATTGCCGGGAACGTGTTTTGGGGCTCAATTTCACACTGCACTTCAACTGAAAACTCGTAGATAGAATCCATCGCTAAAGAAGCTGGAAAAAGGAAAATTCGGTTCCTTGTAACGCTTCGGAAAGTACTTGATTCTTTTTACTATTGGATCTTTACAGGAACCTGATCAGACCAAAAATAGTTTTTTTTCTGTCGTATATGAACAGGAGAAACCGAATCCTCACTTCCTGGTGTTGACATAGTTCAACAGTGTTTACACGACCTTGGAAACGTGAAGACTTTATCAAGACTAAAAATGAAGATTGGGAATCCCCTGCGGATAGGTGGCAGCACTAATCCATTTTCATCTTGATCTGGCTCTTGTAAAGGGAAAGGACAACAGATTTCGTTTGGTTCATTTTGTTTTACGTCATAACAGCCTCAATGGGTCATTTGACGCCGACAAGATTTTTAGGATAAGTTCCTGTGAATAGAATATGTATTCTTTGTAATAAATCAGTTTGTATTAACGTATTTTTGTAAAGATGGTTGCATTTGTTGATTTTGTTTAGAGGCATATCAACATCTATGTGTTACTTACTCATGTAATTTAAATATTTTGAACACAATTTTATGGCCTCAACTGAATATATTTTGTACATAATTATATACTATGAGTAAAGATATGTTTTTAGATATATATTACTAGATGACTAGCAGCATGGCCCGGCATTGCCTGTGCTTGATTCAAAAATCGTACGACTCATACAGCAATCGCTATCACTTGTCTTAAAATATTTTTTGCCCTTCCTTGCCTTTAAAGGAGTGCTCTTTGTCGTGCTGATGTTGCTACATGCCTTACTTCTTGCCTATCTCACACTGCGAATTTTTTCTAAGCTCTATACTCAACATTAAATCTGTTATGAAAAAAGAACTAAACAAAATGAACACAAAACGATCAGCTTTAAAAAGCGAATGAGCCAATTGGAGTAAAATGCCATGCAGATTTAAATTTTTCCCACTTGTGACGAATGCAGCTATCAATTTTTTTTTTTTTTTTTGCATGTTAACATGCTAGTTAACATTCGTGTCAGTCAGCTGTTGGTTCTCACTCTGGCCAGTAGAAAACGGCCGCAAACTACATGAAAACTGCCGTAGAAGCATGAAAAAATCGATTATTTCCACTATCGATGGGAGTTGGGAAATGCAAAATCAGTCTTGACCTTCCCGCTAACTTGGAGCATGTGCATGTAAATTTTGGTGCAAATCCGTCGAAAATTGCGGCCGTGCATTTGTTACACACGTACACACATCCTGCATTTTATAGATAGAGATAAAATTGTTGGTAATTTTATTATAAAAATGTACTGATTTGTACTGATTCTTGTTTGGGTTTTCACTATTTACCCACAGCTAGGACTAAGGTCAGGGTGGACCTGGGAACCACAACAATTAATGTTGGATGTAGCTTATCTCTATACCCGTGACGAGAGGATTTACAGGGATCAGGTACTTACTCTAGCCGTACAGGGAATCCACCATTTTTCCATTATCTTTAACAATGGATCGTATGTACGAGTTCCACGCGATCAGGGTTGTTAAAGTCCCAATCGCCGCTCAAGTCACAGTGCATACCCGAGAAAGCACCCGAGGTTTAAAGTCTGTGATGATAGCATAATCAAGATGTTGAACCCTTTATAGTACATTAAATTTTAAACATGATATTCCCATCGGTACGAGAAAGAGATACGACAGTTAGTGAACTCCAGAAGTCTATTTAGCTGTAAAATGATTTTAGAAATTCAACCGACAGTAACGGTCATTGAATGGCCAATGTTACATGTATGGAAACTGTTAATCACCCCATTACCATCTACGTAGTGTAGCCAGTCACCTAACAGGAAACATATGACGTCATCGTTTGAACCGACAATGTAACAAAGATAGCTCGGAGCGTAGTAGTTCCCGACTATCCGACAGTTTTAGTTGCCTCGAGAAGATGTAACCTTTATGAGGAGATTCTGCCAACTAGCTTTGCTTTTGGAAATTATTCTCTTGTTATATTAAGTCACTAATCAATTTATTCAATGCATATTGTATGTGCCACTGACCATTAGATATTATTCGAAAAGGTAGGTATAGAGAAGCCAAATAATATATTTAAACCATAGTGTTGCGAATCGATAATCATCACTGGTCATTAAAGCTGCCGATAGCAAGTAATTAAAATTATTTGTATGGCATTTAAACATATCTCCCGCAGCCAGAAAGCCACTTAACACTTTCAATGCTGAATTGTTAAAGTATTGTTGCCTGGCTGTACTGGGCCGTTTTACAAAAAATAAGAAATTATCATTTACTGGAAATAAATAACTATACAGACACCGACAGCGATTTTTTTTATGGGTAAGGCCATTTTGGTTCGATAAGATAGTTTTCAATACGAAGAAGGCTAAGCGACACCTCAAACGCAATAAAAAAAAATATTTCGCCAAACAGGCCGCAGTGTACGCTATTATCAGTCTGCGTTGGTTTGGAAATAGCACGAGGCTCTTCTGAGTTTAAAACAGAGAACTGACATTTGTTTTGAAGCACACACACACACACACACACACATATATATATATATATATATATATATATATATATATATATATATATATATATATATATATATATATATATATATATATATATATATATAGAGAGAGAGAGAGAGAGAAAGAGGAATCGGAGATCCGAGTTCGAATTCCAGTCGAATCCATATACATTCACTTACGTGCTAATAACTTTGGGAAAGGTATGAATCATCTTCTTCTCCTCCCCTAGCTATGGGTACATATCAGGAGAAACTGGGTTCTATAGCCTTGGATGACAACATGTCTAGGAGAAGGAGAACTCTGAATCCAGAGGGTCGTTTGGGAAACTTGTGGCCCTTCAAAAAGTGTGGTTGGTTCTGCCCAAAGCCTTCACCACTATAATCAAATCATTTGTGCTGGTGTCTAGCTATCGATTCCTAGGAACTGAGCTGCATGACCCTCACACGTTGAATACGACGGGAGAGTCCACCATATATATATATATATATATATAACAAAGAAAGTATCGAAATTCTAGATGCTGTTGCAATAAAAGTGAAGCAGCCAACATTAAATAAGATATTTCTCCGTAGGGGATCCGTTACTGAAGTGGGTTTTTTTTTTGTTGTTTTTTTTTTTTTTTTAAGAAAAAGAAAATACGCATAAAAATTCCAGTTAACCCGCTTAAATGACGTCACCGTTAGTGGCTTGAGATTTATTCCAGCAAACGTGGGGACGTCGGAATTAAACAAAACCAGTTACCTAAATATACACAGAAACATCCTTGGAAATGAATATAGCAACATTCAAAAATACTCTGGAAAAAAAAAAAAAAATAATTATTAACTTTGGCAAATCTACATATAATGGAAAATAACTAATTAGGAAATTTGAAAAATTTAATTAAAAAAAAAAAAAAAAAAATGATAGACAGTATTTTCAATATTACTTAACCAAACATGTTTGAATATATATATATATATATATATATATATATATATATATATATATATATATATATATACATACATACATACACTAGAATCTACTGCCTGCGTCCTTGAAAGAAGCAGAAACATACATACTGTTTAATAACTACACTGAATACTACTGTGTCTGGACAATGAAGTCAACATCCAGAGGCTAAGAAATAGTTTTTTTATTATAAATAAAATCCATTCACTCTTTATTTATTTTATTAGTCATTTCATCCTAAGCAAGGCAAGAAAGCTACTAAGACTCAAGCTGGTTGCTGTATATAAAAAAGTGAAAAAGAACATTATCAAGGAAAGAGAACCGTAAAAGAGCTGGAAATAAGAATAAAAAAAGATAACGATTTGCATTGCATTTAAATTTTTGAGGATCAAATTTGATTAAAAAGCAAGAGAGTTTCTTCCCTCGCTCTTTTCGCTTGTAGAACGGTCAGAATAGAACTTAGGGTTTCATCTAACCATTTCAAGTGAAACCTACCTGCCAACCTAGTACTGCGGTTAAATTCGTAAAGTTAAGTTACCAAAGAAGAAAGCTCATCAGAACAATTATCATGAAAATATTTATACAAAAGACACAGGGAAGCTATGTCGGTGTGAAAGTTAATGAAACCCGGATTCGAGGCAAGGACGGATAACATTGCAGATTCTTCTTTCGGTATTATCAAGAATCTCGATAGACGTAGCAGAAGCAACAGACCAGATGTGACAGCAATATTCAATGCATGGACGAATGGTAGACATGTCCAAAATAAAATTCTATTGAGAAAAATTGTGTAACATGACTCTCTCTCTCTACATACATACATATATATATATATATATATATATATATATATATATATATATATAAAACATTGGAATCGTAATCACGATCCAATTCATCAGACTTACAAATTCAAAAAGAAATGGGGAAAATGTAACTCCGGGTATAAAAAATAAAATTTTAGTGAGTGCATGTGTGGGAGTGGGGAAAAAAGTGTGAGAGGCAAATGTATGAAAGCTCTAGGGAGGGTTAACAGAAGAAAGAACAGGAAGGCCTAAAGGTGAAGGTGGGGATTAAAATTTAACAGAGAAGAGTTAAAGAACGTTTTTAATGAGTGAGATACAGATAAATATGAATTATTTTTCGATGCATAATTCGCTACCGATTTGCTGACCTAAATTAAAAGACAGACACCAGAAACCGTGTGTATACATTTGTGGTGACACGACGCACAATAAAAACCCGATATGATTTAAACTTAAAATCCAGAAGATGAGAGAGTGAGGAAAAAAGATGGGCTTTTATAACAGAACCGATGTGTAATCAAGAAAATTTGACAAAGTAATATGACCTAAATGTTACAAATTTAACATAAACATATAAAAATTAACGAATGTTTAATCTAGTAAGGAGCTCCAATTTTGTGCCCAAAAACACATACGTAGATACACACATACACAACAACATAACTATATTTACTCGCACATACATACATACATATATATATATATATATATATCCCTACACATACTCTGATGCATACATATACACATATGGGCGCATAAACATATATATATATATATATATATATATATATATATATATATAAAATCTTACACGCATCTATACATACACATACTCATCTAAACAAATATACAACGTATTTATCTATCTATACACACATTATATATATATATATTAAAAGGTAAAAAAAAAAACACACACACACATACATACATACATAAAAATAGATGGGTAGAATTAAACTGTACTTAAAAAAACTACCGAAGAAGAAAACGTTAACAATATGAAAAACTCAGTGATTAACGCGTATATCTCTATGAAGTCTACATATATACGTAGGTATATAGAAATATCAGAAAACTATCAGATTTTGTATATCAGTTATTAAGAACTTTTTACCTACATACCAACACATGAATAAAGTTTGCTAATACAAATTAAATTATCCAAAAATATATAGAGCACCACATAAACACAGACAATGAGATATATATATATATATTAGGTTGGTGTAAAAATAATGACGTAATAATGTCGTTTTTTGACATTAAAAATACGTCAAAAAACGACATTATTACCTCATTATTTTTGAACGAACCTTCTATCTATCTATCTATCTATCTATCTATCTATCTATCTATATATATATATAATCATGTCATTCCATTTAAATGTCATGTCCGATGTTAGTGATCCAAGATGGAAATGTTATAGGTAACAACACGTTATGAAACCTTGTTTTTTTGTTGTTTTTTTGTTGTTTTGTTGTTTGTGTTTTTGTGTTTTTTTTTGGGGGGGGGGTTCTTTGTTTTTTTTTTTTTTAAAGCTTATATATACACTATTTCTGAGATAATTAGTCAAAAATGGCTTTGAGTGAATGAAACCTGGGAGATTTTAGATAAGACCATGCTTCTTCGAACATTGTAATTCTGTAGCGCCAGTTCACAAACGAAGAAGAGTATGAAAACAAAAAAAAAAATTCACTTGACTACCATCAGTAGCAACAACTAAAATGGATAGCATACGTAAGCCACAGAAAGTGATGAGATAATCAAGAAGCTGACATTCCACACTACACCAAATAAAAACTTAGGAGGGAAACCTCCATCCATATTGAAAAGAGCGATGTCTGGACTTGAATCTTTTTTTCTGAAAAAATTGTTTTAAGAGAAAGAGTTTATGAATTTCAACCGAAAGCAGTATTTGTGGTTCGATCAATTTATGGCAAAAGTTTCCTTGTAGGGAAACGTATCATATATACGAGGCCTGATGAAAAAGTATCGGGGCTGGTTCTATCAAACGAAGACTACTGAAATTATCAGTTCAGTATTTAATCTCCTTAGATGTGGTCTCCTTCTGAAGCCACACATTTTATCTAGCGTTGTTTCCATAGATGGAAGTATTATTGCGAG
This sequence comes from Acanthosepion lycidas, assembly GCA_963932145.1. Classification (NCBI taxonomy): domain Eukaryota; kingdom Metazoa; phylum Mollusca; class Cephalopoda; order Sepiida; family Sepiidae; genus Acanthosepion; species Acanthosepion lycidas. The sequence goes on along the minus strand of OZ010580.1, from coordinate 72,662,441 downwards.
GGGAAAATGTCGCAAGGGGCGGGACATGGGGAATAGTATGCTTGGCCCAAATCTACTCCACAAGAAATAGTCACAGATGGAAACTCTGTGGTGTTGTTAGACGACCGCACGCTACACACTTTCCTTCCAAGCATTGAAATGAGCTAGAACGTTATAGCTTAGTGTGCATACACAACAGATTTCGTGGTTAATCGGCTTCCCTCTGCGTATCTTATTTCCGTTACTATAACAACAGTTCCGATACATTGTGATTAAACCTTTTTTATATATATATATATATATATATATATATATATATATTGTGTGTGTGTGTGCACGCGCATAAAGACAAAGTTATTCGCAAAAGAGCAGTATGACGCATATCAAACATTGCAGAGCCAAAATATTATTTTTAGAATTGTGTTGTCATATTGGTCAGATGGGACTCCATTTTTATTCGCATTACACGTGTAGTCACCATGTTGCCGCCTATGACCTTCTAATGTTATGGCATTTATTACCTCCTGGCTAACCCAAGATGCTACGATTGGTTGGCACACTCAGTGCCTCTATCGGCCATAGCCACCTACGGCGAACAACAGCCAATGTTAAGAGATTGTATAGCCATTATTTCAGATCTGGCCATAGAAACGGAGGAAGGTTAAAAATGTATCGACTGAAATATTGATAATAACAACAATAATAATCATGATGTTTTTTGATGGTGTTGTCAGGAATAAAAATAAGAAACTTCGACAGCTAAGTTTTAGCTCAAGGTTGACTTGGCTACTGTACGATTAACGATCCTGTGAGTGTAGTAATGTTATGTAAACCCTTAAGTTTAAGGCATTTCTGTAATTGGATAGGTTTTTGACATTTCTCAAGAGTTTTCAGTTCATTAAATGTCCGCCGGTCTCAGATGGATCCTCAAAAGTGGTGATGAATAGATAGCGCAAAGTTAAAAAGTGTGAAATACCCTTTTAAAGTGAAACGTTTTGTTCATGATTGTCAGCTGGGATGCACCAGATATTACAGCTGGTCTCACGCGGTGGAATTTCTTCGTGTGAAGATCTCCCTGAATACGCAAAAGAGATGTGGGCGCTTTGTTAAAAAAAAAAAAAAAAGAGAGAGAGAAAAGAAAAGGCAAACAGATGTTACAGAATTCTTGCCGTAAAGATGAAGATGGACTTTTCCATCACAAGTAAATCAAACATTTTTGGCGGAAAAATGCGTGTGTACATTATCTGTCAAATCTATATTTTCACTTAAAGAATGCAGTTTTAATGAAAACATAAAGGAAAGGTAACTTAAACGTGTTCGGTGGAGTAATAGATAGCAGATCGGATTGAGGAATCGGAGAGCCGAGTTCGAATTCCAGTCGAATCCATTACTTTGCTAACACGCTTGGGAAAGGTATGAATCTTCTTCTTCTCCCCGCTTCCCAGCTGTGGGCAAGTAGACCAGTTGCCTTGGATGGCAACTGGTCTACCACAGAAAGAAATAGCAACCTACTGCGGGAAAAAATCTGCCTCGGCAGTCATGTATCGAAAGATAAATGATCGCCTAAACGTGTATCACGCATGGAACGTAACTGACTGACTGTCTATAGTATATTTTTTTATCATCTTCACTCTTCGGCAATGTTTATTGTTTTAAAAAGCGATGAAATATGAAAGCAAATTTCTACATTATATTTGTACTTGAGAATTGTCAACAAAAATAAGAAAACCGCTGTTTACAAGATCCTCTACTATTTATTGATGTGGTTGGCAAAGCCTCAGCTAATCACCAATTCATTCGAACTTTATAAAAAAAAGTAAATAAGGATTTCCTTATAGTTGGTTCACATATTTTAATAATTTAGCAAATGTCGATAAATTTATGTATAAAAATTCTTTTCACGTATATTTCTTTGAATTGGTAAATGATAAATATTACATTACATTAGTTATAATCGTATGAGTTTTTTTTGAATGTTGTGAATATAAATTTATTCTTGAAAATAATAATAATAATGAATATAATGATAAAAATATTTAAAATATTACAACAACAAAGGAGTTTTATACAAAAATGATAAATGGAAAATGATAAATGGAAAATGTCATGAAGCCTTTTCTGACCTTAGGTCTCTGGTTGGAACCCGGAATAAAATGTTATTAATAATAATCATTATTATTATCATTTTTATTCAGCTAAAAATTCCGACACAAACAGTTTCTATTTGTCTATATGATCGAGCGAAAAATTGATGCCGCTTTCTCTACGCTAGACTCTTCTGCTTTATCGACCCATCATATCGAACGGTTTTCGGAAATTGTTTCAGCGTGAGAAATAAAATCGTGCATCAAAACTTGGAATTGGAGCCAAGAGTAATCGCCCGAATGGGGCGAAACGATTCACTCTTTCTATCGATGCACAATTCTCCTATAAAACTCCTCTACCGATTGTTGCCAGCCGCCAAAGGCCGTCACTTAGTACAATCCCAGTGTTTACTACCAAACACAGTTTCGTTTCGTTTCATTACTTTCTGTCTTATTCCGTTTCTTTCGATTCCGTTTTTCGTTAGTGCTTCTCTATTGTCCTTTTTTGTCTTCCGTACATTTTCTAGTTGATTAAATATGAACATTTTTAATTTCAAATGTTACCTGCATGAATGAAGATTTTATGAGAACGTCATTCAAGACACGTTACACAAAAGTAAACCATCAACCAAACGCATACACACTTAAAAGTTAGTCAGGTTTGCTTATTATATATTTGCTTGTTTCCAATTATGTGTATGGAGAACAGTTTATATTACGTCATTATTTTTTGCACCAACCTAATATCTATCTCAGGAGGTATTAGGTTGGTGCAAAAATAATGACGTAATAATGTCGTTTTTTGACGTTAAAAAATACGTCAAAAAACGACATTATTACGTCATTATTTTTTGCACCAACCTAATATAAACCTCAGTTTATATAGTTTATATATCTCAGTTTATATCTATCTAATATTCCCCCCGCTCTCTCTAACCATACAGATTACCTAGTTTTTCATAAACATATATATATATATATATATACACATACATACAGAGAGAGAAATAGCTGGCCATGCATATTCGATGATACCCGTCAATTATGGTGGTTAGCCGATCCCTATTGCAGACGTTCGCTTAGGCACATTTGTGTTTGCTCAACACCCACAGAGCCCACCTGTAGTTGATACTGCAACTATGCTGAGCAGACCTTAGTTACATTTTCTGGGAAAGAGCGTGTTATGTAGCGTGATCAACAATTTGAACAAGGTCACCACGCTTAAACCCTCGATATCGACGGCCCCTAAGGGTTCCGTCTACCCAATGTCACTCACAAGGCTTGGGTCAACCCGTGGTATGGTTTTCAGGCACTTTCCAAAGGTGCCGGACCCTGGGATCATCCCTATCCAGACCGATAACATCAGAAAATCTCCTTCCTGACAAATCAACTGTGGGGAAATTCGAACCCGGGTATCATAGCAGAAAGCGAAAGTTCTAATCTCTCTCTCTCACGTATATATAGTGTGTGTGATTATTTGAAGGGTATAATATTGTTCCTGGACATTTAGAGATTAGGCAACGGATATTCAAATAACTGTTTACAAGCATATTTATGTGAGAGAGAAAGAAATGAAAGATATATTACTGCTATATAAAGATGTAATGGAATTTATTTATTAATCCGATATATTTTTATCACTTTAAACGTTATTTTTGCTGGATAGCCATATTTGGTGAGACGCTCTGTTTATTTTAAACAATATATTTATTTTCGTCTACTGGCCTGAATATTCCATAAATCTTATTAAAGAAAGACATGCGCCCTGCCTGAGAGCATTTTTATCTTGCTGAAAGTAGTAGTCCTGCTGTTGTTTACGTACCTGTACTTTCTCTAAGGGAGCTGAAAATAGATATAGAGTGAGAGAGAGGTGGGGGGTATTTACATTGTGTATATTTGTCACTGGTGGGTAGGTGACTAATGTTTAGAACTTCAGAGTTCGAATTTAACCATGTTCAGTTTGTCAATAAGGTAACATTTTTGAGAATATCAACCTGGAGAGACGATCCAACTGTGTGGCAACGTTAGGGAATTCATCAGACATTCATTCTGAGTTGACCCATTCCTTTTGAGTATAATTCATTATTGATTAATTTCTTTGGTTCCAATGTCCGTTGGCGTCAACACCATTCTGGATAACTACTCTCCATTGGGATTATCCATAGTTATTGAAATGTATCCTGTTTTTGTTTTACAGACATAATAGCCGTATTTAATTTCTAACCATCTTTCTACAGAATTAAATGTCAGAATTTTTAATTCAGAGTTGTTCCTTCTCCTAGACTAATTCCCAGCCACGACCAGAGAGGCCAGACTCTCTTGCTATTCATCCCATAGCTAGAGGGAGAACAGATTGTTTTATACATTTCCCAAAGTTATTTGTATGAAAATATACGTAACTCAATTGACCTGAATTCGAAATTGTCTCGACATTTTCTCTTTGCATTATCTGTACATCAAATGTACATTGGTGTTGTGGAAATGGTTCGAAAGTTGTCGTTGGTTATACCAGCACAAAGTCACGCGACCTCCTGATCAGGCCATATAGTGCACTTCGATATGGTGCAATGGTTAGCAAGTTCGTCTCGCTTGATCAGTTATGACTGGGTGGTGCGTTTGTGCTATATAGGGATAAAGTGTCGCTGCCGACACTGGAGTTTGAACACAGATTACCAGAGAGAAAACACAGGTGATTCCATTTTGAATAAGTAGATCACGTGTAAATATATGGGAATTAGCGTGGTGTAGAAGTGATCACTCTTCGAATTACTTCGGAGGTGTGCTAGTCGAACTCTCCGCCTCTGGGCAAAGAGGAACCCAGACGGGGCTATGCCAAAGGGTAGTCTCGTCTGGGGTGGTGGACAGCTAGCCGACCCCGTTTTTTATGGGGTTTACGGGGAATTTTTGCCCGAGCCTACGGGCTCGGATACCCCACAATAAACTCTGCCTTGTGCCACATCCGACCGCGTGGGCGGTTAGTGAATATCATCACTCTTCGAATTACTTCGGAGGTGTGCTGTTCGAACTCATTT
>OZ010580.1:72534331-72641831 GCA_963932145.1 Acanthosepion lycidas | reverse complement strand
AGCAAGAGCTTCTCACGCTGACAGCATAGGTAACATATTACCCGTATTTACCAACGTGTCCAACGTATTTATGAGGATTGGGACATACCCATTAGTGCTCATAGGTAAGGTATACAACAATAAATAAAACTTGTTTATTTTAATCTACACGTATGCACATGGTACAAAGATCAGATGTTCTGTTGTTTAGGTAGTGTGTCCACAGATATATAAAAGAAGACTTGTGATAAGAAGGATAGGTTCTTTTTCTGTAAGTAAAGTGTCGTCAGGCTGGTAGAGAGTCCGTCGGTTGCTACGCTAACCCAAAGTGTTATATGCAAGGACACCCCACCGGAACTGTTGTTGGAAAATAAAAGTGGATTATTCTCGCAAACACTGACTGTTGTTATCTTCAGTGTATCCAAGTGACTCTTTTTCTGACTTCATCTTGTGAGCATACTCCGACCCTGGCAGCTTCGGCCAACACCGATAAGCCATCTTAAAAAAAAAAATCAAGGAAACACAATGATTGCTTGTTTAACGAATATGCCTGGACTGTAAGGTATGGCCACATCAGCGCCTACAGTAGAGTGTCTATTAACATGAGGTATTTGTTTCCAATGTGCCCGCCTTTTGAGTGCCCTTATTTTTCCTCGTAGCATGTAATACACCAGTTCAAGAATCCTGGAGTGGTTCTCTGATCGGTGTTATCAAATGAGGGTAGTGCTGGTGTTTCGCCCATCTGACCCTCATGTCGATGGTCCAGAAGTGGCCTCCTTTAGTCTGAAAATCTCTCGTTTGAAATATCCACGCCACTTTCATTACTCATTGGGTAATCAGTATTAATTGAGAATTCAGCGTTAATTAATTGGCAATCGTTAATTAATCTAATTAGCCATTGTTCTGCTTTTGCATCGCAATATCTCACCTTCTGTATTAAAAGCCATTTTTGAAAAGAATTTATATTTTTTCATCGATTGATATTTTTTTCATTTCGTTTCATATATATTTTAACCTATAAATGTCATCGATTTCTTTTCTTCTCTTTCAGGTAAGTTATATCTTAAAAGTCATCAGTACGATTTTCATTTTCCCAACTTATCGGATATCGTGGTGAGTAATTGATTATATTATTCATTCTATCTGTAATACTATTTCTTAATTCTTCGTCCGTTGTAGCAAATGTATGTTACGGTTTTCAATTTTATATCCTGTTGTCTTATCTAACAAGTGATAAACAGTTGATTGCGATATTCAGAGCATTATATTATACAAATCGATACCCAATCAGTCAGTTAAGTGCCATACGTGATACACGTTTGGGTGATCATGTCTGTTACCATTCATGACTGATTAGGAAGAAAATTATTTCTTCGCAGTAGACTTGTTGCTAAACAAGGTTATATAACCCAATCTGTTCTGTTATTCAATTTATAACTGGGTAGGGGAGACGGATTTATACCTTTCCCCAAGGGTATTTGTGAGTAAGTGAATGTAACTTGACTGGAATCCGAACTCGGCTCTCCGATTTATCATGCCGAACTAGAACAAGGGCAAATCGGAAAAATATACCAAGCGGCAGCTCAAGTTGTCTCTTTTGTGGAAGCTTTCCTAGCGGAATTTATTCCTCACAATGAAAATACAGGAGGAATGAGGTTGAGCCGACTACGTCGAAATAGTATTACAGCTGTAAAATTGGTAAAACAAAAGAAAGCTTGTCCGAACATTTACTATAGAAATAGCAATAGAGTAGGTATTGTTTGCCATAGGAAATGAGCTGTAGGCTAGAAAATGAATCATCCTCACCCATACACCGCAGAGTAAGCTATTTTGAACTCTGTCAGCACTGGAAAGTGTGGATTTAACAGACCACATCTGGTAGCAGTACTCCATTTTGGGTCTAATCTGACGCCTGTAAAGATAAAGCGTTGCAGAGTCAGGATCTTCCTGGTGCTGTAAAAGACACCGACCATTTTTTTTTCTGTTTTTATATGCGAGTTCCACTTAATGTCTGGAATGCACATGAATTGCAGTAGGGTTTCAAAGCTGGGAGCTTCATTTAGAACGTATTCTTTTATGATAGGAGGGGCACCTCGAGGCGGTGTAATGGTTAGCAAGCTTGTCTCGCTAAAACTATTACAACTGAGTAGTAAGTTCGATCCTCACTGGATGCCCTATGCTTTCGGCATTGTGCCACATCTAAGCTACGCTTAGAAAATCATTTAAAGCGCCTCGAGGTTGTGTAATGGTTAGCAAGGTTGTCTCACTAAAACAGTTACAACTGGGGAGTAAGTTCGATCCTCAGTAGGTGCCCCATACTTTCGGCCTTGTGCCACATCTAAGCTACGCTTATAAAAACAGTATTCCTTTATGATGGGAGATAATTCCGGCTTTTCTTGGTTTTGGGGAAATCTTATTAGGTTGGTTTGGGAGATAAGGAATGTTACAAGCCAATGTTTCCCCCCACTGGGATGTTAGGGTTAAGACAGAGGATAGATCCGCTGCTAGGTTCTTTTTATTTTGATACTTTAAGGGAAGTTATCTATAGTCATCTATTGTATCATCCAAGGTTTAATCGACTAAATACTATTAGAGAGGAGGCAATAATACTAAATGCTTCATATTTCAGGGAGGGAGAATAAGCCACGATTGAGTTGAGCATTGTCACGTTAGTTATGTAAGGAGGTGAGGAAGACCTTTGTCCAGCTGAGGGATCCTAGTGACTGATGATTTGTGTGTGTGTGTTAGAGACAGACAATGGGTTGAGTGGCATTAGTATAAATTCACGTCCTTATTGTGCATGCAAGAACATTCTCCCGTGGGGTTATTTCCGGACGGTGGGTCGATAAATACAGTCCGTCACCTATTTGTCGTAAATTCAATCCTAGTATCCGGGGGTGAAATGCATATACTCTTGAGTGACAAATAACCCCTCCACCCACATACTTTTGTCATATTTTGAAATCTTCCCACTCCTTGGAATTTATTAGGACCCCCCACCCACCGTTGATTAATTTCTGACTATTTACAGTCACCCCCGCCTCAATAGTGGAAGTTTCGCACTATTTCCATTATTCGGACTATTGTCGTCATTTTTGTTGCCATATTTATCACAATGTTTCGGCCGTTGTATGCTCCGGCCTTCTTCAGGTGGTTTGAATTTCGAACTCAACGCTTTTTTTCACTCACTGGGTTACACTGTTCTAGTGCCATGTCTAATGGATGTCAGTTATCAGTTATCTCCTGTTTCAGTTCGACATTCCAACCACCTGGAGAAGGCCGGAGCGTACAACGGCCGAAACGTTGTGATAAATATGGCAACAAAGATGAGGACGATAGTCCGGATAATGTAAACAGTGTACATAATACCTCATCTCAGAAATATAGACAGATACTGGTGGAAAATTTCGTTTTTTGGGGAAAACATTATACTGTGCCATGTGTCCTTAAGGACATCTGTGTATGAATTTCTGGGACTTATAAACTTAATGTCTTCAGCAACCATTTTTACCAGTGCTCTCATATTGGAACTTTTGCTGTTATCATTTTGTTTTTTACCAGAGCTTATATTGCAATTTTCGTTTTTATTATTGCTTTTCTCCGGCACTCTTTATTACTGGTTCCCATATTGTATTCACTTCTATGCTTGATAGGCTTAGAGGAAGGCCGGAGCGTACAACGGCCGAAAATTTGCGATAAATATAGCAATAAAGATGAGGACGATATCCGGATAATGTAAACGGTGTACATAATACCTCATCTCAGAAATGTAGACAGATACTGGAAAATTTCGTTTTTTGGGAAAATTTTATACTCTAACTTTTGCTATATTGAAATATCTCCAGTGTTAAACCTTATAAATATTAGATCAGGCATGGGCAACCTTTTTTGAGCAGCGCAGCGCATGATCTATGTCTTATCACATGGCGGACCGGACTACTAAATGGATTCATGGTAATTTTTTGTAATAGGTACTTCAGTAACTTTCACTACAAAAAAACATATATCTAAGCATATATCTTACAAATGGTAGGGACGTTTTATTATTTAGAATTTTTTTTTTTTTTTAATTAAAAAAATTAAAGTCTTGTTATAATATTATAAATTATGACAATGTAATTATCACATGTCCCTGCGTTGGGATTTATTAGGTTGGTGCAAAAATAATATCGTTTTCTCACATGTGAGAAAACGACATTATTTTTGCACCAACCTAATATTTCAAATTTATTCATTTGAAATAGAAAACATTTATTCTTCAGAGATAAAAATTATTCTTAACGTTTCCTGCTTCAATAGAAATAAATATCCACAAGTATGATCTTCCTTAGTGGAAATCTCCAATGGCTTAAATGGATGACAACGTTACTTTCTCCGAAATTTTACAAAATTCAAGAAGCATCGTAATTAATCATTTACTATGTATGAGAGAGTGTGTGAGCGAACAAGTGAGAACGAAACAAAATAAAATTTTTAGAAACGTTATTCTGCTTATGAAATTAGGCGTGACATTCAGAAAGACCAAACTTGTCACAGTTTGAATAGAACTGTATTAGAACATCACAAAAATTCATGGGCGATTAAAAACCAATGAAAGCCAGGTTCGAGCTTTTGCAATGGTGGTTTTCTAAGCGTAGCTTATATGTGGGACAAGGCTGAGAAGATGGGAGAGTGAGTGAGGGTCGATCTCACTACTCAGTCGTAATTGATCCAGTGCAGTGGTTCCCAAACACTGCGGAAGAGGATAGCAGGTGAGGCGGAATATTTGAAAAGATTTATATGCTAAAAATAAATATAATTTTAAAAAGATTAAAATACTATTATGGGTTACTTGTAATTGCATGGGTCCCAGTATAAATAGTTATAAATAATTATTGACCGATATTATCATGATGATATTTTTGCATTATATCAAGTATTAAGAATATCATAAGGAGGGGCCTTAAGTTGGAGGAGAGAGTTATCAATGATAATGTTCTGATTTCGAATCTGCGGTTATCTCCCTTTAACTCTTTCTCTCTCTCTCTCTCTCGTTTTTTTTTCCTTTTGAAATGTACTTTTCATCACATAAAATTTAGTGAAGCGCGAGCAAATTTTAATTCAGAAAATGCGGTCCAGAGAAAAAAATGTTGGGAATCACTAATATACCGAGCCAAGCTTGCTAACCATTACACCACGTCGAAGTGGCCAAATTAACTTTTGCAATGATCCAATGTAACAACAATCAAAATGGTTGACCAACAATTTATACTAGGTCAGAAAAAATAGCACGGTTACCTCCAGTTATCGTCACAAGGACTGAAGACGTGATCGCCGTGGGAGACAGACAGTGCGGACCCCAGCAACTGTTTGAGGGGAAAGAAAAGAGTACGAGCCAACAAAACGAGAAAAGTGAACAATATGAAAATATTTTTCGTTTCATTAACGTTTATAAGTTATTATTTTTGGAGATCGTTGGATATAGATTATTCGTTGGCCATTGATGGACATTCATTTATAGTGTAGCAGACGATGTTAAGGTTTGTGATAAATGCGGATGAGAAGCTTTCAAATAAAATTAATTCAACATATACGTGGGTTTTTCGCTTATTTTTATACATAGAACAACATGATAAAAGGGAGCAAAATATACTTGCGCGTTTAAATAGCTAGTTAGTTAACGAAACAAGAAAGAAATATATTTACGGGACTAACTGTCGTGTTCGCGTGTCCGCACGCACGCACGTCCGCGCCGTTGTTTAGTGAAATTAAGTACTTAGTCATGGCGGAAAGAGATTAAATCCACTGGAAGACGAGGCGGGCTAATCCGACCATGTTGTAACGTTGACAAAACTTAATGGACATATATTTATTCCAAGCACCTCGTTTATTAAGTGACCGCTTTATAACATTTTTTAACCTCCATTTATCACGACGTCCATTTTATTAGGCACCCATGAGTAATCTGTTTTAGCAGGGACGAACAAGAAATGGCATCACAGAGACAAAAATAATATTAGTTCGTATAATGTATTCACAAACAAATAGCATGAAGGCCTGACGATGTTTACAGTGTACTTGATGGAAACGTTACACTTGTAACAAGGAAAGATGAGTTCAGAAGTTCAAATAAATAAAAAATATATTGGCAATTACTGTTTTTTTTTTTAATCCATCAACATTATTATTATATTCCTTACTGCTTTCGCTTTGAGTGAGGTTAAAGTTTGTTTTTTGTTTTTTAATCTTCCTATTGAAATGTCCGCCTTTGTGTAAAAATATGAAAAAGAATGAAAATACTTTTATAATAATAATAATATATACACAGACCAGATATATTCAAATGTTAAAGTTGATGCAATATAAGTAACCACAGTCCGAAAGGAAGATATATTGTTATTTAGTAGACAGGAAATAGAACGCCTTTATCCACTGTGCCACAGTGATTAAAGGCGTTGGGTAGATCCAGTCACAGGACCCAAAGAGCATGAGTTCAATACCCGGTTAAGGTAGTGGAGAGCCTTCAGAGGGAAATTAACAGGAGATAACTGACATCCATCAAACATGACACGTGGAACTAGAACAGTCTACTCCAGTAAGCAAAATAAAGGATTCAGTTCGACATTCCAACCACCTGAAGAAGGCCGGAGCGTACAACGGCCGAAACGTTGTAATAAATATGGTGACAAAGATGAGGACAATAGTCCGAAAAAATAAAAATAGGGAAATAGAAAAATAGATGAATAGATGTTCAACATATATGCAATAAGCACGTGTTTTCATATATAAATACAATATAATTATACTTACCTAGTACATGCCGGTTAGGGTTTATTATCTCTTAGTAGCATCTCTGTTTTCGGGCAGACCACGACTCAGTTGTGGCTAAATCGGTGGACAGAGGTGCAGCCAAGGAAAATAATACTCGAGGCTGCACCCTATTATTGCATTGAGAGAGTGATCGGTGCTCGCTACCGAGTCCAGTGCAACCGACTGTGGCGGGGACTAGGGGAAATTTTGTCCTTTATCACAGTAAACCAAACCTTGTGCCACATCACAACTCGGTGGGGAGACAAGGTAAATATCATACAATTGAAGCAGTCATTACTTGTTCTCGGCAAGGCAAACGCTTTCTCCGTTTTTTCATAACGGCCGTGAAATAACTCGCACTACCCTTTTGTTTACATACTACATTTGCCACCTATTCAAGTCTACGCAAGCAATCTTTTCCTTCACCTGTTATCGTTTCTTTTTACTGTAACCCACGCCAAATTCCATATATATGTTACACAAAAAAATCTATAGCAGTAAATAAGAAAACAAATGAAATGAATAATAAATAAGCACAAGTAAACGTAATCAGTTACAACAAATACTAAAGTACCCATAATGCACCACTGACCAGCATATATAAATAGTCGAGCCAAAACACAACACACATGGCCTGAAGATTGTGTTTAACTATGAAACAGACTGTCGCCGCTGTGTGTTGACGGCATTGTCCAGTTTTATATTTACATAGGCTCTATCCCTGATATTGAGTACTTTAACACATAAATATAGTATACCATACCTTAAAACTATATTTTCTTATATATATATATATATATATATATATCTTTGTTGCTCACATGTTTTGTCCATAACATTCTCAGTATCCTTCTGTAGAACCACATTTCCGTTGCTTCAAGTCTCTTCTTCATTTGTGAGGAGATTGTCCAGCATTCAGTGCCATATAGGAGGACAGACATCACGTAATAGTTCAGTATTCTCAGATAGTTTTCCTATCTCTTAATACATTGCCTAGTGTTTGGAATGCATCTTTAGCTATCCCAATGTGTTTTTTTTTTGAGGGGGGTACTTTCCGTCTTCTTGTAGGTAAGTTAGAAAGACTTGTGCCATGATGTTGTTTGTAAATGTTTAACTGTTACTATTGTATAGTTTTTGTTTGTTGTTTTTGTCTTCACTTATCATTCCTTCTATGTCGTTATTTTTTCTTCTCCATTGCTATTTAATTATCAAACTTTTTTTTTCATTCAGTCCCTCCCGCTAACTTGTTAAATTTAGATTATGCCTAGCCACTTTTATTTATCAACGCTGAAAAATTAACTTCTACCATCCTGATTTTTTAGTTACTAGTAGACATCAGGACTTATACGAAGTCATTACTTAATATGAATTCTGTCGCATTTTACAGGCTAATAGAAATAGATAGGCTCACCAATCGTTTGGTCCGCACTCCTTCCATATCTACTGAACAGGAGTAGGGGTTCATCCCTTATTCCCTGTTCACGATATGGTTTACCGGTTCTCTTTCTTTATCTTGATCACCTGCAGTGATTTAATTTACCCCAAGCAAGGCAATAAAGACGCTAAGATACAAGAGGTTACTCGGTGTAAAATAATTAATTATCAGAAGCTAGTGTTTCGACTTTAATTTCTTGATAAAGGCAAAAAAAATTAGCGAAGTTCGATCGCCATTTAAAAGCCTTCACCCCCAACACCACCCCACAATGCCCCTGCCAAGTAAAAGATGGCTCACCATCCTTGTACCACCTTTCAGAAGTGAGATTCAGAACTATTCACCCCCTACCATCTTCACCTACACAACCCATCCGAAGGGAGTGACTTCAGTTTTCCTTGGACCCTTCACCCCGTATCCCCACCTACTCCAACCATAACCCATCGTTATTGTCCGTTGAATTCGTGATTTATCTCAGAGTCGGCTGTAATTTTCACCACTCCACTATTCATATCAAGTCTGGCAAGAAGCATGTTAAGGCTCACTTGTAAGAAAATCAGAAAGCCTTCTTGATATGATGTTATTTGTAAATGTTTAACTCTTTGTTACTATCGTATTTGTTTTTCTTTTCTTTTTCTTTTGTTGGTTTTGTCTTCACTTATCATTCCTTCTCTGTCGTTAATTTTTCTTCTCTTCTTTTTTATTAAGTCCCTCCCGCCAACTTGTTTAATTTAGAATATGTCTACCCACTGTTATTTATCACTGATGAAAAATTAGCTTCTACCATCCTGGTTTTCAGAAATTAAGTCATTACTTTGTATAAATTCTGTCACAATTTCTTCTTTTTTTCTTCTTTTTTTTTACTGACTAGAAAACAAATCAATCAATATATATATATATATATATATATATATATATATATATATATATATATATAATGAAGAAATATAGTTTTAAGGCGTGCTATATTTATGGGATAAAGAGCTCATTATCAGAGATAGAACGTGTGTAAATATAAATATAAAAGTGAACACTCAGAGGCGACTGGCTGTTTCATGCTAGACGCAATCGCCTAGCCTGACGATTGCGTCCAGCATGAAACAGCCTGTCGCCTCTGAGTGCTGACTTCAATGTTCACTTTTACATACATACATACATACATACATACATACATATATATATATATATATATATATATATATATATATATATATATATATATATATATATATATAATGTCACCCTACTTCTATATAACGCATTTTGACACATTTATTTCAAAAATCCACCTTGCGTTCTATAAATCGAGGTTGGTGAAATGTTCGGGGTATAAGGTGCGCGTCAAATCCCCAGTTACATCCGATTCTGTGCCCCAAAAATTAAAACAAGTCCAGTGTTTCAAAATTAAATTACCACTGTTTTGAAAGAAGCTATTTATGCAGTTGTGATACTTGGATAATGACAAGAAAAGAAATTCCTGATGCAGTTACACCTGCTTAAGTAAAACCTTCCTTCCTTATTTCTACACGTCACAAAGCAGCACCATTTATGGTAAAGACTTTAAGAATAATACTACTGCAAATTACATTTCAGTGATATTATGCACTCTAATTTTTAAATAGTTACCATAAATTTGGTGTTTCTTCTGAGACTCTTGTCATGGCTAGTCAGGTTTTCATGTAGAAATATTTTATCCAGTGGACAAACCTAGAGAGGGCGATGAAGTACATGGAAAAAAAAATTCCTGATTTCTTCGCTCAAAATTTGAGTGAACGGCTAAATCATCGGAGCGTCTTATTATTGGCCAAATACAGTATTTTCTTGGTTAGTTTATATATATATATATATATATATATATATATATATATCAGCCACGGATTATTGTTTATCTACGTACTTTTCTACCAATCCATCTGTATGTGACATCCGTCAATCTTGCGCGACCACGGATCTGCGCTCGAAGAGGTATGCCTCGGCTACTGCTGGCAGCAGAGCGTCTGTTATGGCTGTACAGGCCCACGCTATTGTGAGAGTCTCGATTTCAACGAATCCCTATGAAGATGCTCTCCCCATGTTGTTTTCTTTCCGTCAAGTACGCTTGTTTCTGGCAGTAAGCCTCTATTTCTCCTCTTCTCGCTCCAGCCCACGGTGTAAATCGCGTCTCCAGTGTGAGCGACTGTTGGCGACGTCTTTCCACTTCTTAAAGCCGATGACCATCGCCCCACATATCCGTTTCGCAGACATCCTTGAAGCGATTGCCGGTGGCCAGTTCCCAGTACAGAAAGACCTTCGAAATCCTCCCATCCGGCATACAGTGTACATGTCCGAGCCAGCTCTGTTGAAGAAAGCGTATAGGTTAGGTAACTGGGCACTACGACAATTCCCAGACGAAGACGAAAGTCGCTGAGGCGCGGCTCTTGTCTTGCTTCCGTAAAACAACATTCTGAAGACGCATAACGTACAGACTGCAATTTTGGTGTTTGTAGTAATCTTTCTGTTTTCCCAGACTCTGGAGATAAACTTGGCGACCGTTATGTATCTATTTACTTATAAATCTATCTAGCTCTCTATATGATCATATTGTGACCATATTTGCACTGGTGTGCGTAGTGACCGCCTTATCATCAGGTAGTTTTCTTTCTCTTCGGGGCCGTCGTATCTTGCTCCAAACGACACGAAATGTAACAATATTGTGTTGATTGTATCCTCGTCGGGTTGTTGGTTCAAACATTTTTAACCTACACAACAATATAGGGCCCTACCTTTTCTCTTTCTCGACCACATCAATGTCGATAATTGTCTTCCACTCTTAGTGCTCTGGGTAACATTCTCAAGACAAACTTTCAAAACACAACGGGATACTCCATAGTAGCATTCCTTAGTTCCACTGGTTCAAACATCTAGAGCTAGAACCCATTCATATTGACAAACGATTCCCACATGTTCTTTTGATAAGCAACAAGTTCCAATCAGGTAGGTTCTTCTACATAACTATTGCTTTGTAGAACAAATTCCTGAAGCTCAACAGATATCTATCCTACACGTTCTCATATGTATTTCTTAATTTCTCTTTTCTCCTCTCTTAAAAAATCTTACAAAGTAATACTTTACCCTGAGTGGCTCTTTGGCCTTGACGTGGGTGAAATGACGGCAAGATGCGACCACGTAGACATTTCACACCATCTCTGCAAGCGAGACAACGAAGAGCTGAACATTCTCTTCGATCTAATTAAGATAACACTCAGCCCCAACCGCTCCCACTCTTTTCCTCCTTTGCCACTGCCTGTTAACTCAAAAATCAAAGATTCCATTTTGTAGTTCCTCATATAGCTCCTCAAACCACAGCCGATAGCCAATGGTGAGTGGAGGTAATTATTTCAATCTGCCGTTCAATAATCCATCTGTAAAAAATGATTTTCCATCAGAAAAAAAAATCCGTTTTCTCCTGTTCATCCGCTTGGCCGTTTTTATACGACCTCAACCAATGACTGACTTTTCAAATTTCGTGTTTACTTTGCTACCCGGCTAAAGCCCACTTAGATTTTATTGTCATAATATATATGCACGCACTTTATACTGAGTCCCGGAGAGAGGAGAGGAGAACGATGGCTCGCCAGAAAGAATACAACAAGGCGACATCGGTTCGTCTTCAAATGCATTCGTTACAGTCGAGACTGACACACCTGTGTGAGCCTCTACAGCTAGAAACAGATGTTATACCACCATCAGCAGCTGAGACATAACTCTTTGTGCGCAGATTCAAGGTTTTTCCAGACCGACAGATTCCCCCCACACACACACACACTATTAGGTACCTCGAGGCGGTGTAATGGTTAGCAAGCTTGTCGCTAGAACAATTACGACTGAGTGGTGAGTTCGATTCTCGCTGGGTGCCCCATACTTTCGGCCGTGTGCCACATCTGAGCTACGCTTGGAAAATCTTCACACACATACTATTATTTTCAATGAATTCTTGCCAGTTATAAGGCAGCTGTTCGGTAGATTTTGAGTAAAAGCCCACCTGTTTTGACGTGAAAAATGTTTTACAACGAACTCTTGAATGTAGTCTTCCTTTGAAAAATTTCCCCTCCTCCCAATCAAATATTTTTCTCGTTAAGCAAGTTATTTTTTTCTTCTCTCATTACCTTGTGAATGTCAAATTTTCTAAGCCCTCTTTTCTTCCTCCTCTTCTATGTGCGATGTTTAATCAAGGCGTTGGCGATCATGTTCCTCGAAAGCTTCCTGTGTTTTGTTGCTCTTAGTAAATATTGTCTTTTCGCTAACTTGCTCGAACTCTATTCTGCCAAGCATTTCCGTAAGTTCGTTAGGGTATGATAACCGCTGATTTTCTTTGTTCCTGAACCGTTTTGAAATGTTCTGAATAATTTATTTTTTCTGATCTTCTGTTTGTCTGTGTGCGCATGCAAGATCCGTAAGTTTGCATGTGAAACAGAAGTACGCATGTCCGAACATTATTTTTCATGTCTTTAAATTATTTTCTTCATTGTTCTTCATGCAAAAAAAAAAAAAAAAAATCTGGTGAGAAAATTTGCATATACAACCAGCTGAAAATGGAAAAGCCAGAAAATATTTGAAACCGTGACCCCACCCACCAAAAATAAATAAATCAAGCAAGCAAGCAATGCATCGGTCGCTAGGGTTAAATATCATAAATGTAGAAAAGAACATCTGTTGAAAAATAGAACTTTTATTAGAAATGTTATGCGATGAAAAATGATCCTAACATATGAGAGATACAGTTTGATTTGAGAAGGGCATAAGAGGGGAAAAGAGATCGTCCATTTGAGACAGTGGAGTAGAGGAAGTTGTCAATTTAGGAGAAAGGAACAAATACAAAACATTAGGGGAAGGGAAAATAAATGTCAACCCAAAATATAGACAATGTGATAACTGTAAAAAGGGAGAAAGAAGTGAGAAAATAAGAAGGTATGTGAACGAGTTGGTGGGAAAGGCTGAGATGTAGAATAAGAAAGTGAGGAGTAAGAGGGGAAAAAAATCCTGAAGTGAGAAAGGCTGAAACGGTGAGCGTGAGAGCGAGAAAGGCTGAAATGGGTAGCAGGTAGGCGAGAAAGACTGAAGCGAGTAGCAGGAGGACGGGAAAGGCTGAAACGCAGGGCAAAAACCGTCCAACGGAAAGATAAAAATTTTGTATTTTGATGTGTTCGACACGGAACCTTCAGTAAGTCATATTTAGATTGAAACTTTTTTTTTTTTAATACAGTTTTTCCTCACTGGGAGCAAAACGTCTGAATCGTAAATATTAATCCGCAATCCCATCCTAACAGAATATTGCCCAAAGCCGAATTTAAAGTGGGAGTCTCTCTTGTACTTTGTACATGGGTAAAGAATTTCTTAAGCGGTCTTGAAAAAAAATGCCTCAATAATATGACTGAATAAAAAAACAAAAAAAACATCTAGAATTCTTTAAAGAAATAAACATGTATTAAAGTGTTTTTCAGATATATATATCCTATTAGGATTGAAAGTATTAAGTGATGAATTAATTTGTTTGTTAAATGGCATATAAATCCTTTATAGGTGGTTTAATGCCGAAATTTAATTTTCTTGTGAGCTTTGAAGTAATAGAAATACGATATGTTATTCTGCTTTCGCATTTGAGTACATGGTAGATAACTCAGCTTTTGTACATATACATGTTTGCGTGAGCATAATTCCTAATTATGATGTGTTATATGTTGCGTTTTTGTTGGAGTTATGTTTGAGAATAGAGATTGATTTATTTAAGAAATTGTAGGATATTATATGGGTCAATGCCATGAAAGAGTTCTTTCGTGTTGGTTGGTTGATTCTTTTTTTAGCGTCATATCAATCTTTATCGGTTATTTAATGCAGAAATCTGAATATTTTGATCGCAATTGTTTGCCTTCAACTACAGAAAATGTATTTTTGGTAATTCTACTAAAAATCTGTACTGTTGGTAATATTTTTATATAAAAAGGTATTGCTGCTATTTTTACTATAAAATATATATTTTTATACTTTCATGGTGTTTTATTTAGGGATTCCCTATTTACCCATAGTTGGGACCTTAACAGGTGCTACCACCCCAGTTCAATGTGGACCCGTAAACAAAAGCAATAAAGAGGTGGTTCCACGCTCCACAAAACTATCAATCTTCCAATCAGAGAGAGGCCTTGCTGCCGGATGTAGCTTATTGTCATACTCAGGAATAGAAACTTTTAAATCATTCGTTGCCTACCGCAGCGCGATAGTAAGAAAGGTAGTCTATTGTTACAAGAGTTAAAATGGTTGTTTTGACGAAGTTGAGTAACGATATAAAACGATTGTGGGCTCCTACTGCACAGATAGAAAATAAACAAACGTTTTTACGTGCCTACTGGAGAGCGATGGTTAACGAGCTCATCAGTTATTAGAAATTAAAACGCTGCGTCGTTTCAGTGCAGCGACCAGTATAGAACAACGCAGGTTCATATTTATTAGCTGTGAATTGTCATGCGTTTTTGGGAATGGTAGTGGAGCAGTTTTGCGTTGCCTTTTCCCACGTTTCGGAATTCAGATTTGATCTTCACTTAGACTAGTTGGTTGCTACGCAAGGCTAGGGATCCCAGTCTACCTTGCTATTTAATCCATATAATTCCAAGCCTTTCCGAACGCTATTCATGTAAAAATGGATGCAACATATTTGCCCGGAACTTTGATTTAACTGACCAATTCAACTTCCTTTGCCCTCTTGGATATGACGATAAACTACATCCGCGTCCTGGGTAAGACGATAAAATACGTCCAGCAGTAAGGCCTCTGATCAGGAGGTTTTTATGGGCGTGACACCACCTCTTGATTATTGGTGTTCCCAGGTCCACCCTGACCCAGAGTGGTATCAACTGTCAGGGTCCCAGCTATGGGCAAATAATTACGCCCCCCCCCCCCAACTGGGGTCAAAACGTGTAAAAATAGGTCTTTAATACCTGCAATGCATTTTTGAAAAAACAATTATTACCAGAAAAACATTTTTTAAATAATAAATATTACTAGCTATACATATATGAAAAAACAAATATTGCCAGCTATACATATTTGAAAAAACAAATATTACCAGCTATACATATTTAAAGAAAAAAATATTACCAGAAATAGATTTTTTTTAAGGAAAAATATTATGAGAAATAGATTAAAAAAGAAAAATTATTACCAACAATAACAATTTTGTTGGCATTAAATAACCCATTGAGGTTGATATGCCGTAAAATAACCCATTGAGGTTGATATGCCGTAAAATAAATCAAACCAAATGAAACTAATCCACTTTCTGTGGCAACATCCATTACGCTAAGCGCACGTCCATCTATTGTAAGATTTCTAGATTTAAGGAATTTAGCCGCCTCCTCTAGAATTGTCGATGGCATTATATAATAAATGCATTATTATCTCCTTTCCTACATTTTTTGTAGCAGACTGATATTTATTTTTGGTTACTTGCAGTCAGTTATGGTCTTTTGCCAAACTCACCCACACATTATTCTTTAAATTAGTGATTAGATGGTTCGAAATTGAATGTCCACATTATAGATTTGATAAGTTTCGCTGGAGGCGTTCTCCTTGTCTTGTTTTGTTGCAGTAAAGTTCAGCCATAATATTACGTGCTGATCGAATTAAAATTATGACCGAGAAAATCACGTAGAACGAGGAACCGTTCTTACCGTTACCAAATATTAACTCTTAATAGATTTAACTATCGCCGTATAGCAACGAGCTCTCCTGCTGCAGACATTGTCATTTTAAAGAGTCTTATTGCTAAGTGCCATTCTATGGCATCCAAACAACCAGCTACGATTTGTACAGTATCGAGATAAAATGAAGAATGGGTTGCGTCAATCGGATACCAAACTGGTGACATTCCATCACCGCCAATCAGACCTTGAACTACCGCCAGGCAGAATGAATGGATATTCCCTCAAGTAGGCTCTATGCCTTGGGAGAATATTGGGCTTCAAACTCACAGCCAACCTCAAGTGGAACTCTTAGGTACGATCCATCGTTGAAGATGCAGGTAAAATGATCGGCTACCTGTACTGTTCCGGTAGTACCTCACACCTCGTGCTACCCTTTACATTTATAAGCGCCAGATCAGGCCGAAAATGGAGTACTGTTGTCATATTTAGGCAGAAGCTGCCTAGACCTCACTTTACAGTCTTGAAATAGTTCAAAAGCGTATCCGAGTATTTTTTGGAGAAGAATTATTCTCCACCCTCAAACCTCACTCTCACAGGCATGATGTGGCGAGTCTTTCCCTGCCGCGTTGCTATTCCTATGGAAAATGCTTCGACAAACTAGATTCCTTGGTTCCATCAGGTCTAACTTTCACGGCTAGGACCCACCATGCCACTTACATTCTCGCAAACCACCCACATTCCCTACGTATTACATCGACAAGAAGTAAGTTCCACTCGAACAGCTTCTTCCCGCGAACCACGGCCCAGTGGAACAGACTCCCAAAATCTTCCCCCAATCATACAATCTTAGCCTTCAAGTCTAGAGTTAATCGTTATCTTTCCCTTCTATCTATAGCCCTTAACGTAACTCTCTAACACGTTGTCCCTAGGCCTTTTATATGTTGAACGTTACTGTAAAAATGGTTTGTGCGCTTTGAAAGCCAACATCTTTATTTCTTACCCGGGCTTGCACAAGGTTTAAGAACTTCCGAGATACATACATATCAATCCTTTTGGACACTCGACGTGGTGTAATGGTTAGCAAGCTCGTTCCGTTAAATTACGACTGTATAGTGAGTTCGATCTTCACTGGGTGTCTCATACTTTCGGCCTTGTGTCACATCTAAGCTACGCTTAGAGTATCACTATTTTAGGGAACTTCACCGTGGTGTAATGGTTAGCAAGGTTGTCCAGCGAGATCAGTTACGACGGAAATGTGAGTTCGATCTTTACTGGGTTCCCCTTAAACTTTCAGTAGTGTGCCACATCTGAGCTACGCTTAGATAATCATCATAGCAATTTATTTCAATCATGCCACTTACATTTTAATAAAATCTTGCTGCTTTAAAGCAATGGTACAAAGGTAGGTCCAGTGCTAGATTTATATATAGGCGAATAAAGGCTGCAGCCCGGAGGACTCCAAGGGCCCCTCTAGCTTTGGGCCCGTAATAAAACTCAACAAAAAAATAAAGATATAAGAACAAAGATATATTTTCAGATTTAATGGAACTGCTTTAAACTAATTTGAAACAATATAGAATATTTAGGTCCCTCTAGTTGGAGTGGTACATTAAATACTCAATGGAGGGGCCTCCAAATGCTATCAGCCCACTTTTAAGTGGATTTTTCTGTGCGCTCACGTCATAATCGAATGTGACACAAGGTCAGTTTAAATGAGATGTTACGGCAATACCGTAAAAAATTGCTTCCGTCCACTTGGCCCTTCCCCTTTTTGGGCACACATCAGGCGCCGTGTAATGACCACAGTTCCCTCCCCCTACTGAAGGAGAGGTACTGTCTTCGAGATGACTTCCTGCGGTTTCAGCTTTATATTATTTTGAAACTAACCAGCCGAAGCCAGCTCTTAAGGCTGAAATCCAGCAATGGGTAAGTTTGTTTTGTTTTGTTAAAAACCGTCTTGGAGGGGAGGGGGCTCTCCATAGAACGATATTAACAAGTTTGTTTGTTGTAAGGTTTAAAATTGTTATTTCGATGCCAGTTATCAACGGTTGCAAAAAGATCGTGTTACTTTCTGTTATCTACAAGGAAAACTATCTACACCTGGCAAATTTTATTTTGGAATATCTACATAGCAAAACATATAACATAAAGAAAATGTATTGAATATATTAATTTTTATTTTATTTATATTCGAGCAATAAACAGCATGTCCGGAAAGTTCGTGTCGATTTTTGAGAGAAATTAATACATAAAACAAAATTATGCCATTAAATATTAGCTTGGTACAAAAATAATGTCGTTTTCTCACATATGTTACTATGTGAGAAAACGACATTATTTTTGCACCAACCGAATATTTATTCAACTAAATATGAATTATTTTGTTGCACAACCTTTCTCCATTTTCCCTTCGACTTGAAGATTCGATCTTCCCAGAATTTTGGTTGTTTCTCGGCAAAGAACACATTGAATTCCAAAGGATTAAAACTTTTACGATTTTGATTATTTACAAGAACCTGAATAAATGAAAATTTGAATGAGCAATGTCTGGTGAATATACCGGGTGGTGTAACACATTCCAGCTATATTCACCAAATTCATCGGGTCGTCAAAGAAACGCGAGGTCTGACACTATCCTCATGGATATCCTGTTCGCCAATTCTAGGCGTTTTTCTTGAATTGGTGCCTTTAATTCGTCCCGGTGCTAGAAATACTTTTCAGAATCAATTAACTGGTTACTTAGCAGAAGCTTATAGTACATGATTCCTTTCCAATCCCACCAGATGTACAGCGTGTCCTTCTTAGGATGAAGACCTGCTTCTGAGGTGGCTATACTTGGCTCATGGATCTTTTTCATTGAATATTGTTACAAACGATCGATTTCTCATCACCCGTCACAATTTGTTTCAAAATTGTACATTTTCATTGCGCTTATACAGCAAATTCCAGATGAAAATTTTCACTCAGATGATGCGGTACCCAAACCCCGTAGAGATTTTAGTACCCAAGCTTCACTAAGTGCTCATGGATAGTGGATTTTGATAAATTTAGTGTTTCTGCCAATTCCCGCGTTGTTGTCAATGTCTTGATTTGGTTGTCATCTGTAGTGCGGGTGTGTGTGGGGGAGGGTTCCTGACCATTCTTCATCAATAAGGCTACAGTCACCAACTCTAAACTTAGAACTGTACAGAAGTAGTTTGCTATGTGCTAAAATACTTTCACCATATACAGCGTATCTTTTTTTGTTGCTTGCGAGGTATTTTTGTCTTTACGGTAAAAAAAAGTGTCTAAAATGTACCTCATAATCTTCTATTTTCATAGGGATGCAAAATTAACACAAATTAAAGAATTTTAAACATTCCTTCTCAAGAGATAGTTCGAAGTGTGCTCTAATCGGAAATGTAAGCATATTATATCTGTCGATAAATTTGACATATTCTAACATGAAGAACACAAAATTGGCATGAACTTTACGGACGGCCCAATACATCTGCCAAAATGTCTACACCGGACAAATTTTAATTTGGAATGATATCTACATAGTCAATATGGTACTACTTTGGCTTGTTATCTACAAGGAAAAGATAACAAGACAAAATAGCACCAAAGTAGAACCGAACATTTAGTCTCTTATTTTGAAAGGTATGATCGTTCTTTCAATGTTTGGAATAATACGATGTTGGTATTTAGATTTAGAATATCCCTCTAATGTTTTCAGCAGAGTGATGGTTTATTGGTTAAATTGTTATTTTTTATGGGTGAAAACAGGTTGGTCATACACACTGAATCCAAAACCAAACTAGTGACTATTCCAATGAAGAGGTGTTCTCTCGCGGAAGCCCAGTGCCTCGGACGCCGATTGTGACTTTTTTTTTTTTTTTTTTTTTTACCTTGAGGTTCACCCTGTACAAGGCCTGGGAGCCACTCGAGGTAATGTGTTACAGAGTAAGAGGTACAATTTACGCGGATATGTACGGAAGGTAACGGTTAATTCTAGACTTGAACAGGTTAAGATTGTAGTGAGCGGGAAAAAATTCGCTCGTGAGTCGGTTCCACAGAGATGCGGTCCGCAAGCAGAAGTCACTTGAGCGGAACTTTTATCTCGTCAGTGGAATACGGAGGCTGGTTTACTACAATAGGCGCAGAATAACGGGCTCTTAACTGTGACGATTCGAGCTGCTGGAACTATGAAATGTAATTCGTCCGAGCACTTTCCATGGCAATAGCGATAGAGCAGTGAGAGGCTTGCGACGTTCCTTCTATTTAAGAAATGGGTTGTCGGGTGAAAGGTAAGCTGATACGCTCTCGCACTCTATCGAGTCTGGAAAGTGAAGAAAGTTGTTTATACTACGGAGTGATATACTCGACGATGTGTGATTTATTCCATATTTTAGCTACCGAAATGCAGGCTCATATTATACTCAGGTAAATCTCTATCTATAAAAGGGAGGATGTGTGTGTGTGTGTGTTGTGTGTAACGAATGCACGACCGCAATTTTCGACGGATTTGCACCAAAATTTACATGCACATGCTCCAAGTTAGCGCAAAGGCCAAGACCTACTTTGCATTTTCCAACTCCCATCGATAGTGGAAATAATCGATTTTCTCATGCTTCTACGGCAGTTTTCATGTAGCTTGTGGCCATTTTCTACGGGCCAGAGTGAGAGCCAATAGCTGGCTGCCACGAATAGGCAGGAAGATTCTATTGGCCAGCGTGAGAGCTAACAGCTGACTGACACGAATGTTAACTAACATGCAAAAAATTGATAGCTGCATTCGTCACAAGTGGGAAAAATTTAAATCTGTATGGCACTTTAATCCAATTGGCTCATTCGCTTGCTTAAACTCAACGTTGATTCTGATTCCACAGAACTGGGTTGGGTGTGAAAAAGTATTTGTTGTTAACATTCTTTTTTCATTCGGTTTTTCCAGTTACGAGTCTTTTTTTTTTTTTTAAAGCTGATCGTTTTGTGTTCATTTTGTTTAGTTCTTTTTTTCGTAACAGATTTAATGTTTAGTATATTATTTGGTAAGCCCGAACATGCCATTTCACGCCCATTTTTCGAAGCTTATTTGACAACCTAATTGACAAAACAACGCTTTTACCCACGAGGCCTTTTGTTAGAGTAAACTTAAACATTTAAACTTAACCTTCACTGCTGATTAAACTGCTGATGGCTGTCATATTTTTCACTGCTGCCGCTGCCTCTGTTTTTATTGCTGCTGAGGTTGAAGACTTGCTGTCATTATAAATAGTGTAACTAATGATAACTCATCCGAGAAATTATGTCAAAAAAGTATTAAGACATTGGAAAAAGAAAAGATTGCTTTGTTATATCTGTCCTTCTACATAAAAATGAATGTCGGGTAATTGTCTTACAGATAGAGTAAATACTCGAAGTAACAGAGAATCTTCTTCTATAAACGGATTTCAAGAATAACAGCGCCAGAGCACCTGCACAAAGAATAACTTCTAAAGAAACTAGAAAAATAAAAGGCATATAGAGAAATCAGAAAATGACGCATGAAATTTCTTGGATGCATTAAAAGGAAGGACGGTTCGGAAAATTTAATACCTACAAGAAGGACGTATTGAGGGAAATGGGGCTGCAGATAAACAGTGAGAATCTTATTGAGTCAATATGAATGAATGACACAGCCGGGACAAGAGTGTTTGCCTAGTAGTTAACAAAGAAAGTGAAGTTTGGAAGAGACGCGATCGCCTAATTTCTGCAGGCACCCGGCAAAGTAAATGGTGATGCACAAATGTATTTCAATTCCCATTCACATTGTAGTTATTAAAGTTACAAACATAAACTCTTTTTAAGCGGAGCCTTTTGAATCGACATTACAAAGATGTATAAAAAAAATTTATCGAACACGCGATTGGTATGATTTAACATCATTGTAAAGTTCTGGTGTTTTATTTAATGTGAGAAAACAGTCAGTCTATGCTTCAATCTATAAACATTTTTCTTGATTCGCGGATTGGTAAATATTGGTCATTTATAATTGCTTCTATAAGAATTTACTTAAATAGATGGCGCCATTGCAGATGCCTTACCTTTTTGGAAAGAATGCATTTGATCTATTCTAGGTACTGCTGACAGGACAGTTGGTTCAGGGATTGGTAAATACTGGTAACTTATATTTGACTGTAAGCATTTACTTGTTTCATATATAGATAAATATTAGTCGTTCATATTCGAGTCTCTAAGAATTTACTTCCTTTGGGGAATGAGTCAATATTGATTATTGTATGTAAGCATTTGCTTAATAGATAACCCCTTTTAGTGTTGAAGGGTGTTTTTCCACTCTGCAATAGGCCAGGTCTATTTTGGGATCGTAACGTTGCACTGAATTTGAAAGTTGCTATGATAAATAATGACACAAAATATTTTTTCCAAATCCCTCTCTTTTTTGAGGAAACAAGTTGAAATATTAAGTTTAGGTTCAAACTGAAGCGGTGGAATGTCATTCCGGTGATCAGTGAAATATTTAACACTGTCAAAAAAATTCCGTGCCCTTATGGAAAGCAAATGTGTAAATGTCATTTAAAATGCTTTCAAATTGTAACACTTGCCTCGTTCTCAATAAATAAAAAAACAATAACTCAGAATTATGAATGATATAAAGATATTCACTTTATAAAGGCAAAATGGATATTTAAATACAATATATAATATATATTTTAATATATTCTCCGTTCAAGGTATCTAATACAAAAATGTATCAAACTTTATTTGGATTTATTCTTGAAATAGTAAAATTATGAAGTCAGATTGTAAGAAAAAACCTGCAGAAATTAGATATTTCTGTACATTTTTTTCAAACGATATTTAAAACTATGTGCGCAAAAGTTGGTAAAAGATAATCTAATTTCTGATGTCAATACTTATCACGTCAAACCACAGATTTCTGCACTGAGTGCAATGTTGATTCTCTAAGCAAAGTGAAATATCAACCTGCCCTACTCTACAGGAGCTACAGTCGACATTTTCTTAAGCCCCGCCGCAATGAGTAAGATAAATTATTTCCCCTAACACAGATAACAAATGGGAACGGTGTCTTTTCGAAGAGCGAATGGAAAGGTTTTTTTTTTTTTTTTTTTTTAGAAATTCCAAGAAAGTTGCCGAATAATTTTGCAAAAGAATTTTTTGAGGGTACAGCAGCCGAAAGCTTTTAGATACAACTATTAAGAGAAAGGCACAAATTCGAAGAATTTTGTAATTTTTATTTTTAGGTGTACAATAATAATAATGATATTACTTCGATCTGACTAATATCGTATTTAGAAAGGAAATATAAAAATTTATCTGTTCGAATAAACAACGATTCACTATTTCAAAAATAGGAAATATACGTTTTTATTTGAGAACCTGTACTTTAGTACTCAAGGAAGATAGTTTACATGCTATTTTATGTATTCTTTTGTGACGGAGGAGTTCACACTGTAAAGGCCTGATGGCCACTTGAGGTAGAGGTTTACAGTAAGAGGCAGCTTATACGGAAAGGAGGGGAAGATAACGGTTAACCCTAGACTTTAACAAGTTCAGATTGTAGTGATTGGATAAACATCTTCTTGGGAGTCGGTTCCACAGAGCAGTGCTTTGCGGAAATAGTTGTTTTAAAACCAGAAAATGTTTTTTTAGATTTTAAAAAATTCATTTTTAAGATAATAATAGTTTAGTGATAAAAGTCTTACTAATTAATCCATAGCTGAGGGAGAAGAGATTCATACTTTTCCTAAGGCTATTTGACCGTAAAGAAATATAACGAAAGCAACGGGAATTGGCACTCGACTGTTCAATTAACAATTCAGAGCCATTACCAGTTACACCACACGCATTTAAACATCAGGTTATCGATAGATGTGTCAACACTTCAGACACCTATCTACCCACTACCATATTGAAGAATGCTTGCTTTCCTTCGATATTTTAAACTGAAATAAGTAATATTTGATTTAATTCAGATTAATCAAACTTTAAGTAATACAACGTTTCAGTAAAGTATATTTAATTTTGAAGGTTCTTTTTTAATAAAGAGAATTATCTGGCGTTGTCAGATTTGTCAATATGGCCGCTTTTAGCGATTTCAAAAAATACTTCTAATCAATTTAAATTCTGTTTTGAAATACAGCAAAGTATTTTGCTTATTAGGAATATTAAAGCTTGGAATTAAAACTAAAATAAAAGCTTCAAGAAAGATTTTCATTTTTAAAATGCATTTTAAACCTTAGTTACCGCTTTTTTAGAGGTACCTCTATAGGGTACTTTGACGTGGTGTTGTGTAGGTTAACAAGTTGTGTGTTTCTGTGTATTTTACTTGAAGGTACGTGTGTTCCATATGTAAACAAAGAAGGATGCAAGCATACAAAAATTTGCGTTTCTGTTACAGACGTTTATGCTTCTTATGGTGACTATAGTGAAACAAAGTTCTCAATCTCTCTTGGGTGTGTCCATTTTCTTTTACGGTTCAGAAGTAAGTTAGAATAGCAGTAGTTAAAATGGTCGATCTCCAGCCAGCTTTGCGCTGAGGTGGAACGACCAATTCACATACTTCATGAGTAGGACTGCCAAAACTCGTCCCAACGTCGTCGTTGGAAAATGGAAAAGAATATGATTCTATATACATATATAATGGTTTTCTTAAGAATAGCTTAGATGTAGCATAAGAAAATAAATAAAACCATATATATATATATATATATATATATATATATATATATATATAATGGTTTTATTTATTTTATGTCACATCTAAGCTATTCTTCAGAATAAAAACCATTATATATATATATATATATATATATATATATATATATATATATATATATATAATGGTTTTATTTTCTTAATCCACATCTAAGCAATTCTTAAGAAAACCATTATATATATATATATATATATATATAATGGTTTTATTAAGAATAGTTTAGATGTGGCACAAGGTTGAAAGTATGGTGAACCCAGTGAGGATCGTAATCACTACTCGGTTGTTACTGATCTAGTGAAATGAGCTTCTAGACATTACAAGAAAATTAAACCTATAAATAAAATAATAAGGAATGAGATCCATTTTCCCATGACGCAAATATATATATATATATATATATATATATTTTATTAAAGACATTTTTTTATGTTTAACGTTCTTTTTATAGATACAAGTATTTAAGTAAATGCTCTGTTTATAATAAACAGTATTAAATAACATTTACCGGCCTGAATGTCCGATAAATTTTCATAGAAAATAAATGTTATTTAATACTGTTTATTATAAACAGAGCATTTACTTAAATACTTGTATCTATAAAAAGAACGTTAAACATAAAAAATGTCTTTAATAAATAAATTGTCGGACTTTGTCCATTTCGTAATATATATATATATATATATATATATATATATATATATATATATAGCATTCTTCTGCTGTTTGAAACTAATACTTTCTTATGCAAAATAGTCATATAAGTTAAGACTTCATTAAGAAAAAAAAAGTTCGTTCATGCCTTCACAGCAAATGATACTATTCGTGTTCGTTTTGAGATTCTCACGCACACCGATTCAAAGATTCACGTTTTCGTTATGCCCGGCCGCCATTTTGACCGAGATTTCCACACGCTTTCTTACTCTTGTTCAGTCGCCATTGTTTTCGAAAAATTGCTTCTCATCTGACGTCTTCGACGCTAGTCACGTGACCTCTAGCAGTTCCCGATGCGGAAGTAACTTTTACTTCAAAGGTGCCGGTCTCTTTTCTGTTCACTACTGATATTATTTCCCTCGAGTTATTCTTTATCGTAGCAGTCTGACCGACCTGCAGCATTCAACTTCCTCTCTCTTTATCTCAAGACGCATATTTTTTAGAATTTTTTTTTTTTGCCTTGAGTTAGTCCTTTGATCTGTTGTCGAAACGCGTTCGTTTTTACACTCTAAGAAGCATAAAATAACGAACTACTGAATAGTCTGTGGTCTTGCATTTATTCGATTAATTATTCCGAGCAATATCCTGATTGCTGTTGTTTTGATCACAACGCAGTGACTATAGTACTGTCGATATTCGTTTGTATTCTTCAAACTTGTAAAATGAAGAATTAACTTTACTCCATGAATTATTCAGATCATCATCATGTTTATTTTCGGCGAATTAACTTTCCGGTCTTTTCAGTCTCGCCGGATGTGCGAGTGGTGTAATGGATAAACGTTGTGAATGAGAAATATGGAATCCATGACGATATCTCTGCGGACAAAACCCCGGTGGGCAGAATCCCAGCTGCTCATTCTCAAAGCGGACAAAATCGCAGACTCATATAAGATTAATTAATAAGATTCGGTGTAAAGGCCATTAATTAACCTGTTAATTGTATTGTATAAAGATAACACATACATATATTGTAAGTATTAACTTTCATTCAACAATGGAAGGCATCGAGGTCAACAAGGGAGGTAAGAGATTCTGCTATGAAGAATATACATACACCAAGAATTTGCTGGGGAATGTGCCAATCACGCATCACTCGCGTGTAAAGGAGCTATCAGCACTGATCATGACATATATCTGAGTGTAGAGTTGTTCCTGAATTGTATTGGGGCAGGCATTCGTTTCAAGTGATCATTTATAATTAGGTATACATAAATGGGATATAAAGTTGTGAGCATGAAATAAGTGTACATATTGGATATCGTGTTTATTGCCTCAATTTGATATTGGAGTTTGTATATTGGATATTATTATTATTTCTTGATTTGACATTAAAATTTGAATGAAAATTTCCTTGAATTTTTAATGTTAAATTCGATTCTTTATATGAGACTTTTATTTACGAGACTGGGGTTTTGTACCCCTTTGCGACAAGAGAGTGGGGTTTTGTCCCCCTTTGCGACAAGAGACTGGGTTTTTGTCCTGTTCCCTGAATAAAGGTTCAGAATGGGAAAAACTGGACAGGCGTCGTGTTCGTTACATTCGCTAACGCAAAAATACCTTCGGTAAAGATAGAAAATATATTTCTTCTCCTTACTTCAGAAAGTATTGCTCTGGTATTGTTGTATTGGGGTTTTATCTAGACCTGCATAGTTAATAAAAAAAATTTAAATATTGGGGAAGGATGCTTTGCCCTCTAGGCCCCACTTCTGCAAGTACGACCCTGGTATTGTTTTAGTGGGGTTTTATCTGGACCCCACGATTTACAGTAATTTAAAATATAAGCCCCCAATTGCCCACTTCAAAATGGTCTGTAGTGAAAGAGATAATCAGTTACCCCGAAAAAAAAGTTCGTGTTTTGTGTGTGATCTGCCGAAGAAAAATTACCAAAAAGTAGTCAGCAAAAATCTACATCAATGACTAGAAGCTATGCTAATGTTCTTCCCTCCCCTGAATGGCGTGACCAATCAGAAAATTCTCTCGGTGAACAGAAGTCGTTGTTTTTCGCTTATAAAAGGACATGATTTTTTTTTTTAGCTTGGTGGAACGAACTCGCGTTGTTGTTGGCGAGAAGTGAAGGTTGGATTTGTGACTCCATTTTGTCGTCTCTACGGTGTGTGTTGGGCTGTTACGTCGGACTATCGTGTGAACTGCGATTTGGCTACAAGTGTTGCGGCCGAGAAACAAGAAATCTATTGCTGTTGTTACAATCAGTTGACAGTCTTTTCTTTACGACAACATGGTCCTAAAATCAATTTTCAATCGACTTTTATTTCATACTTACCGAATTTTCCTACCATGTCAAAATTACCGAACTTTCCGTTAATTCACATGTGCAGTCGAAGTCCCTATGACAGCCGTCTCGACGAAGGACGCAATAAAATAAAAGAATTTTTTTACGACGAATTAATTCTCCAACCTTTTTTTTTTTAAACTGTTTGCACATTAAGGAAGAATTAACTCTGCGACCTTCTTAATACTGTTTACACTATTTACAGCGTATTTTCTTTCTGGTGGCTTACGGCCACATCACCTTGAGACACCGATCCACGTATAATCACTAAAGTCTAGCCTGGTCAGTACCTAGATGGATGGCCGCTTGGGAATACCAGGAGCTCTAAGTTTGGGGATTGATAATGGCATGGAATTGTTAATCGGGGAGCAGATTTCGAATTCCCGTTGGTTTATATTCAAATACCCTTGGGAAAGGCATGAATCCAACCCTTCTCCCCCAGTTATGATAAAACTTTTATCACTAAACCATTATCTCTACAAATGATTCTTACGATCTAAAAATGTTATGGCTTTAAATAACCTGAAAATGGTTGATAAGCCGTAGAAGACGAAATAATCAATCTATCCGAACTTCTTAGTACTGTTTCCGCTTTTCACCGGTTGATAAGCTCCCCGGCCTTCTTAATACTGTCGGAACTTGAGACATCAATGTTTTTTTTTGTGATTCCTTAAACTATTATAATATCAGTCTTTGTCATTTTGATCCCAATTTCTCACCTTATTATGCTTCTGTTTTTCAATCGTTGTATATCTATCTATGAAAATAAAAGCAAAACGAGAAAAGTCGTTAAAAATAGAAATTTTTGGACACGCCTGTGTCCTTTGTCAACGAAAAATGTTAAAAATAACGGTAGTCTTTTTATTACTGATGAAATTTAGTAGTTTTGGGCAATTTGTTTGCCACGATTAGAGATTTGAAGGGTTTGTAGATTTCGTTTTTTTTTTTTCGTTTTTTTTTTTTTTTTTTTTTTGGAGGGGGGTGTATTTATTGAGTATGCCTACATTACTATTTAAAACTAGAAAGCGCAAATTTATGTTTCACTTCACTTACATATATATATATATATATATAAAATGTCATCGGCCAATTTGAAAGACTTTGTAAGAATATCCAGTTGTCCAGGTTTTTATTAACAATCCGAATGTCCGAATTTCAAACAGTAATAAAATCAAAATAAAGGAAAAAATGTCTGTTAAATTTGTATTTGCAACGAAATACACATAAATTGAAATTAATCGAAAAAGAGTATAACTAGCCTTTAGTTGCGTTAAAGTCTTTGGGTAGTTGGTTCACGGAAAAATCGGGGGTTCAGAAAAGACTTTTAAATGGTTGTTCCACCGTAAAAAGCCGGGATTGAGAAGAAAAAATGTCATTAGGGAAAATTCACTGATCGTTGGAGATGATACGTTTGAATTCACTGACTTGCCGGCGATGATGTTGTTGTAGCTGATTCTTTTGTAGTCGCAAAGACATGTTTCTTTCAGTACAGGTTGGATGTGGGGGAAGGAAAAAGCTATGTAGCCACGGCTTGAAGATAGCCGCAACTCTGCTCGCTGAAAGTTGAAATCTGTTTGTTTTTATGAGATTTTTTTCCCTAAAAGTAAGCTCGAGAAACATAGGGATTTACTTTTCTCTGATAGGTCAAATATTTAACATGTTGATGTTAATTTCTAGCGAATATACACTTTGATTTGCGTCCTGGGTAAGACGATAAACTACATCTGATATAAGGCCACTGATAAAGAGGTTTTGAGGAGCGTGGAACCACCTTGATGGTGTTCTCAGGTCCGCAGTTACCAGAGGTGGTGGCACCTGTTGGGGTCTCAAATATGAGGAAATAGTTAACCCCAAAGCTGGGGTCAAGGCACTATGAAGGTATAAAAATAGATTTTAACACCAGAAATGCTTTGTAAAAAAATTATTACCAGCAATACATTTTTAAATAAAAATATATTACCATCAAATTGTTATCAGCAATAAATTTAAAAAAATATTACCAGCTATACATTTTTGAAAAAAAAATATTACCAGTTATACATACTTTGAAAAAAAAATATTACCAGCTATACATACTTTGAAAAAAAAATATTACCAGCGATACATTCAAAGAAAATATTACCAGCGATACATTTTTGAAGGAAAAGTATAACCAGAAATAGATTTTTAAAGAGAAAAATATTACTATAAATAGACTTTTTGAAGGAAAAATATTACCAGCAATACATTTTTGAAAAAAATGATTAGCAGCAATAAAAATCTTGTCGGTATTAAATAACCCATTGAGATTGAGATGCCCTTAACTAAACCAAACTAAACGATTTTGATTTAAACAGTGTGTTGCATTGCTGAATCTTTTTGGCCTGTTAGTAAATAGTGTCTGTTATTATGTAGAAAATAATCTTTTAGTGGGTTTGTTTTGTTTAACGGAATATCAACTCCTTTTGGGGTCATTTAATGTCGAAATTGTGTATTCTTGTGAACTCTGGTAATTCATTTTTCTCCTATAATATATTGCTAGTAATTTTTCTTAATTTTTATATTTTCATGTTTTGGCCCCATTTTGTGGGTTTACTATTTGGCCATAACCTAACAGGTGCTACCGACCTGGGTCAGGGTGGACCTGGGAGCAAAAGCAATTAAGAGGTGGTTCGACGCTCCTTATAACCTCCCGATCAGAGGCCTTTCTACCAAATGTAGTTTATTGTCATACCCAGGACGGAATGTAGTATGTATATGGGCATGTAATTGTGTTGGAAAAAAGGTATATTTTATATAACATAATTCAAATGAAATCTTTTAAAGTTGCTAAAATCCACAGTTCCAATGAGGATTGTTACCTGATCAGAGAGCCTCAAACTGCTGTTCGTGTTTTTTATTTAATTTTTTTGTTGTTTTTCATTGGAGAACAAATTTTTTTTTTTAAAAAGTAAGTTATTTTACTGCATTTCTTATCTGTTCGGGTGATACAAAGAAGCAAGATTCTTTGAAGTCTTTGATCACCAGAGAAAGAGAATGAGGAATTGGAAGGAAAAGGTCATAGATCAACGTCACACATCTACTCCCACATACAGGTTGCAGTATCTTTTAAAAAATGTCTTCTCTAAATTCTTATGGTCGTAGTGAACAGAATTCCATACCTAATACAATTTCTGTGTATGTGTGTATGTCTCTTTCACGTGCACATGCACACAGCCTATATTTTAGGTGATATATTTTTTTCTTGAGTACATATAACGGTAGACATAATACGCAGAGTTTAAAAAAAACATGGAGTCTAATTTAAACACGAGTATCCACTAAAAAATTTTTTGAAGTAATAAAAATATCAGATTAAAAATAAATCTATTAAATCTTTAGAAATTCTTCCTATGGATTGCTTTTAAGTATGAAAAGAGATTGTAGGCACTATGTGTTGACGTCAGTGTCCTTACTTATATGTATGATATTGAGCACTTATACTCATAAATATAACATACCTTAAAATTTGTATATATATATATATATATATATATAAGAAATACGATTCCATCGTGACAGAAATTTATTATATTTCGAAACAGGTCATCCGTATTCAAGTTTAATTTCAATATTAAACCTTAACTGTTGGATGACAGTTTCATCCTCAAGCGATGTTTGGAATAACATCGCTTGAGGATGAAACAATCATCTGTCATCATATATATAGTCTTCGGCAAAAGCAAATTGAGTCACTGTCGGTCACTGTGTGTGTTTATCTAAAAATAAATACGCTAAAATTCACCTTCATCCCTGCCGTGCGCCGACGGCTTAGTGGTAGAATCTCAGACTGATACCAATTCAGTCGGGTTTTGATCCTAGCTAGAGGCAACCGGATGTCTAGCCACACTGAAGAGCTGCGAAACATTCTGTCTGTGGATGACTTTATATATATATATATATATATATATATATATATATATATACATACATACCCGTACTTCTCATTATTCCGACTCATAAGAGCTCCTTCATTTTTTTATATATACCGAATACAGTGGAGTTTAAAAACAGTTATTTTAAAATATGAATAGAAATGAACCAATGGAAACTTTTCCGCAGACTTTCTCATTCTCTTCATGGATATGCCAGACTAAGGATTCTGTACATTTGTCATTCCATCATTTCCACACCATACACATCTGTATGCCTGAATGTCTTTAATATATAAATATATCTTTTGAATCCATTTTCCTGTCCAATATAATCGTATCTGTCTGTCAATCTATCTATCCTTATTCATTCTTCTGTTTTTTTTCTGTCTCCATTTCATTTCTTCCATCAATCGATCTGTCCAGCTTGTTGAAGTATGGATTCTATTCCACGGCAAAATCCTTGCAAAAGCTGCTGAATTCTAACAAAAAAAGAAGCTGAAGGAACAAAAGCTTAGAAACTAATCTCTCTAGCAAAAGCAGTTTTTTTTTTCAGTCTTTGTCACATAGGCAGAAACTTTACTCCATGTCCCTCTTCGACACAGCGACACATATGACACGTACAAACTGTCACATGATTCTACTCGACATCTGGTCTTGGCTTTAAACAAACCAGAGGAAGTTAAGAACACCTGCCGATCGAATGCTCCGTATATCGGATAACCGGTGATCCTCGGGGTTATCAGGAGAGAATGCGCTCACTTTCAAGTTCTGTCTTTCGACGGATTTTACTGTGCGCCGGTGACACTCACTGATATGAGACCTCCTCACAGTTTGTTTTACTGTCCGTCAATCGCTTTTTCTGTAAGGTCATTTCTCCAGCCAGCCTTGGGTATAACGATAAATCACATCCTACCGCAAGGCCTCTGATCGGGTAGTTTTGAGGAGCGTGGAACAACCTTTGTTGTTCACAGGTCTATTTTGACCTGGGGTGGCAACACCGGTTAGGGTCCCAGTTATGAGCAAACAGCGAACACCCACACAAAAACAAAACAATTTTTACTGAAAAAATGCATTTTTATAGTAAAAGTACCAGAAATACATTTTATATAAAAAAATTACTAACAGTAGGCACATACTGACAAACTGTAGCGACTTCACCCAAATCCCTTTTAAAATATTACCAAATAAACAGCATGAAACTACTTTTATTACATTATTTCATACAATATCCTACAATTTCTTAAATCAAAAATGGATTATAAAATATAACTTCAACAACACAAAACACATATCACCGCTTCTAGTAATGTCCATAGAAATATTTATATGCACAAAAGCTGAGAATTATCTACCATGAATTCAATTGCGAAAGCAGAATAACATATATCATATTTTTATTACTTCCAGGCTCCCAAGAAAATTTAATTTTGACATTAAATGACCCATAAGGAGTTGATATGCCATTAAACAGACAAATCGATAAATGAATTTCACGAGTTAACTTTGAGCGCGATCCAATGGCTCTCCTTCTCAGTTGCTGGGTAGATGTGTTGGAATCTCTGGGACCGGAGGACCTCCCATCACAAATAAGGAGAGAACAGATACTATGCCTTGAGCCCTGCCAAAAAGCCGGGTTAATGGATATCTTGTAGCAATGCGCTTATTTTTCCTGCTTGATTTCCAATGAATCTCACAAGCTCATCTGCAGCTAATATTAACATGACACTGCATCTCCGCGTTTCTTCGCCAGGTGTTCCTATCGCTCGTCTTTCAAGGTTCAAGCAACACCGATGTCACCCTCGTGTGGAACAGTGTGAGAAGAACGGCCTTACGATCGACAGATTTGGTCTTCGGCTAATTGGCATTGTAAAGAACATTTGTATTGTGGCCTGTTAGGGGCCAGAAAGAAAGACACGGAAAAAAAGAAGGTAGGTTGAACAAGTGTATTGAAATAACAGAACATACCTACAAATAAGAGTGTTATTAGTCAGAAGATAGAAGTGTCCGTCCAAACTGTCAGGTTACACTGCATCCCGACTGACTGCTTAGGAAGTCTCGCAGGTTAGTATTTATAAAGGAGGAAGAGTTCATTTTAATGTAGATAGGTCACCATAACAATTTGGCAGCCATGCAGATGTTGCTGCTATCTCTCATACACCAAGTTCTTCATTATTGTGCACTATTTTAAAAAGCTCGACGAAAGGTCGAATTATTTGCTTTTGTGTGTGATTTTTAATCCTGGTCTTTAAGGAATTTAAGAACAGATTGCAACTACAACTACTGTGATTCAAATGCTCCGTGTACAGGATAGCGAACGTTTATCATTATCATCAGACGTCAATGAGCTCCGTTTCGGAGCCTGCCTCTCAACGTATTTCCTTGTCCACCAGAATCCTCTCGCTGATGTGAGGACACAGCACCTAGTTCCACTGGTTTACTGTCCATTTATTATCATGTATTCTTTGGGGGGAGGGTTCTTTTTGCTAGCCAACTGGCATCATTTCTTTACAGTCAGATCTAGTGGCTCGCCTTCTCACTTACTGCTTGGACTTATTACCAAATCACGTTGAAACACCGATGTCTGTACAATCAGCAAAATTAAGCAATATCGAGCCAGGTCAGTACATATATGGGTGACCGTTTGGGAATACCAATGTGCGAGTGGTATAATAGGATTACGTGCCACGTTTAGAAAATCACCATACGTGTATTTATGCGTGCAAGAAAGAGAGTGAAAACAATATAATACTGTTTATAAACAGGGGAAAAAACACACATGCATACACACACACACATATATATAGTGAGAGAGATAGAGAGTAAAGCGCCTTATCTTTTCACTGCCGGGAGAAACTGTCTATTTGGTGGATACCGCGGTAGCAGAAAGGGATGGTGTGTTTATTATTTTAAGTAGTATATACAAAACGAAAAAGGATTAAAAAGGGATATGGCTTTACTCAGAGAATATAGAGTCCACAGGGAGCACTCTAGCCAACAACAACAACAACATCCCCCGGGAGAGTGAGTTCCATTTTTTTTTGTTTATTCCACGTCTCGTTGAAAAAGGACACAGTCGTGTCCGAAATTTTCGACTCTAAAATCTTTCTCTTCGTGCTTCAGTTTAATCAAAAGGGTAATATATAATAAATATCATTAATCTTATTGCCAATTTTGTTATCATTTTGTTATCATTTGATTCCTCAAATTTCATTAACATGGCTAAAAAAATCTATATACGCACATTCATATATATACACACACACATTATATATATATAGAGAGAGAGAGAACGAATAGGAAACGAATTATCAATCTAACGTGTTTCACTATTCATGAAGCTTTCTAACAAGTGAAACACGTTAGATTGATAAATGTTTGCTATTTGTTCTTTATCGGTTGGATCCGATTCACACACACACACACACACACACACATATATATATATATATATATATATATATATATATATATATATATATATATATCTCGAGAGAGAAAGAGGGGTCTTTCGATCTAAAATTTTCCGTGTATAATGTTAGGTCTATATGATTGCTGAAGAAGTGTTAAGTTAAGCGCACTGACAAGAAAGGAGATTTTTTTTTTAATTGATTTCACCCCAAGAAAGGCGGTAATGCCACTATAATGCAGTGGGTTACTGGGAGTGAAACGAGAAGACTGAGAATAGGAAGGATTGAGGAAAGGACAAAATACAACAGGGTTTAAGAAGACAGAAAATGGCGATTTACGTTGCATTTAAATATTTGAAGATTGTAGTTATCATGGAGGCATCTAAACGGAAGGGAGCTCCACAGGTGGGAAGCGCGAGAAAAGAAACTGTTGGAGTAGAAGTGACGCTTGCATTTAGCTATTTCAGCAATAAAAGGGTAGGACCTAGATACCAGTCTAATAGCACGCTTAAATTCATCCTATTCGCAGCACCAGGGAATAAAAGCTCGTCAGGCCAGTTGCCATGCAAATATTTGTAGAAAAGACAGAGGAAAGCCCCGTCACGTCGGTGAGAAAGCGACTGAAGTCGAGTTGCCTGGTCAGGATCGATTGCATTGCAGATCCTTCTTTGGATTTTGTCAAGAATCTTGAGACGTACAGCAGGAGCACCAGACCAGATATGGCAACGGTATTCAATGCACGGACGAATGGTAGATTTGTAAACGTGCAAAATGGTTTCTGACGGGAAAAGTTATATTGAAAAATATTGCCGAACAATAATAACTGTTGTTGTTTTTTTTTCCGGTCTTTTCCTCGCGAGGCTACGGAGATATTGATTTACTTGCACATGTGTACGTGTTCTATTACAGAATATCTTCCGTTTGCATAAAACATGAAATTCTAAGGAAGCAACATTACCCATCAGCGACTTCCAGTCAATTATATAATATTCTCCATTTTGCTTCCTACCCGTCTTGTCATAAAATGAATCCAGGAACACCTGCCTGACTTGTCCACTCAGATGAGTAGGTTTTTTTTTTTTTCTGATTTTATTTAATATAATCACTTTTCTTTTTGGTAGTAAATATTATTTTTGCACCAACCTAAAACATTAACTGTACACAAATCCAAGTTTGATATTGCTTAGCCCCAGTTCTTCTTTTTCTATGTGCCGTGACCCTTCAAGACCTTGTCAGTCATGGCTCTCCACAATTTCCTGTCCTTTGTAGCTCTTAGTAATTTTTTCGCTATCTCTCCAATCCCTATTCTGCCAACAATTTACCAAGCTCGTTAGGTAGGGTATGCTTTTTTTCTCCCCCCTCTTACTTCATGTATCATGTGAGTCACACATTTTCCAAGCCCCCTTTCCTCATTATTTACTTTAGAAATGTCAACTATCTCTTTCTGATAAGTATAAATGACCTTTTTTGTTTCAATTTTCTCTAAAACTTCGCCGTTACTATATGAGTATAAAAGGACAAATGTTAGGATAGAAAATTAGTGTACTAGGACAAGAATGACAGACAATGGCACAGAACATGAGTATAAAAGGACAAAATTAGGGCACAGAATGAGTTTAGTAAGACAAGAAATGAGTATGCCAGGGTAGGAAATAGGACAAAGAAATGAGTATGCCAGGGTAGGAAATAGGACAAAGAAATGAGTATGCCAGGGTAGGAAATAGGACAAAGAAATGAGTATGCCAGGGTAGGAAATAGGACAAAGAAATGAGTATGCCAGGGTAGGAAATAGGACAAAGAAATGAGTATGCCAGGGTAGGAAATAGGACAAAGAAATGAGTATGCCAGGGTAGGAAATAGGACAAAGAAATGAGTATGCCAGGGTAGGAAATAGGACAAAGAAATGAGTATGCCAGGGTAGGAAATAGGACAAAGAAATGAGTATGCCAGGGTAGGAAATAGGACAAAGAAATGAGTATGCCAGGGTAGGAAATAGGACAAAGAAATGAGTATGCCAGGGTAGGAAATAGGACAAAGAAATGAGTATAATTATCACTATACATATAATCAATAACAATAGTTATAGTTAAATGATAATGATCTGATTTAAAAGCCAGGGTTTATTTTCATTCTACTTTTCCCCGTTAGTCATTAGACTCGAAACTTCAATTGAATTCAATTTCTTCTTTGTACATACTTAATGAATTCTACCTGTGATAGCCCAGACTACATAAAGAGCTAAGTATTTTATTGATTCTTTAAAATTAAATTTATGAATTATGTCTAACATTAGAAAGAATACAATAACTGAATATATTTCTGTTGGGGTTAATTTAAGATTATTATTAAATTTAATCAAATTTTGACGTATCTTTTTTTTTTTTCTCACCTTTTTGCCCGGTTCGTATCAACCAAAGATAAGAATCTATAGATTTTAAATGATGTATTTTGAAACGCGACATTTGCACCGTATTTAGATCAAAAGGAAAGTCATGTTCACGTCAAAATGCAAGAAGCAAGAAACGCAATGATAAACACGATTCCAGTGGTAAGTGGAGATTTATCTGTAACATCGCGTATATTATTACTACTTCCTTCTTTTTTTGAGGAAGAAGGACAAAATGACTCTGTGGACGGCGACGACATCAATGATGTTAAAGACATTTAATCTACTGACAACATAGATGAAACTATCCGGACGTCTGTCTTTGACACAGGCAGCAACGAAGCAGACTAAAAATGAGCCTAATATATATGTGGATGCATTTGTTTTAAAAGACAATGTTTGGTTAGAGTTTTAAACTCATTGTTGCCCATTAGTTAGTTTAGCCCATAAATAGAATTTACTTTCGGTCATAAAACCTACATTCCTCTATCTATATAAATAAACGGCAAATTCTGTTTGTCCGTCCGCGTGTCTGAAACCTTTCTAACTCGGATCACACTTGCTCAACATAGACATATTATCCCTATTTTGAATCAAGATGATCCCGGAATTGAAAATTTACCTTTTATTTGGGGCTTGAACATCCAGTATTGGAATTTTCTGTCCGGATGTGGAGGGTACAGTTAAAAATTTAGAATAAATACTGATTTTAATAGATTTTAATTCATGTCGAGTTTAAAATAACACAAAAACATTGTAAATTTATTTATTTTTTTTGTTTTAAATACACTTTAAAATATCTCCAAAACTTTGTGAATTGAGGAAATCAATTTTATTTCTTCAAAATGCCAAAGAATAAGAGTTAAAGTGAGAGGTTTCGTGACGTGAGGTTTTGAAGTTCCAAGGAGTTTGTGCTTTGACGAACTCAATTTTCGGCTTGAATTGGAATTTCGATCCAAATCTGATTTTCGGTCGGAAATGGATTTATAGCCCGAATCAGAGTTAAATGAGGCTTTGAAGTTCCATTGGGTGAATTGAAGAATTCCAAGTTAATTCTTTAAAATTAAAAATTATAACTGCTGTTTTCTAAGTACGACTAGAGGTCCAATTAGTTTTGAGTCGGAGGCCCAATTTACCATCTGCAGTAGCTTAAATGTCCGCACGATGTGCATGATCTGAAAGAAGAGTTAATGTTTAACTCTCGTGCATAATACGCACCCCTTTTAGGCTGAAATGTTTTCAGTA
The DNA here is from genome assembly GCA_963932145.1 of Acanthosepion lycidas. Taxonomy (NCBI): domain Eukaryota; kingdom Metazoa; phylum Mollusca; class Cephalopoda; order Sepiida; family Sepiidae; genus Acanthosepion; species Acanthosepion lycidas. Next base: position 72,603,307 of record OZ010580.1, on the reverse strand, counting down.
GCAACTGCATATTATACAAGGATAATTAGGTTATTTAAAACAATAGTTTTGCCTTCGTTTTTAAGTGTCTGCGTTATATAATAAAAGGATAAGGCACTCCATCGTTAGACTCTAAACTTCGTTTGAATTCAGTTTCTTCATGATTTTCCCGGCTTCTGGTGGGCTGGTTTGAAATTAATATTAGCCTAAGCACCAGTGATCCTAATGTTGGGGCTGGTTTTATTGCTCTATGCCTGAGGCGTCACCAGAAGGGAAAGTGCCGACGTGGTTTAGACAATTTTGTCACGGTATTGCATTTAAACTCACTTGAAACTGACCTTGTGCCACATTCGGTAGATACGCGGGTGCGCTGGGAAACACTCTTCTTTCTACTTTTCACTTTCAGATATTTTGATTAACTTTTTAAATGTCTTTCACGCATACTCTTTACGCTTTCGTTCCAATTTTGTCTGTCGCTTTATTTCGCAGGAATAGTTTCCGCCTTAAAGGACTCTTATTTCGTGAAGTCCTGGGTAACTAATTAGTTCGTTGAATAGCATAAAACAAAGGGAGCGAAAAAAATCAATGATAGAATCGAAACCATACTTTTCAAGTGAACAATTTTAAAGCGGATTTTTTTTATTACATTGGTTTTCTTTATTATCTGATTTTTCTTTCTTTGGCAAATGTTATTCTGGAGTTATTTAGTATGAATGCCACATAGACTTATATGCCAAACTGCCAATCCGATCGCAGACTCAATACATCCAAACAAGTCTAAATTAAAATTTAAAAAAAAGCTCTCGTCGTTTAAGATTGAGTCACATAAAAAAAATCATGTAGCAAATGAGAACGCACTTAGATGCTTCTATTTACTTTCAAATATTTACTCACTTTCCAAGCTCTACTTTTTTAGATTGTTTTGAACGAAACTTTTCGATTTTGTTTTTTTAAAATTTAGCCTCACGCTTAATTCGAAAATAAATTCAACTTTTCTTTTAAAACACTCAGATTTCATAAAATCCTCTGATTAAAACTCTTTCTGTAATTTTGAATCATGATTTGTTATCATTTCAAGAGTTTTTTCAGCCGACTGAGCTCATTCGTTTTGTTGTTATCAAAATATTTTTGTCTGACCCATTCTACGGTTTTCGTCTGACCTTATAATCCGACGAGAAAGATAATCTCTTAGGTCAAGAAACAAGAAATTTACGCTACCTCTGTGTGTGAGTGTGTTAGCGAGGAAGCAAAAGAGGCGAAAAATGAAAATGTTTTCTAAATGCTGCCCTGTCGGTCGAGGATTAAAATACGCCGTCTGTATCCCCGGTAAAAATGACCGAGATACCTCAATATGGGCCCCACCTTCTAGATGGGTACTCGCAGACTCGCTTATAAATCTGACCTGTGACGACCTTTTTTGTCTCAAATATCCCAGCTTGGGCACCTCGGCGTAGTGTAATGGTTAGCAAGCGTGTCTCACTAGATCAGTTACAACTGAAAAGTGAGTTCGATCCTCACTGGGTGCCCCATACTTCCGGCCTTGTGCCACATCTAAGCTATGCTTGGAAAATAACTAATATCCCAGGTAACAAGAAACGTTCTTTCAACACTGCATTTCGGTTAGGTGATATGTGACGTTGTGGTAACATTAGTATAATGTTGTAAGCAACTAATTTCCTGACCCACCAATCTGACCCCGCACATCCCCCCCAACTTTGTCACAATGTTATCGTAAACGTTACGAAGTGCTGTAGGCGAAGAATTCAGCACTGGTCAATAATAATAATAATATCAGAATACCTTTTCTTCATTTAATATTTAGAGAAAGAATAAAACTTCTTTTCGTATTTTCTGAAATGAAAATAAGTAATTAAAATGAAAAATGCGCATTCTAATATCTTCCGGGAATTTATTATCCATGTTCTGTTAATGTATTAGGTTGGTGCAAAAATAATGACGTAGTAATGTCGTTTTTTTGACGTATTTGTAACGTCAAAAAACGACATTATTACGGCATTATTTTTGCACCAACCTAATAACTTCAAAAGGCAACACATTTCTTACATTTCTTGTCAAGTTTCGAGCAAGTTGTGGGGGAGCGGGTCTACTGAAAATCTCTAGAGCCTTGCTGAAACGGATAAACCGGATTTTTGACTGTTTTTTTTTTTTTTTCTTCTTTTTTAATTTTGATACAAACCGGCCCGAAGTCTGCTTCTTTTTTTTTTTTTTTTTTTTTTTTTTTTTAACTCTGGTGTAAACCTGACCGAAGTGTAACTTTTCTTTTATTCAATAGTAAACTGGGCCGAAGTGTACTTTTTTTCTCTCGAATATAAACCAAAAAAAGGTTACCCATTTTTTTTTACTCTATTGTAAAACTGATCGAAATGTAACTTTTCTCTTATTCAAGTTTAAACCGGACCGAAGTTTACCCTTTTTTTTTTACTCGAATATGACACAAACAGAAGGCTCTCTTTTTTTTTTACTCAAGTGTAAAATGGACTGAAGTATACATTTCTTTTCCTATTGTGTAAACCGGACCGAAGATTACTTCTTTTTTTTTTCTTTTTTTTTGACACTAGTATAAATCGAACCGAAGTGTAACTTTTTTGACTCGAATATTAACCAAACAGAAGGCCTTCTTTTTTTTTTACTTGACTGTAAACTGGACCGAAATATAAATTTCTTTTCCTAGAATTTTAACCGGAACAAAGTCTACCCCTTTCTTTTTTTTCTTGTCACGAGTATAAATCAGTCCAAAATTTACCCTTTTGTGCTTGAGTGTAAATAGGACCGAAGTATATTATTTTGACTCGAGTGTAAATCAGGCCAAAGTGTACCATTGTTTGACTCGAGTGTAAATCGGTCCTATTTATACCATTTATAGACTCGAGTGTAAATCAGACTAAAGTGTACCTTTTTTGTCTTGAATGTAAAGCGTACCTATATCTACTTATCTATTAATAAACAGTGACTTTTGTACCCTAACAGATATTTAGTATTCAATAATGCAACTAGGATTAATATGTCGTTAAATTAAACAACCTCTACCAACCTTTTTAAATTATAAATAATTCCAACAAATTCACAGTCGACAATCTTGTATTCTATAAAAATACATTTTTTATCTCGTTCAAAAGCCAACACTTAAAAATATATATACAAAATGACTTTAGTATATGCGGTTTTGCATGTATTTTAAACTTTGTTTTAAATAATTTCTTTTTAAATTCTACATTGCTCGTTACTTCGTTTTTCCAAACAACACATTGCTAAAGATGGATATTTTTAGAGTAAACCATCTTTAGCCAAACACCGCTTTCATTATCCATTAATTTCTTACAACACCTGCTCTCATGTGAAATGTCCGTTTTCCAATATTTCCAAGCTTTAACTAAAACCACTATATTTAATATAGAAGATAAAGTTAATACATAAAATATTTCTATGCTAGTAATATTTGATTTGTAAGATAATTAGTTTATATTTCGCTGTTTATTCACATCATCCTCAGAAAATTCCTAATGGGGGAAACCTTTACTTCCTTTTTCATGCTATTGTTTGATTACTGTCCCCTGACGATAATCACATGCGGCGCGATATTTGCAAGGCTCTTCCTCTTTCCCCTTTGACTTTTGGAGTGGCAACTTACGGTTTCTTTTGCTCCGATAGACACGAGACATGATGCTTCAGGGTTAGTAAACTCGAGAATCAAGAAATTTCTTGCGATATGTCTCGTCCTCAACACACAAGGAGTAACTCGATGTAGTGTTGAATGAGCAAGTCTAGTTGGTCGTTACTCCTGAGAAGTGATTTTATTGGTAATCGGATGCCTCATAATTGTGTCCTTGTACCAAACTAACATAACGTGAACAAATATTTAGACGCCTCGCCCTTAGATAATTGTTAGCGAGCTTGTTGGCCATTGCTGTTGTGTAGTGAGTTCGCACATCACCTGGATGTAGAAGATCATTAAGCGAGTTATTTCGTCCCTGATATACTCAAGTATTGGTCAATTAGAACCACGCCTCTTCTTCATTTGTAAGGAGTGTGTCCATCATTCATTACTATACAACAAATTTAATACTACAAAAAAAATTCATTATTCATTTCTTTGTTTCTAAGGAAATTGTCTTAATGTTTTCTTTTCTAGACTCTCAATAAGTATAATAATATAATTATAATACGATACTAATATCTTAAACAAAATGTATAACTCTGACAATATCAATGATATATATTTTAAGACATTTTTATGTTTATACATTCTTTTTATAGATACAAATATTTATAATTGTTTATAATAAACAGTATTAAACAACATTTACCGACCTTAATGTCTGAGAAATTTTCACAGAAAATATTCGTCCTCCGACAGGATTCGAACCTGTATCCTATACGGAACAGTCATTGAGCTTGACGTGCCTTAACCGATTTGGCTACAGAGGAGCGTTCGGTTAGCAAGGTCGAATTTACTGTATTTGAACTTCAATCTTCTATGAATCTCTCACGTACATTCATATCTACTCATGGCGTATCAAATGTAAACACATGACGTCACACATTATAAAATGAACAAAGTCCGACAATTATTTTAAGACATTTTTATGTTTATACATACTTTTTAAAGATACAAATATTTAAGTAAATTCTCTGTTTATAATAAACAGTATTAAACAACATCTACCGGCCTGAATGTTCGCGAAATTTTCACAGAAATATATATATATATATATATACACAAGCTTAAAAGCCGCTCTATCAGGCAGAATTTATACCAGCTACTGCGGAGGGCTCTTGACTAGGCCTTCATCACAATTGGCAGGAGGGATTAGATGAGATAGCCAACAATAGATTACAAACTATAGAAGAACTCACAATCGATCGCGGCATTAAAATATTGTATTAATATTTAAAATTACCTTTTGAATGTTCAACGATAATTCTTCTGCCTCCACTTAAATAAAAAGCAAATTTGATGTATGTAGGTCGTTAATTTTCGTACAAAGAATTATTTTTATTTCATGGGTGACTTTCGCTGGATTCCGCAATTAATTTCGATTATTTCCAAATTTCTTTCCAAGTTATAAAAATTGTTATCGTAAAAAACATTCGTCGCAAAAACAAAAAAAAATCACACAAAAAGTATTGCAGTAATAAAAATTTGTGAATCAAAAATTTCAGGATTTTAGTTTCACTTTCAATTTCTTATTTATTAAAGCTTCATCTAAGGAAGTTTAACGAAAGTGAAACATGTTAGGTTGATAAACGTTTTCTATATGTTCTTTATCTTATTATGTCCGATTCCATTCCATATTTCATCTATATTTGATCCAAATTCATATATATAAAACCAAACTAACCTGAAGATCTAAGATGTGGTAACGTTTTTATATCATTTTAAGTAGGTATGTCCACTATTTCGGCATAAATTTTCTATATTAAAGTTTAAAATGAATTTTTTACAACGAAAAAACATTCTTGAAGATTTCATTTTAGCTTTAATTGAAAGTTTAATAATTAAATTTACGATTTCTATTAATTAAACAATTCTGGTGTATTTCAGATAGAAACTATATACATTTGATTGTCAAATTTAATTTTAAATTTTTAAATTTTCTTAAAAACGGCCATTTTCTTAATTTTAAGAAATTTGTAAACAAACATAAATTTATCGATTTTGAAAATATTTAAAAAAATTTCTGACACGTTATTTTAGTAAAATTAAAAAATTTAAAGTTAAAGTAATCTGATTTGAAAGAAATTTTTCTTACTTATAGCATAAAATAATAATATACAACCAATTATTAACGATCGATCCTGTTAATCTGACCCAACTATTGATGGATTGTTGAATGACGAGGCGATGACAGCTACTACGGATTACCATAAATGACATAATTTTTAAAAGTCTGAGTTAAAAAAAAAAATTATTCTATTTGAGTATGACCCACACTAATCGAAATACAATACATAAAATAAAATTATTTAATGAAATAGTAAATGAAAAAAAGAAAAATTACTTTAAAATTTAAAGTTTACACTTTTAAAATTGAATGGAAAATAAGAAATGTTGAAAAGGCCGCGTAAAGGGACAAAACCCTTAAATCACGTGACCTTGTAATAATACTGGCAATTTCAGTATATCATACATGGAAATAAGGAATGTATTAAGTAAAAAAATACAACATAAAAAATTATTTTTAAAAAAAGTAGCTCAACTAAATTTATTAAACTTAGCAATTTTGGATTCGTCAATTTTTTTTCTACTTAATTACTACATAATATCGAGGAGCCCTCCTAATACAGAGCTTTACACGATGTTAAACTATTATACATTATTATAATTAAAATTTCTTAAAAAACGAAAAAATTCTTGTAAAAATTAATTATTCATCAGAAAAAAATTATTTCTTCAGACAATAATGTCCTTAATATTACTTATTTACAAAAGCAATTAAAAGCTTTTCTAATTAAGTAATATCATAGTTTTATTGGATTCATTATTTTTCAATTCAGACAAGATTTTCAGTTAAATAGCTCAAATTTGAAAAAAAAAAGTAGGTTATTTACCATCTCCAAAGACTCCTTCTTTTAACAAAAAAAAAAAAATTGAGGAGCCAAAAAGGTTTTGGGCGAAATTTCATGAAATTAAATAAGTGAGGGGTAACATATTAAAAAAAAAAAATTTTTACCAAAATTTTCTAAAAACAAAATATTGCAAAAATAATTTCATTCATTTGTGAGTAAGTCCTAAAAATTTGATTAAAATCGGACAATTATTTGATTTTTACAAGAATTTCCAAATCAATGTGTTTTCAACGGGAAAAAAGCGCAAAAAAAAAACTACGTTATTTTAACGTCACCGCGATGACGTAAACAAAAGAAGACTTTAACCAAAATTTCGAACGTGTTAGAAAATAATAAAAAATATCAAAAAATAATTAAAAAATACTTTTTTCTTTCATCTTAATAACATAAGCATTTTGACGATAATATTTTATTTTCTTTAAGTTTGTGGTATTTTTCATTTACGCTATGCTGTTTTTCCGCGAAAACAGTGGACATGCCTAATTTTAAGATAATATTTACGAATATAGTTCTACAGACTAGGCAATGAGTACTTTCTAAAATTTGCTGAAATTGGTCGATTTTGGAGTAGACTTTATCATGTATTTGAATTATACAAGAAGAAATGTGTGTCTGTGTACGAAGGGGTGCTGAAAATAAGAGAAATATATAATCAATTTGACACAGAGTTTTTTTTGTTTTTTTTTAAATTATTTCACCACAAGCAAGGAGTAAATGTCACTAGTAAGCACAGGGTTACAGGGAGTGAAAGCAAAGATTGAAGTATAGAAAGGATTGAGGAAATAACAAACGATGAACGGGATTCAAGAAGACAAAATGTGGCAATTGCTGTTGCATTTACATTTTTGAAGATTGTAGATATCAGGGAAGTGAGTAAACTGGAAGGAGTTCAACAGTCTGGAAGTACGAGAAAATAAACTGTTGGAATAGAAGTGGCGGTTGCATTTAGCTATTTCAACAATAAAATAGATGCCAATCTAGGAGCATGCTTAAATTCATCTATTCGCAGCACCAGGGAATAAAAGCTCATAAGGCCAGTTGCCATGAAAATATTTGTAGAAAAGACGAAGGGAAACCACGTCACGTCGGTGAGAAAGTGAGTGAAATCGACATGCCTGGTCAGAATCGATTGCATTACAGATCAAACTTTGCATTTTTGTCAAGAACCTCGAGATGAATAGCAAGAGCACCAGACAAGGCATGACTATTCTTTATTGTACTGACGAATGGTAGATTATTAAATCTGCAAGATGGATTCTTACAAGAAAAGAAAATGTCTGGCCCGACATATTTAATCAACTTTCCTTGCAGTAGATGCTGCTATTGATCCACTCCCGCTAACCTCTCACACCAATCCGGGTCAATCGATGACTTACGGGCCATTTTCCGGGACGAAAATCATTTGGTTTATGGAGCCGTGTAATCTAAGCACTGATGAGAGATTTGACTACATCCACTGGGTAACCATTATCGAAGAATACTATCTTAATGTATTCTGATTCCTCGTTGCGTCTTCGCGGGCTAACGTTCTTGGCTGACATGAAGTGGAAAGACTTTATTGAATCCATTGCTAGGTCAATCTTACATATCTATGTCTAACATTCGCCCATGCTTGGAATATTGCTACCACATATGGTCCAATGCCCCTGCTATATATTTAGAGATTCTTGATAAAATGCAAAGAAGAATAAGCAATATTATTGGTCCTGACCTGGCGTCTCGGCTTCAGTCACTTTCTCACTGCCGTAAAGTTGTTTCTCTCTGACTTTTCTGTAAATACTTTCATGGTAATTGTTTCGATAATCTCTTCGCTATGGAAACCTAGACTTTTTAAATTTAAGCGCAGTAGTAGACTGACGTTGAGATCTCATCAATTTACAATTGAGATGGCTAGATATATATGTTCTATGCTAACAGTTTCTTTTCTCGCTCTTCTCGCTTTTGAAACTCTCTTCCGGTTCCATGTTTTCCAGCCAACTTTGATCTTCAAAAATTTAAATACAATGTCAGCTGTTATCTGCTATCGTCCTGATTACTCTTCTCTTGTTCTCGTTCCTTAGTATTTTTTTCAATTTTCTAACTTTTCTACACCAAGTAGCCCCTTGTGTTTTAGTGGCTTTACTGCCTTGCTTCGATTGAAAAAGTCTTACTCTGATAACAGATCGTTAAATCACGATAGAATAGTCTTTATAAGATTAATTTTACGTAATTTGGGACAAAGGATGTCCCAGTGGGTATATAATCCAGTAAATATGGGCTTTCGGTAACAATCCCTTTCCTTTTCACCGGAGGTAAACTATTTTCAGAAATTCATGAACTGTTTCCGTTTACACGTAAAAGGTGTCATCTAGATAAAGTACATAGCATTTCGGCCGGCTAGTACCAGCGACCTTTGCTCAGAGAACACCACAAATCTATTAGTCATCGCAGGAGCTAAAGGGCTGCCTATTGAAATTAGTCAGTCCGAGTAAGCATCACATTATCGAAGCTGAAATCTACAGACATTGTGGCAAAGTTTAAATTTAATCAGCTCTATGAACACGTCTTCCGGAATACGAGATTAAAGAAAGACAATTCCAATACAGAGAATCATAACAGATTTGTTTCTAGAAGCGGAATACAAATAAACAAACTACTGATATTGACCGAAGAAATAAATTTATCACCAGAATCAAATGGTCATAGAATTGACAAATATAAAAACCAATCTTTTAATACAATATTATGAATACCTATCTGATACAGATTCTAATAATTCAACCAACCCGATGGAATTTGGTAACGCATATAACCGGAACCACATCTTAACCTACTGTTTTTGGGGTTTTTTTTTTTTTAACCCTTAAACCGCTAAGATCGGAGCAGCATCACATGTGCTGCTGTGTGTTGTTTCCTGGGCTAGTTACGGAGTCCAGCAGGTTGGATTTGAATTCAGTGATTTTCTTCAAAATCTTTTTCTTTTTCTATCTCTCTCCTTACCTTTCCTTTCTTTCTCTCTCTCCTCTCTCCCCTTTCCTTTCCTTCCCCTTCCTCTCTCTCTCTCTCCCCTTCCCCTTCCTCTCTCTCTCCCCTTCCCCTTCCTCTCTCTCTCCCCCCTTCCCCTTCCTCTCTCTCTCCCCTTCCCCTCTCTCCCCTTCCCCTCTCTCTCTCTCCCCTTCCCCTCTCTCTCTCTCCCCTTCCCCTCTCTCTCTCTCCCCTTCCCCTCTCTCTCTCTCCCCTTCCCCTCTCTCTCTCCCCTTCCCCTCTCTCTCTCTCCCCTTCCCCTCTCTCTCTCTCCCCTTCCCCTCTCTCTCTCTCCCCTTCCCCTCTCTCTCTCCCCTTCCACTTCCTCTCTCTCTCTCTCCCCTTCCTCTCTCTCTCTCTCCCCTTCCACTTCCTCTCTCTCTCTCTCCCCTTCCACTTCCTCTCTCTCTCTCTCCCCTTCCACTTCCTCTCTCTCTCCTTCCACTTCCTCTCTCTCTCCTTCCACTTCCTCTCTTCTCTCTCTCTTCCCTTCCCCCTCTCTTTTCTTTCTTTCTCTTCCCTTTCCTCCGCCCTAGCTTCTCTTCCCTTTCCTTCTCCTTTCCTTATTTCCTTTCTCTCTTCTTTCCTTCTTCCTCTTTCTTTCACTCTTTTTCCTCTTTTATTTCTGTCCCTTTCTCTCTCTATCTTCATTTCTTTTCTCTTAGTTCTTTTCCTCTCTTTACCTTTCATCCTGTTAGCACTCATCTTCATGACCTAGGCGATCATCTCTCTCCACAGCTTGCTTTTCTTTATTATCTGTTAATCGCCATGATTTCTTACGGAGAATGATGGAGTGATTTCTGTTGAACTGTTCAAAGTAGTCTTTCTCCTAAATTTGCCGCCACCCATGGCCAGAGAACAATGTCTATTTAGCCCGCAGCTGGCGGGGCGGAAAAGAGATGAGTTCTTGCTTTTCCTAAGAGCAATAGTGCAAAAATTGAACGCATCAGATTTGGAAGAACTGCGCCGATAACGGTCACGCACATCTATCTTAGTGTCTTCTAAATCTTTCCTGATAGATTGTTGGCTTAAACCAATTCGTTCAAAACAAGTTTGTTTTTTGTTTACTCGCCCATCGATCTGCGTTAGGCTTGTGTCGTTTTCCACTCGGGAAAAAATGAATGAGTTCACGGCATGTAACAAAAACACTTTCACCAGACAACACGTCTATCGTACGTAAATGTGATTTCTTTCAGTGGCAACATCAACCATGGAGCCGTCGTCAGCGCGCCTCCTTGCCGTCTTCGATGACACACGTATTAACAGAAACGAAAACAGATGAAATATATTAAAGCTGTTTATGTAGCCTGTAATATCTCAGGTTGGATCTTTCAAATAAATACGTTCAAATTTATCCTCTATTCTGAGGACAACGGATATAATGGTCCGGAAAGTCTGGGCGGTGTTTTAAAAATGCAACTGTAAATAAGGTTATATTTGAATGTCGGTTGATTTTATAGCTCGGTTATCTTCCAAGGTGGTTTCATATTAGGTTGGTGCAAAAATAATGTCGTTTTCTCACATATGTTACTATGTGAGAAAGCGACATTATTTTTGCACCAACCTAATACATACAGGTAATCGGTTCATTTTAGTTCTTTCTGGGGACACTGATTATTGTGAGAAGGAATAAAAAAAAATGATGATCAGGCTCCGAATTTTAGAAATATTTTAACCTCAAATTTGTTTTCATTAAATTCGTACATTCACTGAAAATCAGAGAAAGAGAAAGAAAATCTCAATGATCAGATATTAAAGAAAATGCTACCAAAAATAAATAAATAAATAAAAAGCGAAGCTACTGTATGAACAATATTTTTTTTCACAGTAACGTTCATCCTGTACAAGACCCGGAGACCACTGGAGGTAAAGTGTTTCTTAACCTTCTTAAGCCACGACACACCTAGGAACATTTCATTTTAGTTCTTTCCGAGGACACTAAGTATTACTTGTGAGGGGGAATAAAAAATGACGATCAGGCTCCGAATTTTAGAATTGTTTTAACCTCAAATTTGTTTTTATTAAATTCGAGCATTCACTGAAAATCAGTGAGAGTGAGAGAGAGAAAAGCTCAGTGATCAGATATTAAAGTGCTACCAAAAAAGAAGAAGAAAAGCGAAGCTATTGCATAAACAATATATTTTTTTTACAGTAACGTTCCCCCTGTACAAGGCTCGGATACCACTCTAGGTAAAGTGTTACGCTAAGGAAGTGTTTTTTTAACCTTTTTAAGCAACGCCACGCCTAGGATCAAATGAAAATATCACGTCGCACTTAACAAAATATTTAAAGGGTACACATTTAATAAATGAAATAAAGCCATGGATTTAAAAAGAATACACACAAATATGAACTTCCTTATTTATATTTTTTGAACTGTAATAGAATGTAAATATTCATAATACCTCATGTCAGAGATAGACAGATAATGGACTTACTTTATGCCAATGTTTCTGTTAAACTATTTGTGCAGCTTATTTAGTGTAAAAACTGTGCCTGGTGTTTTTTCGCGATTTCTTCAATGTTTGTTCGAATGTGCGATAAGCAAACCCCTATTTCTTCTTCAGTTCAGTGTAGTCTTTCTCGCGTCTCATTTTTGATGTTCTTTAGGCATAATTTACATAAATGAGAAGTTGAAGATTGCAATAAAACTGATAAAAACTTTTTGCTTAATGTGGGAGATTGCTTTTGTATTGAAATCCAAAATGTATCAATATCTTGCTGCACACTACTGTGCCACGGCAAGGCGGTTGAAAATCACACATTGTAGTGATAGAGGAAACATCCTCTTGGAGGTCTATTCTATAGAGCAGTGGCTGGCGGGAAGAAGCTGATCGAGTAGAACTTCTCACCAATGGAATACGGAATGAATGTAGGTGGTTTCTACTGTAATGGTATGTCCTACAGCCATTATCGCCTATATGGACTGACTATATCAGTAGTTATATACAGTGAGCACAGGATATACCTGGGGCTTACTTCGGCAATTTGTTGGAGATTCGTCTCCAGCTGTGCTTGGTCGAACTCTCTGAGAAGAACCCAGACGAGGCTATGCTGAAGGCCGAGTTTCGTCTAGGGTGGTAGACCGCGTTTTTTATGGAGTCTACGGGGAAATTTTTCCCCGCATTAAAAAACGGCCTTGTGTCACATTCTGCCTCGCGGAGTGGTAAGGTAAATAACCTTGCTTCGGCAGTTAGTTGGAGATTCGTCTCCAGCTGTGCTGGTCGAACTCTCTGCCTTCTCTTTCATCTACGCGCGAGTTGCTGTTATTAGGTTGGCGCAAAAATAATGACGTAATAATGTCGTTTTTTGACGTTAAAAATACGTCAAAAAACGACATTATTACGTCATTATTTTTGCACCAACCTAATACTTCACTCGAGTACCACTTTTGTCTGTCTGTAACCTCGTTAAGGATACAACAGTTTGCAACTATATAAGTAGCATGGCGGGTCATCGCCGTGAGGATTAGACCAGGCGGAACCAAGGAATATAATTCGTCCGAGCACTTTACGTGTCAGTAGCGATAGAGCAGTGAGAGACTCGCCATATACTGCCTGTGAATGAAAGACTTTAAATTGTGGAGAATAATTCTCTAAGAAGGACTCTGAGACGCTTTTGAACTCTGTCAAGCCTGGAAAGTGAGGTCTGGCCAGCTCCCGCCCAAATATGGCAACAGTATACCATTTTCCGCTTGATCTGGCTCTTGTAAAGTTAGAGGATAGTATAAGGTACTTACTGAAGGCGGTACAGAGAGCCGATCATTTTACCTGCATCTTTAACGATGGCTCCTATATAAGAGTTCCACTTGAGGCCGGGTGCGAGTTTGAGGCCCAATACTCTCTAAAGGCACGGTGCCTCCTCGAGCGTTCAGCCGTTCATCGTGACTGGCAGGGGTTTGGGGGGTCTGATCGGCGGTGATTGAATATTAACGTTTATCATAATGGTATAAATAGCAGTTTCCATGGACGAAAAATTTGGAGTTCATTGATCGAACAATTAACATTATTCACGGTTGAATTTATAAAATAGTTCTATTAAAACAGTTTTTCGGGAAAATAGATTTCGAAAGCCCACTGTTATAACTCTTTTTTTACAGTGCCAGAGATAGTTTCTCCCAACACCGCAAATTGCTACGGAACCAAAAACATCGACATGAAAATTGGAGTCTTGTCCTTAAATAACCTCGTCAGATCAAGACTTTCATATGGATGCCATGCATGTCGCCAAACTCGTTCAGAAATATCTAAACAGTCGAAGCTGCATATAACCGTTTCCTTAGATTAGTGGTTGAAAAGAGGCTTTAAGCGAATAAAGCCCGAGAGTCTTGCTAAACATCATTGGGTACTGGCGCCACAGAATCACAAAGAAAGAACTGTACCAAATAACAGAAACTATATTTCTTGAGTTCTATCAACAACAGCAGTAACTAAAAATGGGTAGCAGACGAAACTCGAAGCGAAAGAAAGTGATATTGTGGGAGTTAACTCCTCCTTTATTGTCCAAATTGTTCACTAGTGGTCGCTCTCTCTACACTATAAATACTGGGCGATTTCTTGCCTTGTTCTCTTTTTACTTTGCATTTCAGCGGACACATTTACAAAATGTGATCTCTCGCAGAGATCTGCGTTTTACCCACTTGTGGGAAAACGCCATGAAACACATACACGTGCGTACGAACATTCACCAAAATACAAACTCTTTACGTTCACACACAAATGTCTTTGTCCATTGTAAATTTTGTTAATACATATACTTGTATATATCTATATATCGGTCTTGTTTATGGTGGATTCAAACTCTAACTCCGCCATGTTCCTGTAGTTGGACCTCTTCTAGCAGTAATACGCACACGTGTTCCTAATTTAACAACACGTAAACCCACGGTCCGCTACAATATAATCATGATGTTAACTTTTTCACAACACTTGAAATCGAGGGTTAGTAAGAAATCCCACATCAATAGTGGAAAGAACTGTAACAGCTACTGCACTTGAGAAACCTGTTTTCTTGAATAAACTGTTTTAAGAGAAAGAAATTTCAACCGACATCAGTACTGGCTGATTGGTCAATCAATGCCAAATGTTTACTTCTAGGGAAATGTTAAATATTAGCATTATCATTTAGGGAAGTTTCTTTTCAAGCCTTGCGTTTGAAGTAGTGTAGAAAGTCAAGATTTTTTATACAATTATTTTCCCTTATAACATGTACTATTCATTTTGGTTATTACTGCTGTTGAAAATCTTCAAATGTCGCGGTTATTTCTCCTTTTCGTCGTATGCTTTTCACTTTAAACTCACTCCTTATTGTTCTTAGTTTTTTTTTATTACTTTTTTTTGTTTGTTTTGTTTTTTGTTTTTTTTTTACTCTTACTTGCAGCCTTTTTGACATCCAGTTTTTCAGACATTCACTGTCGTTGCTATTCTTGGACGTTTTAGTGTTTTCTTGTTAGGTAAATTGTATTTCATATACGTATATATGGCGTGGGAGTGTGCCATTTCATCGTTAAGGATTAGTGAGGCTTGTCTAGTTAACCATTTCTACTGAGCAGTGAGTACGATCTACATTCAAAATTGGATATTAAATAGGTACCTCTACGAAATGTAAACAAAAAGAGCATAGCATGATGAAAAAGACGCCAAACTTGACGAAAACAAAGTTTTATCGTCTAATGTTCATATTATTATTAAAGAAGAAATATCAAGAGTATTTCGGGGGTATTTTTTTATATTTTTTAATGGTGTTATTTGTATTTCCATTCATTTTATTATCAATTTTCATATTTCATTTATGGAAAAATGTCATAACTGTGATTAGTATAAAAATAAGATCATATAAATTAAAGTTTAGCAGCAGTAGTTACATTTTATAAGATGATACTAAATACTGTTGCTGATAATATTTTTTCTATCAAAAAATCTATTGCTCGTAATATTTTTTCCTTTAAAAATCTATTGCTCGTAAAAAAAAAACGTGCTAAAAATTGACTATTTTACTAGTTCCGGTTGGTACAAAGAGAAACAAGGGTTTTTAATCAAAATTGGGAATGTTCTAAAAAGAAGGAAAATTTTTTTAAAATAATTAAAAACAACTTTGGTCTTTTCTCTTCATAATAACTTAAGCATTTAGACGATAAAATTTTGTTTTCATAAAGTTTGGCGTCTTTTTCATCAGACTATGCTTATTTTTTTTTTTTTTTTTTTTAGCGATTTCGTAGAGGTACCTAATATTAAATAACCCAACAAGGTTGACGTCTCGTAAAAAAGCAACCGATCTAACCTAATCTGGTTAAACATTATTAAAGTGTAGTGATTCCGATCCTCTCTGGGTGAGCCGTACAAAATTCGACATTAAATAACTTAGCAAGAGTTGATATGACGTAAAATCAGCCAACCTAACCAGCGAAGTGTGTACGATCCTCTCTGGGTGCTACCATACAAAATTTAACATCAAAGAACCAAACAAAGATTGACATGCAAAATCAACCAACCTAGAATATACTCAGATAGGACTAGTGTAGTCAAAATCGACGACAAAAAGAAATGTATTATAAGTAATATGTATTATATAGTAAGTAATTTTCGTTTAATCCAAGTACATTTTTTCTGTGTAACAATTGAGGGGAGGTATGCAAAATAACGATGACCCAACCGCCCAAATTCAAATTATATTTGTTTTTGAAAAGCAAAAAAGAACTTCAGTTAAATGAAAATTAAGAGCGACAGACATAAGTTACGGGCAACAATAATCGTGTTGAATATTTGTTTTACGAATTTAACTGTATTTTATCTCCTTTTTAGGGCCAATCAGAAAGAAAGAAATATAATTTATATGCGTTTGTGAGAAACGATGAAATGTTGTTATATGTTTCTTTTTTTTCTTTTCAAAAACAAATATAACTTGAATTGGGGAGGGTGGGTCATCGTTTGTGTGAAAGTCAGTTCGTGTTTCTTAATAGAACGGGAGATACAAGAGATAGATAGAATTTAGTTCTTACTGCGAACTGGGTCGCCGTTGTTTGAGGCGGTCTCTTTGTAGTTTTCAGCGCGGTAGCTTTTTGCGTGTGGACGTGAATGGAGTTTTGCCTTCTGTCCGTGTCATGACAAAATTTTGCACACTGCCCCTCCATTGTTAAACACAGAAAAAATCGTATATATACAGTGTAACCCGGATATAAGAGAGTTATCGGGACCGGATACGAAGTCTCTTATATCAGGGTTTGGTCTATTTTGTTTAGGTAAGTATGGGAATAATTTTGGACCAGAGAAAATCTCTCTTATATCAGGGTTACACTGTGTGTATATATATATATATATATATACATACAATGTTTAATGAATTTATATCTTTCGTTAAACGTGTTACAGCAGACATTCCAGTTTTTTTTTTTTTTGCATATCCTGAAACTAATATCGACCGGCCGAGAAGCATCCTATCATCCCAAAAGAAACGTACTTTCCGCTGGGGTTCAGACAGCATACTACTTTTACCTTACAGAAACCACCTTGTAAACAGGCGTGCCTTTGCCTTCATTATATTCTGTGAGAGCCAAATTCTCCAAGACGTCTTTTTTCCTTAAGTGTACCCCAAAATGTTAATTGTCTCTTTCTGATTGTCCGTGTCACTTTCTTTATCGTTTTTTTTTTTTTAAAGAACAAAAAAGCAAACTTCCTCGTCGCTTCCATGTTCTGTTCTTGATTTTCTCAGCATCCGTCAGTCGTATAAATGCCTTCAGTTTTAGATTAGAAACATCGATAAACGAGCAATTTCCTCACATTCTACAAATTAAATTGATTTACTTCTAGAATGAGAAGCCCCTACAACAAAGAAATTTCTCGCGAGATATCTAGCTCGCAACATACAAGGAGCATCCCAATATAGTATAGTTTTAAGTGAACCAATCTGGTTGGCCATTACTCCTGAGTAGTCATTTCTTACTATTCTATAACCGCTATTTTGTGAAACAGTCTACCGAGAGTCCTTGCCCCAAATTAATGAAACCTTAGTAAATAATTGGACTCCTCAGTGCTGGGTAATGGTTAGAGAGCTAGTTAGCCATTAACGCTGAATAATGATTTCGAACCTCACGGATACCCTGTACTTGTGACTGTTCTAAAGTAAAACTAAGGTATTAGGTTGGTGCAAAATAATGACGTAATAATGTCGTTTTTTGACGTTAAAAATACGACAAAAAACGACATTATTACGTCATTATTTTTGCGCCAACCTAATAAGTATATTATAACTCATATGTAGATATTCTATATTCGCCTCCAGTTAGCATCGGCGAGTGGGTGTGTGGCTTTGAGGGCTTTCTCTGAAGTTGGATCTCTTTCTCTCGGGCTAGGTCCTGATATGTCATCCTCTGATTCGTTTGTTCTACATTTGCATATCCAAAGCGCAGCTGTGTTCGACCAACTGTATACATGTCGGGGTCAACCTGCGCTTCGTGGCTAGGCGGACACTTTCTATGTCATCTCGTTGAGGTAACTGACTTATCTGATGAGACACAGAGAGCAAGGTGTATTTTGGCATATTGAGTGAGCCCAGCACATATTGAGGTTCCCACTTAAAACAAAGTTTGCTTATTGATATTTGATTTGATTCAGGCCATCTGGTATTTTCTGACATAAATCACATTTTCCAGTCACAAGCAAGTGATTTTAATTCAGACAGGAAAGCAAGCAATGCACATCAGGAAGCGAAAATGTCAAAGTGTTTTCTCAAAAAGACATTTAGGATTTCACGTCATTTTTGAATTGTGCTTTTGGTCTGTTCGTTCCTCTTCGGTTGCCTTACCTTATTTTAGCTAGATGCATCTTCTGACATTAGCATAACTTAACCAAGTTCGGCACAAGGCTAACAGAAAATAGCTCGTGGATTAAATTTACTGTAACAACAAAAAAAAACAAAAAAAAACAAACGTATAATGTGGCAGTTTACATAATTATTGTACAAGACTATGTTTGTAAATCTCTCAATGAAGATTGAAGTCGCTACATTGATCCACGAGTCGAGTTTCGGGTTTATCCAGGAGTGATGGTTAACAAGCCCTGTAGGTGATTAATAATTTTCTACTCTACAACTCCTTTCCCACAGACGAAATATTGAAAGCCACATGTTACTCTATCGTTTTTATTTTCTCCATAGTTTCGTCTATTATCCAGTTCACACTCCTCAATAGTCTTTTGAACAAGAATAGAGGTTTAGTCCTTGTTTCCTATTTAGGATTGAGTTGTCAGTTTCTTCTAAAGTCTTTTCTTTCTCATTCAGTAGTCCCTTGCGTCTTAGTGGAATCATCGCCTTGCTTGGGATGAACTGAATAAAAAAATAAAATGTTCTGACCAGATCCTTTACTTAGTTACACTAGTCCTGACTTTTATCGACAAAACCAAGGATGTCCTGTACACAAGAACGAATCATACCCATTCCCTTTGTATTCTATTAGTAAGAAAGATGATCAATTCTACAGCTTCTTTCTAATAACTGCTATTTTGTGAAAGAGTCTCCCGAGAGGATACTTCCTCGACCGGTACAATCTTTATTACTTCGGTTCTAGTGTCAATTGTTATACTTCCTACACATCACCCTAATTTGCAATTCTTGCCTGTACTTTCATTCGCGTCCTGGGTATGACGATAAACTACGTCCAACAACAAGGCTTCAGATAATGTTTTCGGAAAAAAAATGTTGCCAGCTGTAATGTGGTCAGCTATACGTTTTTTGGAAAAAAATAATGTTGCCAGCTATACGTTTTTTGGAAAAAATGTTGCGTGCTATGCGTTTTTTGGAAGAATAATGTTGCCAGCTATACGTTTTTTGGAAACAATAATGTTGCCAGCTATACGTTTTTGAAACAATAATGTTGCCAGCTATACGTTTTTGAAACAATAATGTTGCCAGCTATACGTTTTTGAAACAATAATGTTGCCAGCTATACGTTTTTTGGAAAAAATAATGTTGCCAGCTATGTGTTTTTGAAACAATGTTGCCAGCTATACGATTTTTGGAAACAATAATGTTGCCAGCTATACGTTTTTTGAAATAAATAATGTTGCCAGCTATATGTTTAATAGTACTGAATATTTAATATATGTATAGGTGTATATATATATATATATATATATATATATACCTTAATTTGGCATTAAATGACCCAAAGTGGTTGATATGCCATAAAACCCAACCAACCTACTTTCATTCATACAACAACTTTATTCAGTAAACATCTATACTGAGTGGCTCTTCGTTTTTCTATTGGCTGAAGAGAAAGTAAGGTAAATATTGATTTAACAATGGCGGTCGCGAAACAGGATGTCTGCATTGACCTATAATTAAGCGGATATATGGTGGCATATAAGGCGTATTTTTTTTTTTTTTTTTTTTTTTTTACTAAAAATATTTTTTTAAAATTCATCTGTGTCTTATATGCGATATGTAGGCTTAAAATTCGTGTTAGTGAGCCGAAATTAGCTACCTGGCAACTCCTATTAGCTTAGACTTTAGAGTAACTTTCATACACTTATTATCATTATTTAAAAGACTATTATGCAGATTAAAAGTGTTATTGATAATGTTCATTATATTAATTTCATCGTGTTTAATATTAGCATTTTGTTTCACTAAAATTATATGCTATAACTTCAAATTATATATTTGTAAAATAGTTTTCTTGCGATAACTTCCAGATATTAGGTTGGTGCAAAAATAATAATAATAGTAACATATGTGAGAAAACGACATTATTTTTGCGCCAACCCAATACATTGGTATAAATACAATCAGAATTTTTATATCCTAATTATTCCAATAAGACGTTTACAAGATGTACGTTGTACAGATCATATAAAGGATATAATAAAGTTTTTATAGCCTCGTGTTCTTTTCTTCTTATTTTTTTGTTGAATTTTAATCATGGCTTGTTTAACCAAACTAATACCTCATAAATATAGCCTAGGTTGTACAATTTACTAATAATTTACTAATTACTAATTTTTTCTTGTTTTGCCCTGCTGGGGTGCATCTTATATGTCGTCAGATACGGTAAATTAAGCCTGCAAAATGAATGAAGTCGTTTTGCCGATGAAAAACATTCTTTTCTGGCGGATGAATAGGTATCTACATTATTTATAGATGAACTAATCTCTTCATCTTTGTTACTATCACAACGTTTCGGCCGTTTTTCCGTCCGGCTTTCTTTAGGTGTTTATCGATCGGCGTCCCACAGGACAATAGCCTAAAGCAGTGGTTCTCAAATTTTTTGCCTAATGGAACCTGTTCGTCATAAGTCAGACTGTCATTCTCTCCCTTTTCAAGATTGTCCAACTCAAAAAGATGCATTCCAAATAATATGCATATATTATTGAAAATCTTCATTCTTTTCCATATTAGTACATATATATTTACATGGATTCTTTTTAGTGGGGAGTTTTACAAATTTAATAGCAATGGAAAATGTTGAGAGATTTTTAAACTTGAATACATGTCCAGTAATTTGTCTTAATTCATAACTAATTATTAAATAAATAAACTGAAGCATAATTCAATAAACAAAATGTCCCATAGAATGCCAGAGTATTTTCATTCAATAAACAAAATTCTGTAAATAAAAAAAATAAAATAAAAAAACATGTAAATGTAAAAGATTTCCCTATCCACTCCTGAAATCCCCACCCCCGGTTGAGAACCCCTGGACTACAGAAATAAAGAATTGGTCCGAGAATTTCGTGCCTTAATAATTGTAATGAGAGTGGGACAGGTTAAGAAAAAAACTATTTAAATAACCAGGCAGGCCAGCCTGTTCCGAATGCGTGAGTAATGAAGCGTGTTTCGATGCTTACTTTCTCAGGAACAACGACAAGTGTAGCAAATAACGGTAGGAAGAGTGTAATGCGCCAATTTTCTAAGTTGAGAATATATCTTGTCTTTTACTTCGGGTCGAACACCAAACTCTAACGTAGGTAGTGAGTAGGCAACTACCTAATCCACCAAACGAAAATCGAAATCTTGATTTTCTCAATCCGGCTCAAGATGTGTGACTAGCGGAGCGGTTATCAGCGCGGAAGATGGAATCGGCGTGCCTAGCTCCAATTCTGGTCGAGCTTGTTGCGTTCACTTTCGCACAAATAACCTTGGGAATAGTATGAATCCATCTCTTTTCCTAGCTATGGTAAATTGGTCTTTCTAGTTATGGTTGGTAACCAGTCTAGGAGAAGGACACGTTCGAATTCGAAACCGGTTCGTCTTGAGGCTGGTATAAAAAAAAAAAAAACTAGTTGTTATGGAAAGCACAACAGAAACGCCTAACACCCTGACGTTGTTTTCTTGTGCTTAACAGGCGACTCTAATGGTAATAAGGGAGGAATCTGGTTCAAGATCAGTTACTGTGGCCTTAAGCCAGACTAAGGATTGAACGCGCTACTACTTGTGACGTATACAAGACGAGTTTGCTAACAATCTAGCAACGGAAGGCAGCCCTAATGAAGCCTTTCGCTATCGCATATTTGGCATCAAGCTTAACAACAAAGTAAAAAATGCAAATAATTTAAACGTCTTCCTTTTATTTTCAGATTTGAATAAAAGAAACAAATTTCAATTCTTTTAAAACGAAACAAACAATTTATCAAATACGGACGTTATTTGCATCTTCATTAGCAAAATAAAAAAAGTTATCGCAATTAAAAACATTCCACGCGAAATGTAATTACAATGATTTCTAGAAAGAAGAAAACTTTTTTTTTTTTTTTTTTACAATAATCTCCACCCTGTACAAAACTCAAGAGCCAATCTGTTCAGGGCCATCCCACGTTGAAACACCGGTTCCCGTACGAAGTTAAGAAACGTCGAGATTAATGATTGGTGGCCGCTTGGTAATACCAGTTGCCGTAAGCTTGGATGTGTGGGTGGTATAATGGATAATGGCTTGGAATTGTTAATCGGAGAGCCGAGTTCCAATTCCCGTTGGTTTCTTTGTATTCGCTTACGCACAAATACGCTTCCTTCAGCTATGGGTTAATTCGTAAAATTTGTATTAATAAATCATTATTATCTCCAAAAAAAATCACACTCTAAAGATACATTATGGTTTAAATAACCTGCAAATGGTTGATAAACCTTAGAAAATGAATCAACTTATAAAAAAATAAGAAACACTCGAGATAGATGGTTACAGAGTATGAAGTACAATTTATAGGGATGTTAGAAGATAACGGTTGACCCTAGATTTTAATAGGTTAAGAGTATAGTGATCGGGGGAGCATCTTCGTGGGAGTCGGTTGCCCAACGCATCGGTGCGTGGGAAGAATCTGCTCGGCGAAACTTGCATCTCACCAGTGGAATACGAAGGGAATGAGGGTTGTGTGTGGCATGGCGGTTCTTATAGGTAAAGCGTGAAATTGGTGGAACTAAGGAATGAAGTCTGAACACTTTCCATGGAAATACCGATAAAGCAGCGAGAGACTTGCGACGTTTTATCTGTGAGAAGAGGGTTGTATGGTGGAAAATAATTCATCACCGGTGTTACGGTGAAACAGACCTATTCTGTAGTTAATAGACTCTCTCCACTCTTCTATAAGTAGAAGTAAGATAAACAAGGGTGGGTCGATATCGGACGGCAGTAGTCGACAGTTAGTCGACTACGAAAGTAGTCAGCGACCACAAGATTACTCTGCGTAATACCTATTATATCAAGTTCCTAACGTTTTGTACATCGAACTTACTTAGGACCGATTTAGTACAAATACAAACCTCCACTGCGAGATAACTCAACAACAACCGGAAAGAACATATAGATGTTTTCGGATGATAACGAGACTGGAGAGCGAATACTGAGCAGCTCGTGCCCATATATGGAAAAGAATCTAAAAAAGAAAAAATTATTGACGAAAGAAATTAAAATATTTTTCTCTTTCTATGTACCGTGGCTCTTTAAGACGGTTGGCCACTCTCTACAATTTCCTATCCTTTGTAAGCTCTTAATAAATTTTGTCTTTTTATCTTTCTTAAACTTCCTTCCAACATCCATCAACTCCTGCTCATAGGTCATGCACTGTTTTACTCTGTTTCTTCTGCTCTCAATGTTTCCTGTGAATATCAAATTTTCCAAGCTTTCTTTCCTCATATTACGCCCTAAAATTTTCAATTGTCTCTTCCTGATGTTAATTATAAGTTACCTTTTTGTTTCCATTTTCTCTAAAACTTCGTCGTTGCTCCAAGTTTGGTTCATGGTATTCTCAGCATCCTTCTGTAGAACCACATTGCTTTTGCTTCAAGTCTCTTCTTTATCTGTAGGGAGATTGTCCAGTATTCACTGCCATATAGGAGGACTGATATTATGTACTATAACATAACAGTCCAGTGCTCTTTTCTTTGTTTCTAACAACATTTTTTTCTTCCGTTTCTTAATACTTTGGTTGCCTTTCGAAACGTATCTTTGGCTATCCAAATGGATTTCTTCTCTCCTAAAGTTTATTTTTCTTATCTATCGAGAGTCTAGTATATGCGGAGGAAAACAGATTTGGCAAACAATTTTATCTCTTTATTGGGAAATACATGTTACTGGCGAACAGAAAAGCAGATAAGAATTGTATTTTTATTAGCGAAAACGAATTGAGAAATGGAAACAGAAAATGAACCCGTTGTGAAGGTTAAGATTGTGAAAATCGATCTGTCATAACAGGCAGGTGATCTGGCTTGTGCCTCTGCTGAGACTGTGACCGACCCAGGGATGGTAAACAGAGTCTCTTTGTTGAGAAATTAGGTAAACAAATATGTTTTTATTCACGAAAACAGATTGGGAAATAAGTTTCTCTCTTTCTGGAGAAATTAGGAAAACACATTTACGGAAAGAGAAGCAAATGAAGATTATATTTTCATTGACGAAAACGAAAACAAGAAACAACCCATTTTTCTTAGGGTTGAAGTTATGAAGATCAATCATGTCATGCCTAGAGGTTGTTCTGGTTTGTGCGAAAGGAATCAGAGAATTGAAATTAATGAGGAGAATGAACCACGCCCTACGCATTTTAAAAATTAGATTTGTCACAAAGACAGTTATATGCCACGAGCAGTGAGGAGAGTTAGAATACCAAGAAGGAAGGAGGAAGTGGCAGAGTAGTCGTGAGAGATGTAAAGTGAAGTAGGTTGGGGTTAAGCTAAAAGCAATCCCTGTGACAACTCCCATAGAAGGTGGATAATTTTTAAAATTTAGAAAGCTGATTAAGAAAACGGAGATAGAGAATAAAGAAAAACCCTTATTAGAATAAATATGAAATTAAAGAATCCCAAGAACCCTTCGGTCCCACGCCACTTTGGGGCCGAATTGCATATAAGCAGATGCTTTTGGGGAGCTCATAGACTTTGGGCTGAGATCCCGCATGGAGTGCTTCTGGAATCCACGCCAGCTGCCAACCAGAATTCCTAATTCCAAGACTGTGAATACAATCTTCCAGAAGTTAAGAAAAAAGCGTCACTAGAGTGATTGATGCGGGAAAGGTTTAATTTTTGTTGTACCACATCCTATACAAACAAATTAAAGATTAACCACACGAATCTTTCCTCTTATTTTTTTCGTCGTGAAGATATTTTTCCATCCGCCACGGCTTGACTAACGCTTCGAAACTACGACGGCATTCGATCTTCTACAGCTCTGAGATCAAGAACACAACGTGGGCAGAGATGGTGTGGATCGAAGCGACCAACGACCAGACTGGACCACCGTCAGCATTGATCAGCGCAGAGTTAGCCCGTAATTAAAGCGTCGCCCTAAGACCCTGAAACCGGACCACTAAACATGGTTACACCACTGGATGTAGGCGGCGGCGAAGGGAAATTGAACTTGGAAAAATCCACAATAACACAAAGAACCAAAATCGTGGAATTTTGTTTGGGATTTAAAGAGTTCTTCATTTTTTGCCCAAAGATAATACTGTTGGAATTTCCATGGCAGAAAATCGCCATTAAATTTCATTATTAATTGACTGATTCAAACACTTTAGCTAATATGGCTATATAGGTGACTTGCTACAATATGGAAGACATACAGACTGTATGCAGATGAATCACGAAGACGTTTAAAATAGTTAAACAAGAAACAGAAACATTGATTTGCAAATACTCTGAACAGTTAAAGAGCTCTTCGATTTCCTTGCATTGCAAACTAAGAGACGATTTGCACCTGTACCCATACAAAGTGCAATTTGTGCAGAAGTTGCAGCTGACAATGACAATGCTTAAATTACTCATTTCAGAGGCTGGTTAATGAAGATATTGAACTGAGCGTGACAAAACTCATTTCGATTTGATTCGAATTTGGTTCCTTTTTTTTCCATGGGTAATTAGTTGAAGTTCTGAAAAAAAAAATCTATGAAAAAAAAACTTGCATTTTATGACATTTTTACAAACCGAGGTGACTTTTGAAACACCCTGTATATACTTCCGTTTTCTCTGATCATTGATTATAAAGGATAGGTTGGTTGATTTTGTTTAACGGCATATCAGCTTCTATAGGTTATTTAATGCCGAAATCTAAATATTTTGAACGCATCTGTATGCATTCAACTACAAATAAAATTTATTTTTGGCCATTTTGCCATAAAATGTATTGTTGGTTTGGTTTGTTTTACGGTATATCAGCCACAATGGGTTATTTAATGCCGACAAAATTTTTATTGTTGGTAATATTTTTCTTAAAACCTGTATTGCTAGTAATATTTTTTCTTCAAAAAATCTATTTCTGGTAATATTATTTTCCAAAAATGTATAGCTGGTAATATTTTTTTTTCAAAAAAAGTATTGCTGGTAAGAAATTTTCTTCAAACAAATTTATTGCTGGTAACAATTATTTTTTTAAACATTCTGGTATTAAGACCTATTTTTACACTTTCATGGTGTTTTGAGCCTAGTTTGGGAATTAACTATTTGCCCATAACTGGGACCCCTAACAGGTGCTACCACCCCGGGCCAGGGTTGACCTGAGAACACCAGCAATTAAGAGGTGGTTCCATTTTCCTCAAAACCTCCTGATCTGAAGCCTTGCTGTTTGACGTAGTTTATCGTCTTACCCAGGACGCGGATGTAGTTTATCGTCTTACCCAGGACGCGGATGTAGTTTATCGTCTTACCCAGGACGCTATTGTTGGTAATTCTACTATGAAATATACTGCTGCTCATATTACTTTAAAAATGTGTTGTTTATTTATTTTTTTTGTAATTTTATTTTTAATATGCATTATTGCTAGTTTTCTATAAAAAAAAATCTAGTGCTGATATTTTTACTTTAAAAATATATTTTTAGACTTTCAAATTGTTATATTTTTGTTTGGTGGTCACTATTTTCCCATAGCTGAGACCTTAACAGGTGCTACTGATTAAAAAAAAACTTCAAGCGATTAAATCAATTGTAAGTCATAGAGAAGACAATCATTTTGTACAAGATCACAAAAACAGTCAAATTTAACAGCTTCAACATTGAATCGGAACTGTAACAGAAGAACTAAAGGCTGCAAAGATGACATTAAAAAATAATATCGTAAATGTCGAATGGGATTTAATTTTGTTGCTTCTCTTGTTATTTGTTTTCATTTTTGCACTTAGAGTTCGCCTTCCACAAAGAATGCGTGTGTATTCATTCACTGTATGCATTACTCTCAATGCGAATGTGTTATTTCTGTGTAGAATGCTTTTCTATTAGCATATCCAAGCATAATGCAAGAAGTCATCGTTTAAGTCTTATATACATAGGAACAATTGCCGCCTTATATACATAGGAACATACTTGGGAATTCACGTTTTGTTTACACGAAATTGAACCCAGCACAGGTTGCTTTGGGGGTAGTTAGACTGAACACTACAGATTCACCAATTTACTAAATAAGGGAAACCACATCAACACATCCTCAGCAGCAACAACAATATGGCCGGTACATATAAGTAAAAATGAAAATAATAAAATAAACAACAAGACTTTCCACACTAAGAAAGAGCGATAACAGTGGACTTGAAAAGTCTAATTTTTAAATTTCATTTTGTCTGGAAGTCCAGACCTCCACGCTAAGACATAACTTGTTGACAGTAAACCAGGCTTTACCAACGCAAGTGTTTACGTCACTTTCGCAGCTGGAGATTTTACTAACAAGATAAATGAATTTTTCTACATAGTTGCGAGGTGTGCCAGATTCTGTTTTGATTGTTTCGTTTTGATTTAAGCTTTATGTATTCTGCTTTGCCTGAGTTGACATAGGAACCGAAATCTTTAACGGAATGTTCAAGACTCTGGTGAGACGAATGGGTTTCTGCTTGCCTTATTAGATCGGAAATTAGCACTAAAATATCAGTGTAATCTGCATCTGTGATATTTCTGGCAGGATATCTGTACTCCATAGTATAAATTCATTGTCTTTAATGGCATCGAAGAAGTTCTGAGAACGTCACTCAAGTTAAGGATGAAAAATACAACGTGGTAATGTGTCATCTTCTAGCACTCCTTCAACAAGTACAAAAGAATCTGTAGTTCCATCTGGAGATCGGACCATTCAATATGTGGTTTTGTAGAGCATCATAATGGCTTATAGTGTTTTAGTTGTTATACCGTAGGCTAGCAGTATTTCTTCCATTTTTGCCTCTATGAATTGTACGATCATCGAAGTTAAGCAACGTCGAGCCAAGTCAGTAACTAGATGGATGACCGCTTGTAAATACCAGGTGCTGTAAACTTCGAAGTGCTGGTCGTGTAATGGATAATGGCTCGGAATTGTTAATCAGAATGCAGAGTTCGAATTCCAGTTTGGTTCGTTATAGTGATTTTCTAAGCGCAACTTAGATGTGGCACAAGGCCGAAAGTATGAGGCACCCAATGAGGATCGAACTCATTACTCAGTCGTAATTGATTTAGGAAGACAAGCTTTCAAACCATTACAATACGGAGAGGTACCCCATTTTGATTCGCTATATTCACTTATGCGCAAATACCATTGTGAAAGGTATTGATTCACCCCTCTCCCAGGGGCTATGGGTCAATTAGTAAGTCTTTTATCACTAAAACTATTATTATCTAAATAAATAAATAAACTGAACGCAAAATATTCAAATTTCGGCAAAAATATCCCATACTGATTGATATGCCGCTAAACCAAAATTAACTGAACTCTTCAGGACCATGACTCTCTACATCTACATCCGGCAGTAAAACCTCTGATCGAGAGATTGGTGGCTTTCAGGAGCATGGAAACACCTTTTAATTGGAGTTGTTCCCAGGTCCACCCTGACCCCGGATGGTAGTATTTACTAGGGTCCCAGCTATGGGAAAATAGTGACCCCACCAAATCAAAACACTATGAATGTATACAAATACATTTTTATAGTAAAACACTGAAAATATATTTTTTATATAAAAAATTACCAACAATACATTTTTAAATCAAAATGACCAACAATTCATTTTATCTGTAATTGAAGGCACACAATCGCGTTCAAAATATATTTAGTTGAAACCATAAAATTGTGTTAAAAAATATTTAGATATCGACGTTAAATAACCCATAGAGGTGTTGATATGCCGCTAAACAAAAAAAAAAATCTAATCAAAGGCTTTCAAACCTTCAAGAATTGTGCGAACGGTTAAGATTTGACCAGTAGTTGACCTTATTTATTTTTATTTTATTTTGTATAACTTTTCTATTTTTTGGACGCATGCTGTTTAGCAGCATAGAGGTGCAAGATACACAAGGAGAAAATTGGACAATTTGATCGTGTCGTCTGTAGCCTCCATACAAGTAGGGAATTTTTCTAACGTTATTTATGTTGGTGTCCATCCATTTTCTTTTTTCTAATTAGACAAACAAGCCGCCTTCAATTTTATTATTTGTAATTCGATAATAAACGCTGTTGAGTAGGAATAAAATATCGTCTGCTCGCTGTATTGCTTGTTTTATAGCACCATAAATCGAACCAAACGTTAACTGTTTAGACGGAGGATAATGAAATTGAAATGTCGACTTTAACGAGATTTTCTTCTTTTAGGTTGGCTTTGAATTAATAGTCTGTTTTGATTCTGTTTTGTTTTTTTTTTAATTCGTTTCTTATTTGCAGTATTAAAAATATAATTAAACTAGTTTCTATTTATCAGTATGTGTTATCTTTATTGCGTCGTAACAACAAGGGAACCGAAAAGTTGAACAGAGAACAATGGCGTGTTAGCGGTTTGCTTTTTAAAGTGTATCACTTATTCTATTTTATCTTTTATTTTAAGGCAGAAATAAAAATCAAACAAGTAGTTAGATTCTCACCGAATACAAATACATATAAATACTCTATAGTATAAGAAAAAACAGTGCTCAATGTAAAATAGCAGAGCTATTTAATATATATTAAGAAATATACATAATACCTTACACTGACTGCAATGTAAGGTATTATGTATGCATTCCCACTGATGGGAAAATATTTCATATTTTAGTTTCATTAGAATTATCTCCATATCTCCATATAGCCATGTTTTGTGCATATTTTAACGAAAACAATACACAGGCCGATACCCAATCAATAACTAGATGATGATGGAATAGTTATAAGAGGTGGATGTCAGATTTTACGGATATGTAGGATAGACAACGGAAGATTCTAGACTTGAATAGGTTAAGTTAGTAGTGATCGGAAGCACTGTCTCAGGAGTCTGTTCGGCAAATTAGCGGTTCTCATGTATTAGGTTGGCGCAAAAATAATGACGTAATAATGTCGTTTTTGACGTCTTTTTTAACGTCAAAAAACGACATTATTACGTCATTATTTTTGCACCAACCTAATAGAAGCTATCTTAGTAGATCTTCGGTCTTATGGATCGCATACGAAAGGAATGAAGATGATTCGACCCCGTATAAGTGTCCTGGTAGAACTTAGGTGTTTATATTTTATTTATATATATATATATATATATATATATGTTGAACAATAAAAAAAATATTAAAAAATCAAAATATTCAGACACACTGGGTTGTAGATTAATATTATTTTGTTTTTATTATTATTATTTCATTTAGATTCCTCGACTAGTTTCGGCCGAAATGGCCATCATCAAGAGAAGAAATATTTCTGCTTGCTGGTAGCAGTGAACTACAGAAATGAATGTCTTGATGGAGAAAATGACCTTTTGTCTGTAGTTTTCATTTGTTTTTTTTTAATTTTTTTATCTTTTTAACATGAATCTTTTAACATTCCTTGTGTTGGTCAGTCTCTTTTAAATTGTTATTTGAGATAAGAGCTGGATGGATCCATGCTCTGAATTCCCTTTGGTCAGTTTGATATATATATAATTCTGTGGCTTCCGATAGTCCGTCTGTCACACTCTCTAAAATAGCCATACATTGATCGACCGAAACCAAATTTTGGGAAGATTAGCAAATAAGTAAGGGGTTACAAAATAAAATTGGTGTTACTGGGGTACGAAACTTAGTACAATAAATTTTCCGTCATTTTTTAATTAAAAATTTTATTTGCCATACAAAATACTTCCACTATTTAAAAAAACAATTTAGTGATTAAAATAACAAATACTTATTTAATAAAAAAAAAAAGGCAATATTGTTTTTTACTTATATTTTCTTAAAGTATTTTATATTTCGTCGATTGGTTTGCAAAATTGAACGAAACGTAGAGTTTGTAAATCTCGACAAAAATGTTAGCGATAATTTCAATAATCTATAAAAGGCAGAATGTGTGAGGGTGTGTGTGTGTAACGAATGCACAGCCTCAATTTTCGGCGGATTTGCACCAAAATTTACATGCACATGCTCCAAGTTAGCGGGAAAGACAAGACCGACTTTGCATTTCCCAACTCCCATCGATAGTGGAAATAATCGATTTTTTCATGCTTCTATGGCAGTTTTTATGTAGCTTCTACTGGCCAGAGTGAGAGCCTATAGCTGGCTGCCACAAATAGGTAGATTCTTTGGCCAGCGTGAGAGCCAACAGCTGACTGACACGAATGGCAACTAGCATGCTAGCATGCAAAAAAAAATCAATAGCTGCATTCGTCACAAGTGGGAAAAATTTAAATCTGCATGGCACTTTACTCCAATTGGCTCATTCGCTTGCTTAAACTCAACGTTGATTCTGATTCCGCAGAACTGGGTTTGATGTGAAAAAGTTTTTGTTGTTAACATTCTTTTTTTCATTCGGTTTTTCCAGTTACGCGTCCTTTTTTTAAAGCTGATCGTTTTGTGTTCATTTTATTTAGTTCTTTTTTCGTAACAGATTTAATGTTTAGTATAGAGCTTAGAAAAAATTCGCAGTGTGACATGTGAAGTAAGGCATGTAGCAACATCAGCGCAGCAAAGGGCACTCCTTTAAAGGCAAGCAAGGGCAAAAATATTTTAAGTCAAGTGATAGAGATTACCGTATGAGTGGTACGATTTTTGAATCAAGCACGGGCAACGTCAGCATCTTGTAAAAGAATTCCCAGTATAGGTAAAAGTAACATTTGAAATCTTGAATAACGAGAGGTAATTTCGGCTATTAACTTGAACATAATTGAAACAAAAAAAAAGAGAAGAAAAACGCGCAGCCTCAATAGAATTTACTTATGTGTTGCGTCCCTTCAGGACGAGGGTAATCATGATTCTACAGCTCCTTGACATTTGTAGTTCTAAACAACGTTTGTCCGCTTATAATCGCACTCGGTCCCTTCTCTTCCATCCATTTGCATTATCTCGTTTGGCAGGTTATTCGCTGTTCCCCTCTGCTCTTCTTGCCTTTAATATGTCCTGTGAGTGTTAAATTTTCTAAGTCCTCCTTCCTCATTATGTGTCCTCGAAATGTCATCTGTCTCTTTATGATCGTAAGTATAAATGTCCTTTTTTGTTTCCATCGTCCTTAAAAAGTTCACGTTTCTCACGTATTTCTTTTACAAAATTTTCCGATCCCTTAATCTTTTTACTTCGTCTCTGAAACGCAACATTTCCCATTCCACTACATCTTCGGATCTCTGCGCCACATTTTGCTCGTCTATGATGACACGACCTCTATAGTTAAACTTCTGTCCGGGCTTGATTCTGATATCCCCAAAAACACTCTTAAATGGTAATGCTAATATTAGCCGTTCCCTTATAAAGAAATATTCAAAAATTCATTAACCGGGTAGCCAGTATTGCTGTCGGTTGAAATTTTAAAAATCTTTCTCTTAAAACAATTTTTCAGGAAAAAAGGTTTCTCAAGTCCAGTAGCTGTTATCGCCCTTTCCAGCACTGAGGGTTTTTTTTTTCTTCCTAACATTTTACTTGAAGAAGTGTGGAATATTATGATCTTGATACAGTCAGTTATGTACCATGTGTGATACACGCTTAAATGATCATGTATCTTTCGATACGTGACTGACGAGGCAGATTTTTTTCCCGCAGTAGGCTACCATTTCTTTATGCGGTAGAACAGTTACAATCCTAAGCTATAGAGCTAAGTCTGTTCTACTATTTACCCATAGCTGGGGAGGGGGAGCAGAGGATCCATACCTTCCCCAAGGGTCTTAGCACGTAAGTAAACGTAATGAATCCGACTGGAATTCGAACTCGTCTCTCTTCGAATTACATGTCCATTTTATTTGTTGTTGCCATTGATATTCCTCAAGTGGTGCGGTTTCTGTTATTTAGTTCAGTTCTTTGCGATGCTGTAGCGCCAGTTCACAATATTAAAAGAAGGATGGTCTTTAACAAGACCCACGTGATACACTCGCCCAAAGCTATTTTTAACTATTGCTCATAGAAAGTTGTTGTATACAGTAGAATACAAACATTACTAAGATTGACTGATATTTTTTTTACGTCTTATCAACCCTTTCTGGGTTATTTATAGCGTAAACCTATTTTGGATTATAGGGCGTCGCTTACAGTACCAGATGTCCTTAATTACTGACCAGGCTGAACGCTGCTGATGTTCGATGATCGAAAGAGCTACAAAGGATAAGAAGTTGTGGAAAACTATGATTACCCACACAGCACATAGAAGCAGCCTGTTTCCCATATAGTGTAATATCTAGTCTTGGTGAATGCTTACGAATTTTATTTTTTTTAACATGTGTGCAGCTTCTTTCATCTTACGTACTTTTTGATCGTTTCAAACGGCGATCTTCTGTTCCAAACGCTGTTCGTACAGCAGACGTTCCTTCTACTTCCTTCATTAGACCACCCTACGTATTTTTAAAAGAGTGAGAATATCGCCCATCTTTTGCTTTGATCTCCCACTTTCATGTGGGCGTGAATTTTACGTTATTTCTGCGCTTATTGACTCCGTTACAATCCCGACTAGCAGTGTAACTAAATGCGCAAAACACCTTCTCGATTATTTATCTCTACAGCACGCTGGCAAGATTTCTGCCAACGTATATCTTACCTCTTCTCTTTCCGAAATTAATTACGCCTCGACGCTTCGCGAAATACAGCGCATGGTATCTTTACCACAGACATCAGGAAATGCTCAGATCTCCTTCTATAGTCATCTGTGTAACAATCATGCTAACGTTTGTATGATCGATGCTACGGTATTTGTTTTGCCAAACATGGTTTGGCACAAGGTCGTACTCCTAGAGCAATTGATGATAAAATGGGAGGCTAATGAGAAATTGAAGAGCCGAGTTCGAAATCCAGTCAGGTTCATTACAATCAGTTACGCGCAAATAAACTTGGGAAAGGTATGAATTATCCCTCCAGCTATGTGTTTAATAGTAGGACATAGTGGCCTATAGCCTTTATTGGCAACTAGTCTATCGCAGAAAGAAATGGCAATATACTGCCTAATCAGTCAGGAATCGTAAGAAACATAATCGCTCAAGTATCACGTATGGCACATAACTGGCTGGGCTGTATTTTACCGATTTTCACCAGCATTTTTGTAAAATAAAAAATTATTTACATTATTCGGACTATTGTTCTCTTTGTCGCTATATTTATTACAACGTTTCGGTCGTTGTAAGCTCCGGCCTTTTTCAGTTGGTTGGAATGTCGAACTGAACTCTTTATTTCGCTCACTGGGGTAAACTGTTCTAGTTCTACGTGCCATGTTTCACACTCTTTGGGTCCTGTCACTGGATGTAACTAACGCTTTATCCACTGTGCCATGCGCCCTTGAAAAAAAATATGTGACAAATCATCTGAATTAATTGTTTTTTCACTGAAACACTTTTAGATTTTAGAAGCATTTTACGGAATATTTTTAGTACTTACGCTATTTTCATTTCTACCATCATCATGAATGACCTGTTTCCGAATTCATTTTCCTTTATTAAATATTCTAATCGATTTTTAATTATACAGACGCTAGAGACTACAATATAAATGACACATTAAAAACCTTTTAGATATCAAAATGTTAAAACGACATTAAAAAAAAAACTCCTCTAATGGGAATTTACAAAGCCGCAACATCTGCCGCTGCTTATACACGGGGTTTGGATTGCATTTTTGCCTATTTCTCAGGTACAAAAATAGGCGAGGGTCAACTTATACACAGATCGGCTTATACCCGAGTATACAAGGTGAACATTTAATAGATGTGCGGGTATCGGAGCAGCTGTTCAAGTTCAGGCTTAGGTTGTTGCATTCGTGCTCGCATTAATACACTTTGAGAAAAGCATCAGTTCATGGCTTTATCACTTCCCCAAGCTATGGATTAAATAGCAAATTGGGCTTGATTGGTAGCCAATTTAGGATGAGGAAAACTCTGAATTAAAAAAAAATATGGTGAACACAATAGGAAAACATTCTGATAGGTCTACGTTGTCGTTATGATAATTGACGAGTGATAAAGAAAATTAATATGTGGAGTGCCTTGATCTTTCAGACTTGAAAAAGAAGGAAATTAATTTATGGACATGTATAGCTTTTTAATATTAACAAAACAACCTAACTTGCTAATGGTGACTGCGAGGTCTCCATTACTCGTTATTTCACTTCACCGCTTTCAATGCTGGTTAAATGAAAATCCTTACACCCAGTTCAGAAACAGCTCTTGGTCTGAAGGTCGTATTGAGACGTAAAACTGATAGTCACCAGTTCATCCCCATGTCTTTATATATATATATATATATATATATATATATATATAAAATGTCTGTGGTTAGAAAGTTCGCTTTCTCACCATGGTCGATTTGTTAGGAAGGCGACTTCCTGATGTTATCAAACTGAATCGAGGTCGATCCCAGCGTGCGCCACCTTTGGGAAGTGCTTGAAAACCATGTCACCAGTTGACCCAAGACCTGTCAGTGTTATTTGGGTAGACGTAACTCTTGGGGGGGGGGTCATCGATAGCTGTGCTAGCACGAAGTCACAAGTCATCGTGACCGAGGGCTTGAGCGTGCTGGCCTTGTTCAAATTCTTGATCACGCTAGATAACACGCTCTCTCCCAGAAACTATAACTAAGGTCTTCTCAGCATAGTTGCACTACAAACCACAGGTGGGCTCTGTGGGTGTTAAGCAACCACAAATGTACCTGAGCTAGCGTCTGCAATAGGGATTGGCTAGCCGCCCTAGTAGACGAGTATACTCGAATACGAGTGGACAGATATTATTTATTTATTTATATATATATATATATATATATCTGTGTAACCAAATGGGTAAATATAGGTAGATGTAAGAGCGAGCAATCGTATAGAAATACATATAAATACTCTATAGTGTTAGAAAAAACAATGCTCAATGTTAAATAACAGAGCTATTTAAGATATATTAAGAATATACATAATACCTTATATTGATTGCAATGTAAGTATTATTTATATTTCTTTCTCCCTCTCTAATATATATATATATATATATATATATATATATATATAGAGAGAGAGAGAGAGGTAGTAGTTTGTCAATGAAATATTGATTGTAAAATTTTCATGATATACCTACATTTTTATAAGCAAAATATCCACTTAGTTTCAGCTTATAATAATATTTGCTATATTATTAACTTTTGTGAATATATAACTTTATTGTGCAACATACATTTAAAAATCATAGTCCCCACAGACACTATTTGATCAAAATATATGTGGGAGTTAAAATAAAAAAATTAAACGCCCATTTATATAATTTTTAGATGCTATTGAGTAGTAGTAATCGTAGATATATTGGGTTAAAGAAAGTGTCCCTGCCAAAACTGTAGTTTGAACATTGATCACCAAGGAGCAAACACTACTGATCCCATTATGAATAAGTAGATCACGTGACCATAACGGAAGCGCATAAGTAGGAATTAGGGTGGCGTCTAAATGATCACTTTTTTTTCCTATCCTATATTACTATATGGATCACTATTTCTACTCTATCCTCTATTACAAGACGGATCGCTAGACTGATCACTACACAGTAATTCGGTGGTTACTTTTCGAGCGACTGTTATCGAGTAAGTATGAGTGTTGTTCCAAGGCGTCTGACACCAGTATTGTTCAACGGCGTCACTATAGTTGTTCGATAATATTCGCTCGAATAGTAATCTCGTATAGTGATCCGAAAAAAGAAATAGTATAGTGAATAGAGAATAGCGGTCCGTATAGTAATAGAGGATAGATGGGAATTCAGATCTGTATAGCAATATAGAATAGAAATGAGATCCTCGGGACGTCACGCGACTTCCCATATATGCGTTTCCTCTATGGGCACGTGGTCTACTTAATTCAATAATGGCATCGCCTGTGTTTGCTCACTGGCGATCTATGTTCAAACTCAAGTGTCGGCAGTGACACTTTATTCTTATATAACAATAGCATACCTTTTATATATATATATATATATATATATATATATATATATATATATATAATTGTATTCGTGTGTTAGGATCTATATATATAAGTATCACTTTTTGGGAGCGTCACGTGTTTACATCATAGTGTCTGTGTGTATTGAATTTTTAAAATGTAAAGCTAATTCGAATATGTACAGTGTAACCCGGATATAAGAGAGTTGTCGGGACCGGAGAAGACGTCTCTTATATTCGGGTTTCTCTTATATCCGGGTTTGGTCTATTTTGTTTAGGTAAGTATGGCTCTAATTTGGGACCAGATAAAATCTCTCTTATATCCGGGTTTCTCTTATATCCGGGTTACACTGTATTAAAATTTGGGTCTGTTCTTACATATTAATTGTACGATAAATATGATGAAAGGGGAAAGGGAATGTATACTATTAGATTACGTCATCAGTAATTGTTTTGGATCTTACATTCACTAAATGGATGTTTTTAAGAATATTGGCGGTATGAAAAAGTGCGGCTTCCGAGTATTCATAATACAATTAAATATACGAATATACCCAGATTTTTAATACACCTTTAAATTAAGGATATATTTCAAAAATTAAACACACCAGAAGCACAGAAGCCATGAGGTAAACACATGACGGCTATACCACGTTGATACACCGGTTCTCATCAGATCGCCGATGTTAAGCAGCGTGGAGCCTGGTCAGTACACAGATGGGTGAACGCTTGGGAATACCAGGTGCTGTAAGCTTGGATGTGCAGATAGTGTAATGGATAAAATCAGCGAATGAGAAATCGGATTGTCGAGTTCCAGTTCTAATCAAATTTGTTACGTTTACTCACCCGCAGATACCACTGGGAATTGATATGAATCTACTCCCCCCCCCACAAGCAATTGGTTAATTATTGTAACTTGCATCAGTAAATCATTATTAATTCCCAAAAGTTCTTACAATCCAAAAAAGTGTGTTCTGGCTTTAAATAACCTACAAAAGGTTGGTACGCTGAAAAATAACAAATCCATCAATATATATATATATATATATATAAAAGTGAACATAGAAGTCAACACTTAGAGGCGACAGTCTGTTTCATGCTAGATGCAATCGTCACACCACGAGTGCTGTTATTTTTCTTGGGTATTTATATATACTCACCCGTATATATAAATATCCGAGACGATTGCATATAGCATGAAACAGACTGTCGCCTCTAAGTGTTGACTTCTATGTTCACTTTTATATTTATACACGCTCTATCTCTGATATTGAGCACTTTATCCCATAAATATAGCACATCTTAAGACTATATTTCTTATATATATATATATATATATATATATATATATATATATACGTATAAGGCGACCTATAGATATTAATGTTTAGTCCTTTCTTCCCACTTTCCTTTACAATCTTCTGTAGCAAGTCCTGTAGTTACCTTTCTGTCTGATATCAACACTGTGTCATATCTTATGTTGTTAAGATCCTGGCCACCAATGATGAATTCTGGGAGAACTTTAATTTTCTTAGGGTCGCTTCACTGTAAAGGTTGAATAAGTCCGGTGAGAAGACCCATCCTTGTCTGGCTCCTCTTAGATTACAATCTGTAATTGTACAAATGTAAAGCCAAGTAAAAATTAACCAAAGTCCATTTCCAAAGATCCGCTCCCACTTCCCAAAAAGCTCTTACCCATAGCACTGACAGAAGGAAGGACGACTGAGACGTCCGAAAAAAAAGGAAAGCGTCACAAGAATTTCTGGCACTGCAGACATATGTGCGTGCAGTGCTATACATTGGGACCTTGTGTCAAAAGAACCATTCTAGAAGTGGAATGAAAGCAATGATGACATATAACTCTGAGTTCATCATAAAAACTCACGATATCGAATTAATAAATACTAAACACTTCGAATACAGTATATTTCCATGTATAAGGCGACTTATCTATTAGTCGAGACTCGAGATCTAGGTAAATTTTCGTAATTTTATCTGATATCCGTAGTATAAGACGACCGCAAACGTAATCTAGCCTAGGCCGCCAGTAGCAGTTAGGCCTCTTGTAATGATTCCTACAAGTATAAAATAAAGCTGATGTTATTATAAATGTTGTATTCCTTATCTTTATTGTTTTCAAATCAAAAGAAATAAAAATAATATAAACTATTAACACGAATCTTTATGAAAATAACAATAACGATTTCATTCTTACGGTTCGTAAGGATGAAAACAAAAGTTACGTATTCTGTAATGAGAAATTAAAATTTTATGGCATCTTAAATGTTTTTCAACAAGGCAAAAAGAATACCGTATAATGGATGCTATTCAAAAAATAAACATTGCATGTTATACTAAATATGGTTCGTATTTAACGCCACAATGATAATGAATTTTAATTAGAAATATACAGGGTGATTGAAAAGTAACTCCCTATTTTATGTATGTGTGCCCAGCCAGGAATCCTGACTTAATACCCCGTAACTTTTTTCTTTGGGGTTAAGTCAAAGTAGAAAGTCTACTATACGAAACCAAGACTTCCATACCACAAAAGTTTCTGGTGAAATCAATTGATGCGATTCCTGTGCGGTTCGAGAAGCTGGAGTGAAATCTGGTGCCCATGTCAAATTTAAATAAATCCTCATGCTAAACGCTTTCCTCTCATATCCATTTCTTGTAAAAATTATTGTTAATAAATAAATTATAAGTATTTTAAAATGGGGAGTTACTTTTTAATCACCCTGTAGATTGTATATTATCCTAAGTGTTATTTAAGAGTACTATGAAAAATAATGATTGGTGTGAACGCAATCATAGCTCTACAAATAAACGACGAAAGATTTTTTTACGTTGTTATTTGTACGTACTGCTCAGCGGTTCTTTTGTAAATTTTTGTGTAATAATCTCTTGAATATTGCATTTTAATGGGAAATCAAGAAGTAAAAGTAATTTTATTACATTTATAACTGTAGTACAGCGTTATAATGCGAATTGTTTCAACTAAAAATATTTACATCAGTATAACTACCGATACTGAGGAAATTGTTAGCCTACCTCGATTCATGGCGCAAGCATATTAACCTACTTACTAGTGCCGATAAACATGCAGAATATAAGATTAGCTTTTTATAACTGTTATATTAGACGACTCCCTATTTTGGTGGGTAATTTTTAATATTTAAAGATCTCCTCATACGCAAATACACACACACACACACATATATATATATAAAGAAATATAATTTTAAGGTGTGCTATATTTATGAGATAAAGTGCTCAATATCAGAGATAGGGCATATGTAAATATAAATGTAAAAGTGAACATTGAAGTCAACACTCAGAGGCGACAGGCTGTTTCATGCTAGACGCAATCGCAAAAGCGGCCCGACCTTTGCGTCTAACATGAATCGGCCTGTCGCCTCTGAGTGTTGATATCAATGCTCACTTTTACATTATATATATATATATATATATATATATAGGAATGTGTTGTAGAGTAGGGATCAGCGTAATTCCCTTCCCTATTACTGTGACAATGGACTTCTCCTGCATATAAATATGGAAAGTAGCCACATTAAAGTAGGATTTGAGGAGTAGTGGGTTTACTAAAGTTTCTCCGTTCTGTGTATTACAAGGGGGGTATATGTAGCGATTTTTGTCAAACACAGCGGAAGACAAACCTGTCTACTGTATACAAACAAAAGATAACTGGCAACAGACGATACCAGGTTCGACTTATACTACCGTCTAACTTCGCTCCGTAAACGAATCTTAAAACTGAACTTTGATTTTTCGACGTATCTCGTGACAGACCTTTAGCGCGAACTTGAAAGCTGAAATGCAATTACAGTTATTAAGTTTTCAACCTGTCATATTTTGTCTTGGCCCAACGCTCTATACAATATGAAAGTGATTGGCAACTCGACGCAACAATACTTGATACTGGGAACGTGACCTGTATTAGCTATCTTCATCGAACTGTGTTATATTTGAGATTGCTTATTCACAGACAGGGTGAAAAACATCAACAGACATTTACGAATGCTCATGAATGTCTTGCAAGCGAAGCTTGATTGACCATGACACATCAGTCACAGAACAATTACGTATTTGAAAAGTCATTGTTCAAGTTTTAAATCCGTTGTTTTCTTACTCTACAATGCCTCTGTGATTTGCAACCTGAACTAACGAAGATTCATATTAGAGAAGTGTATGCACCTGGCGTCTGCAAGCTTTATCAATGTAGCTTGTAGGAATATTATTTTCACTATAAATAAATAAATAAATAATAAAGTATAAAATAATAATAAAGGAAATTATAAATAAAATAAAACAATATCATAAAAATATTGTATAAAATAAATAATAATTAAAATACTCCTAGCATACAACAATATATGTTCATGCCGGAAAGACATTAAATTCAATCTCTTCGCCACGAACTTTGGTACGGGCAACACGTGTGTAACTTCCTGCTTTGATATGGCTTGTAATATTACGGAGTAAATTCTCCCTTTTATCACATGTACCATAAAACAATTGTAACCTATAAAATACCCACACCAATACACAAGAAAAATATAAATAAATTGTATAAAATTGACATACAATTTATTATACCTTTCTTGTTATTTGCTTACGTTTTATTTCCTGTCAAGTATGTTTTTTAGCTCCGTGAACAAAAGGCTAATTTCTGCTGCTTTGATATGAGTGAACTCCCCACAAGTTTAATATTATATACGTACTGTACGCATCTAAGTATATTCAATATGAACCAATGAAGCTTTATATTTTATATGTACTGTATGATTCGACTAATTTGCAACCCGAACTAACGAAAATCTATATTTGAAACGCGCTGCATGCATTTTCAGACTGGACCAATATCAGATATGTACTATACACATGTCTGGATTAGCAACCCGAACCAACGTAGCATTATATTCTATGCGTACTGTATTCCTTTAGGAATCTGCAACCTAAATCAACAAAGCTTCATGCTGGATATGAACTTTGTGTCTAGCGGACTGCAACCAGAAACAACGAAGATTCAATAAAAACAAATAATGAATTAAAAAAGTTAACAAACAGCATCATAAACTATCCACAAAATGTATCTGGATCCACAATTATTTGCACTCAATACTTCATAGAATAATTCGAAACATAACCTTTACTGTCCACCAAAGTAAACGTTAAATTAATAGAATAGGCCTACTCACAATGCATTGTGGGTAGGCTTGACTAGCACATTTTAATAGCCAAGCCAAAATACAATGCACATGGCCTGACGATTGCGTGAAACGGTTTGTCGTCGCTGTGTTTTGACTACAGTGCCCACATTTATATTTACATACGCTCTATCTCTGATATTGAGAATTTTAGCCAATAAATATAACTTACCTTAAAACTGT
Organism: Acanthosepion lycidas; assembly: GCA_963932145.1. Lineage (NCBI taxonomy): Eukaryota > Metazoa > Mollusca > Cephalopoda > Sepiida > Sepiidae > Acanthosepion > Acanthosepion lycidas. The sequence goes on along the minus strand of OZ010580.1, from coordinate 72,560,593 downwards.
ATTTTATCTCTCTCTCTCTCTCTCTCTATATATATATATATATATATATATATATATATATATATATATATATATATTTCGATGAGTTAACGACGACACCTTGGCGGTCGAAACGGCGGTAGTGTTCTATTCAGCTTTTTATTATTGATATTGAGCACTTTTTAACACACACTGTTTATTTACTGTGTGTTTAAATATAATATATATATATATATATATATATATATATATATAATATGCCAAGTGAAAAGTAAAGAGAAAACACAAAAAATAAACGTTATCTATACAGAACTTGAGAACTAAGCGTTCAATACCTATAGTAGAACGCAACCGGAAATGGTTGAAGCAAACCAAAGCAGCGTTGTATTAACCTCTTTATGCATTACGCCTGAAACCGTCTTAATCAACTCCGGTCACCATCATTAATACATTAGACTGTAATACGTTTGTGCCTTAACGAAGAGTCTCACATGTGTTAAATTATTTTACTATAGTAATGTATTAAAACATTTTATTAATGAAATGCATTGAGAATTAGTTTACTATAGGAATGTATTAAAATTATTTTGCTGCTAAAATGCATTCAAAAACATTTTACTCTAAAAATACATGAACAATTATTTTATTATAGGACTGCATTAAAAGTTATTTTACTATCGGAATGCATTGAAATTATTTTGGCAATAAAATGCATTAAAAGTTATTTTACTACTGTAGTGCATTGTACTTTTTATAGTAGGAAATTGCACCGAAAGAAAATCGACTGTCCGAAACTGTGATGAGCTTCACTGTCGCAATATTGATTTCCTGCAATATTGATATCAATATTATTGTTGCACGCACTACTCAATCCAATTCAGTACCTAAAAGTTAGATCAGTTTTAAAGATTTTTAAAAAATTTACCATCAGGAGGTTTCCTCTTGAATTGGACACAATTATTGTTTCCAAACGCTTCGTAGTTTCACTGAATGGGCGGGAAAACTTACGTTTCTTTTTTCTTTACAAGACCATTTTCTTGGTGTTAGTTTCTTTCTTTAAAGCCGCCCGATTCATCTTGGTTTTATGAAATATTGGATGAGGAAATAAAAGTCTCCTTTGGGAATCAGATAATTTGATTGTAAGTCATAGTTACGACAAATATTAATTGATTCCAGTCATAAAATAAAACCGTAACAGACAGATACCAGTGTCTGCTGCCGATTAAAAATTAGCTTCGTATACTTGATTTTTGTTTTGTTAGACGCGGATATATTTTAACAACGATCCCGGGAGATGGGCATCATATATAGATTTGTTCGAGTGGGGTAGATATATAAGGAATGAATTAATCCATTTCAGTATGAAATTTGAATCAGTCAGTCAGTCCGGGAACAAAATTTCTCCCTCGATTTAAATATTAAATGTTCGATCCCTTGCCTAGGGAGTTGAGTAGACTGCTTCACCAAGTGGCGGAGAAATCAAAATAGACAAACGCTAGTTCGAATTCGGATTTTTTTAAAAATCACTTCGCCTTAAGTCGAAAATGCCACTATGAAACCATGGGGTTACTGAGAATGAAATAGAATGATAATATTTTAGTGATGTAAAAGAACAATAAATAGCAGATTTCAGAAAGAGGGAAGATGGCGATTGATGTTACATTTAGATTTTTGAAGATTGTAGGTGTCAGAGAAGCAAGAAACCAGAAGAGAATTCCAGAACTGAAAACTGCAAAAAAAGAAACTGTTAGAATAGAACTTACGGTTACATCAGCTATTTCAACAGTAGAACGATAAGATTGAGTAACCAATCTAGTAGTACACTTAATTTCGTGTGGTTGAGGTATGAACGCGGAAAATTCATTAAAACAACTGACATGAAATTATTTATAAATAAGAAATAAGGAAGCCACGTCACATACTGATTTGAGAAGTGAAGAACTAACGAAGATCATTGGAGGCAGTGAAGAATGAAAGAAACTGGTCAATGGCATTCGAGTTGGCTCGAAATAGTCGTAGTAGCAGATTCAAGATTCAAAGTATTTTTTTTTTTTTTTTTTGAAGGAGGCATACTGGAGTAATGGATAGCAGCTCGGTTTGAAGAATCGGAGAGCCGAATTCAAATTCCAGTCGGTAAATAGCAGAACAGACCGGGTTCTATAGCCTTGGATGGAAACTGGTCTACTGCAGAAAGAAATCTGCCACGTCAGTTATTTATTGAAAGATACACGATTGCCTAAGCGTGCATTACGCATGGCACATAACTGACTGATTGAGATGACAGCGGAAATGAGAAACCGGAAGAGAGTTCCATTGGCATGAAGTGCAAAAATAAACTATTAGAATAGTACTTACAGTTTCATCTTGCTAATTCAACAATGACATCTAATTGCCAATCTAGCAGTACGCTTAAGTTCATGCAGATGAGGTACCAAGGAAGAGAACTCATGAGAACAGTCACCATGATTGGCTTGTAAATAAGGTTAGATGAACAAACTAAAGACAGTACTGTGTCAGCGTGCATATTTTCCGAAGAGAAAAGAGGCAAAAATAATAACAGTCGGTCATATCATGCGTGATATACGCTTAGGCGATCATGCATCTTTCGATACATGACTGACGAGGCAGATTTTTTTCTTAATTTTAATTTTTTTAATTCTATTATGTTTCAACTGCTGTAGTCTTTGGCCTTCTTCAAACATATATCACATCCAATGGATTTTAGAAGCTAATTAGTATATTATTTCCGGTTATTTTTTCAATAAGAACATTGGTCTAACAAGACCAAATGACCAAGAAGATGAAAAAGATAAAGAAAAAGGAGGTGGTACCAAGCATATGTTTTATATAAATATTTTTTTTTAATTATTTCACCCCCAAGCAAGAGCTTAATGCTATTAAGATACCAGGGATAACTTGGAATGAAAGCAATATCTGTGGTTCGACTTATACTCGGGTAACAGCTTCGTTTAAAGCCCCGTCACAAGACGAGGACAGACACTTCATTTCATACAAGATAGTTACGAGTCAGGGATCGATGAAGACTTCAAAACCGTTTTAATTCGTCACGAAAAGCCGTGTTTCAAACTCGGCAAATGAAGCTAACCAAAATTACAGTAGAACGTTATTTCAGGAGTGGATGCTAATCTTCTTCTGACAGGCGCCTTGATATGGTTTTCTGTACTAAAATTCACCCAGTACAAGGCTCGAGAGTCACTCAATGTAGAGGGTTACTGTTAGAATAGTTATTATGAAGTTGGCATAAGGATAAAGGAAAACAGATAACGATTGACCTTCTAGGTTAAGAGTGTTGCGTTCAGCGAAGCATCCACACAGAAGTCTGTCAAAAAAGGAGCAGCTTATGGTTGGGTGGGTGGGGGATTTCAACTTCTGCCTTACATTTAGAAGACAATAAAAGAACAGGCTTTAGGAAGACAGAAGATGGTGATTGACATTGCATTTAAATTTCTGAAGATTGCAGGTGGCTGTGTAGCATGAAACCGGGAGGGGATTCCACAAGAGAGAAAAGAAACTATAAAAACATAGCTAGTTCAACAATAAAACGATCAGGCCTAGTTACCAATCTTGTAGCACGCTTAAATTCATGCGGTTGAAGTTACCAAGGAGGAGATCTCATGAGAACAGTCACCATGATTGGCTTGCAAATAAGGTTAGATGAAAAGACTAAAGACAGTACTATGTCGCGCGCTTAATTCTCGAAGTCGGTGCTTTAGCGCTTAGGTGATCATGCATCTTTCGATACATGACTGACGAGGCAGATTTTTTTTCCCCGGTAGACCAGTTGTCATCCAAGTTTATAGAACCTGGTCTCTCTGCTATTTACTCATAGCTTGGTGGGGGGGGGGGGGGGAGAAAAAGGTTCATACCTTTCCCAAGGGTATTAGTACGTAACGGAATGTAATGAATTCGACTGGAATTTGAACTCGGCTCTCTGACTCCTTAATCCATTACTCCACTGTGCCTCCTCCACCAATCTAGTACTACGCTTAAATTTATGAAGTCTAGTTACCACGGAGGAAAGTTCATCAGAACAAATTCTTCGGTATAAAATGAGGTACATATAACTGAACACCTGTTACGTCATCTTATCATGAGTCCAGATGTATTGATGTAGTTATACAAATTACTACAAATCCTCAGGCTTGACTACTATTTACGAAACATGATTTTGAAAACAAGAGCAATTTATCGTACAATCACTCACTTATGTGCCATGGTTGATACAAGCTGAGGTGATCATGTATCTTTTCGATACATGACTGACGAGGCAGATTTTTTCGCGCCAGAGGTTGACATTTCGTTCTGCAGTAGACCAGTTGCCATCCAAGGTAACCTGGTTTGTGCTGCTATTTACCCATAGCTGGTGGTGGGGAGAAGAAGAGGATTCATACCTTTCCCTAGGGTATTAGCACGTAAGTGGATGTAATGGATTTGACAAGGAAGACATGAATTATAAAACTTATGTGCGTAATAGGCGCCACTTCCTTGCCGTACCACTGGTCGATCGACTTATCCTCCATCGCCAGACTGCAATCTTCATCACTATTTTGTGTCGGAAGAGAACATGAGGCTATACAGCTCCAAGGAGACTTTCAAGGCAGCCATCAAGGACGCCATATCCAACATGGACTGAGATACCGTCGCCAAGGCCTGCTCCTTTTTGTAGCTTATATACATGCCCAACTATGTATAACATTTCATTGAAATATATTAATTTGTTACATGAAAAACGCTGTTTTAATTATCCATTAATTTTTTTTCATGATTGATCTGCGCTACACTGTATAGTCATGTATATGACGATGAACTTTGGGGTCAGTCAGTCAGTTAGTTGTGTCATATGTGATACACGCTTAGGCGATCATGTATCTTTCGATATATGACTGACGAAGCAGATTTTTTTTTCCCAGCAGTAGGTTGCCGTTTCCTTCTACAGTTGACCAGTTGCTATCCAAGGCAACTCGGTCTGTCCTGCTATTTACCCATAGCTGGGGGGTCGGGAGAAGAAAAGTATTCATACTTTTCCCAAGGGTATTAGCAGGTAAATGAATGTAATGGATTCAACTGGAATTCGAACTACGATTCTTTAATCCGAACGGCTATCTATTAGGTTGGTGCAAAAATAATATCGTTTTTTGACGTTAAAAAAATACGTCAAAAAACGATATTATTTTTGCACCAACCTAATATTTGGTGAAAAAGACGCACTTATACCATTTTTACATGGAATGCTTCAAGCAATATCTTACCGTTAAAAAAAAAAAATTAGGGATATATATATTTTTTTTATTTCTCTTTTTTTTATTTATTTATTTAACCTGTGCACGTGACATTCGACTATGAACCGATTAAATTGATGATTTAAACGTTTTTTTTTTCCGACGATACTGGCTTCATTCATCTATTCATGATTCGAGTCTAAACAAACTAATTGGCAACTCTATGATTCATGAGCTTCCATCATTTTTTGGGGTGGGGGTATAAATTCCCTAATCTCCTCTACTAATCTTGTCATAACTGATCCATACATCCAGGTAACTGAATTTTTTTTTAATATTTATTATATCTTCCCTCTGATTTTTTATGATCGATTCAGGGTCGGTGACAAAATTCATCTCAATTCCAGATCAGTTTGTAATCTATCTGTACTTAATCTCGAGGAAAGCATTTAGGCAATGATAATCCAAAAGTCACGCTCTTAAGAAGAATATTTAATGTCCAGATTTAGAATTATTTATGAGAAGAAAAAAAAAACTAGCAGAAATATTATAAATCTCAGAAAACGAGAAGTACAAATCCGTGGAAGAATAAGGATAAAAATCACAAGGATAGAGATATTCGTTCAAATAAGGCAGACAATAATGACAATTTCAGAAAATATCTAAGCCAGTGTTATTCAAATCAGCCTCAGTACAGACGAATAAAGGGAAAGTAATGATAAAAACATCAAGGATGGGATATCCGTTCAAATAACTCGCAGACTAATGGCTCATCTCGGAATGTCAGACAATATTTAATTCCATGGTATTCAAATCAGCCTCGGTACAGACGAATAAACGAAAAGTCTTGGATTGAGGAAACGGGGAGCCGAGTTCGAATTCTAGTCAAATCCATTAAATTCACTTACGTGCTAATACCGTTGGGAAAGATATGAAACCTCTTCTTCTCTCGCCGCCCATCTATGGGTAAATAGCAGGACAGACCGGGTTCTATAACCTTGGATGGCAGCTGGTCTACCGCAGAAAGAAATGGCAGTCATGTATCGAAAGATCGCCTAAACGTGTATCACGTATGGCACATGACTGGACTGAATAATATTAGGTTGGTGCAAAAATAATATCGTTTTTTGACGTTAAAAAATACGTCAAAAAACGATATTATTTTTGCACCAACCTAATAAAAACAACAAGGATGGAGATATTCGTTGAATTAACCCGTAGAATAATAGCATTGAGTCATCTCAGAATTTTAATATAATGTTATAAATTAGAAGTAATGGAATTTCAGACTCGAGGAATTTGGGGGTATTTTTTTAATTTATTTTGTAACGCCAATCTTCCAAATTGTAACGAATGCTAGCTTTTAATTTCGATGTTCAAATTCTTGTCGCTGAAGGCTGGAAATATGCCTTCTCCAAGTTAGATGCAGGTGTTTGAAAAGCTATTATTCTCCTGGATATATTTTTAATTTGAGAACAGATACTGTATTGAATGCGTTTCCTGTATAAGCTGTTCTTACGGGACCTGATTACTAAAGATATACTTGCATGTTCTCACTCATTCTCCCTCAAGTGTAAATAATCTAAAATGCTGTCGATGAATAAGGTGGGACCCTTGAGTGTAGATCTTCTTTAATCACGATCTTCGAGTTTTTCTTTCTGCTTCGCCTCCACTTCTTCAGTACACCACGTTCTCTCTCTCTCTCTTTCCATCTTCTTTCTCTAATTCATGCTTTCCCTTTTTACTATTCCTCTAGTTTGCTTCCTTCTTGATCGTCTTCTCAACTCTTACTATACGCCCTGTTTTCTTCTCTTTCTCTCCCTCTTCATTTTTCAGGACTTATTTTTTTTTGTGTGTGTTCTTTTCTACTCTCTTTTTTTCTCCTTTTTCATCCATTTCATATTCTGGTTCTTCTTTTAACTCCCCGTTGGTGTTTTGAACCCCTCGAACATGGTCTCTTTTCATTGCTCCTAAATTTTCTTTTTTTCTTCATCTTCTTCTATACCTTATGTTTATTATTCCAACTCCTTCTTTTTTATTCTCTTTTTTCTCTTTCTTTTATTTCTCCTCTTTATTTGAGCTATTTTAATTCTTCCCTTTTCCCTCCCTGCATTTCTTTTGCTTTTTCTACTTTTTCATTTTTCTTTTTTCTTTTGCAATATTGTCGCCATCTTAATATTCACCGTTTCCTCTCTTTTTACTTTATCTGTTCTCTCTTTCATCACCTCCTCCTCCAACGATTCTCTTTCTTCTTCTAAATCTCACTCCGCTTTCACTTTTGCTCCTACTTCCTCATCGTTATTATCTCCTCCGCTTCTTATCGTTTCTATCTCATCCTCCACTGCATACATCGTTTCCCAATATACTCTCCTACACAGCCACTTTCATCGCTTCTACTCTTTCTTTCTTTCTACTTCCTCCTCTTTCATGATTTTCTCCTCCCTTTTCATCTACGGCTCAAAAATCGCCTCCTGTTTTTGCGTCAACATCTGTCCCTCCAATTTTCTATTCTTTTTCATTTTCTCTTTCTATCTTATCCCTCCTCCTGTTCTCATCTCTTCCTCTTACCGTGCTCTTCCTCTTTAATCTTACTCTCTCCCACTGTTCTAATCCCCTTCTCAGTGTCGTACTCTTGTCCTCCTTTTTCTTTCATCTTTCTCTCGACCCACTCCTCCCACACTTTCATCTCCTCGTCTGACCGTCCTTTCTCCTTACTTTTTCTCTCCTCTCACGTTTTTATCTCCTTCTCTTACTTATACTCTCGTCTTTTTGTCCTCCTCCTCTTCCTCCTGTGTTTTCATCTCCTCCACTTCCTCCTGTGTTTTCATCTCCTCCACTTCCTCCTCTGTTTTCATCTCCTCCACTTCCTCCTCTGTTTTCATCTCCTCCACTTCCTCCTCTGTTTTCATCTCCTCTTCCTCCTCCTCTGTTTTCATCTCCTCTTCCTCCTCCTCTGTTTTCATCTCCTCTTCCTCCTCCTCTGTTTTCATCTCCTCTTCCTCCTCCTCTGTTTTCATCTCCTCCTCCTCCTCCTCCTCTGTTTTCATCTCCTCCTCCTCCTCTGTTTTCATCTCCTCCTCCTCTGTTTTCATCTCCTCCTCCTCTGTTTTCATCTCCTCCTCCTCTGTTTTCATCTCCTCCTCCTCCTCCTCTGTTTTCATCTCCTCTTCCTCCTTTCTCTTTCATATTTCTTTCTACTCACTCCTCCTCTTCTTTCTGTTTTGTACTCTCCTCCCACCCTTTCCTATTTTCATTTCCTTCCTTGAACTGCACTATTCTTTTTCCTCCTCTTTCATCTTTATCTCCTCTTCTCCGCAACCCCCGCCACTTTCATGTTTTTCGACCTCTATTTTTCCCATTGTTTCGTCTTCATCTCATATCATTTCTTTTCCTCCTGCTTCCTCCTCTTCCTCTTTTACTTTCCCTTTCTCTATTTTTACCTCTAACTTTCCGACCTGTAGTATTATCAATCTTCTTCTTTCATCTTTTTTTTTCTTCTCTCCCCTTGCTCCTTTAGGTTCTCTTTCAACAACAACAAAAAAACATTCTTTATCTCTCCACCCCTCTCTTCTATTTTCTCCTTGCTTTTTACTCTTTTTATTCTTTCCCATTTCAGCAAACTTCTGAACCATTAAAAAGATAATAATAGAATTGCTGGTTTCCCAACGCGATTCCATTATCAACAATAACGCTTTCAGTATAAACTGATAGAGCGGATGTTTCACACTCTGTGTGTAGGTGGACGAGAGTCGCGACTATTTATAGAGATCAGCCTTCGGCTTTTTATGGGAAATCATTTGACAACAGAGAAGTGACGAAAGGTGAGCTGACGACCGTTCATTACGAGGAAAAACAATTATCCAATAAAACTCATATATTTCGTTTAACGGCTGTCGTTGTATTCATGATGGAAACTGTTGTGCGTCATCCCTAAAAGGTAGACTTGGAAACAAACAAATAAGAGGTTAATTTCATCACGACGTCTGCGTATATAAGGCTTTTTTAATCGATATTTTTTTAAAGCCTATATTAACAGATAGTTATATATCTCGAAAGAAAAGCGATACCGAACGTTTTAAATGCATTCCGAAAAAAAAGAAAAATCTTTCTTGAAGCTTTTATCTTAGTTTTAATTTCAAGTTAATAAATTAGATTTAATATTTCCAATCCCAAAATATTTTGTTTCATTTCAAATTGAATTTAAATTGATTGGATTGAGTTTTTTTTTTTATCAGTTAAAACGCTAAAATCGACCATATTGACAAACATGTCCAAACAACGTAATTCTTTTCTATTAACCTTCTAAATAATAAACGGAAAATTCTCTGTGTTCGTCCGTGTGTCTGAAATCACTCTAATTTGGACCATACTTACTCTACATAGACATATTATACTTTTTTGGAATCAGAATCCAGAACTAGGTTCCACCACATGGGATCATCAGGGTATTAACTGGCTCATTAGGATTTATTTATTTTAATTTTGCTCTACTTAAAGTATTGAACACTCTTCGTTTAGCTATTACTCACTGGTGTTTTGTTTTTTCATTGTACCATAGATTTAAGGTACTGGACGATTACTTTCGCCCTGTTCGGAGGTTTCTGGTAATTTCTTTTTTGTCCATTTTTCAACGTATGCCAATTTATTTGAAAATTGTGCTATCCAGTTTTTTCACCCACCGAGTTTAATAAATATATATATATATATATATATATATATATATATACACGCACATACACATATAAAATATTCTTTGTTAAATATTGGAAATCGTTCAATTGTAATGAGTTTTTCTATTTATAGTAAATTCTCTCATAATAACAATATTAATAATAATATCGCTTCAAAATAATACAGAATTTTAAAAGATTTTCCATTTCATCACTTATTCTAAATAATTAAAAAAATGAAAACAATTCTTGTAAAAATACATTATACATCGAATTTCTTTTTCTTGTGACAATAATGTCCATAATATATTTTATACACAAAAGCAATTAAAAAATTTCCAATTAAATAAGGTCTTACTTTTACTACATTTTTTTTTCTTTTTACGATTCAGAGCAGATTTTTTGTAACAATGGAGTCACGTTTTACTAAAAAAATTTCCTGATTTTCTTCCTACTTATATCTGTAACTAATATAAGAATTAACATCTGAAAAAAAGTTTTTCACGAAATTTCATTAAATTAAATAAGTGTGGGTTACAGAGTTATAAAAATATTTTTTACAAAGATCTTCTAAAAAAAGAAAGATTTAAAAAATAATTTCATTAATAATTTATTTATAAATCATAATTTTCATTTCTGAAAGTTTCATTAAAATCACGCAATTATCAGGTTTTTGCATGATGACGAATCTCTGTAACCCTTTAGGGTCGTAGGGACAGAACATCTTCTGCAGCTACAGCACCAGTGGTGTTTCGGGGCAAGACGGCCTGACTGAGAACAACCCTTTCCAGGCTGGTTTGAATTCAGAGTATTCCTTCTTTTAGGTTGAATGATAACTAACTATAGGATTCAATTTGTCCTGCTATTTTATCCATAGCTAGTGGGAGAAGTAGCATTAATACCTTTACTAAGGTTAAGTGAATGTAATGAACTCGAATAGAATTCGTATTCTGCTCTCCGACTCCTCAATCCGAGCCTTCGTGTTAAGATTGTGGCTGCCATTAATGAATGCTGAGAAGACTTTTAATTCTCACACGATTGCTTCACTTTAAAGGTTGAATAAGTCTGGTGAGACGACAAGTGTCTTACGATCCTTCTCTATTTTTGCATATGTACTGAATTCATTTTCTGTCCTCTGCATTTCTCTGGATTATTCTAATATTATTCCAAATAAATCAAGCTTTTCTAGCAGTTCAAATAGTTCTTCATGACGTACTAGATGAAACAAGTTGGCATAATCTATAAAACTTGTATACCACCTTTTGTATTTGCATTGATTTTTTTCTGATATAATTCTGAGCATAAATATAGCATTCCGTGTTCTGGTATATTTAACGAAACCGGGTTCAACCAACTCTTTCCGAATCCTCTGAATTGACACCCAAACCCTCTAAAATGTTCGTATTGGAGCTTTTGGTGCCAATGCCTAGCAGTACAGCATTACCGTTTCCAAATTTCTGACGGAGTGAATTGAGTCAAGTTGCTCTTTTTGTAACAGTCGGTGCCCAACTAACTCGACAGTCAAGTCGACAAAAGCAAGGCGCATGCGCGAAATTATAAAATGGCGACAATTTACGCATCACACCTTATATTTAACACGCTTAACGATAACAGTCAATTTTACGATTTTAGATGCCAAAATGCGTTCCACGCATACTAAGTTTATTTAAAAAATACAACCCCCCCCCTAAAAAAAACAGGGTTGTTACACAATGTGAAAATTTCAAAAAATTCCCCAATCGCCTCTCCCTGTCCTGATGATGAATAAAGAAAATCGAAAGGTAGGACCATATTTCCGGTACTTTTCTTCCCGAATGCACTTCGAGCAGAATTTCCTCCTTGTCTGAAAGGGATCATTTGTTATATGGAGAAGTAGATCATTAAAATTAATCGACACAATGTCTATTGCTTTTAATAGTATTTACTTTATATAACATTTTCCGACTAAATTCACAAACCATATATATATATATATATATATAAAAGGTTGGTGCAAAAATAATGACGTAATAATGTCGTTTTTTGACGTATTTTTAACGTCAGAAAACGACATTACTACGTCATTATTTTTGCACAAACCATATATATATATATATATATATATATATATATAAGGTTGGTGCAAAAATAATGACGTAATAATGTCGTTTTTTGACGTATTTTTAACATCAAAAAACGACATTACTACGTCATTATTTTTGCACCAACCTTATATATAATGAAATTTATTTCAATACTTCATGAGCTTCCGATGGAGAGTAACTATATATATATATATATATATATATATATATGATGAAGTTAATTGGTAATCCGTTTGGATAATTCCAGGGAGGATAGAAATCCCGAGAGCTCAATGTAATAACAATGCAAATGATAATAATATATATAATGATAACATATACATGTAATGAATCGGAGACTTCAGAAATCTATGGTAAGTTTCCGATTTATTAATTATCATTTGCACTGTTATTTAATTGAGCTCTCGGGATTTCTATCCTCCCTGGAATTATCCATACGGATTAACAATTAACTTCATCATATATATATATATATATATATATATATATATATATATATATATATAGTTTTAAGATGTGCTATATTTACGTGATAAAGGGATCAATATCAGAGATAGAGCGTATGTAAATATGAAAGTGAACATTGAAGTCAACACAGGCGACAGGCTGTTTCATGCTAGATGCAATCGTCGGACTGATGATTGCATCTAGAATGAAACAGTCTGTCGCTTCTGAGTGTTGACTTCAATGTTCACTTATATATATATATATATACAGGGTTGTTCACAGAGACAACAGATTTCGAAAATTTAATAAAATAAGAGGCAGATACACATTCAACACATTGCCAACAAAATAAGCATTGAAAAAACTTTCATTTATTTTAATAACTTTGAATCTTTCATATCTAGTAATTAATGTGTTGAATGTGTATTTGTCTCTTAGCATTTGTTTTTATAAATTTTTCGAAAGCTGTTCTTCCTTTTTGAATAACTCCGTATATACAGGGAGTAACAGCAAAATTGTGCAAATCGTATGACAGTAAAAATTTTCAATTATTAGATTAAGATTTGAACCGTTGTACTTTAGAAATGATTAAAGATATCTTACTGGAATTCTCCGAGGTTTTTATGACACTATTGAACTCAACCTTGAGCAGTAAGAATGTAGTTATTCTCGAAGATTAACAGATGAATCGTAATGAAATCGATCATAAACGAAAATAACGTTCATCATTAATTAATCATTGATCAGAAGCTCATGAAGTATTGAAATTTAATATATATATATATATATATATATAATAATGTTGGTGCAAAAATAATGTCGTTTTCTCACATATGTTACTATGTGAGAAAACGACATTATTTTGCACCAAACTTATATAGTGTGTGTGTGTTATTCCCGGATCATTTTCCAACTTATTCAAGATGATCTTCGCCTCTCCAACCTTCTAACCTTCTGTCGTGGAGTAACAAGGTGCCTCACAGGTTTCACGTACAATTTCATTTTCAAGTTTTTTTTCACTGCTCTTTGGACTGTCATAGTTGAAACTCCTCTTTTACATGCCAAACGTCTTATGGATTGAGTTGGATCTTTTCTAATTGATATCTTTAGCTCTAAGTTGAAATGAGGATCCCTCTTCCTGTTGTGACCTTATGATCCTGTTTTCCTCTCTACTGTTCCCTCTTTGTAAAACTTATTCACAAATCTCTCGATGATTCTTGAATGGACTTTGAAGATGGAAGCCAGGGTATGAATGTTGGTACCATTACTGAAGGTCTGAATGATTTTTTTCTCTCACCATTGCTCAGTTGAGAAGACATAGTGAAACTGACAAGAAACGATTTTAACTTACTCTCATTCTAGCTGAATTACTCTGTGTTTTTCATTGATTCTTACGACAAATGGTATCAAGATGGCTAAAGGTCTTATCTGAAAACCTGGGGAAAAAAACTCAGTCAGTCTAGTGGTTTTTTTTTTATATATTAAACATTTTGTAGGATGGAAAATTATGTTGACACACTATTTGGACAGTTTTGGTGTTACACCCGGCATATATAAGGCTCAAACACTAATATTCCATAGTTATAATTTATTAGATTGGAATCGTAATCACGAAATTGTAGGTCTGATGAATTGAATCGTAATTACAATTCCAGTGTAATAAATTATAACCATGGAATATTAGTGTTTGAGCCTTTTATATTATATTCTTCGTCTGTCTTGGTCATCGAGTTCTACCTGGATTATATCCTCTTGGAAATTTATATATATATATATATATATATATATATATATATATATATATATATATATATACGTGGGTCGTTCAAAAAGTTCTAAGCCTGGACCAAAAAAGAGTTGAAGAAACAAGACAGTTTTTACCTATTTTTTCAATACAGTTCTTTTTGACATCAATGCACTTAACCCAACGATGTTTGAGCTCTACTTGGATTCTATCCTCTTGGAAATATATATATATATATATATATATATATATATATATATATATATGTATATATATATATAAGAGAAAGAGAGAGAAATGGGTAATATGTTACCGGGGGAGCACATAAACTTACCTTGCTGGAAAATTGGATCATAAATTCAGTACGAAATTAGTATCATAACTTGGAAGAAATTGAATTTCGTTAATAATCTTTTATAACCAATCAGTAACTAAATAAATGCTAGCCAATCAGAAAGATGGGAAGTATTGGTGTCCAATCAACAAGCAGTTAATTGCGTCGATTTGAAACTGATATAAATCTGCATTCAGTTCCATTTCAAACGAAATTACATTGCGTGTATTTAACTAGACTTACTCATTTTCACATAATTCCCTTTCGGTGTTTGTAAATTTTGAAGAAAATCAATATTGAACTCTAGATCGTTAATCAGATATTTAGATAAAATTTCTTAACCGCTGATCACATTCTGCAACTAACCTACAAACACGATCAAATGTTCTTGTCATTTATACGTCTACCATTTGTTCATTCTTTGAATATTGCCACCAAATCTGGCCTGCTGTTTTGGCTACGAATTTAGATTCTTCATAAAACTGAAAGAAGAATCTGTAATGTTATTCGTCGTAACCTGGAATCTCGGCTTCAGTCAATTTCCCGCTGTCCTAATGTAGCGTCTTTGTTCCTTTTCTTTAAAGTCTTTCACAATTGTTCTGGTGAATTTTCCTCTATGGTACCTAGACTTTAAGCGCAGTACTAGATTGGCGGCAAGGCCTCATCATTTCCCAGTTGAAATGGATAGATATAATCGCAAGTTCTATGCTAAAATTTTCTTCTCTTGCAATTCTTTGCTTTTAGCTTCTTGGTTTCAAGTCAAGTTTGATCTTCAAAAAGTTAAATGGAAGTTTCTTCAGAATTCTTGTTCTTTTCTTGTTCTCTCTCCTTAATAATTTCTTTCTCATATCCTTTCACATTCAGTAACCTTTTGTGCCTTAGTAGCCTTATTGCCACGGTTGGGGTGAAATGATTAGAAAGAAAAAAATAAAGAAAAGCAGCTACGTTGAGTGTGTATGATTTGACATGCAACAAAAAACAATTGACTTCACTCTGTGCATCACAACTTCAATAATTACGATTACAATGCAAAACTAAACTTTATCCTTTGGGCACCGTGAACAACACAGGTTGTTTAGTAGAGGGAAACTTATTATTATTGCTATAGCCGTAGTCTCAGTTTTTGTATCTGTGTAGTGTAGCAATTATTGGTGTAGAATATGAGATTGGTCAACTGAGTTCAAATTCTGGTTCAGTTATATTTTTTACGTTGTGGCGTCATGGACAACTGCTCGAAATATGAAATGGGAGAGTAGAGTTCGAATTTCAGTGGAGTTCGTTATATTCACTTACGCGTAAATAGCCTTGGGTATCTCTCCAACCCCCAGCTAAGGGCTGTATAATAGGACAGACTGGTTAACCAGTCTACTGCAGAAAGAAACTGAAAAAGATTTTCCCGCAGTAGGAGTTTCTTTCCCTGCCTACTGCGAGAAAATCTTTTGCCCAGTCAGTCATGAATCGAAAGCGGAATGATCGCCCAAGCGCGTATTATGTATGGCTTTTAAGTTACTGACTGATAAGTTCAACTCTGTCCACGCTATTTGCTATTGGGTTAAATAGCAGAGCTAACTGGGTTCGGAAGCCTTGATTGGCAACCAATCTGGCTTCAAATCCTGTGTGATAGTCCTGAAACAGGCGTAATGGCGTACCCAGTTGGCGATATCCAATGGTTAAAACAGCAAAGATACTGTGACCAGAGAAGTCGAATCGGCAGCCGAAACATTGTTCGTTGAGCGGTTCAAAGTGATGTAGCTGACTGAAAAATAATATAATTTCAAATAATTCGTTTGAGGTGGGGGTGGAAAATTGTGTATAATGCACCAAGTATTTTCGACCAATTTATTCACATTCAAAGAATGGCAAAAGTTGAGAAATAGCGTTTACGTTATCAAAGGTTCAAAGTTCCGGTTCCCATGGCATGGTATTGGTCAGGTTATTTTTTATCACGTGATGCTATAATATTTACAGTTTTCCCAAATATGAGAATTTTTTTTTTTTTTTTTGAATGGGCTTCTTGGTCAGAACTTCATTATATGTTCATATATATATATATATATATATATATATATATATATACACACACACACTGTGGTAAATTTGTCTTTATCTTTTAAGGGTTAAAAATATCAAAATTATATGAATCCAGACCTTTCACCGTAAATAAGGAATTCTAATGCTACTAGTTCAGTGGTTCTCAAAAGGTGTGGCGTGCCTCACAGGTGCGGCGGAAAAGGGTAGCACGTGGGGCGGAATGATTGAAAGACAATCAAAGATTTAGAAACAATTTCAAAAAATTTATATGCTAAAAACAAATATGATTTCAACATTTAAAATATGCATGAGTTTCCACCATAAACAGTTATGAATAATTATTGACTGATTTTATCATTCTGATATTTTTGCCTTATATCAAGTATATAGTAATTAGGCTCCGAAAATTGGACTGGAAGGTTATCAATGATAATCTTCTGACTTCGATTATCTCCCTTTATCCCTCTCTCTCTCTCTCTCTGAACCTTCTTTGCTATAAGGCTGCTTGCACCTTTTCACCGGGGCTTCCCATTTGGCGAGGCGCGTGCAAATTTTCATTCGGAAAATGCGACCGCGGGAAAAGTTTGGGAACCACTGACTAGCACATTAATTTTTACAACTTTTTAATGTCATGTGCGTTCAGGGTATGAGTGATCATGCCTTCCGACGGGTTCTAATTCTTTACTATCTGTGAATTGTCATGACATATTGGTAAAGATAGTTTCGCTGTTTCTTGTTGCTTTTTCTATGATTTCGTGTTCATCATGTTTCTCTCACACTGCCACCCAAAGATAAAAAAAATTCAATCTACTCGGCTATTTAATCCATATCTATGGGGAGATGGAAAAAACGTATTTATACCTTTTCCAAGGGCATTAATACGAAGTGAATGCAACAAGCAAAGATAGAACTTAAGCACGGTTGACTAATTCTAATTTCTTTTTTATGATGATAGTTTGTATTTTGAAGTTCCAACTCTTAAATCTTGACTTGGATTGTTGTAGTTTTGAGGGGAGTATCTACGCGGGAATTTTTTCCACAGAGTAAGAGAATTCGCGGTTGAGTATAAGAGATGGCTGAATGGAACTTCCACCTTCCGAATGGAATACTGAAGGAATGTGAATGTGATTAAATTCCGGGGACATATAATGGCGATTCCTAGCTGTAAAATCATGACCTATTGAAACTAAAAGATAAAGCTTACCTGAAAATTTGGCATCGAAATACCTATAGAGTAGGGGTAGGCCTGTGGTTTGGAGGGCTGTAGAGTGGAATATGAGTCATCCTTTAGAAGATCGCATAAGTGCTTTTGAACTCTATCAAGACTGGAAGATAACGTCTGGTAGATCCAGTCCTGATATGACAGAAATACACAATTTTGGCCTAAACTTGTAACAGTAAAGCAGGTCAGAAAATGTCTGATACTTTTAGGAGCAGTAAAAGAAGCCGAACATTTTTTTTTTTTCAGAATCATTAGCGATAGTTTGCGTGTGGGTATACATATATTAGGTTGGTAGAAAAATAATGACGTAATAATGTCGTTTTTTGACGTTAAAAAATAGGTCAAAAACGACATTATTACGTCATTATTTTTGCACCAACCTAATATATATATTAATTAATTAATTACCACAGAGATCATTCACTGCCCTCCATTAGAATGTCTGACGCTCAACTTCTCGAGAGCAACTCTCTGCGGCTGCTCAGTCTCACGTTGACTGCTGACCTGAGATGGAACAAATACATTGAGTCAATTGCTTTGTCCACCGCAAGGAAAGTTGGCTCCCTGTGCCACATCAGGGAATTTTTCTCTCGGGAATCAATCCTCCCGATCTACAAATCAACAATTCACCCTTGCATGGAGTATTGCTGCCATATATGGTCTGGAGCCCCTTCTGTTTGCCTCGGGGTTCTTGATAGGCTCCAGAGGCGGTTATGCAATATAATTGGCCCTGCTCTGGCATCTCGTCTACAGTCGCTTTCTCACAGACGCGCCGTCGCCTCTCTCTGTCTGTTCTACAAATACTTTCATGGCAATTGCTCCGAGGAGCTGCATTCACTGGTTCCCAGACCTCATGAGTTCAAGCTCCCTACGAGGCTGGCATACAGCTCTCACCCCTTCACTGTCGAAACTCCTAAATGTAGCCGTCTCTTCTACTCCAACAGCTTCACGTCTCGCACCTCTCGCCTGTGGAACTCCCTTCCCTATTCCAGTTTCCCTGAGAGCTATAATCTCCAGCTATTCAAATGTAATGTCAATGGACATCTCCAGTTGCCTTGATCTATCCACTACCCTTCTCCTCATCCTTTCTTCTATCACTCCTATCTGATCTTGCTCCAAATTTTCTGTAACCCCTTGCGTCCTAGTGGCTTCCCGGCTTGCTTGGGGTGAAACGCTTAAATATATATATATATATATATATATATATATATATATATATATATTAATTAAGGCATGCTATATTTATTGTTTAAAGTGCTCTGTATCAAGGATATAGCGTATGGAAATATAAAAGTCGGCAATGAATGCCTGACGATTCCATTTAACATGAAACGGACCGTCGCATCTATGTGTTGACATCAGTGTCCACTTATATAATATTTATATATATATATATATATATATATATATATATATATACACGAGCAGCCATATCCTGCTAATCGATCAAAAAATAGTTCAATTAGAAGGGAGCAAAAGCAGAACCATGTTTAGATGTAATAGTCTACCTTCTGATTAAAAACATGTTTAATTAATACAGTTACTGATATAACAAATATATATATATATATATATATATATATATATATGTATGTACAAATGAAGAAAGAATTAAGAATCAACAAAAAAGTGATCGATACAATGTAGAGCAAAATATTTTAATAATATTTTTATTTAAAAATATTTTATATCGCTACATAAAAATGTCTATTTTTCGAAACTTAATATTGCCCCATCATCAGGCGATATTAGGTAACTTATGATGAAAATGATTGGCTTTTGAAAACAGAAAACAACACGGTAGCTTATTTAAGATTTAAAGAAAGGTGGGTGTACAAGATTTCAAATTTTTAAGGGTATGTCTGGGTTAACCAGTCAAAAAAAAAAACGGCATCATGGTTGAAGCACAATTGTGAGAAATATATACTTGAGAAATATCTGAAATAAAATGGAAAATATTAAAAAACGAAAGAATTCAAATTATTCTCACTATTGTCCTCATCTTTGTCGCCATATTTATTACTAAATATGGCGACAAAGATTAGGATAATAGTCCGAATAATGTACATAATACCTCATCTCAGAAATATAGACAGATACAAAAGAATTTGCAAGTCCTGAAATGACCCATATCCCCTGTGTTTACATGAAAAGCTGCATATTATAAAGTTTCCTAAAAATAATGATCTCTTAAATCAACGAAATGAACGATTTTGTAGGCATTGATTGACGTTTACATTAAAATATAGTTAATAGAATTTTTCATAAAATATCTATGTATTACATTTAGATATCCATTTGTTTATTAATATATAATGGTGCACATAATAGTTATTTAATTTGTTGATATTTAATTGCGACGCTGTCTGTTTTGTTGCCCGTTCGACATAAATAAGTATTGTATTTTGAGTTCAAAATGATATAAAAATGATTTACTTATACTAAAGGCCACTTTATTGATAGTTCTCAAGTACACACAAAAAGTTTATTAATAAAAAATGTTGAAATTCTTTCAAATAAACCTTTTATTAAGTATATCTCTTTGAATAATTCAATGTATCTTAATTGTATATTCATTATCGAAAGTCAGCTAATAGTGACACGCCTTAAAAAATGGCAATTCATCCAAACAGGATTGAATGATACACCTTTCCATAAACTCCAACATATATTTTCTCACTTATCTGATTCAGCCTTGACCCGTTTTTTAACTTGTTAATCTAGACATACCCCATAAAACTTTGACAGCAAGACATATAATCCGGTGTTCTTATTGATATTTTTATTTTTACAAAATAGTGCTCAATGTAAATTTAACATTAATATTATAAATTAACTAGTTTAAAATGTTTTTCTCTACACAGTCATAACCATGTTTCAAAAATGGAAGCTAAACGCTTCAAATTTAATTTTATAATTTAATTAAAAACATTAGTTCCATTTCATCACCAAATGAATTATTTATATATATATATATATATATATATATATATATATATATATATATATATATATATATATATTCTTTCATACATAAATATAAATAATAAATAGTAGGAAAAGTTAGATTTATAATCCAGAGTTCTTTAGTATTTATTTAAAAAAAAAAACAGTACACAATACACTATAGGGCCTTATATTAGGTTGGTGCAAAAATAATATCGTTTTTTGACGTAGTTTTTAACGTCAAAAAACGATATTATTTTTGCACCAACCTAATAATTACTTTTTTAAAAAAAGTTGTTCCCATCAAGACTCAAAATATTTCCCTAATTCTAAATCAAAGCTGAAATCTTAAATTAAGCTTAAAATTTGAAGTTTCGTTCCATTTTCAAGCTATACTTAACGTAAACTTCGAAAAAAAAAAAAACTGATTTACTCTGTTTATAAGCCAAATTGTATTATATATTTTAAGTTGTGTGGTAATGAGAATTCAGAATTTTTTATTAAGTGGGTGTTGGCTTTTTTGACGAATGAAAATACAAGTATCATTTTTATGTGGCAAATTGAAAGTTGGTTATGGTTAGGTGGGGTTAGAGATATCTGTCTGTTGATAATGACTTCCTCTTATGCGAAATTCTAAAACTACATCGAAATTTTCTTAAAGGGGTATTCAAATATGATTAAGTCATATAATTTATATTTTAGAGATCTAAAATAAAGATCTAAAATACTATATTTATTTTATTTACCAATAAACTAGGATATTGTAAAGTTAAAAATAGTTAGAATTTAATTACGCATTTATAAATTTATTTATGATCAAATAATAGATACGTAATTATGCAAATTTTTTTTAATTAATTATTTTAAAGAGAAATATGAGACGATGTCTACAGAAAACCTGCTATTTCATTTCTTTGATTTAATAAGTTTTTATTTTTCAAAAACTTCATAATATATAACTTTTCATGTA
Source organism: Acanthosepion lycidas (assembly GCA_963932145.1). Taxonomy (NCBI): domain Eukaryota; kingdom Metazoa; phylum Mollusca; class Cephalopoda; order Sepiida; family Sepiidae; genus Acanthosepion; species Acanthosepion lycidas. The sequence goes on along the minus strand of OZ010580.1, from coordinate 72,538,926 downwards.
GGCACAAAGGACATGGATAACAAAAACGTGTTATATATTATCAAGTTTCTGATAAAGAAAACCTCGAGATAGTCGTAGTTCAATATAATTTCGTCTTAATAAATTACTTTATTTTTAATTAAAACTGCATTATTTAAATTGAAATTCTGATCAAACCTATTACGATAAACAATAAGGCGCTTCGACATGGTGTAATGGTTAACAAGCTTTCCACGCTAGATCAATTACGACTGATTAGTGAGTTCGATCCTCAGCGGGTGCTCCGTACTTTCGGTCTTGTGCCATACCCAAGCTACGCTCAAAAAATCATTTCCCGTGCTATAATGGTCAGCAAACTTGTTTCGCTAGATCAGTTACGCCTGAGAAGTGAATTCGATTTTCATGGGATGCCCCATACATTCGGCCCTGTGCCAACCTCTAAGCTACGCTGGTAAAAACCGTGAACAGAAGAAACAATATTGAGTATGTAGTTCTGTAAATGACCTCTTTGATTTTAAAGTTGGACATCCCTGTACCGACAGTGTTTCTCGTGGTAGAATTGTAACCGGTGTTTGTTGTAATTTGTTCATTCCAACTACACATACATTATTCCGTCGAGCAGAACATTATTATATAGGTATATATACCGGATATAACAACAAAACTTTCCAAATCGTGTAACAGCAGAATTGTCCAGTTGTTACATTAAACTTTGAGCCGTTGTATCTTAGAAATGATTAAAGATATCTTACCGGAATTCTCCGAGGTTTTTTTTTTGTTTGTTTTTTTAAACACTATTGGATACACTAAGAATGTATTTAGCTCTAATTTGAAACGATGATCCCTCTTTCCTGTTGTGACCTCCTGGTCCAGTGTTTCTCTCTACTGTTCCCTCTTAAACTTGTTCACAGTTCTCCTGATGGTTCTTGAATGGACTTTGAAAATGGAAGCATTGAATATGAATGAAGGCCTGAATGATCTTTTTCCTCTAATCATTGCTCAGTTGGGAAGACATTGTGGGGCTGACACAAAACGATTTTAATCTGTTCTCTTTCTAGCTGAATAACTGAAAGTATTTTTCAGTTATTCTTACGACAAATGGTGTCAAGATGGCTAAACGTCTTATCTGAAAAAAAGAAATTCAATTAGTTTAGTGTTTTATATATATATATATATATATATATATATATATATATTAAACGTTTTGTGGGATGGACAATTATCCCATGCAGTTAGAAGATTTGGACAAACTTCGTGTTACACTCGGCATATACATACATACATATATTTATATATATATATATATATATATATATATATATATATATATATATATTCTTCCGTCGATAGAATATTATTTTATTTGAAAATTTTCTTTTGATGAACGAGACTCGTAGTACAGTAGGAATCCTTTGTCTCTGTGTGTTGGAGGTATGAGCTGTCAAAGATTTTTTTTTTTTTTTTTTGAAGTTATGAACTCAATTTATGTAACTTTTATATATATATTTGCTCATTGCAATCTTTCCAATTTGAACAGTAGCATCTTAACAATAAAGAAAGTATTTTTGCAATACGGTCACTATTGGATAAACAGCCACTTGGACGTCATAACGGTGCAGTAATGTTTACTTACTCCGACTGCAAATTTACTTTCAATCCGAGAGAAAATGCCTTGTCTAAACAGTCACCTTTTCAAAGTTGTTTGACATTTTCATAACATCACTGCCGAGGATTCGTCCATTTGTATTCGGCGTTCTATTGGAAAACTGAGTGTTTCCTGTTTGCATCAACGTTTTCGGCTTATTCTATTCGATATATTTATAAAGCCAATTCTAGTCTACCACAAGGCCAAATCAATCAGAATGTTTAGGAAGATTTTATGCCAATATTTTATAAGGTGGGAGATCTTGAAAATCAGTATTTATTTACACAGGCTTACCCCACCCACCCCCAAAAAATAATGGTACACAGGATGTTTTGGCTCATTTTGAATAATTTTGGTGTGCTGAATGGAGAAATAGCATATATCCTCTACCATTAGATTTAGTTTTTCTGCTCTCAGACACTATATCCTACGTGACACTAGTTTCTATCACAAACGTTTCACCCAAGGATATTTATAATGTCTACATTCATAACTTAAAACAATATAATTATACTGTCATTATGATTATCCCTTATATCCAATGATATTCATTATATTATATCCATCTTCAGGTTTTTGTCGGTCCGGACAACTTCCAGGAGAGTTCGAACTATTTTTTATTTTTTTTTAATCTACGTAGATAGATTATTATTATCACAACGTTTCGTTCGTTTTGCGCTACGATCTTCATCCGGTGCTAGTCAACCCGGATAACCTTCAGAAATGAATATTGTATATTGTAGAATGTAATCGTTCTGATGACAATGTCTCTGGATATCTCGTTTTATTTTCTCCCGTATATATGGGGCAGAGTGGTGTGACACTGAGTTAACCGTTGATTCAGTCTGAACTAGTGCTTGTTATTGAGCATCTGTGACAGCTTCCTCTAAGTTATCAGTGTTGGATCCCTTTTCACCTTGATATAGCTATCATCCCCAGTTAAGCTTGCTAATTTATCGGAGTATTCCAACTTGTCTACTGTATCATTTAAGCATCTAATACATTTCCTTGTGATAATGATGTTTTATTTTCTGATGAAAAAAGCTTAATTTTGGCGAAATATCTAACCAGAAATTGGATACCCATAAAATCTACAAGCCGATATGGTAAGGTAAAAAGTATTATATACCGTATCTATGAATACTAATGGGTATGTCCCAATCGTCATAAATACGCTGGACACTATTGTAAGTAGAGGTAATATGCTGTCTAATAGTTCACCACTGGCTGTGGTTTACCTACTTCACGCCGCTGGCGAGTATTGTGTTTTGTTGATGTTATAAACATTATCATTTTATTTCCAACCTCTGTTTTGGTTATTCCTCATCCAGTAACCTTTTCTGTGTTACAACAAAAAGCAACTGAGATAAGGATGCTGGCTCGGGTAATTCATGAATTTGTGGAGCGAAGACGAAAATAAACACCAAGACAATCAATCATCAAATGACAAAGAAATGGTTTCTGAGTCAGAGTATTCATGCATTCTTCCGGTTAATAAATTAATTGATCCTTTGAAAATAAATATTTTACACTTTTTAACCAACAGGTCGTTTTCCCGCTGACAATTAAAAAAAAATGCTTCGCGATCCCTTTGCAGGATCTATGAACAAAGTTTCTAGACCAGACACAACAGTGAGGGGATAATGACGGTGACAGTTTATGACGCGCACGACTTAACAGATATTCCCTTACTCATTCATTTATCTTCCTCTCCAAGCTACGTGACACTTATACTTTCCTCCTGACTTTCTCTATTGCCTCTTTTTTCTAACAAGTGCACGATAAGAAATTACATTTCTTTTTTTATCTTAACAACTACAAACAAGAAACCTTAACACTCATACACGCTGAGGAAAAGTTACTTGTAAAAACACGAAAAAGTAAAAAGTTAAAATATTTTTTAATATTTATAAACCTTTCTCGTCTTTGTTGTGGGTTGATTTAACTTCGCAAAAAAATTAATGATATTACGTCATGTCATAGTTTAAGATAATATTAAGAAAGCGATCGACATGAAGTGGAGCAAATATATTGACTCAGTTCCTTGGTCTGCTACTAGGAAAGTTGGCTCATGGTACCGTGCCGGACAATTCTTAGCGTCAGAACCTTTCTTGCACCTACTGTTCGTCTGTGCATTGAATACTGCTGCCATATCAAGTCTGGTGCTCCTACCATATATCTGGAGAAATTTGACAAAACTCAAAGAAGGGTCTGTAATGTAATCGATCCTGACCTGGCATCTTGACTTCAGTCACTTTCTCATCGACATGACATTGCTTCTTTGTGTCTTTACAAATACTTTCGCGGCAATTTGTATGATGAGCTTTGCCCCTTAGTACCTCGTCTGCGGGAATTTAAGCGTACAACTAGATTGGCAACTAGATCTGAGCATACAACCGTCTGTACTATATTCTCGCTATTTTCCTCGCACTTCTCATCATTAGAACTTGATTCCCGTTTCTTGCTTCCCTGCCAACTACAACCTACAGAAATGTTAATGCAACGTCAATCGCCATCTTCTGCCTTTCTGAATCCTGTTCCTTTATCGTGATTTTCTTCGCTTCTCTTCACTAAAATCTACTCATTCCCTTTCACTCTCTTTAACCCTCTGCATCCTCGTGGCATTATTCCTTTGCCTGGGGTGAAATGATTAAAAAAAGAAAAAAAAAAAGAAAGAAGTAAAAATATGTGAACCCAAGAGTTAAAAAGACATGGTAAAGACTCGTTGAATGATTTGTTTGTTTAGCGGCACATCAACTCCTTATGGGTCATTTAATGCCGAAATTTAATTTTTTCGGTAGCTTTGAAACAATAAGAAATGTCATTCTGCTTTCACAGTTGAATACATGGTAGAGGACACTCAGCTTTTTTGCCTATACATGTTTGTTGATCTCGTTTAGCGGCATATTAACACCTCTATGAGTTATTTAATGCCGAAATCTAAATATTTTGAACACAAATTTATACTTGT
>OZ010580.1:72456831-72529331 GCA_963932145.1 Acanthosepion lycidas | reverse complement strand
TTCTATCTATGTATTTGCCTGCCTGCCTGCTTTTGGATTTGTTCATTATCTATCTATCTATCTATCTATCTATCTATCTATCTATCTATCTATCTATCTATCTATCTGCCTGCTTCTTGGTTTGTTCATATCTATCTATCTATCTATAGCAGTCTGTCCAACTCCATCTCAAACTATCCAATCAAGCTCCTCGGATCTATCTCTCTGTATTACATCTATCTATCACAGTCTGTTCATCTCTCTAAAGCTATCTATCTCTGTCTCAAGTACACAGGTCTGTTGTTTTTCATATCTATCACCCTGTCTATCCGGATCGCACCCTTTTTTTTCTTATTCGTCACTGTTTTTATTTTATTCATATCTGTTTCTCTTCTATCTATCTATCTATCTATCTATCTATCTATCTATCTGCTTCGTGGCAAGGATAATTATCTTTATCACGTGTTTTTATAGTCAGTCTCTAATCAATACATTTTTCCCAAAACGGGCAGGTTTTCATCGCCACTGCATTTATACTGTTATATTACATTTTTCTTTCTCTGTATCTGTCTGTAAATCCCGATGCTTATAAAATCATTTATTCTAAAACAGGTTACTCATCTATCTATCCATATTGATTTATCATAAATTTTTTTATTCTCTATTTTTGTAAACTGATTGAACCTTTGTCATCTATTTTTCATAAATGTTAATATCTCTCTATTGATTTTAGCGTTTCTTAAACGAGGTCTTTTGTTATAATCGATCAAGATGTAATTTTTCAATAGATCTTTCAAAATTAGCATTATTAATAAAGAAAATTCGGTGTTAAATGTGAGAGAATAGTAGTAATAATCTCCCACATAATTAGACGACCAAGTCGACATGCTGTGTCCTCTTTGAATCACAAGAGATTCGTCCTTCGATTACAGCAGCCATGACCATTTTGATCAGGTCACGACGCTGAATATATTACAATTACTTGCACAAGTTGAAGAGGCGAAGTTTATTCAGTCAAATTAAAATACAGTTTTGTTCCTTACTAAGCGTGAAGAATGAACCCAAATGTATTCCTATTAATCTTGTATTTTTAATTCAGAATTAATGTGCTCATCTATGTTAAAGAAATAAAGGTCGTATCTTCTTTTTTTTTTAAAGTGTATTCGTGCTCGAGAGCGGAGATCTTTATAAAGACGATTTTCACTGAAATTGCGTGCGTCAAAAGCGGGTCATTATCTGTGGGAGAAGTGTTCATCTTCTATGGAAAGTGTTTTTTTTTTTTTTTTGTCTTGAATTGTTAACTGTATCAATATGGACATTTTCTTCCTTTCCAAGCAATAAAGCCTGTCAGCCGTTCAAATGTTAAATGCCAACAAGTAATCGATGTCTTAACACGAAAACTGTCACTATCGAAAACGATGCCTTTATATTTTGGGACATGATATTTACAGTGCAATACTTCAGTGTAGTTCGTTATATATAAACTCTCGTTTGTTCTACTGTCAAATATCATATGCCATGTCATCCTTTCAAGACGTAGACGATCGTAGTCACCCTTTTCTTCAGTATGTATTAATTACCCTACCTTCTCGGTGTAGGGGGTGGAGAGAAATAATGGGGTCATTTCTCGTTGCCTTCTCAACGATGAATACAGATTTTTCTTTCTCTTAGACTCTCTGCCATCCAGGGCTACAGAGCCTAATCTACCCTTCTATTTAAAACGTAATTGGTCGGTAGGGAAAAGAAATGGATTGATGCCTTTCCCAAGAGCCTTAGTGCGAATAAATCATTAAGTATATTTTTGCCGTCCTTGTATAATTACGTTTAACAATGCAGTCACTAAATACTATATTTCTTCCATGAACCCCCACGTTTTAAATGTCATATCTCTTACCAGATTTCATTTCTTTATTATATTTTGGGACTCTCTCTCTGGTTCTAGCATTAAATATCAGCATGTACGTTTGCGCATAATATCCTTTATAGGCGATCGCTGAGCTATACAGTTTAGATTTCTTAAATATGTGATTTTTTTTTATCATTTCACCCCAACAAGGCGATAAAGCCACTAAGATGAGTGATAAAAGCTAATGGACGCGAGAAACTTGTTTTCCTAAAAGAAAAGTGTTTTCAACGAAAGATCTTATAAATTTCCACCGAAAACAGTACTGGCTGTTCCGGCAATAAATGCCAAATGTTTTCTTGCAGGAAAACGGCTAATATTACCATTATCAGAACAAAAAAGTTACATGGCAACTATGCTCGGGTGGTGGGAATATAACTGAAGCTGATATGCCAGGTCAAGGCCGATAACATTGGAGATTCTTCTTTGGATTTTTTTCCAAGAATCTCTAGTTACATATCAGAGGCGCCAGACCAGATGTAGCATCAATATTCAATGTATGGACAACTGATGGATGTGTAAAATTCTGTTGGGAAAAATTGTCTAGCACGAAAGAAATGAACCAACTTCCCTAGCATCAGACATAGTAATTGACCTGATATAATCCTTCCAATTCACATCAGGGGGAAACGATTCGCTGCGAATTCTTAGAAAGATAATGGGATACTTTCCTGTTGCCCTCTCCACAGTTACGAATACAGATTTCCTTCTTCATCTGTCTAGATTTCTGAGATGAGATATTGTAAGCATTTACACTATTTACATCGTTCGGACGGTTCTCTTCATCTGTTCCATATCCACAACGTTTCGGCTGTTGTATACATTGGGTTTCTTTACAAGACCGGTAAATAAAAGCGTTGTTGAGTAATTCAAAAAAAGTGACTTGACCCATCGAGTTGTGAATTCAACGCCTGCCGACAGCAGAGGGAACAAAAAACTTGGAGAGTTGAGTTACTAAAGGGAATTAACTGAAAGTAAAAAAAAAATAGTATGGCACGCGTAGACGTAATAAAGGGTTCGATTCGAGATTCCAACGTATATCTCACCTGAAGAAGCGTACAACGGCCGAAACGTCGTGAATGTGGCAATAAAGTTGAGGATAACAGTCCGAACGTTGTTAGTAGTGTAAATAGATTTCCTTTTCTAAGTTTAAACTTACACTCGAGGTTAGTGAGACAAGTTTCCGCTGCTTTTTAGCCCAGGGCAGGAGGGAGAAGGGTGGGATTAACCCCACTTCTCCAGACCATTAGCGTGAAGCTGGGATTTGAACTAGGGTCACTGATTTCACTTTATGTCCCTATAAAATATGAAGCATCCAGCAAATCAGCATTTTTTTCTTTTAAAGGCAATGCCTCTTCAAGGCGTAAGCGACTATGGGTTTCATCAGATTCATTCATTTTTTTTTATCTACAAATCGCCATCATTTATTAGGAGAGGCAATGTAGTCATTTCCCTTGCTTTTTCCAGAGTTTAGACTTCAAAAGAATATTTCTCTTTGACTAGCTCTTGGCCCAAACTATTAAGCCTTAGTCTCTCCTGCTATTTAACCCATAGCGGGCGGTCGAGCGAGAAAAGATGGATTCAGGGTTTTCCCCAAATACATTAGTTGGAAACGGAACGCAGCAGACTAAGGAGGGTTTTAAACTCGACTCATTGATTCTAATTTCCGCGCGAATGACTGTTACTCTACGCTCTTTAAATATCACCAATGTACCGATACATTTAACACTAGATGGGCCGAGGTATTGAAATCGAAACTTTCATGGTTTGACTTGGTGTTATGAAGTCAGTCTGCTGCTCTTACGTTAAAATTCCACATTTTACATGCATAAGAGAGAGACGTGTATGGAAGTTATCGTAGCCCCTTCATTACTCCAGTCACATGGTTCTAGCGGACGCAATATTTCTGCAAAAACTTCCCCTTTTTCTTCATTGCATTACCCTACTTTCTTCAGTGATAGTTTGCAACTCTATTTAGATTTATAATCAACCTAATTTCTTTTTAGTCGTTTGATCACCACTAGCATGATTTAAATACTCTTAGGGAACATTCCATAATACCTTTTATATTCCATGGCAACTAGGGCTTCATTTTCTTTAGATTTTAAGTACTTAGCAACCCCTGGAGTTGTTGTTATACTCTCTTGTGATATAACCCGGCAAATTTTCATCGATACAAGAGGATGAAGGAGTGCTGCGGCTACGACTAGATTGGACCGGCTATGACTAGGTTAGACCAGCTCTGACCAGCGGCCTGAGTGAAGACACTCGGGAGCCCACGTTAAAAACTGACCTTTTGTCATAACCTGACTCACTTGGGGGGTCAAGTAAATCTCTACTTACCTGGCCCATGGATCCGTCCCTGTGCTGCTGGTATCACGGCTACGACTAGCTTGGACCAGCTATGACAAGCTCTGACCAGCTAAGACCAGCAGCCCGACTGAAAACATTCGGGCCCCCACGTTAAAAAGTGACCTTGTGTCACAACCTGACTCAGTGGGGGAGTCAAGTAAATCTCCTTATCTAGCACAGGGATATGTCCCTGTGCTGGTGGTATCACGGCTACGACTAGCTTGGACCAGCTATAACAAGCCAAGACCAACTATGACTAGCTTAGACAAGCTATGACCAGCTTTGATCAGCAGCCCGAGTGAAAATATTCGGGTCCTCACGTTAAAAATGACCTTGTGTCCCAACCTGACTCAGTTGGGGGGGGGGGTCAAGTAAATCTCTACTTACCTGGCACGGGCTCCGTCCCTGACCCTGTTGGTATCACGGCTACTAATAACTTAGACGAGCTCTGACCAGCTTGGACAAGATATAAAGACCTATGACTAGATTAGACTAGCACTGACCAGGGACCCAAGTGGAAACACTCAGGTCCCCACGTTTAAAAACTGACCTTGTGTCACAACCTGACTCAGTGTGTGTGGGGGGGGAGGGAGGCAAGTAAATTGGGGGTAGAGGTAGCAGGAACTTCCCGTCGGAGTAGATGCTGCGGTTGTAGTGTCTGTTTCGTGCCGGAGGCCTTCTCTCCCCCGTCTCCCGAACAGAATCCTCGGTCTTGTTTCGTAGCGGTGGTGACCGGCTATAACTAGCTTAGATAAACTATGACCAGCGGCCTGAGTGGAAACATTCAGGTCCCCACGTTAAAAACCGACATTGTGTTACAACCTGGCTCAGTCGGGGATCAAGGTAAATCCCGCATGGGGGAGAGGACGAAAACCAGGCACCCTGGTCTTTGTAACCAGGGGACTTGGACGGTTTCTGTATTGAGTTACAGCTCATTTATTTTTGTTCTACCAACTGGACGCTAGTTGGAAACTTTCCTGTCCACTCTTACTTCCGGTAATCTTGGCCTTACTACTTCCGGCTACCTTGGATCCTTACTTTCGGCAATACTGGCCTTTATTACTTCCGGTTACCATTTATTTCATTCATTGTTTCTTCATCTTCCTTTAATCGAAACACTACCTTTATATATGATGTAAATAAAGTTTGTATGAATTGTAAGTTTGTCGTTTTGTTGTCTTCTTGTCGACCTGTCAGATTTCACATCTTTTTATTTTAAAATGTTATTGGGTCTCTTGTGACTAGCTTTATTGGGGCGCACAGGCAATTTTATATCGTCCCCGTTCCCAGGGGTCCACTACAAAGGTTATCGAATGAAGCAGGAGCGACCAAAGTATTTAGAGTTAGGAAAAATAGTGTGAACGAGAAATAGTGAGAATAAATAATAATAATAATAATAATAATAATAATAATAATAATAATAATAATATTTCTGGCTGGAACAGAAGAGTTGGCTTTGGTGTTATAAATAGGCGAAGCCAGAGACAGCACTTGCCCTGTGTCTACAGCTGAATGAAAACGGAGGTGGTGGGTGAGAACGCTGTGACTAGGTGTGTAATTAGGCGAAAAAAGGTGAGCAGAACTGAGTTAGGTGGCCAACACCTCCTCATTTTCCTCTCTTTCTCCTCAGTCTGTCTAATAAACCCTTCTCTGTGTATTGCACTGCTCTCTCTCTCTTCTTTCTTTTCTCACCTCTCGTAATTATAATTTTACTTTCGCCAGCAAAGCCACTTCAAGTCTGACAGAAAATTGGCGCGAAAATGGTCGAGAAATAACCTTTAGTGAAATTAGACATTTTTGTTAAATTTTTAGTAGTGTTTTTTTTTTTTTAAGTTCTCTACTGTATCCTGTTGCCAAGGAAACTTGCACGTTCTCTCGTGATGTCACTACGTTTGGTATGCATCTGAGAATTATTCGCTCGTTCGCTACACTCTGTGTGACGGGGAAGTCAAAGCAGGCCAAAAGGTTAAATCGGGACTGGTTCTTGTCTAATCAGGTCATCTCAACACCGGTAGACACGCACTTTGATCTCTTTTTGCCACTAATTGATCCGATTAGCATAACTTACATATGCTATCTATGCTGATCGTTTGTTTATCTGCGAATATCTCTTATCGTTTCTAAGCCTACAAAATCGAAATTGGAGTACGTGATCAATGCATATTCATTTCTCTCAATCTACTATTTTCTCACGTTGATTATCTATCTCTCTATTTCAATCTGTTCCTTAGCCACATCTATCTATTACAATTTGTTCCTTATCTATCATCTATTTCATTTTTTCTTATCTATTAAAATTTGTCTCCTGTCTGTCTATTTTGGTTTTCACTTGTCTATCTTTTGCAATTTTCCATTATCTATTTCAGTTTCCCTTATCTAAGTTTCCCTTATACATCTATCTATCTATTTCAGTTTCCCTTATCTATCTATCTTAGTTTCCCTTATCTATCTCAGTTTCCCTTATCTATCTATCTCAGTTTCCCTTATCTATCTATCTCAGTTTCCCTTATCTATCTATCTATCTCAGTTTCCCTTATCTATCTATCTATCTCAGTTTCCCTTATCTATCTATCTATCTCAGTTTCCCTTATCTATCTATCTATCTCAGTTTCCCTTATCTATCTATCTATCTCAGTTTCCCTTATCTATCTATCTATCTCAGTTTCCCTTATCCATCTATCTATTTCAGTTTCGCTTGTCTATCTATCTATATATATATATATTTAAGTTTCCCTTGTCTATCTATCTATATATATATTTAAGTTTCCCTTGTCTATCTATCTATATATATATATATATATATATATATATATATATATATATATATATATATATATCAGTTTCCCTTATTTTTGTATCTTAATTTGTCCTTTATCTATTTCAGTTTGTTTTTTTATCTATCTACCTATCTATCTCTATATTTCTATTCTATCGATTCATCTATCTATTCATCCATGTGAGTGAGTATATCAGTAAGTCTGTAGGCAAACACAGTTATTAGATGATTTTTAATCTGAGCTGGTTCTGGTGTAATATTCGATCTATGTGATTTATGATGAAACGTTTGGCTAAATATGTATTAACAAGGAAAGAAAATATATTGAAAAAATAAATTATTCCTTGCGTAAAATAGATTTCATTTTTAAGCTGTGCACTTATTGCTGAACTGACCTATCTTTCATTTTTCCCGCAAAAAATCTATATCATTTCATTTATCTTGATTTATGAAGTTCCATCTCTCCAATTTTGTTCATATTTATCTGTTTTCACTTAGTTCCCCCTGTAAAAATTTTGATGATTTATATGAAACCCCGTTTCTTTGCTTCTCCCTCTCTATTTGTATCTGTCTAATATTCTATCTACGTAGGGCACTTAATATAGGAAGATAGCCACATTGTACATCAGAAATTGAAATAACTGAAAGGTATTATAGATATATAGACCTTAGATGCAAAGTCATCGCGTTATTCTAACAAAATGTTGGACGATGCATACAAATAGGTCTTATCATTTCAAGCCTTTTTAAGTTGACACACCTTTTCAAAAAAAAAAAAAATAGTGAGCAGCACATTTATCGATCTGCGCCCCAGACAAAAAGTTTTAATAAAGTTCCATTTAATAAAGAAAATGTTTTCTCGAGTGCGCAGGTCGATACATGTAAGACAGACTGTTTAAAAAAGGCTTTGCCTATTCAAACATGGTTATCCACTTAAAATAACTTTTGAAGTAATAAAATGTCGGATTAAAAATAAATCCATTATTTCTTCACATATACATATATATATATATATATATATATATATATATATATATATATATACACACACACACATTATTTCTTTCCTTCTTTTATATATATATATATATATATATATATATATATATATATAGACAGAGACACACACACAGAGACAATGGTTAGATATCCCAAAACATAAGAGAAATTTATTCCTTTTAATAATATGCGGAAAGATGCACTTTGCCTGAAGAAGGTCGCGAGACCGGAAACTGGTGTAGCAAAAATATGGGATATATATTTATATATATATATATATATATATGTAATCCATATTATACCCAAAAACGTTTGCGGTTTCTCTCTTCTTTTTAAAATACATGCATATATATAATTTTAGGATATTAAAACAGGTTAAAGATTGCTATATAATACAAATTATGTTTCGACATCTTAAATGTCTCTTCGGCCGATATTAAACTACTGGCGAGTGAAAGATTAATTTAAATTCGAAAGCAGATTACTTTTAAAAAATAGGATTGTGGCCTTTGCCGTGATTAACCAATCGAATGTGACCTACGCTAAATTCAGATTCATCGGCTTATATGAATCCATTATATATATATATATATATATATATATATATATATATATATATATATAGTAAAACACTGAAACCAACCCTTAATAAAATTAATTACGAATACTGAATAAATGCATTAAAATGTTTACAGTAGATAGTTAAAAAAAAATATATTTAAGTTTTAACTGATAGCTTTAAATATTTCTAAAAAAAATAGATAAACATCTTTAACGTTACATCATAAAATTTCAAAATCATACAGTACATAAGTTTAGACTTTTCACTTCACAAATAAAAATAATTTATTTTCAGATAAACACAATTTTTTTTCAGATAAAAAGTACCCTGACAAAACAAAACCCTGAAGATGACATTTTGCTAATGTCGAACGTTCTTCGAATAAATGAATATACATGAATATAACTTTCTTTCTTCCTTTAATAGGGATACTAAGAAGCTTGTCCGTGAATATGAAATGATCATCTTAAAAATAAGTAAATAAAATTTGTCTAAATTATTTAATGAGATATCTTTTAATGAAAGCATGCTGCCAAAGTATACGCAGTATATATATAATAGCAATCCCTCTTTTATGTAAGTTTCATTAAAAGGCGGCTATAAATATATGACCACATCTAAACATGGCTTAGAAAACCATTTAGGCACATCAACGTTGTGTAATGATTAGCAAACTTGTCTCGCTTGATCAGTTACAACTGAATAGTAAGCTAGATTCGCTCTGATTGTTTCAGCTTTGTGCCACATCTAAGCTAGGCTTAGAAAATCACCCTAACTTTTTGTTTGTAATAGTGTAGAAGATCAATCTTGATTATGTTATTATTTTCCCCTTAAGTTACATGTGCTATCCATCTCCATTGTAGCTGCTGTTGATAGTCTTCAGGTCATGTGATATCTGTTATGTGGTACAGTGCTTTGCGAATCATGGGGTCCAGTCTATGAACTTCAACCTATAGCCTTCAAGCCATTTTTGGTTAGCGATCTGTTGTGGCCTTGTTAGGTCCAGAAATAAAGACAAAAAGAGAGGAATTGAGTTAAACAAATATATTATGAGAACAGTAATACAAACAAAAACGCGAGTGTTACAGCAAGAATGTTCGGTCCGACTGTCGGAGCTGATTGCTTCCCTGGAAACTTCCCTTTCTAAAAGGCAGTACCTGCTCCTATTTATAGCTGGGAGAGTCCATGCGTGCGTTGGTAAATTACTATAACACGATCTGAGAAAGCGGTTATATAGAGCTGAGAATTTAGATATTTCTGAGCGTGTTTGGCGCTATATATGACATCCATATGTAAGTCTTGATCTAACAAGGCTATTTTGAGTTTGGAAAGAGCGATAACAGCTACTAAACTTGAGAAAACTATTTTCCTGAAAAATTGTTTTAAGAGAAAGATTTTATAAATTTCAACCAAAGGCAAAACTACTCAGTCAATGAATGGAAAATGTTTCCTTGTAAGGAAACGGTTAATATTACCGTTACCCCAGAACATTAATTCTGAAGAAAAAAAAAACATAGTCATGGCAATTTATATATAAGAAAGAAAGGTTATTTATGTACAACCTACATCTTGAAAGGACACATTTTTTTTTTTCAATATCTTGTCTGCGTTTATAAGAAGCGCGTAATTTTGTGCATTTACAAATGTATGTAATATAATGTTTTTTTTCTTTTTTTTTACATTACGTTCTTAGAAGTCATTCCTCTCTAAAGTAAAAATGGCACTTTGTCTTTGACTGGACAACTTTCATGTGTGCAATTAGTAAAAGTAGCGATTCAATAGAAGTCCAATTACAAACATCCAGATGAAGACCCATCCTTAACAATGAATCTGTCCAAAAATATCCAGACGACAAAGCGAGTTAAATTACAGCCCGAGCAACGAGCGGTGTGAATGGGCGTCGCATCTCAAGACAGAGCAGACAAAATTAGCACATGTTTCTATCTCCTACAGACGGAAAAAGAGTTGCTTCGAGTGTCAAGCTTAACACCATTCAGCTTTGCTTCGTCAAAGAGCTGATGGAGGATGCGTGAAACTTCTAAGATCTTTTCAGTTCTCATGGTTATTCATGTCAGTCAATGAGTACAATTTTTCATCATGCCGATGCAAATAGACATATATGGACGCTAACAGGTATATATATATATATATATAATATATATATATATATATATATATATATATATATATATCGGGTGTAACTGCAAAATTGTCGAAATCGTCTAACAGCAAAATTTGTTCAATTGTTAGATTAAGGTCTGAACCGTTGTATCCTAGAAATGATTAAAGATATCTTACTGGAATTCTCCGAGGTTTTTATAACACCATCGGACGCTACTTTGAACAATAAGAATGTATAATTACTCTCAAAGCTTAACAGAAGAATCGTAACGAAATCGATCATAAACAAAAATCGCATGTCCATCTTTAACTAATCATAGCTAAGCATCGGAAGCTCAGAAAGTATTGAAATAAAGTTCAAATATATATGGATCAGTTATTTTAATTTCAATAAAGGTGCAATTAATTTACAAATTCATGAATTATTCATACATAAAACAAATACATAAACAGATTTGGGGGTTTTGTATATTATTGAATTGTTCGCGAAGATGGATTTCTCGCCATTTAATCATTAACCTTTGTATTTTTTTATGTATGAATAATTCATGAATTTGTAAATTAATTGCACCTTTATTGAAATATATATTATATATAATTGTTAAAATGGAACACACCTATTCTATAGTTAATAGACTCTCCCACCTATAATAAGTAGGAGTAGTAGTAGCAATCGGCAGGGAGTTGGTCAGTCAGTCGATGTCGGACGACCGTTAGTCGGATATTAAAGTATCAGCCATCACAACTAGATTGCTGCGTCATTACCTACTATATCAAGTTCCTAACGTTGTGTACGTCGAACCTATTTTAGGACAGACTTAGTACAAATACAAGCCTCCACTGTGAAACCACTGCATAACAATAATATATTTTTAAGGTATACTATATTTATGGGTTAAATGGAATATCCGTGACAGTGCGCAATATATTATATATATATATATATATATATATATATATATATATATATATATATATATATATAATAAAAATAAATATTGTAGGTGTCCATATATGAATATAAAAGATGAATATTTAATTTTTTTTTGTTTTTTTGTTAACAGTTTTCCTGTAAATAAATTCTTTTTGCTTTACTAAAAATAATTTAGCAAGAAGCTCTGTAGAACAAACATGGTGGCAATCAGGGTTAGATTCTTTGTCTAATACCTCACAAAAAAAAAAGAATCTTCCTTGGAGATTTGGGGCAGACAAGCAAGCGACGGATTTTTGCATCAAAACATATCTTGTGAGTTTATTCGCGTATGGATAAGACGGATTGAGACACCTATCGTGTAGTGATCTTATCTCTCACTGAAGTAGTGCAAAACAAATCCGCTGCTAGAAAAAATCCGTCTTTCTCCTGCATGGTAACGGGGAGGTTTCTTATTTCTTTTTCTTTTCTTTTCTTTTTTTTTTTATTATTATGCCTGTAACTCATCGAAAATCCAACTAACTAGCTGAATAAATAAATAAATAAATAAAAAGAAATGTATATTTTTAAAAGTGACAAATGTTTCTAGACACAGAAACAGCAGAGGAGGTAATGTGAGCAACATTATCTAAGACTTACAACCAAAATCAACGATCTCATGCACAAAAAAAATCTAAGACAATTACGATTTACTGGACGACGACGACGACGACGACGACGACGACGACGACTTCTTTTTCTTTTTTTTTTTTTTAACCCCTTTGATAAACCTAACATCCAAGCAGGTGTTTCGCTGCATGTTCCTCTCTTGCCCTCATTATTCCCTGTGAGGGTTAAGTTTTCCCAGCCATCGTTCCGCATTATGTGTCCAAGGGGTTTCAACAGTCTCTTCCTGATTCTAAGCATAAGTGTCCATTTCGTTACTCTATAGATTTCTCAGTATCCATCTTTCTCCTCCTCCGTTGGGGGAGTGTCCAGCATTCATTACCATATAAGAAGATGTATCCCATAGTAATCCAGGAATCCTTTGTTTCTAACAATATTTTTCTTCTGTTTCTCAGCTTTTGGAATAATTCTTCCCAATATGTGTTTGGATTTCGGTAACAGATTTTCTATCCTCTGTTAAAACATTTTCCAGATAAATAAATTCCTGTTGCTTTTATCATTTAAAAAAAAAATGGTTATTAACGCCTATCTTTGTAGAAACATAATCGACGAAAGGGTTTCGATTCTCGACAGAAACTACACGCGTTAACTTTGGGTAAATAACTGTGAGAAAGGCATGAGTGCATCTGCTCCTGCTGCAATCAGTTTTATCGCCAAATAATTTCATAAAATTTTCACTACGATTATCTATTTATCTATCTTTCTCTCTCTCTCTCTATCTATCTTTCTCTCCCTCTCTATCTTTCTTTCTCTCCCTCTCTATCTTTCTTTCTCTCCCTCTCTATCTTTCTTTCTCTCCCTCTCTATCTTTCTTTCTCTCCCTCTCTATCTATCTTTCTTTCTTTCCCTCTCTATCTATCTTTCTTTCTCTCCCTCTCTATCTATCTTTCTTTCTCTCCCTCTCTATCTATCTTTCTTTCTCCCTCTCTATCTATCTTTCTTTCTCCCTCTCTATCTATCTTTCTTTCTCTCTCTCTATTTTTCTCTCTCTCTATTTTTTCTCTCTCTCTCTATCTATTTTTCTCTCTCTCTCTCTCTCTCTCTATCTTTCTCTCTCTCTATCTTTCTCTCTCTCTCTTTCTCTCTCTCTATCTTTCTCTCTCTCTATCTTTCTCTCTATCTCTCTCTATCTCTCTCTCTATATATATCGATCTCTCTCTTTCTCTCGCTCTCTATCTTTCTCTCTC
Organism: Acanthosepion lycidas; assembly: GCA_963932145.1. Lineage (NCBI taxonomy): Eukaryota > Metazoa > Mollusca > Cephalopoda > Sepiida > Sepiidae > Acanthosepion > Acanthosepion lycidas. The sequence goes on along the minus strand of OZ010580.1, from coordinate 72,515,855 downwards.
TCTTTCTCTCGCTCTCTATCTTTCTCTCTCTCTTTCTCTCGCTCTCTATCTTTCTCTCTCTTTCTCTCGCTCTCTATCTTTCTCTCTCTCTCTTTCTCTCTCTCTTTCCTTCTCTCTATTTTTCTCTCGCTCTCTATCCTCCTCTCTCTTTCTCTCTATCTTTCTCTCTCCTTCTCTCTATTTTTCTCTCTATATATCCTCCTCTCTCTTTCTCTCTTTCTCTCTCTTTCTCTCTCTTTCTCTCTCTCGCTCTCTCTATCTTTCTCTCTCTTTCTCTCTATATATCTTTCTCTCTATATATCTTTCTCTCTATATATCTTTCTCTCTGTCTTTCTCTCTCTCTCTCTTTCTCTCTTTCTCTATCTTTCTCTCTCTATCTATCTTTCTCTCTCTCTTTCTCTCTCTCTATCTTTTTCTCTATCTATCTATCTTTCTCTCTCTCTCTATCTTTCTCTTTGTATCTTTCTCTTTCTATCTATCTCTATATATCTATCTTTCTTTCTCTCTGTATCTATCTATCTCTCTTTCTCTCTGTATCTATCTATCTATCTATCTATCTATCTATCTATCTATCTCTCTTTCTCTCTGTATCTATCTCTCTTTCTCTCTGTATCTATCTCTCTATCTTTCTCTCTGTATCTATCTATCTATCTTTCTCTCTGTATCTATCTATCTATCTATCTTTCTCTCTCTATCTATCTTTCTCTCTCTCTCTATCTTTCTATATATGTGCTTAATCACAAATTTAACAACACAGAATTAATATATAACCCGATAAATCAAGCCCAACTCACACAAGACAGAAATACTTGCGGAGGTCTCACACTTACACACACGCCCATACTAATATATACACTTACACACATCATACACACTCCCCAAGAACTAATTGATAACATACACTTAGCACAAACACATCCCCTTCCCAGGAACCAATAAAATTGTCAAAACGACCAAGGGAATTCAGAGTCGTGTGAATCTGCGCATCTTCTCTCTTAGAAACAACTCAAAAGAGGCCGTTTGACCAACTCAAAGACTGACCAAAATTAACGATAAAAAACAAATGAAAACTACAAATAAGTTCACTGCTACTAACAAGGAGGAATTCTTTTTCTCTTGATGATGGCCGAAACTACTCGAAGAACCGAATTGAGCTAATAAAACACAAAAATATTAATATCCAACACAGTGTGTCTGAAAACTTTAATTTTTCACTAGTTTTATTGTTCAAAACATATATACATATAATTCTGTAACTTCACTGAACCCGTTCGTCCATCCTTCACACCCTCTAAAATAGCCATACATTCACTGACCGAAATCAAATTTTGAGAAGTGCATACAAGTAAGTGGATACAAAGTACAGTTGGTTTTACTAGTCTGCGTAGTTTAGTACAATAAATTTTCATTAATTCTTTGAAAAATTAATGAAAATTAAAAAAAAAACAACTTTGGTTTACGAAATTGAACGAAACGTAGACTTTGTAAATCTCGACAAAAATGTTAGCGATAACTTCAACAATACTAAATATTGTATTTCAACACGTTGACGTGTGATCCAAAAAATATTCTAGGTTTATAAAAAGCAAATATTGATAACAATATTAATTATCTGCCATTGGTCAAATAAAAAGAGTTATCTTCTCTTGGCATTTAAAAGCCTTCCGTTTCTTTCCTTGTTGGCTACCGCGTAACAGACACATGTAATATCTGTCTCCTCAATGGGCTTCACACCATCTAGACGTACCTATACTGTTGTTACTCCTTGCTTCTATTTTATTGACTAGCTGCGGCAAAAACGCTGCTAAAGGAAGGAACTTTATTATCTTCCTTTCGAGGAATATTCGATCGTATATGTGTGTAGTAAAAATAGAACCAGTGAATAAACTTATATAAAAGCTTTATTGCACTTTATTCTGACTACTCGTTTACTGACGGATCGAACAGTGTGCTTTTCCTACCTGCGGGATCTTAAGGGAGATAACTGATGATTTGTCAGTATTTGAACAACGAACTAAAGACACCGAATTCAAGAAACTACAAAAATTTAAATACATGCGACGTGCTTTAACAGAGGACGGAAAATCTGAGAGCGAAGGTTCATTTGAATAATAAAAGACGCTTTTCAAAAGTTAAGCAAATTATTAAGAAGCAGCGAAATTTCGCCAGAAACAAAGAAAAGAACAGCTTTTCTGATTTTATTGGCTACGTGCAAGGATTACTGGTTATTGCCTGCTCCTAATTTCAGACCAAGGATTGACCTCAGTGTTTTTATACCTCTTAGATCTTAAGGGGAGGTAACTGATGATTTATCAGTACAATTTGCATATAAATAGATAGCATGGAGAATGCTCTTAATGATTTTTGCCGTGATCTAAACATCTTTCATATGTCATGGCCTGTCATGATGTGCAGGATTCTGGCGCTCCACAACTTCCACGGCCTTTGTTGCTTTAAGTAATTTTAACCCTTTTAATACACCTTTGTCTTTGTTCTGCCACGCAGTCACTCAAATTCGTCAGGTATATTATCTACTGTTTCTCAACATTTCTCTTAGCATTTATATACCCTGCGTTAAATTCTACTAGAGTATGTAAGTCACCTAAAAGATCTTAATCGATTTTAATCGCCCTTCAAGAATCATGATCTAAGAAAAAATTGTCTGTGGCCACCCCAGTATGTATTGGGTACACCCTTAGCAATAACAAAGTTTTGTGCTCAGTGTCACTTCAGATGGTCAAAAGACCTCGGAGCACTGAAGATTGATCTTATGAGTTGAGATCGAAGCCACCAAGTACAGTGTTGCGGATGTGTGATATGTGTGTTGGAAAGGAATAGAAGGTTTGAATTATCAGAAGGCTTAAAATTGTGTGTTCAATAATCTTCCATCCACAACAATTAATACAAGACATAGAATAATTATTCAAAAACATAACATCTTGTTTCAAAACGTAACAATTGAATTTATTAGTGTTTGGTGTGCAAGCATAAGAGCTGAAGGTGTGATAGAGTTATGTCTCTTAGACTTGGAAATATTTGTATTTGAGCTCATAAAGTGAAAGTAATTATTAAACTGTAGTTTAGAAGAATAAAGTTTCTTTAGCATGTTTCGAATTGTGTATTGTACAAGTTGGTAAAAGTTCAGAAGAGATTTCAGAGTTCGTACTTGCGTGAATGATGGTAATGTTTTTTAACGTCTGACTGCATTAGTTAAGACTGGAGTTCTTGAAGATTACATCTTGGTAGCAAGGAATGAGACGCGAGAGAGATGAATGAAAAGAACCAGAGGGAGTTTACACGTGTTCTTTTTTTATAATTTTGTCGGAACTGACCAATCAGCAAGCTAGATTGAAGGTGATTAAACAAATGAATGCTTGTTATATATCTTGTAAGATTGTGATGGTGAAAATTACAACAGGAATAGTGCATTTCCTAGCAGGGGTTAACTGGCTTGTTGTGGAAGATTCCACAGCAGGATAATGCCGAGAAAGATGTTGATGCCGGCACACAGTGAAGTGAGCCCAAAATGAGCATAGGGGTATCGACAGTAACTTATATAAAAACCCGCGAAGGAGAACTCTTACGCTCCTGCAAGAAGATCGAAAATTCGAAGAATGACTCGAATCCACATGTGCACGTTTCAACCATGCCCGAGTCCAGAAACGAATAAATAATTTTTTTTCTTTTTTTTATACATATGAAAGAATAATCTTATCAAAATTTTTTAAAATAACACTAAAAATCAAAACTATTTACTTTCAATTAAATGTTTCTTCCGGGTGTAATCAAACCGTCTTTTCCAAACTGCGTTCAAACCAGAAGTCCTTACCCTTCTATATTCCATAAGGACGTTGAGAATCATGGTTTTTCACAATCTTCTGTGAAATTATATTATAACCCAGGAAGCTTCAAGACTTATCAAAAGATAATCAGATAAAAATTTTGTTTTAGAAATTTTACCTTTCTATTATCTCTCCTAAACCTTGCTCTAACATCTATTTACTCACGAGATAGCTTATGCGTTGTTTTCCTCCGTCACTCTTGCCTTCAGCATGTCCTGTGAGTATTACATTTTCCAAGCCTTCTTTCTTCCTTATGTGCCCTAGAAATGTCAACTGTCTCTTCCTGATGATAAGTGTTCATTTTTTTTCTTAATTTCTCTAAAACTTCGTCGTTATTCACATATTCCACCCATGGTATTCTCAGTATCCTTCTGTAGAACCATATTTCGGTTGCTTCAAGTCTCTTCTTCCTCTGTGCGAGGATTGCCCAGCGTTCACTGTCATATGAGGATTGATATTACATAACAGTTTAGTACCCTTTTGTTTGTTTCTAAGGAAATTTTTCTGTTTCTTAATACTTTGCTTAGTTTTTGGAAAGCATCTTTCGCAATCCCAATGTGCCTTCGGGTTTAGACGTCTGTTTCTAGATAGATGCTCTTCGCATGTCGTGGACACTTATTAGTTGTAACTCAAACAGAATCCATTACTGTATAAGCCAGATTTGTTAATGTGAGTTAGAGACTATATGAACAAGTATTCATTGAGTGAGGACACGGTTTAACCAAGCACACAATCAACCAACACCTGAAACATCATTAAATTACCGCTACCTGTCGTATTTTATATGAAAAGGTATCGGCCATAGTTAAGTAATCCCCAACCTGGAGAAGAACCAGTAAGAAAAGTTTGCGGAGATTCAATTTTAAATTTCATGGTCAATTTTCATAACTTATTTTCGCCATGAAATCTGTTTGCATAATGTTACCAAATTTCGACAAGTATTTCCGAATATTCCCGAATTTTACAATTTAAAATCTACCTTGGATATTTGAAATTCTAAATGAATTACTGTGTTTCAGCGAAAACATAATAGTCACATATATAAAGGGAAATAACTCGATAAATATATAGAAATAGCATGAGATTGATGCAAACAATAATATGAGAGACGCCGAAAGTTCTCAGTCCGCTCCCAAAACACTTCGTGGATATTCTGATAGATATGAACAGACTGACATTTATAAGTATATACAAGCAGAGTTTTATATATAAAAATATAGGTATATTTTTAAGAAATATGTCAAATGGAAAACTGTTTCATTGAAATTAGATCTTGATTACGCGTTTTGCCTTTCCAGGCGACATCAGATTAAAAAAAAAGAAGGATATGAACTAAGAAAAGATACAGAATAAATATTTTGTTTTTAAGTCGTCGATTTTCATTCTTTTCTTTAATCACGAGAAACGCCAGCTTAGCGGAAAAGGTACTAATGATTTTTTTTATTTAAGCACGCACACACACACACACATATTTCTGTTATGACCAGGTAAATAGTTAAAGAAATAAAAAAAAAGTGTTGCAGATGTATCATATATTAAACAGTAAGTACAACAGAAGAGTATTACACGACTAGTGAGAGTGTGTCAGTTGACCCAGCGTTCTATCTATTCGACTGTTAATATTTAACAGCCCCCCCCCCACACACAAGGAATGTATATGGCACAAAGCCGAGTTTACTGTGGGTTCTCCGAGCCCGTAGGCTCGGCAAAAAATATTCTCTTTGAACGCACCTAAACGGGTTCAGGACCTGTCTATCTCCCCGGACGAAACTTCGTCCGAGGCAGGAAGTTCGACAGTGATGAGTCTGGTCGACTGTTCCCACGAGGCCTTCTTTCCCACTAATCTTATAGTAGGCGGAAGAGTCCAACACAGACTCTTTACACCACAAGAATTTCATTCTTTCCTTTTTTCATCTGATTATCTTTTGATAACTCTTGAAACTTCCTGGGTTGTGATAAAAGAATTAGTGAGATTGTGCTCTGTCATGATCACTACAATCTTAGCCTCTTCAAGTCTAAGGCTAACTGTTATCTATCTTAAGTAATGTACTCCCCCCTTGTGCGCCCTTATAACAATCCCATTTAGTAACCTTCTACCTTGAGTGGCTTTTGGACCTGGGGTGGGGACACCAGTATAAAACCCTTCTGAACACAACTGCTCTGATCCATTCCATCCCTTCAGTAAAGAGTAAAACTCTTGTTATATGGTAACATCAAACGAAACAGAAAAGTGTTATCCAAAATATTCATCTAAGGAATTGATTGCTGGAATAATAAGCAGTGGTCCCGGTAGAGTAGGTGGCATAACAACATAATCAGATAGACACAAAATGATCTTGGATCTTTTAACCAAGCTACCCAGGATCATGAACTCTAGAGTAACTTGAGTCATAGACGCAGATATTTCTCTGTGATGAGCATACAACAAAGAAAGAAGAAAAAAACACCGACGCAAATATGGTGAATAAGAAAAGCGCTTACGAACTCCCTGTGTTTGAATCAAATCTTCTTCTGTATCGCCTGTCTTTGTATCAAGTCATATAAACTCTCAAATTAAACGCAGGCCTTCCTATAAATAATAACTCAATCTTTGGAACTTATTAAATCATTCTATTGATTGGTGCTGCGTCTCAGCCAATAATTTCAGACAATCCAAGACCAAAAGTGAGAAACCAGTTTCACTCGCTTGATCCCCATCCGCCACCGCCTGTCATAAGCGCCATTGATTTGACGCACTTAGCACTGACCCGAGTGACCAACTAACCTCTCCACGATGTCGTAAGCGCTGAAGCCGAACAGGCGTTGGATTCGTGATGAAATATTTTCAGCCATCTTACATACTTCAAATATTCACTTAGTTTATCCCAGCACGTAGCTACAAGCGTGGTGCATGCAGTGTGGATCAAACAGTAGCCCAGACGGTCATGGCGCTCCACAGCGACTTTTTCTTATTAAAGAAAAGAAAGGTGTGAGTTGCCATGGCTTCATGGGGAAGATAGTGGAGTGGTTTCTAATTGTTTTGCAATTCATATCAGTTTTTCTCCTTGATTGCAAAGCCAAGTGTAAAGAGTACAATAACACTGTTAGTTATTTTTTAGGTGGAGGAGATTAAAAAGATTGATTTATAACTTGCTAATAGCAATACGCTCGTAATAGTTATTTTTACTTAAAAAAATTATTTCTGATAATAATTTCTTACAAAGTATTCCTGGTATTAAGACCTATTTTTACACTTTTATAATGCTTTTTACCTCAGTTTGGGGGTTAACTATTTGCCCATAGACGGGACCCTAACCGGTGCTACCACCCCGGGTCAGGGTGAACTTGGAAACACCAGCAATTAAGAGGTGGTTCCACACTCCTCAAAACCTCCTGATCAGAGGCCTTGCTGTTGGACATAGTTTATCGTCTTACCCTGGACGTGGATGTAGTTTATCGTCATACCCAGGACGGAAAGAACACATGGTCCAGTGGATAAAGACGTTGGTTAGATCCAGTGACTAGACGCAAAGAATTGTGAGTTCATTACCAAGCTACAGCAGTGGTAAACCAAAAACCTTGGGGAGTTGAGTTAAAAGGAAATAACTGAGACATCCGGAAGGGGCATGGTACGTGGAACGAGAACAATCTGCCCCAGGGAACGAAATAAAGGGTTCAGTTGGAAATTCTAATCACCTGAAGAAGGCCGGAGTGTACAATGGCTGAAACATTGTGAATATGGCAATGAAGATGAGGATAACAGTTTGAATAATGTAAATAATGTAAATAATCATAATACCTCATCTCAGAGATATAGACAGATATGCTATCCCACAGTTTTCGAACCTGAGACTCATTTGTACGAGAAAACACCGCTTCATTTATGTCTGATTATCGAGTGATTCGTTTTCGATGACTTAGCCAATTACAGGTTATTTAAAGCCAGAAAGTATTTTTAGATTTAATTTTTTTTTTAGATAATGATGATTTATAATAATGATGAATTTATACCTTTCCCAAGGGCATTTGCACGTAAGTGAATATAACGAAGCAACTGGATTTGGAACTCGGCTCTCCGATTAACAGTTGCGAGCCATTATCCATTACACCACCCGCACACCTAAGCTTACAGTCTCTGGTATTCGCAAGCGGTCATCCATTAGGTACTGACAAGGCTTGACGTTGCTTAATTTCAGTGATCGTACAGGACCTGGTGTTTTAACGTGATATGGGAGTAATCTATGTCAGATAATGATTTATTTTTATCTATCAACAATTTCTGTCTAGACACTCTCCTTACTAGTCTCTATCCATTTACACAAGCTCATTAAGTCACATTCTCTTGCTCCTCTCGCTCTTGTCTTTAGTATGACCTTTGAGTGTCAAATTCTCCAATCCCTCCTTCTTTATTATGTGTCCCAGAAAATTCAATTGTTCCTTTCTGATTCTAAGTTATTTTTTCCTTCCATCTACCTTAAAACTTTCTTGCTTATCACATGTTCAGTCCTCATGTCATTCTCATCATCATTCTGTAGAACTACATACTTGTTGCCTCAAGTCTCCTCTTCATCTGTGTGTAAATTGTCCAACATTCCTTGCATTATGGGAGGATTGATATTACAGAACAGTTCAGCGCTCTTTTTCTTTTTAACGAAATTTTCTTGTTTACCTATATTCTTTTTACCATTTGGAAGATATCTATGGATATTCCAATGCGCCTTTGGATTTCAGTGTCACACTTTCCGTCGTTCGTTAAAGCATTTCCCAGATAATTAACTTTCCGTACTTGCTGGATTTTGATGTATAGAATTCGTCGTTCGCATCTTGGAATGTCTCCACTTGCTAACAACCATATGTATCTTAGAGTTGATGCTTAAACCTTTCTTATTTTCGTTGTTTGTGGCGTGAATGCCAGGTTGAAATGTCGCCAAAAATTTTGAACCGAATCTGCGTCGTTCTTATTCAACAGCAAAGGAAAGGCTTCACTTTCAGGGAAATACAACTTCCGTTTCTTGCAGAAGAAGCAATGACACTACTCAGAATAATTAATCAAATAAAGTGATGAGGTCTTCGTTATGGTACCTAGACTTTATGAATTTAAGCGCAGTACTAGATTGCCGATAAGGTCTCAAGAAGTTCTATGCTAACAATTTCTTTTCTAGCACTTCTCGCTCGTGGAATTCTCTTCTGGCTCCATGCTTTCCAGCCAACTTTGACCGTCAAAAATTTAAATGTAATGTCAATCGTTATCTATTATCTTCCTGATTGCTCTTCTATTGTTCCCGCTCCTTAATAAAGTTTCTGTTTTCTAATTCTTCTAGTAATCACTTGTGTCTTAGTGGCTTTACTGCTTTGCTTTGGTTTTTGGTTATAAAAATACTTATCATATTCGATTATCAGGGCAAACGTTGATCCTCATAGAAGGAAGATTCGACTAACCCTTCTCTTTATTATTGAGCAGGCGCATGGTCGACTGGTTAAATCGTTAACGTTCCAGCCATCAGAGTCTGGCTTAAATCTTACCAGGATCGATTTGTGAAGTAGGTGATTTCTTGATAATTTTGGCCTGAGAATATATAGTGTGCACCGTTAGGAAGTGCCCGTAAAAAAAACCACGAGTTGAACCACGCCTTATGAGTAAAATCAGGCAGTCGAAACTGTTTAGAAGTCTTCTAAGATTGTGCTAGCCACAATTCCTCTGCACATGTGCAGATAGACTGACAACCAAGGCCCATTTGATAAGTACGTTGGTTGAGTAATCGAAAGTGTAATGAGTCCTGGATAAGAGGATAAACTACATCCGACAGCAAGGCCTCTGATCGGGAGGTTTTGAGGAGCGTGGAACCACTTCTTAATTGCTGGTGCTACCATATCCACCCTGATTCGGGGTGATGGCACCTGTTAGGTATATATTATTACATTAATATGACGTGTCTCCTCAAGACGTAGATGGTTTTTCATCGCTGGTTTTATTTTATAATCTGTGAACTGCCAGATATTCTTCGGGAAGATAGTGGAGTGGAGTGGTTTCCCGTTATCCTTCTACTGCATTAAATGGTCATGTCTTTGATCCCAGTCTAGCCTGATATGTGAATCGTAGTTGGTGGTGGTGGTGGAGGGGATTCCCAAAGGCTGGAATTTTCACCCCAAGGACAGCTACCCCACTTGCACATCATTAATTTAGAATTAGGATTTAATTCGGAAATTACCAGCGGAGAATAAAATAATTTTATGTCAAGACAAGTCTCGGTAGTGTGGCCGGTGAATAGCGTATTCTGCAATTAAAAGATAAATCACCAGGGAAAAAAAAATAAAAAAAATTGAATAAGGAAAGAAAACAACAGAGAAAGAGCAACTGAAGGATAGATACAATATCAGCAAAGATAACAAGAGGAAAGAAAGACAGAAAGAAAGAAAGAAAGAAAGAAAGAAAGAGGTTACAGAAAGAAAGAAAAAGGTTACAGAAAGAAAGAAAGAAAGAAACAGGTTACAAAAAGAAAGAAAGAAAGAAACAGGTTACAAAAAGAAAGAAAGAAAGAAAGAAAGAGGTTACAAAAAGAAAGAAAGAAAGAAAGAGGTTACAAAAAGAAAGAAAGAAAGAAAAATGTTACAGAAAGAAAGAAAGAGGTTACAAAAAGAAAGAAAGAAAGAAAAATGTTACAGAAAGAAAGAAAGAGGATACAAAAAGAAGGAAAGAAAGAAAGAGGTTAAAGAAAGAAAGAGGATACAAAAAGAAGGAAAGAAAGAAAGAGGTTAAAGAAAGAAAGAGGATACAAAAAGAAGGAAAGAAAGAAAGAGGTTAAAGAAAGAAAAAGGTTACTGAAAGAAAGAAAGAAAAAGGTTACTGAAAGAAAGAAAGAAAAAGGTTACTGAAAGAAAGAAAGAAAGAAAGAAAGGTTACTGAAAGAAAGAAAGTTTACTGAAAGAAAGATAGGTTACTGAAAGAAAGAAAGAAAGAAAGAAAGAGGTTACTGAAAGAAAGAAAGAAAGAAAGAGGTTACTGAAAGAAAGAGGTTACAGAAAGAAAGAAAGAAAGAAAGAGGTTACAGAAAGAAAGAAAGAGGTTACAGAAAGAAAGAAAGAGGTTACAGAAAGAAAGAAAGCTTACAAAAAGAAAAATGGAAAGAGGTTACAAAAAGAAAGAAAGGAGATACAGACAGACAGACGATACCGAAAAAAGAAAAAAAATGAGAGTAAATAAAAAAGGGAAGAGAATGAATGAAAATCAGTGGAAGAAATAAAGTAATTGATTAATTCGGAATAAAACGAAAAAAGAGGAAAAGGAACAGGAAGAAGATGGAAGTGGAAAGAAAAAGAAGAAAGGATAATGAATGAAAGAAAAAGTATTAGAAAGTAAGGAAGGAAGGAAAAAGTATTAGGAAGGAGAGAAGGAAGGAAAGAAAAAAGAAAAGGAAGAATGGAAGGAAAAAGTATTAGGAAGGAGAGAAGGAAGGAAAGAAAAAAGAAAAAGAAGAATGGAAGGAAAAATGAGAGAGAGGAGGAAATAAGTAAAGTAAAGAAAGAAAAATAAAGAGCTGTTATCTGTAAGTGAAAAAAAAAAAGAAAGTAACCAAGGGATTAAAAAAAAAAAAGAAAGTAACCAAGGGATTAAAAAAAAAAAAGAAAGTAACCAAGGGATTAAAAAAAAAAAGAAAGTAACCAAGGGATTAAAAAAAAAAAAGAAAGTAACCAAGGGATTAAAAAAAAAAAAGAAAGTAACCAAGGGATTTAAAAAAAAAAAAGAAAGTAACCAAGGGATTTAAAAAAAAAAAAGAAAGTAACCAAGGGATTTAAAAAAAAAAAAGAAAGTAACCAAGGGATTAAAAAAAAAAAAAGAAAGTAACCAAGGGATTAAAAAAAAAAAAAGAAAGTAACCAAGGGATTAAAAAAAAAAAAAGAAAGTAACCAAGGGATTAAAAAAAAAAAAAGAAAGTAACCAAGGGATTAAAAAAAAAAAAAGAAAGTAACCAAGGGATTAAAAAAAAAAAAAGAAAGTAACCAAGGGATTAAAAAAAAAAAAAGAAAGTAACCAAGGGATTAAAAAAAAAAAAGAAAGTAACCAAGGGATTAAAAAAAAAAAAGAAAGTAACCAAGGGATTAAAAAAAAAAAAGAAAGTAACCAAGGGATTAAAAAAAAAAAAGAAAGTAACCAAGGGATTAAAAAAAAAAAAGAAAGTAACCAAGGGATTAAAAAAAAAAAAGAAAGTAACCAAGGGATTAAAAAAAAAAAAGAAAGTAACCAAGGGATTAAAAAAAAAAAAAGAAAGTAACCAAGGGATTAAAAAAAAAAGAAAGTAGAATTGAAAGAAAAGAGGTAAAATAATTGAATATGAAGAGAAAACTGCCAACAGTCAGAAAAGAAAAGCAAAGAAATCTGAAAGACGAATATCAGAAGAAAAAAAAGTTTGCTATCTTTTGACACGTCTAAAATGTCGTCACAATGTTCATAAGCAAGTCCGATAACTCTCCCACCGCCATCAAAGCCAAAACTGAAGTGCCCATGTCTGTGATGTTGAAGAAATCATAGAAATGAAAAGCAAGGCATATTTTCTGATCTTGTCAATCCTCTGAAAGACACTATGTCCAGCGTTTGGACGCATCAAAGGATTTAAAACAAAAAGTAAGAAAAAAAAAAGATGGTGAAACTTTTTCTCTCGCTGCGATGAAAAGGAAAATATTCACCTTCCTAAAAAAAAAAGTAATCTACGGATTGAAAGATTTTAGTTTTGTTAATCTCAAAAGTTTGTAGACACGTGACAAAGGATAAGAAAGAGATTGAACAAGAAATAAATCAACTGTTTGATAAATACAAAGATATACATACATACAAGTGAACATAGAAGTCAACACTTAGAGGCGGGCGGGGTTATCGATCATGGCTCTCCACAACTTCCTATCCTTTGTAGCTATAATATTTGTCCCCTTACCATCCTTCCCAGTCCTTGTTCTGCCATTCATTTACACAAGATGTTTGCATAGGTAACTCGCTGTTTCCTCTATCAGTCTTTTTTACAGTAATATTCACCCCGCACAAGGCCAGAGAGCCACTCTAGTTAGAGGGTTACAGCATAAGAGACATGTAATGGAGTTAATGCGGATATGTAAGAAAGTAAACCGTAGACTCGAACAAGTTAAGACTGTAGTGATCGGGGAAGCATCCTTTTGAGAGTCGCAGCGGTACGCGGAGAGAAGCTGATTCGAGTTGAACTTGCATCTAATCAGTGGAATACGAATGGAATGAGGGTGGTTCGCTGCAATGATGGTGTCTTGGCGGATCCTAGCCGTGAGGGTTAAAAGTGGTAGAACTGAGGAATGGAGTTCATCTGAACACTTTCCCAAGAAATGACGATAAAGCAGTGAGAGGCTTGCGACGTTTTGTCTGTGGGGAAAGGGGTTGTAGAGTGGAAGATAATTCGTCTTGCCTTAGTTATCTCAATATATCAAATTCGGCAAGCCCTCTTTTCTCAGCAGTCTCTTTCTGATTCTTTTGTTTACATTTTCCGTAAAACTTCCACGTTGGTCACATGTTCCGACCTTAGTATTCTCTAATCGAACCACATTGGTTCCTAGAGGACATGGCCAGATGATGATGGTCATGCAACTGACAAGCAAATCCGTTTTTTTTCTGAACGATACATTTACAATAATCTTTCTTAATCCACCAAGACAAAAAATGCCTTATAACAGTCTCTTCTCTCGCACTTCACGATTGTGGAACTCCCTTCCGTTTTTTAGCTTCTCAGTCCACTTTGAGCTTCAAGAATTTAAATGCAACCTCAATCGTTATCTTCTGTCTTCCTAATTATTGTCTTTTTATTGTTCGCTCGCCTTAATAGCGTTTTTTCTTTTCTTTTCATATCCATTCACACTCAGTAACCTCTTCCATCTTAGTAGTCTTAATGCCTTGCTTGGGGTGAAATGGTTAAAATAAATGTGCATGCATCTACAATCAATCAAGATCAAAAACCATGAGCGGTATAACTGTTTTTATCTTAACGATTATTATTATCATTATCATCATCATTATTATTATTTTTTCCTTTGATTTGTGCGGTACAACTCGCCAAAACCCCCCGCCCACTAAGTCTCAACCAAAGACTTCAAGAGAAAACAAGTTTGTTTTTGTATCTAAAGATATATACGGATGAGGTACCATGTATCGGGAAAAAATAGTTACATTTTTTTACCGATGCATGATACCTGAGTTCATTGCAAAGAGAGTAACATGTGAGAAATACACATGAATATGATTTCTTTCGTCTATTTTAGGTTGTCAGGAATATAATTCACATATGTGCTTTTCTCCTTTGTATATCTTTCCCAAAGCCACAATTACAACAGGTAAGCAAGTCTACTGTCATATTTCCTTCTGGCGATAATGCCACTAAGACGCAACAGGTTACTAGGAGTGAAATAGAATGAGAACACTTTAGAAAGAACTGGCTATGCAATCCTAAACAAGAAACAAAGGGTAAATCTCTACTCCTGATCAAAAGATCAGAATGGAGTATGTCATTATTTTCCTTTATAGTTACATGTGCTATCCATTTTTGTTCTTTCTGCTGTTGGAAGTCTTCAAATGATGTGGTATTTGATATTCGGTAATGGTAATATTAGCCTTTCCCGTACAAGGAAACATTTAGCATTCACTGACCAAGCACTCGGTACTGTTTTCAGTTGAAACTTATAAAACTTTTCTCTTAAATTGGACCACATATTTGTTTGCTCCTTTTGGTGTAATTTTCAAAACCCCCAATAACAAAAGGTAATGTTGCTGTCTTCAGATGCCACATTCTACTGATTTCTATTTCGTGGTCCTTGTATTTACTTAGACTCCCAAACGTTTTCTAAGATGGCTTACTTATCTGCTCGAGCTGCAACATGAATTAGCAGACATGTCTTTTCGCAATTATTTCTGGTCAATTTGCCTGGACTGTTGTTATTAAAAAAAATATTTGACAGGCAATTGTAGGAAGTGACGTCATTCTGTCCAGTATACGTATTACATTACAGTCATGATATGTTTCTTTTCCATTGGAACTAGTTTTTTAGTTAATTGAAGATTTTAAAGAGAGATAGGACCACCTTCTTTGAAGATAAGTACAACACAGTCTCTTTTATTTATTGTCTTGCTAAATTTAATAAACATCTTAAAGGATTGCTATCGACTTTTGATTAGCAGGTATTTTCTTTAACAAGCCGTGGAAATGTAACGGGAAACTACTCCACTATCTTTCCGAAGAATGCATAGCAATATATCGATAATAAAGAAAAGGAACTGTATAGAGCCATGGTCGCCTACCTCCTGAAGAGGCATTAGAATTTAAAAGATACCTGAAGTTAATATAACAAATTTCAGTCTTTGTGATGTCTTGTTTATTTCTGCTTAATATAATAACAATAATGTATAGTAATAGTAACATATTTTATTCGTTGGTAATAGTAATGCTAAAATTAGTCATTTCTATGTAGGAAACATTCAATGTTAGTACCGAGTGAACTTTATAAAATCTTTTTTTTATTAAAAAAAGTTTTACGGAAAATTAGATTTCTCAAATCCACTGCTATAGTTCTTTCTAGTTGTGATGGGAGTTTTCTTCAAAATAATTTCTTTAAGTCATTTTTAGAGAGTCTAACATTATGGTACGCACGGAAAATATTCCAAAATCGACATGCCAAAAACGGACTAACACAATCTCTACTTGACACACACACACACACACACACATCTGACAAACTAGACAAACTAGGATTATTATACACTAACATACATGAAACAATATTTACGTTTTTCAGATAGGCTTGAAATTTGTTGATATCTTGGAACTTTGAAGGGACGCGTCGTTCCTCCTTAGACTTCTCAAATCCACTATTCTTTCTGTTAGGAATTTTGGTAGTTTGATAATGTGTAAAGTTATCATCTTAATTATTTTTTAATCAATGCACCCCGACCAAGGCGATAATGCCACTAAGACGCAAAGTGTTACTGTGAGTGAAAAAGAAAGGGAATGAGAACAATTTGGACGGAACTGAAAACCCAATCCAAAACAGGAAACAAGGGATAAACGTCTACTCCTGTTCAAAAGGCCGGAGAGGAGTATGAACCAAACGATTAGAATTTCGAACTGAACCCTTTATTTCGTCCGCTTGGATAGATTGTTCTAGTTCCACGTGCCATGTCCCTTCCGGATATCTACGTTAACTCCTTTAACTCAACTCAAAAAGTTTATTTTTTGTTCACCACTGACATAGCCAAGTATTGGACTCACAACTCTTTGGATCTCGTCACTGGATACAACCAACACTTTTATCCACTGGACCATGTGTCTAATCACCGGAAGACGGCCGGAGCGTACAACGGCCGAAACATTGTGAACATGACAATAAAGATAAGGACAATAGTCTGAACAATATAAATTATATTTACAATGCTTCATCTGAGAAATATAAACAGATATATTAGGTTGGTGCAAAAATAATGTCGTTTTCTGACGTATTTTTTAACGTCAAAAAACGACATTATTACGTCATTATTTTTGCACCAACCTAATAGTTTCTGTTTTGGAAATGTTTATCTCGAGCACAATTCTTGGAATACTTGATAGAGGATGCTGATTTTCTGTTTTTCATTATTCTTATACCAACTATAAATACCTATGCCACCAGCACATTGCCCTCCGGGTAAATAAGGGCGTTGTCTTCTATTCGTAGACTCGTTGGTGAAGTTCTGTGTGATGCTTTTAAGGGCCGTTTCCGTACAGGAATCAACTGACATTCAATGGCCGATCAATTAGAAGTTACTATCAGGTGAAATTTGTATTTTTTAAACAGTTCTTCTTTCTTTCTTTTTTTCTTTTTTTTTTTTTTTGAAGTAAGTTAGTTTTCTGAAGTCCAAAAACTCTCATAGGTCTTTTGTAGTATTTTAGGGAGTTTTGATTCTTGATTCCATCATTAGCGTCCTCTTCTAGGTACAATGTGCTGCCAATTTTTGCTGTTGAAAATTTTCAGTTGATGTGGTACTTGTTAAATGTATTTATTTGTGATACTTCGCAAAAAAACAAACATTTGAATACTATTACCCAGTCCCGATAGAATTCAAACGCATCTCCGAGTCCTTTTGTGTGAAGAAATATTTGTTCACCCACCAGCCTCTCTCTCTCACACACACACGAGATATGACAAGCTTCTCTATCGTTAGTACCATAGAAAGTGCTCGGGAAAACTACAAGGTGGTCCGAAATTCTTGTCATACCCTACTAAAAAGTAATGAAAACAATAAGTAATACAAATCACTATTTACATTATTCGGACTATTGTCCTCATCTTTGTACCCATATTTATTACAACGTTTCGGCCGTTGTATGCTCCGCCATTCTTCAGGTTTTTGGAATTTCGAACTGAATCATTTATTTCGCCCACTGGGGTAGACAGTTCTAGTGCCACGTCTTTCATGTCTAATGGATGTCAGTCATCAGTTATCTCCTGTTAATTTACCTCTCCAAGTTCTCCCTTACTTTAACCAGGTATTGAACTTACACTCTTTGGGTCTTGTCACTGGCACAGTGAATAAAGGCGTTGGTTAGATCCAGTGGCAGTCTATCGCAGTGAGTGAAATAAAGGGTTCAGTTCGACATTCCAACCCCCTGAAGAAGGCCGGATCGTACAACGGTCGAAACGTTGTAATAAATATGGCGGCAAAGATGAGGACAATAGTCCGAATAATGTAAATAGTGTACATAATACCTCATCACAGAAATATAGACAGACACTAATACAGAGCACATGTACTGGATTCAGTTTATTCACTTTCCTTAACGCTGTCGCTCATCGAGAAGGCCTGTATAAACACCATCATGTTCGTGTCAGCCATCAGTACATTACATTCATTGGTTCCGCCATGTTTAACTTTCACGGCTAGGACCCGCCAGTCCACTTACATTGTAACAAACCACCACATTCATCGGTGATAAGTCAGTTTTCCCCCGAACAGCTTCTTCGCGGGAACCACTGCTTTGGGGAACCGACTCCCAAGAGGATGTTTCCCCGATCACTACAATCTTAATCTGGTCATGTCTAAATCCTCTACTCCGAGTGGCCCACATATTTAGGGTGGACCTGTACTTAATATCAGGAAGTGGCAGCTGAAGTTTCTGGGAAACATAATGAGGAAGAAGAGCCCGGAGAATCGGATACTCAGGGGTCGAATAGAGGGAAAGAGAGACAAGGGTATACAACGCGTGACATACCTGGCGGACTTAAGCAAGTAGATGACAGAACGTGGAGGAAGCAGAGGGAAGGAACTTGTTGAGAGCTGCAAGGGATAGAGGGAAGTGGAGAGCCATGATCGCCTACGTCTTGAAAGAACATGGCACATAAAAAGAAAGCAATGCATATAAACAACAGAAATATGATGAAAGAAACACTTGTCGAAAATTTGAAATAATTAGCAGTGGTATTGATAAAATAGCCGTTTCTAAACAGGAAACATTGACCTTACTGTCACTGACGAAATTCATTAAATTGTTTTTATTAAAACAATTTTATTTCTGAAAATTAGACTTCTCAAGTCCGCTAAATATATTTCTTTCTTTCTAATATTCTTTCTAATATTGATAGATATTCTCAAATGTTTTCTTTTTGGTAGTGTAGACATAATCATCAATGTCATTATTTTCTCTTCTCGTTAGACGCGCTAACCATTTTTCGCAACTGAAAGTGTCCAAATAATATGGCTTTCTTTCATTAGTAACGTTCTTTGATATTTAGCATCATTTTATAAGGTGTGATCGGCTTTAAAATCTATACATTAATTCGTTTGAAGCTATTTTAAACATTGATCTGAGAAAATGATTGTATGCACCCCGTTCCAAAATGTTAAAACGTAGTTGTTTCCCTTGTGTTAAAAAAAAAAAAAACTCTGGCGGAAGGAAGGAGAGGATAGTCAAAAATAATTCTAATTCATATTTGGTCATTTTGTTACCACTAGAAGTCAGGAGTAGATAAATACTCGTTTCTAGAGATTGTCCTTTCTTATTTAGCAGATGAATGAGGGAACAAAATACCACAAAAACTTATCATCTTGGAGTCATGGATTTTTTTCGACGACCTCAAAGGTAAATGAATATTTTTATAATTTCAGTGTATCTTTTAAACAAATTTACAATATCATGTATAAGAAAAATATGGCTGAAGTTCTTTTTGACTGAAGCACCAAATAGACAAATCAAAAAAAAAAAAAAAATGAAAGCCTACGTGTGTTAATTAAAAATGTTAGCTTTGAGAAAACTTGATACTAAACTTTTATTTTAATTGAATTTGTGGGCGCGTGCGTCACATCATAAAACATTGAACTTTAATACCTTTTACAAAGCACGGTTATTAAAAAAAAAAAAAAAAAGTTTTAGGAAATTTTTACCATGACACCCGTCTCCCAAATGCCTATGGTCAATTTCTTGATCGTCATTGGCCTGTTGACTACTTATCGAATATAAAATAATTATCGAGTATGTGTCACGTGTAATAGTAAAATAAACCCCAAAACTGCAATATGATTTATCATTCGCTTACTAATTTTTATTTTTTATTTTAAACCAATGCGTTAATGTAAATTTCTTAAATAAAATTTTCATGTTCAAATTTAATAAAAAAAAAAGGATTAGTTAAGTAAAATGACAACATTTGAATTTTTAGATCCCGGTCGGTATTAATTTACTTCAGGTAAAAAGAACTGATAAGGCAGATTTACCGGGAAGAAATGTGGTTGTGTAAGTGGCATTTTTAACTTAATTACTGATAATTCGTATAAGTATGCAATGTTAGATTATAGATTTAGTGGTAGAAATCGTTGGTTCGGCGAAATCTATTACGAACGATATTTGGTTTTCTGGTTCACACTAATACGTAGAAAATTTGTATTTAATTTTAAAACAATACTTGCAAGTGGGCAATAACTCAATTACACCTTTTCATAAACATGTCAGGTAAAAGATAATCCAGTCAAGATCTGAAAATAGAAAGACTGTTCCTAAAAAAAGTATGATTTTTTTCTTTTTGAACAATTATGGCTGTGAAGATAACCTTTCTAAACAAGTTCGTATTTGTCTTTTTTTATAGGTACCTCCACGAAAATCGCTAAAAAAAAAGTGCATAGCTTGATGAAAAAGACGCCAACCTTGCCGAAAACAAAATTTTATTGTCTAAATGCTCATGCTCATGTTATTATTAAGAGGAAAGACCAAAGTTTTTTTAATTATTTAATTTATTTTTCCTTTTAGAACATTCTAAATTTTGATTAAAAAAACCTTATTTCTATTTGTATCAGCGAAACTAGAAAATAACAGACAATTTTTAGCACGTTTTTTTTGGTATGACACACATTAATTTGAAAAATCGTGCAAAAATAGAAATAATTGTCGGATGTTAATGAAACTGTCAGGAACTATTCACAGATGATCGAAATTATTATAAATGTTTTTTTTTTATTAAAGTCATGGTAGAAATATTTTTTAAAATATTTATCACCCCCCATAACTAATTTTATGAAAACGCTAGAAATTCGATCGCATCGGATTTAGTGATTACAATAATTAAAAGCACAGGGCTTTTAGGAATGCAAATCATGTTTTTTTTTGTTTTTTTTAATTGGAGCCAACGTACTCTGAATTGTAACATACAAAACTCTATAAAACAAAGATATTATTTAATTTCAAATTTGCTTTTAGTTGTTTTTATGAATATGGACAATATTTTCGGAAAGCAAAATTTTTTTTCGGTGAAAAATGAATTTTTAATACAATTATTTGTTATTTCTTTAATTATAATAGATTTGACATTTAAGTTGTTAAAATATTATAAAATTAGTTAAAAGCCCCATCGGCTTTCCTAAGTGTCCTTATGAGATAGATATTTTTTAGCGCGTTGTAAATTGTATCATTTTGACTAATTAGAAGATCCCCAGTAATTAAGAAATGTAATTCTGTGCTTATAATCGGGCTTTAATTATAAAGTACGGAAGACCAACCAGAATATAATTAAGTTGCGTTATTTGAGTTAAGCATTGTTCTCCGCTGTTAAGGCCTTTACTTTTGCGAAACACTTGTGGAGAAGTTAATTTGATTTTTCAATTTCAACTGAAAAGGGTACCTACAAGTATCAGTATCATCTTATGAAATTTATATGATCTTATTTTTATATTAATCTCAGTTATGACATTTTTTCCATAAATGAAATATCAAAATTAATAATAAAATGAATGCAAATACAAATAACAGTAAAATGTAATAAATGTACATAAAATTATAGTATTTTATGTACAGTTCTGATAAAATTTCATAAGAAAGGTACCTATAAATTAATTACATACATTTCTTAAGAAATATGAAATTTAATGTCACTCTTAAGTCTTATTTTAATTTCTTTATAATATATTTTCCATAAAGCATCATAAACGTAAAGGTGAAAAAAAAAAAAAAATTAGACCGCTGAAAGTTTTCGTTAAAAATAACGAGGTAAATAATTTGTTCCCTTAAATGTAAATTATTTCACTTTTCTCCTTCCGTAGAACAAATTAGCCTCATGGAATTCGTAAATATGTCTTTCATCACCTGTCAAGAGACGCGAAAGTTTATGGTCTGCTTCGTTTTATTTTCAAATTACATCTTTTTGTCACAAAAGTTAAGTTTGGTTCAAAATATTTTAAATAAACATTATAATTTCTGATTTTCTTAAAATAAGTTTTGAAAAAAAATTTTTTTTAAATGGAAAAAAAAATAGTCAATTTTCCTGACTCAAAAAAAACTAGATTTTTAACGAAAATTTCGGACGTGCTAGGAACGACTAAAAAATGGAAAAAAATACCCCCAAAATACTTTGATCTTTCCTCTTAATAATAACAAACATTTAGACGATAAAATTTTGTTTTCGTCAAGTTTGGCGTCTTTTTCATCCTGCTATTTTTTTTTTTTTTTTTTTTTTTTTTAGCGATCTCGTGGAGGTACCTATTTTTACAGAAACGCATTTAACAAAAATTTTTTTTGGTTAATTTGCAGTTTAGCACCCACGCTCAGTTCACATTAAAAATTCCCAGAATTCTTACATTTATGTGTAATTGTATATGCTTCATTTGAATCTGGTTTGATAAAATCTACTGTTCTGGAGTTATCGACAGCAAAAGTTCGGATTCATTCGCGTTGTTGGCGGCAGCCATTACTGGCGTTGTTTGTATACATTCGCTGCAGAATTGCTATGATTGGAATATTCAATTGTCTTGATTATTGCATAGTAATTGAGACAAGGTGACATTAGTAAGTTCAGTAAAAAAAAATAAATAAATAAACAAAAAGGCCGTTAATTACACTTTTTCGCGTTTAGTTTTCTTTGTTTTTGATTTTGTTGCACTAGTCCTCAAGGTTCGAACAAGATCCTATAGATTACTTTCGATGGAAGCCATTTTCAGTTATTTGTTTCAATAAGCTATTATGTAATGCCAATTTTACTTTTACTTTTTTTTTTTTTTTTTTTTTTTTTTTTCGTTAACTGTTAGGTTGGTGCAAAAATAATGACGTAATGATGTCGTTTTTTGACGTTAAAATATGTCAAAAAACGACATAACGTCATTATTTTTGCACCAACCTAATACGAATAGTAAAAATAAAGACGTTATTACGCTTTCGCACCCCCTCACATGACACTGTCAACCACACGATGTTTTTTCAATTTTTTTTTTTTTAGTTTAAAAAAAACAAACATACGAATAGATTTCACTTTTTTCTTAATATTTCTTTGATAATTTTTGGATTTTAATCTTAATGTATTTTATTTCTTTATCTTTCTTTAATTTTAGAAACTTTTGACAACAGAAACACATTAAGTTACAGAAGCTTTTTAAAACCATTGCTAGTGTTTGTAAATTAAATTTAATTAACTGCTGTTTTAAATTTTATGAAGTTAAACATTTTAAAAAGACTAAAAAAAAAAAAAAGTTTCTTTTTCATTGTATAAATTTATCTGGTTGTGCTTTACTTATTTTTTTGGGGGGGAAGGGCGAAAGTGTAACAAAACCAAAATAAAAACTCACTACGAAATCCCATTATATATTTTTCTTGAGTCTTGTCCTATATTCGATGATAAAACCTAGTTTTGACCTCGCGTAAGAGGCTGTCTATCTTTTCTGTTAATTCACCCCCGCCCCCGAAATAAAAATAATTTTATTGACTAAAATTCACACAAAATTCTCTCACATCAAGGCCCTTCCATTGCACTCCGGTTGGGTTGACGTTTTTGCTCGTCCAAAATGTAGGTGAATCTGGTGACTTTATTTGAGGGTGGGGTCTACGGTCGCTCTCACGCCGATAAATAAGCTAAAAATAGATTTTTTTTTTTTTTTTTTTTTTAAATTATTATTATTATTTTTATTTTTATTTTTTATTTTTTTGTAAAAAATTCCTTGGAAGTTCCTCGAATAGCATTATAGGCGAAATAGCCTGCTAGCAATCTTTTCGATATCACGATAGACATGTACAAATGTGAACAAATCACTGATTTTTGATAATTTTTCACTCTGATGGCTTAAGTTGTTGCGAGGCAAGCTAAACAAATTTTAATTCATAATTTCTTGGGATGAATTAATATTTACGATAAGTAACTTTACATTATTTGAAGTGAGTTAACAGAAAACATCCGACGCTCTTTAAGCCTATTTTTTAGATTGACATTCAGGTCTAGAAGTTTATTTAAATCCCATAAAAATGTTACTTGACTTCTCATCAACTTTATACTATTAGACTGAAAAACTGGAGAATATTATAACAAAAAAAATCTTTGCACATATGTGTGTGCCTATATTCAAAACTTTTTATCAGTTAAAATAATTTAGCGCCAAATAATGATTAGAATTTGGGCGTTGGTTTACCAGCCTTTCTAAAAAAATAGTCATTTAATTAATTTAAGAAGACATGCTGTTTTTTTTTTTGTTTTTTTTTATATATATAATAAGAAACTGAATTTATTTTTAAAGGGTTTCTTTATTTATTTTTTATTTTTTGTATATTTTAGTGTATTTTTTTTTTTTTTTTTTTTTTTTAAGGAAACTTATTTTTGAGAGTATCCCCCTTAGGAAATTTCAATCACCCCCCTACTTATTTTTAAATAAGGTAGGCATATCTTAAACTAGCTTAAAAGCCGCTCTATCGGAGTGCTCTCGATTGAGCCTTCATCACAATAGGTAGGGTTGGGTAGATGTGATAGGCAACAATAAACTATAGAAGAATTCAAAATTGATCGCTGTATTGCTTCAATACAAAAGCTTAGATTTCAATGATAATTCTTCTGCCACCACTTAATTTAAAAACAGTTTTATGTACAATTATTTTTATTTCATGGCTGACTTTCGCTGGATTTTGTAATTAATTTCAATTATTTTCGAGTCTTTTTCCCAAGATACAAAAAATTTTTATCGTACAAAAAAATTCGTCGTGAAAATCACGTAAAAAATCGCCGAAGAAAATCGCAGTAATGAAAATTTGGGAATCTAAATTTCCAGGATAGTGCGTCCGAATGTTTTTAATTTTCTTTACTTCCTCTAGGAGTAAAAAGTTGAAAATACGGACAATTTTATTTTCAAATCCTGTAATTTGGGAACAATGTTTTTTTTTTGTTTTTTTTGGGGGGGGTCTCTTTGTTTTTTTGTTTTTTTTTTGGGGGGGGGGTCTTTTTTGTGTTTTTTGTTTGTTGTGTTTTTTGTTTGTTGTGTTGTTTGTGTTGTGTTGTTTGTTGTGTTGTGTTGTTTGTTGTGTTGTGTTGTTTGTTGTGTTGTGTTGTTTGTTGTGTTGTGTTGTTTGTTGTGTTGTGTTGTTTGTTGTGTTGTGTTGTGGTTTTTGTTGTGTTGTGTTTGTTGTGTTGTGGTTTTTGTTGTGTTGTGGTTTTTGTTGTGTTGTGGTTTTTTGGGGGGTTTGTTGTGGTTTTTTGGGGGGTTGGTTGTTTGTTTTTTCAATTGAAATGAGCTATCGAAATTCTCTTTGTTGAATTAAGTGTGACACAGTAACATTCACATTTATTATGTAGAAGACAATTGCCGATGAAATTGACTATAGAGTGGGGAACCGAAATGCATTTTTTTTTTTTTTTTTTAATTTTAACATATTCACTGCATGTCACTTATCCATGAGCATTAACGTCTATTCAATAGGATTAATGTCTGAGGGATATTAATTTTTTTTTAATTTTTTTTTCATTCTCCAAACAGAATCTGAAATTTATCATTCTTGTAAGTAGACTTTATAGCGAGACAGTTGCAATGTCTATCGTTATATCGAAAAGATTGTTAGCAGGGCATTTAGCCTATTCATGTGCAAGTTAGTTTACGATTGCGTATATACCCGCTTAACAAAATGTTGCTATAACGTTTCTGCAACGTTATATCTATGTGCCGTGTTCCAGCGGGATGTCGGCGATCATGGCTCTCCACAACTTCTTATTCTTTGTAGATTTTAGTAATGTTCGATTTTTCGCTGTTCCTCTCAATCCCTATACTAACTTACGCCCATATAATGTTGAAATACCGCTTCTCGTATGATCACCGAAGTTAAGCAATGTCGAGCCTGATCAGTACCAGTATGGGTGACCGTTTGGGAATACCAGGTGCTGTAAGCTTGGTTGTGAGGGTGGTGTAATGGATAAGGACT
The DNA here is from genome assembly GCA_963932145.1 of Acanthosepion lycidas. Classification (NCBI taxonomy): domain Eukaryota; kingdom Metazoa; phylum Mollusca; class Cephalopoda; order Sepiida; family Sepiidae; genus Acanthosepion; species Acanthosepion lycidas. Next base: position 72,490,354 of record OZ010580.1, on the reverse strand, counting down.
CGGAATTGCTAATAGGAGAGCAGAGTTCCAATTCCATTCTGGTTATTTATATTAAATGCCCTGAAGAATTATATAAATCCACACGTTTCTCCATGCATGGGTTAATTAGTAAGACTTGTATCAGTAAAATAATCTTCATAAGATTCCTACGATGTAAAAATATTTCCTGGTTTAAAATAAGCTATATATATATATATATATATATATATATATATATATATATATATATATATATGTTGATAAGCCGTAAATAAAACAAATTCAACAATGTCAGTCAGTTTTGTGCCATGCGTGATATACGCTGAGGCGATCATGTATCTTTCGATACATGACTGACGAGGCAGATTTTTTTCCCAGCAGTAGGTAGCCATTTCTTTCTACGGTAGACCAGTTGCCATCCAAGGTTATAGAACCTGGTCTATCCTGCTATTTACCCATAGCTGGGGGAAAGAGGATTCATACCTTTCCCATGGGTATTAGCACATCGGTGAATGTAATGGATTCGAGTGGAATTCTAACTCTGCTCTCCGTTTCCTTAATTCGAGTTGCTATCCATTACTCCACTGAGCCTCGTCATCCATCCATAAACCAATCACTATTCTCTCATCTATTTACACAAGCTTGTTTGGCAGATTATTCATTGATTTTCATTCTCTCTCTCTCTCTCTCCCCCAAGTTCTTTTTTCACACTGAGTCCAAAAAATTTAAAACCTTTTTAAAACTTCCTCATTACTAGCATTCCATAGTATTCTCAGAATCCTTCCGTAGAACCACATTTCTTTTAGCTCGACTCTCTTTATCTGTAAAGAGATTGGCCAGCATTTTCTGTCATATAGGAGAAAAGGTATCACGTAACGCTTCAATACTCGTTTCTTTGTTTCTAATGGAATTTTCCAGTTTCTTAATAGTTAGCTTGGTTTTTAAGAGTCTCTTTTCACTATTGCAATGTTCCTTTGGATATCGATATCGCATTTTACGTCATTGTAATAAAAAAAATTGATGGTTGATTTTTGGTATCTCTAACTCGAAGTTTGAATCTCGGAGTATTCCTCTTACTGACAACCATTCTGTATTTTCTTCTCTCATTCCTTTACAAAATTCTGTAGTTCGTTCGTGCATAATTCTTTCTCTGCCTGCTATCAACACTGTGTGATTTGTATTGTGTATCTTTTAAGATTGTGTCCGTTTATAATAAATCCCGATAGAACTTACAGTTCTCTCCGGATCATTACCCTGCAAATGTTGAATTAAAAAAATTACATAATCAATGATGCGCTCTTTTTCTTTTCTTTTTTGGCCCTTTTTCCTTTTTTCTTTTTTGGCCCTTTTTCCATTCCGTTTCTTTTTTTGGCACTTTTTTCCTTTCATTTTCATTTTCATTTTTTTTTTTTTTTTTTTTTTTTTTTTTGGCTCTTTTTTTCCTTTTCTTTCTTTTCTGTTTTTGGCTCCTCTTTTCCTTTTCTTTCTTTTCTGTTTTTGGCTCCTCTTTTCCTTTTCTTTCTTTTCTGTTTTTGGCTCCTCTTTTCCTTTTCTTTCTTTTCTGTTTTTGGCTCCTCTTTTCCTTTTCTTTCTTTTCTGTTTTTGGCTCCTCTTTTCCTTTTCTTTCTTTTCTGTTTTTGGCTCCTCTTTTCCTTTTCTTTCTTTTCTGTTTTTGGCTCCTCTTTTCCTTTTCTTTCTTTTCTGTTTTTGGCTCCTCTTTTCCTTTTCTTTCTTTTCTGTTTTTGGCTCCTCTTTTCCTTTTCTTTCTTTTCTGTTTTTGGCTCCTCTTTTCCTTTTCTTTCTTTTCTGTTTTTGGCTCCTCTTTTCCTTTTCTTTCTTTTCTGTTTTTGGCTCCTCTTTTCCTTTTCTTTCTTTTCTGTTTTTGGCTCCTCTTTTCCTTTTCTTTCTTTTCTGTTTTTGGCTCCTCTTTTCCTTTTCTTTCTTTTCTGTTTTTGGCTCCTCTTTTCCTTTTCTTTCTTTTCTGTTTTTGGCTCCTCTTTTCCTTTTCTTTCTTTTCTGTTTTTGGCTCTTTTTTTTTCCTTTCCTTTTCTTTTTCGGCTCTTTTCTTTTTCGGCTCTTTTCTTTTTCGGCTCTTTTCTTTTTCGGCTCTTTTCTTTTTTTTTTTCCTTTCCTTTTCTTTTTCGGCTTTTTTCTTTTTCGGCTCTTTTCTTTTTCGGCTCTTTTCTTTTTTTTTTCCTTTCCTTTTCTTTTTCGGCTCTTTTCTTTTTTTTTTTCCTTTCCTTTTCTTTTTCGGCTCTTTTCTTTTTTTTTTTCCTTTCCTTTTCTTTTTCGGCTCTTTTCTTTTTTTTTTTCCTTTCCTTTTCTTTTTCGGCTCTTTTCTTTTTTTTTTTCCTTTCCTTTTCTTTTTCGGCTCTTTTCTTTTTCGGCTCTTTTCTTTTTTTTTTCCTTTCCTTTTCTTTTTCGGCTCTTTTCTTTTTCGGCTCTTTTCTTTTTTTTTTCCTTTCCTTTTCTTTTTCGGCTCTTTTCTTTTTCGGCTCTTTTATTTTTCGGCTCTTTTCTTTTTTTCTTTTCCTTTTCTTTTTTTCTTTTCCTTTTCTTTTTTTCTTTTCCTTTTCTTTTTTTCTTTTCCTTTTCTTTTTTTCTTTTCCTTTTCTTTTTTTCTTTTCGGTTCTTTTTTTCTTTTCGGTTCTTTTTTTCTTTTCGGTTCTTTTTTTCTTTTCGGTTCTTTTTTTCTTTTCGGTTCTTTTTTTCTTTTCGGTTCTTTTTTTCTTTTCCTTTTTTCCTTTTCGGCTCTTTTCTTTTTTTCTTTTCCTTTTCTTTTTTTCTTTTCCTTTTTTCCTTTTCGGTTCTTTTTTTCTTTTCCTTTTTTCCTTTTCGGTTCTTTTTTTCTTTTCCTTTTTTCCTTTTCGGTTCTTTTTTTCTTTTCCTTTTTTCCTTTTCGGCTCTTTTCTTTTTTTCTTTTCCTTTTCGGCTCTTTTCTTTTTTTCTTTTCCTTTTCGGCTCTTTTCTTTTTTTCTTTTCCTTTTCGGCTCTTTTCTTTTTTTCTTTTCCTTTTCGGCTCTTTTCTTTTCCTTTTCGGCTCTTTTTTCTTTTCCTTTTCGGCTCTTTTTTCTTTTCCTTTTCGGCTCTTTTTTCTTTTCCTTTTCGGCTCTTTTTTCTTTTCCTTTTCGGCTCTTTTTTCTTTTCCTTTTCGGCTCTTTTTTCTTTTCCTTTTCGGCTCTTTTTTCTTTTCCTTTTCGGCTCTTTTTTCTTTTCCTTTTCGGCTCTTTTTTCTTTTCCTTTTCGGCTCTTTTTTCTTTTCCTTTTCGGCTCTTTTTTCTTTTCCTTTTCGGCTCTTTTTTCTTTTCCTTTTCGGCTCTTTTTTCTTTTCCTTTTCGGCTCTTTTTTCTTTTCCTTTTCGGCTCTTTTTTCTTTTCCTTTTCGGCTCTTTTTTCTTTTCCTTTTCGGCTCTTTTTTCTTTTCCTTTTCGGCTCTTTTTTCTTTTCCTTTTCGGCTCTTTTTTCTTTTCCTTTTCGGCTCTTTTTTCTTTTCCTTTTCGGCTCTTTTTTCTTTTCCTTTTCGGCTCTTTTTTCTTTTCCTTTTCGGCTCTTTTTTCTTTTCCTTTTCGGCTCTTTTTTCTTTTCCTTTTCGGCTCTTTTTTCTTTTCCTTTTCGGCTCTTTTTTCTTTTCCTTTTCGGCTCTTTTTTCTTTTCCTTTTCGGCTCTTTTTTCTTTTCCTTTTCGGCTCTTTTTTCTTTTCCTTTTCGGCTCTTTTTTCTTTTCCTTTTCGGCTCTTTTTTCTTTTCCTTTTCGGCTCTTTTTTCTTTTCCTTTTCGGCTCTTTTTTCTTTTCCTTTTCGGCTCTTTTTTCTTTTCCTTTTCGGCTCTTTTTTCTTTTCCTTTTCGGCTCTTTTTTCTTTTCCTTTTCGGCTCTTTTTTCTTTTCCTTTTCGGCTCTTTTTTCTTTTCCTTTTCGGCTCTTTTTTCTTTTCCTTTTCGGCTCTTTTTTCTTTTCCTTTTCGGCTCTTTTTTCTTTTCCTTTTCGGCTCTTTTTTCTTTTCCTTTTCGGCTCTTTTTTCTTTTCCTTTTCGGCTCTTTTTTCTTTTCCTTTTCGGCTCTTTTTTCTTTTCCTTTTCGGCTCTTTTTTCTTTTCCTTTTCGGCTCTTTTTTCTTTTCCTTTTCGGCTCTTTTTTCTTTTCCTTTTCGGCTCTTTTTTCTTTTCCTTTTCGGCTCTTTTTTCTTTTCCTTTTCGGCTCTTTTTTCTTTTCCTTTTCGGCTCTTTTTTCTTTTCCTTTTCGGCTCTTTTTTCTTTTCCTTTTCGGCTCTTTTTTCTTTTCCTTTTCGGCTCTTTTTTCTTTTCCTTTTCGGCTCTTTTTTCTTTTCCTTTTCGGCTCTTTTTTCTTTTCCTTTTCGGCTCTTTTTTCTTTTCCTTTTCGGCTCTTTTTTCTTTTCCTTTTCGGCTCTTTTTTCTTTTCCTTTTCGGCTCTTTTTTCTTTTCCTTTTCGGCTCTTTTTTCTTTTCCTTTTCGGCTCTTTTTTCTTTTTTCTTTCAAGACATTACTATCATGTAACGACTGTTCATACCAGCCTGTCAACCTCATTCTGCACGCACAAGATTTCACTATCAATTTGTCATGATACCAGCTATGATATTCTTCCTTCCCTGAACCATTACCTGTTGTCTGATTCCAAGAGCTGTCGACAGGTGGCTTTGTATGCTTTTAATTGAACAGGCTGTTGTATACTCCAGTCAGATAAATAATGAGCCTGATCGATATCCAACTTCAGCTTTTAACAGAGGAAGGATTTGTTTTTGAAGAACAACAGATTTACGTGATCAGTCCGGAATGATTCCGGCCAAACTTGATTGCTAATTGATCGGAGGCAGAAAATAAAATCAATATTCTAATAAACCACTTTTTTTTTCTTGACACATTTTTACGTAAAGAGCTTTTTACAAACACTGTGGTTGATAAATGTCGTGTTCTTTAGCCTACGTAATACTTCAGACAGCTGGATATTTTCCGTCGATGCTGGAGGTCGGTGTTCAAGCCATGGTAAAAAAAAGATTTCGAATAATGATTTATTTAAACAGATACGACTACGTGGGTTATGACTCTCCTCAACTTCCTGTCCCATTTGACTCTTTATCACCCATTTTTTGTTTGCACTCTGCCGCCTAACTCTGGCAGATTTACCCATTTTTCCCTTGGCCCAGCCTGCCTTCAAAATTTCAAGCTTGTTGAAATTTCCAAGCCCTCTTTCCTAATGCGTCCTAGAACTTTCAACTGACTTTCTGATTTTAAGGTTTTTTTTAATTCCCATATTCTTGAAAACTTCTAGTTGTTTATATTTTCACCAATCATATTAGAAACCCAGACCCCTAAACTAGAAGATAAAACACCTTCTTGGAACCTCCAGAAAGCCAACTGGAAAAAATTTCGAAACTCATGTACAGATAGACTAATTACCGAAACCAACACTGACAATGAAGACCATAAAACATACAGTGTAACCCGGATATAAGAAAGTTGTCGGGACCGGAGAAGAAATCTCTTATATCCGGGTTTAGTCTATTTTGTTTAGGTCAGTATGGCTCTAATTTGGGACCAGAGAAAATCTCTCTTATATCCGGGTTACACTGTATTTCACTAACATTCTTAATACTATTGCAAAGGAAAACATACTTAGCATTAAATTATCGTTTAATGGCGGAAAAGCAATAAGAAAACGTCGAGCATACTTAAAATTAAAGACTAATCCAACTAAAAAGAATTTAGATATATGCAAAAATAGCAAAGCCTTAGCACGCAAAACCATTAAAGAATGCAAACGAAAGAATTTATATATATATATATATATATATATATATATATATATATATATATATATATATATATGTATGTATGTTGGTGCAAAAATAATGTTTTTTGACGTATTTTTTCACGTCAAAAACCGACATTTTGCACCAACCTAATATATAAAATATGGATACTAAAAAATGATCTAGGACATGATCCGGAAAATATTAGTGAGAGGCATATCAAACACTTTATCCAAAATAATGCAAAAATTGCAAATAATAAAGCCATAGCTGATAACCTTGTAGAAAAGCTTGCACAAAATTCGTCCACAAAATAAGACAAAAGAAATGCAGACCATCAAGCATAAGGGAGAAAAAAAAATCAACTTCCAATCCAAAAAAACAAAAAAACAAAGGAATCTATAACCAACTTTTCACAAAAACAGAAAATGCAAGAAGCATTAAAAAAAAACACCACACAACTGTTGGAGTAGACAATATTTACTATGAATTCATAAAACATTTACCTGAAGTAGCCTCAAATTTCCTATTACAAATTATCGATAATATAAAAATCAGTGGAAACGTCCCCAAAATTTGTAAGGAAACTACTGTGATCCCCATACTGAAAAGACGCCACAGACCCGGCAGATTATCGACCCATTGCACTTACAAGCTGCGTCTGTAAAACATTCGAAAGGATGATAAATAACCGACTTGTATGGAACCTGGAAACTGATAACTTGATAAAGGAGTATCAACCAGGTTTCAAACTATCAAGAAGCGACCCCTAGTGAGACCTTCATACGTGAAGCATTCATAAAAAGAACACCTAACACTAATATTTTTCTTTATATAGAAAAGGCATGCGACACAACCTGGAGATATGGCATAAAAAAGATTTCAAGGACATGGGATGGATGGGAAGAATGCCATTACTTATTTCTAACTTTCTGGATGATCGGCATTTCAAAGTCCGAATAAATGACAACTTCGATAAAAAGGAGCAAGACATGGCGGTGCCACAGGGTAGCATTCTATCGGTTACCCGTTTCAACTTAAAAAATAAATGACATAGTGAAAAACATTAAAAACCGGTACCGACTGCGCATTATATGTGGACGACTTCTTGATTTATTGTAAATCAAAACACACGCACACAACTCTAGCTCTGCCTCGATAGGTTGTGGACAAGTGAACCATTTTTAAATTTTCAAAAGATAAGACCAAGTGCATACACTTCTACTAAATCAGAATGATGCACAATGAACCCATCCTAAACTTGGATTATGAAGTAATAACTGCGGTCAAAAAATACAAATATCTAAGCCTCATATTCGACACAAATTGTCGTTTATCCCACATATCAGACATGTAAAAGCAGAATGCAACAAAGCGATGCAACTCTCCAGAATGGTAGCTCACACTGAGTGGGGAGCCGACAAAAACGCTACTAAAAATTACCGATTATTGGTACAGTCAAAACTGGACTATGCTTGCTTCATTTGTAGAACAGACAGGAAAACGTATGTAAAAGAATTAGAAACCATAGACTATCAGGGACTTAGACTTGCACTGGGAGCTTTCAGCACATCCCCAGTCGAGAGCCTGTACGTAGAAGCAAACGAACCTCATTACCACCAAGACGACAGAAACTGGCTCTACCATATTACACAAAATTGACCTCAAACCCAACCTACAATAGAGTACTCCACCTTCAAAATGAAACCTTGTTCGAACGAAAGGAAAAATCTATCAGACCATTCACTATACGCACTGAAGAGTTCATCAATGAAAACACAATACGCATACACAAAAGCATCACCTCAAATACACCATCATATTACAAGAATAAGCAAAAGTCTTACTAGAGCTTAGAAGCCTCCAAAAATCAAATACCTGTCCATTGACCTATCTAGAAGAATTGCAATCCATAAAACGCAGATACATATACACAGATGGATCCAAAATCGGAGAAAAGTAGCATGTGCCTCTATAATGACAAATTTTAAAACAATGAAATGGTTGTCCGATAGAACTTCAATGTCGAGATACTAGCAAATGATTTAATACAGAAAATAGAAACAAACGTAAAAAATTCATAATTTTCTCTGATCCAAAATCTACGTTTAGTTTTTTTTTAAAAAAACAGACACAACTCAAACCCCTTAATCATAAAACTTTTAAATAAAATCAATAATCTCCCTAAAAAAAAAAATCACCTTCTGCTGGATACCTAGCCACAGTGGCATTTACGGAAATGAAAAGTCTGACAAGGCAGCTAAAAATTCACTAGCTCTGCCCACTCCAATGCTAAAATCCCATACAGTCCTACAACCATATATTAAAAAGTACATTACGACAAAGTGGCAACAATCGTGGAACAACTACTCAAACTAAAATGTCGTTTTCTCACATATGTTACTATGTGAGAAAACGACATTATTTTTGCACCAACCTAATATTTAACATCAAACCGAACATAGGAAAATGGCTTCCCGATTATAGGAAAACGAGAAGGGGTCGTCCTGGCCAGACTCCTTATAGGGTACACATACAGCACGCATCAATACCTGCTCAAAAACGAAAACCTCAAATATATACGGCCTATTAGGAGCCATACACAATTAAACATATCCTAACAGACTGCGCTGATTTTCACCAGTTCTGGGTGAAACATTACCAAACAAATAATATGAATGACTTTTTTGATAGCTCACAGGAAACACTGGTTCGAATCTTACCGGAAGACGCTTATTTTTCTAACATGTTTTCTCGAATATTCAGGCCCGTAGATGTAAATAAATATCTTGGTTTAATAAATAAAGTAACGTTTAAACAAATAAATTAATTAAAAATTGTATATAAAATGACATTTCTCCCATGGTGTTATGAGGCACTGAAACTTAAGATAAGAGAATCATATTTAATTTTGGAGATTGAAAAGTGGCATTAATTACTTTTTTAATAATGCCAGTCGCCATCTGCTGTATTCCTGAAATCTATATTTTTCTCACTAAAGTCTTCACATTCTTTTCCACCCCAAGTAACGCTTCCGTCTTGCTGACACTGTCGCCTTGTTTGGGTTGAAATGATTGCACAAAAGCCATTTATAGCCTGAATTTAATCCCTATTAAAAACGTATAAAAAGAACTAAGTAAGTTTTATATATTTTCCTGGGAGCAATATTCTTAGATTTTGCCGAATTGTTTCAATATTTGGGAACTTAAATTTAAAAATGAGAAAAATACATGTTTCGAGATATATATATTAACTAGCATTATTTGAAATTAAACGAGTCAAAATTCAGGGAAATATGGTTAAAGTTAATTTGACTGAATTACAGATCCCTAAAAAAAGCACAACATTCTGCTCCTGAGGTAGATTTTCCCGCAAAATACTATGAAACCAAAACCTCAAATTGAAACCTCGAGTCATTTTCTTACATAGCCTCGTCACCACTAAACTCGTTCAGAAATATCTATACCATCAGCTGTCTACAACCGCTTCCTAAGATCAATGGTGAAAAAAGGCTTTCAGCGTGTAAAGCCTGGAGGGCTTAGCAAAGATAATCCTTCTCTGGACACTGTGGACTGTGGCTACACAAACTGTATCAAATAACAAAAAGCACATCACCTGAGGACTACCAACAGCGGCAAAAAGTAAAATGTATGGCACATGTAGAAAATAATGACATAATCAAGATGTTAGCATTCCACGATACTTCAAAAAGAAGTTTAGAAAGTCCCCACCCCATCAATACTGGAAAGAGCAATAACAACTACTGGACTTGAGAAACCAATTTTCTTTAAAAAAATAAAATAAAATAAAATAAAAAGTATTTTTAAAATAAGATTTTATAAATCTTAACCGAAAACAATACTATCTGCTAGGTTAAGGACTGCTAAATGTTTCCTTGTAGGGAAACTGCTAATTACTATTTCCGTAACCAAAATCAACTTGATATGACATTTTTGAAAAAGTGTCAATTTAAACCTGACTATATCCGTCTATATTTCTGAGATGAGGTATTATGTCCACTACTTACATTATTCGGGGTATTATCCTCTTCTTTGTACCCATATTTATTACAACGTTTCGGCCGTTGTACGCTCCGGCCTTCTTCAGGTGGTTGGAATGTCGAACTGAACCCTTTATTTCGCTCACTGGGATAGACAGTTCTAGTTCCACGTGCCATGTTTAATAGTTATCAGTTATCTCCTGTTAATTCCCCTCTCCAAGTTCTCCACTGCCTTAAACGGGTATGCAAACTCACACTCTTTGGGTCCTGTTACTGGATCTAACTGACGCCTTTATCCACTGTGCCATGTACCCTTGAGGGCAAACCTGACTGTCGCTTATATTAAATTTCAGCATGATTCCAATGGCTTCCCTAGCAAAATACAAAAAAAAACTGTTCAGAACTGAGCATCATAAATAAATGATTAAACATTCCAACGACCATAACTTGACAAATATTTCAAGGTAAGACGAAGTTCAACCAGTTTTGAAATCCTGAGACTGCCAACTTTCAGACGATATATATATATATATATATATATATATATATATATATAACACTTGGTAAATGTTCTAGAAATATCAAATGTCTGCTTGCAAGCTCATTCTGGTTTCTCATTTGCCATTTTCTGCTTTATCATTCTGATGTGCTGGATTCTTAGCTAATTTAAAGTTCGTTTTTAGATTGAGTATTTTTGTTTCGTGCCTTACCTTGTATGAGACGTGCCCCCCCCCCCAACTTGAAGAATCACCTTGGTTACGTGGCTGTTTTGTTGATTCCACTGGGCGTTGGCATCAGTCTAGGAAGCACTTCGATCACTAATTTCGTTATTTACATTGTTCGGACTCTTGTCCTTATTTTTATTGTCATGTTCACGGCGTTTCGGCAGTTGTACGCTCAGGCCTTCTTCAGATGATTGAAATTTCGAACTTAACCTTTTATCTCCCTTTAACTCAACTCTCCAAGTTTTTTGTTCACCACTGCCGTAGCCAGGTATTGAACTCTCGACTCTTTGGGTCAAGTCACTGGATCCAACCAACGCTTTTATCATTCGCTCACTCTTGAGTAAGTTTTAAGTTGTAAGCAAATGGTCGGTTAATCATTTTTTAAACCTTCCATTAGTCTCGACTGGTGTTTGAATACCCAACAATTTTTCCCTTTTAATATTAGGTTGGTACAAAAATAATGACGTAATAATGTCGTTTTTTGACGTCTTTTTTAACGTCAAAAACGACATTATTACGTCATTATTTTTGCACCAACCTAATAACAGACTTTCTGGTTTCATTTATAATAATTTCTGGGTTTACAAGCAGTTTTATTTGTCTATTGAAAATAAAATAAAACACATTTTTATTTTTAAATTTTTTAAATTTAGCTTTGCAATATTGGTTTTTGAAATTCTTATCACCTCCCTTCAAACCTTTTTCGTTCTTTTTCATCCTATAAAAACTAGAAAGAACGCTGGAGCGTCGTACGAGATCATCATCAGCATGTAGTCTTCATTTTACATTTATATTTTAGAATATATTTCTTTTTTTTTTTTTCTTTTCTTTTTTTTTTTTTCTTTTCTTCTTTTTTTTTTTTTCTTTTCTTCTTTTTTTTTTTTCTTTTCTTTTTTTTTTTTTTTTCTTTTCTTTTTTTTTTTTCTTTTCTTTTTTTTTTTTTTTTTCTTTTTTTTTTTTTTTTTCTTTTCTTTTTTTTTTTTTTTTCTTTTTTTTTTTTCTTTTCTTTTTTTTTTTTCTTTTCTTTTTTTTTTTTTCTTTTCTTTTTTTTTTTTTCTTTTCTTTTTTTTTTTTTCTTTTCTTTTTTTTTTTTTCTTTTCTTTTTTAACCTAGACTGGCTGCCAGCCTATGCTTGATATTCCAATCTGTTCTGCTATTTAATCAGCAGCTGGAGGCCTTAAGTAACAGGTATTCATTTCATTAGTTCCGTTTCAAAGTCACTGTCTCTGCCGGAGTTTGATAATTTGGTTGCCAGTGCCAGATGCGACTGTGATAATAGAACCCTTAGCCATTCAATGCATATTAACCGTCCTGGATCCCGTCTTGTCGCTGGACTGGCTGAATAGAATGTCTCTGGACCAGAGGTTATCAAAGTGGGTTCCCAGGAACCCAGAGGTTCCGCAAAGTAGTGTCTGGGGTTCCGTGACAAAAGGTCAGAGTAATAAATGTCTAACACAACACATTATCAAGGTTGGTAAATAATTTCTAAAAAAAAAAATAGTTGCCAACAGATTTAGATTGTTCTATAATGTTGTGATGTATCTTGTAATACTTTTCTATATCGTCTATATCAGTGAATGTTAATTGTATCATGCTACTGCTGAATTGAAAAGTATTAGGTTGGTGCAAAAATAATGACGTAATAATGTCGTTTTTGACGTAAAAAAATACGTCAAAAAACGATATTTTTACGTCATTATTTTTGCACCAACCCAATAGTTATTGATTGTGATATCATCTGTGTACTATGACACCATAAATCTGAAAGTTAATTTTCTCGACATTTTTTAAAAAAAGCTCTGGCTGATAATTGACTCTCGTTGGCGTAACATTCGTGTGTACACTCTTCGGTTAAAAGAACAACCCCCACCTACTTATGTGAAAGTGGATTTTTCTGTTACACTGCCATAAAATCTAAATACCGATAGAGACATAATCCTGCTGCTGACTTGAGAATCAAACTCTCCAGTATTGGGTTGGTGCAAAAATAATGACGTAATAATGTCGTTTTTTGACGTATTTTTTAACGTCAACAAAACGACATTATTACGTCATTATTTTTGCACCAACCTAATATAAAGCCAAACATTAAAAAAAAAAAAAAAGTGACCATATGAAACAGAAGCATTGTTCTCATTGAATGTTCCAAAAAATTCATGTCGGTATTGTTTGTAATTTTGTCTCGTCTGTTACTTTTGGAAAGTATGAAAATTTAAGAAAAAAATTACATCAATATGTATTATTTTTAATTGTTTTTTGAACGCACTTATTATTCATAAAATTATATGAAAATATATTACAACTCGATAAATGTATTAATGTCTGTGCTCCCCTCTCCACGCAAAAAGATTTCTGAACCCAGAAGGGTTCCGCGTCTAAAAAAAAGTTCGGGAGACTCTGGGATGGACGTTCGCAACGCCGATGTGCCATGTTGGCTTATGGCCACATCGCGTTGATACACCGGTTCCCGTACGATCACCGAAGTTAAACAACGTCGAGCTTGGTCAGTACCCAGTTGGGTGACTGTTTCGAAATACTTGATGCAGTAAGCTTGGATGTGCCGGTGGTGTAATGGATAATTACTCGGAATTGTTAATCGGAGATTCGAGTTCTAATTCCCTTTGCGTTCTTCATATTTACTTACGCGCAAATATCCTTGGAAAAACTGTTGACCCACGTATTCTGTCCCAGCTATGGGTTAATTACTAAGATTTATATCTTTATCTCAAAAAGAAAAGAATTCTTGCATTCTAAACACATTTCTGCATTAAATAACCTGCAAAAAGGTTGATAAGCCGTAAAAAACGCATCGACCAAACTGATGTACCCTGTCTCTTTAGAACGTGGACTATCATGACTCTCCATAACTTCCTATCATTTATATCTTTAGTAAGTTTTGTTTTTTCACTATCTCTCTCACGAACTGTTGCCTCTGAGCTTTTGCTTTGAGTATGTTCTGTGTGCATCTAATTCCCCAAGCCCTCTTTCCTTATTTTGTTCCCTAGAAATTTCAACTCTCCCTTTTTGATTCTATGTGCAAGTGTCCTTTTTATTTTGATTTTCCTTAAAACGTCCCTGATACTCACATGTTCAGTCTATGGTATTCTCAGCATTCTTTTGTAGAAGCACATTGCTTCTATCGATAGAAAAACTCCAGCCACACACATACGTGCCGTTCCATGAAAGAATATACGAGGTGCGGCAAAAATACCTCCCACATAATGGTAAGACAGTATCAATGGTGTCTTCATCTACCTTACAATTATGTGGGAGGTATTTCTGCCATACCCAGTATTATCTTCACTTTGAAGAAAGAAATGACTAATCTCGGAGGTTTCATTGGTTAATAAATATATAAAACAATTTTTAATTTAAATTTTTAGGAGAGAAAAGATTGTTAATAGTCTTTAGTTTTATTTTTATAGCAAACTCCGCAGAAATTGCCGTCTGCTTTTTTTTTTTTTTTTTTTTTTTTTTTTAAGTTTTACTGGTTTTTGAGACAACCTCACTGATTGGTTAATAAATACTAATCTGAAATTTTTAATTTGGAGCTCACGTGATACAACTTTACCTAAAAAATGAGTTAATGTCTCTGTGATCCTATTTTTGCATGTAATTGAGAATTTAGTGATATTACTTAAATCTATTAAATTTTTAAAAAAATAATTTTAACGGTTTTCAGAAGCACTGCCTCTAATTTTATTATTGATCTCCGACTTCGAGACTTGTGTTAGTGATAAGGCAAAATAAGCAGAAACTTCCAATCAATAACAATATTTTTTTTTTTTTTTTTTTTTTTTTTTTTACGATAACTGAGTGGTAGTCTGAGAAAATAGCTTTCAATATGGAGGTGCTTACGAAGCAGAAATGAGTCGTTGAATTCCTTGGAAGCAGAAAAAAAACTGCACTCATAGGCCTACATCGACGCTTGCTGAACGTTTACCGAGATCAAACATGGTATGTGAACACAGTTAGAATGTGGATAATGATTCGCTCCTAATCATTCCCTTTGTAAGAAGGAAGTTCTTTCTTTCCTATAACTTTTACTTTGCAGCACACACACTCTCGGGATGACACTTTCCCGATCACTACGATCTTCAACTATTATCTATCTTACATATCCTCATGATACGTTCTTCTTTCCTCTACATTGAATGGCACTTGAGCCTTGTATTTGGTAAGAATTACTTAAAGCATTGTTTCGGAAACCGCTGCAAAGCACTCGACATTGGTATAAAATGCGTAGTCAATAATAATCGTTGAGAGTGTTTTTGTAAGTGAAAACTTGCTCTATCCAACAATGTTGTTCTCTCTGTAACGGTTATTACTGTGGAAATAAATCGGAGGCATTACATTTGGAGCGTCTCTAGTTGGATACCTCGATGATTCTTTCTTTCATTGTTTCGCCCCCCGCCCCGTTTTCTTTCTCTCCTCCCCCCTGTTTTCTTTCTCTCCTCCCCCCTGTTTTCTTTCTCTCCTCCCCCCTGTTTTCTTTCTCTCCTCCCCCCTGTTTTCTTTCTCTCCCCCCCTGTTTTCTTTCTCTCCCCCCCTGTTTTCTTTCTCTCCCCCCCTGTTTTCTTTCTCTCCCCCCCTGTTTTCTTTCTCCTCCCCGCTGTTTTCTTTTTCTCCTCCCCGCTGTTTTCTTTTTCTCCTCCCCGCTGTTTTCTTTTTCTCCTCCCCGCTGTTTTCTTTTTCTCCTCCCCGCTGTTTTCTTTTTCTCCTCCCCGCTGTTTTCTTTTTCTCCTCCCCGCTGTTTTCTTTTTCTCCTCCCCGCTGTTTTCTTTTTCTCCTCCCCGCTGTTTTCTTTTTCTCCTCCCCGCTGTTTTCTTTTTCTCCTCCCCGCTGTTTTCTTTTTCTCCTCCCCGCTGTTTTCTTTTTCTCCTCCCCGCTGTTTTCTTTCTCTCCTCCCCGCTGTTTTCTTTCTCTCCTCCCCGCTGTTTTCTTTCTCTCCTCCCCGCTGTTTTCTTTCTCTCCTCCCCCCCTCCGTTTTCTCTCGCCTCCCGTTTTCTCCCCCCTCCGTTTTCTCTCGCCTCCCGTTTTCTCCCCCCTCCGTTTTCTCCCCCCTCCCGTTTTCTCTCGCCTCCCGTTTTCTCTCGCCTCCCGTTTTCTCCCCCCTCCGTTTTCTCTCGCCTCCCGTTTTCTCTCGCCTCCCGTTTTCTCTCGCCTCCCGTTTTCTCTCGCCTCCCGATGGCCACTGTTCACATCTCAGAATGACTCGATTTCACAACATTCAACCGACATTTTCTATTTACCGACTTTTGTTGGCATCACTTTCTCTATCCCAAGCATTTGTCAGGTGTCGCATGGACGTAGTTTTCGTAACCAAGGAAACTGCTTTCTGTAATCATTACAGTGACGCTTTCAATATGCCGGCCATTATAACGTATTGCTTGTTAAAATTTTGAAGCGCGTCCATATACACGATGTCTTTCAAAAACTACACACATTTTGAGTGATTGAATTCTGTCGAGGGTTAGAAAAGGAGTAAGAGCATTTTGCTGCGACTGCCTGATGAAGTTAGTTTGTGCTTTATCCAAATTGCTTAATTATTATACGCTTAGCCATTCAAACAAGCGTGACCATCTTAGTTCTTGTAACCCAGCCCTATTCAGATCATAGTGTTCTGTTTATTGAACAGGTGCCACCCTCTCCCTCTTTGTGTTCTGTTTATTAAACAGGTACCCCCCCCTATCTCTCTCTGTTTATCTCCCTCTTTCTCCGTGTACTGTTTATTGAACAGATGCACCCCTCTGTCTCTTTGAGTTATTGAATAGGTGTCCCTCTTCGTGCTTTTTATTGAACAGGTCTCTTTCCTCCATTGTTCTGTTTATTGAGCAGGGGTCTCTCTCCGTCTTTCTTTTGTTTATTGAGCAAGTGTCGCTTTTTGCGTTCTGTTTATAAATAATAAATATAAATCCCTTTATTCAATCTACGGAGTATTTTGTTCGCTTTCTGCTTCCTATGCATAATGGATAATTTGTATCCCTTTTGTGTCCTTTGGTCGCTTCTTGCTCTGAACACATGGACTTCAGAATTAAAAGATTGCTTAAAGCATAACGGATTCCCTTGTAATTGTGAGTTCAATGCCCGTTCCTCGTACTCTTGAAAAGCCACAAACGCTGAATCGGTGTGAGAAGCGGACTAGTGACCCAAAAGTGAATGAAATAGGTGGATACTCACCGATATGAAACATTTAAATATGGAAAGGAGAATAACAATTCACTCCAATGGATTAAATAATGCTTCGGTCCGACATACCAAGAAAATTACAGACATCTTGAATAGACTGGATGGCACAACGGCTGACTTATTTTTATTTTTTTTTATTGTTTTTTTTTTTATTTTTTTTGGGGGGAGGGGAGTCCAACAACAATGATGAGCATATATGTCTATACTTCAGTGATGAGGTATTGTAATTATTTACACTATTTACATTGATAGGACTGTTGCGCGCATCTTCGTTGCCATATTCACGACATTTCGGTCGTTATACACTCCGGCCTTCGTCAGGTGATTGAAATTTCGAACCGAACCTTTTATGTCGTCCAATCAAATTGTTAGATGCCAAGGTTCTGTATGCTTCCCTCTGAGTCGCTTCCTTGTGGATATAACTGGCCAATTAATAAGAAAGTCGCCATCATATGTCCGAAACTAAGCTCACTTCGGAGAAATGGCCAAAGATGCTTTCATCCAATCCAACCAGATGATGAGCCTGGACGTGGTGAGTTTGTTCACCAAGGTACCCAAGGACGAGACACTATCGGTAGCCAAACTAGACTCTTTAGGGGAACGTACCAATATATCAATATATAGCCTGATAAAAATACTGATTTTCTGTACACAAACAACACACCTGGAATGGAATCGGACATATATCGGCAGGACGAAAACTTTTATTTGGAAACATTTGGAATTCATTGGTAGAACTCTTACTGTTTGATTAAATTTAGAAAAACTTTGTTAAAACAATTTTTCAGGAAAATGACTTTCAAATCCAGTAGCTGTTATTGATCTTTCCAGTATTGATAGGAATGGCCTTTCTAAGTTGCATACAGCTAAAATTTTGGATATTTTTGAGCGGGTTGGGCGTCATACATGAAACGTTTCTATTTGATGAAGCTATTTGAGAGCACAACTAGGATTCTTAGATTAATGTTTTGTTTTTTTCGCAACTGGCGGTGTTGAGAAAAACTACCTCAAGTTCAGCGTATTCTGTGTTCAATATTATCTACGTGATTAAATTTCTTATAACTGACCCCCACACACAGCTATTGGAAGGTCTTCGTATTTATCAGATCGCTATTCTAATTGTTTTTTTTTTAATGATTTCATTGTACGTGTTATCACCACTTTCGTTCCACTTCGTGTGTGCATACAGGGCCAAATTATGAGCTTTGTGGGCCCCCTACGTTCATGAAAATATCAGTCACCCTCTAACCTAGACATACATGTCTTTTTTTTTACTCGTGATATATATTAGCGGCATTTACATAGTTCAATTTCTTTAAATAAGCTAGAATAGCTATCTTTTGTTTGTTAATATAAAATATTATTTTAAAAATACCACTATTTTACTAAAGAAGCACTTATTTCAACACAATCGTAGTAAAAAAATAAATTAACCGGCACTATAACAATGAAACAGTCAAAATAAATGAGTTTGTCATTTAGTTTTATGAAACTATTTACAAGTTAGAAAATTAAAACCACTGCTTTGTAAAAATGTCTAAGATTCAAACATTCTGAACTAAAATCAACTTGAAAGACAATAACACCGACTAACACTTTATTCTCTTTGCTTTGCTTCATGCAAAGTTATATATATATATATATATATATATATACACACACAGACACAAGTTTGGTTAAATAATTTAGGCATACATCTTTTTGTTTTAATCCTTTCGATTCCACGTATCAATTTCTTGGTAGCTGTAGAAAATTGATTAAAAAATACCAAACATTTTCTTTAAAATAATTTTTATTTTCCTCCATGTACTTTGTCTCATCTGAGACCATCTTCAGGAGGATTAAATTATATAGTGAAGAATCCCGTGACTCATCATGTACTGCAGTGGCAAAAGAAGTGATGTTTCTTGGCCAAGATAGCCTGCAGGAGTCTAAACTTCTCCAGGCCGGTTTTGAATTCAGTTACCTTCTCCTAGACCGGTTGCTACCCAAGGCTATAGAACCTTGCTATTTGTCCATAGCTGGAGGGGAGAAGAGGAGGATTTCTGCCTTTCCCAAGGGTATTAGCACATAAGTGAATATAATGGATTACTCAATCCAAGCCGCTATCCATTACTTCACCGTGCCTTTTTGTGTATATATATATATATATATATATATATATATATATATATATATATATAGGATTGGTGTATACGGAATAAATTCTAGTAACCAAAAAATACTATTCTTAAGAGTGCTCAATACAAAGTAGAGCAAAAACAATTTATTCGAAAATTATAACATAAATATGTTATAAAATCACTACAAAAATAGCCATTTTGTTTCAACACTTCTGGTGTCTTACCAAGTGATGGTATTGAATATCATATATATATATATATATATATATATATATATATATATATATATAATATGTGTGTGTCTGATGAGTGATCTCATCATGATGAAAGTATTTAGAAGTTATAACATCAAAAAAATAAAAATCATTGCTTTATGAAAGCTTGACGTTACGAGGCTGCAGTCTATAATATCGTTAAGTTTAAGCAGGCCCTGTGAATGTATGTTTACAATCTGCTATATCTATTGGGAAAAGTGTTCGATACCAGATAAGGTGCGTTATTAAATATAAACAGTATGGACATAAAAATCAGCACCACCTAATGACTCTCTTTCACTCTTATCATCAGACCAGACATCTTTGTCAGGGCTATATATATATATATATATATATAGGTAGGTATTTGAGAGATTAAAAGAAATACGAGAACCATTTTTTTCTTTCCTTTTCTTATATAGTTGCTTTTGTTAAAACTAATGTTTATGATTATTTGTAATTTTGATGATGAAATCGTTACTTTATTTTGTTGTATGTTTTCCTTTTAAATGGAACCAAATCTGTAGGTTCTTTCTATAAGAACTCTGGAGAACCCTCTAACCCGTCAAATTATCGCCCTATTACTCCCTTACCTTTCTTCGGCAAAACATTCTATACCCTAATCAATGGCGAATTGGTTAAGCTTCTTACTTCGCACGATCTCCTTCTATACAAACAAAATGGCTTCTATTTCTCCAGGTATACCACCGACGTGTTAAGGGTCATCTCTAAAGTTAACTTTCAAGCTTTAGATAAGTATGGCGAAGCTCGGCAAATTTTGGTATACTGGCATTTACTAAAGCGATGTTCTGGCGATGCCTAGTTGAACAGAGCGATGACTGGTAGAAGCTGATGGACCCTCAAGAACACTCTGCTGTATAGCTTCCATTGCTGCGTCAGTGCACTTAGGACCTCTTCTCTGGCATTTTCGGCAATCACGAGAGCTACGGTGTCACGGTACGTAGAGATGGCGTAATCCAATCATTCTTAACATGCCGGTTATGTTAAACGGGCCCGTTTCCAGGTCATTTCATACTAACAAGGGCTCTATCCTTGACTTACGCTGATTCTGATCTTCATCAATGATCTCCCTGGTGTTATCAGTTCCTAACGAGGGTATTTATGCAGAGGACACTACTATTTACTCCTGTCTTAGTAGCAAATGCGACAGATCCGGCAAAGTTAACCTGAAAACTACTATTGAAAAGGATCTCCAATCAGTGGTTAACTGAGGCAAGGAATGGCTTGTAAACTTTAACGCCTCCAAAACAAAACTGTCATCATTTAATCTCCATAGAGAACCTTTTCTGTCTGCCATCAGTATGACTAATGCTGAACTCCAGAAGAGCAACACTTTTTCCCCTGATCCGGACTCCATGAATTTAAGCGTGCTACTAGAGTGGCATTTAGTTCTCACCGTTTTATTGTTGAACTAGCTTGATGCAACCGCCATTTCTACTATAACATTTTTCTCACACTTCCTCCTTGTGGAAATCCCCCTCTATTTGTTGCTTCCCTGATAACTACAGAGTGGTCAATAAAAGACTGAATGATAAAATAAAGAAAATAAACTTTTGCAAACACTTGAGTATCCTGTGGTAGTTAAATATGGATCATTTGAATCTTGTGCGGAAACCATTTTTAAATCCAGTTTCAGAATTTACTAAAGCGATGCTCTGGCGATGCCTAGTTGAACAGAGCGATGACTGGTAGAAGCTGATGGATCCTCAAGGACACTCTGCTGTATAGCTTCCATTGCTGCGTCAGTGCGCTTAGGACCTCTTCTCTGAAGATCGCCGACTGATCCAGTTTTTTTCAAACCGGGCGATCAGGTTCGGAATCATGTTAACGCTAGGAGATACTCTGACATTAAATTGTTGCCGGTATTTACTCAGTTTGAGGAAGATCTCTTATTGGAATAGAAAAAAATCTTGGTGTTTTGCCTGTTGCTGGATATCATATAGCAATTTTAGTCTGCAAGGGATGGCCTATAACCTGCGAAAAAAAAAGTTTGAAAATGAAAAAGTTATGACTTTTTCAAACCCTTCAATTTTTCAGTGGCCATGCTATACAATTTTCAGAAATTTAAATGTAACGTCAGTCACTATCTTCTGTCTTGAACCATGTTCCCTTATTGTCCTGTCTTCAATACTGACCATTCTGTCTTGTCCAACTTTCACTCCCTGAAACCCGATGCGTTCTAATGGCATTGTCGCTGGCTTTACGGTGAAACGATTTAATTTTTTTTTTTCCTGGTGAATTGGACTAGAGATGATTTTCTTTTTCTGCTGTATTTTTTTGTACTTTCGGAAGTCGAAAGCTATAGCTAGAAATTCTGTCTCTTAGATTTAATGTTGACTTTGAATCGACCTCTTCCCAAACATCATTTATTTTTCCGCTTCTCTTTTTATTTACATTAATTTCATTATTTTATTAAATATGCTGTTTCAGTTTTTTTAGGATTATGTATCGATTCTCTTTATGACAAGTTGTATCATTTATTCATTATCGCCAGTTTGTGTGTGTGTGTATATATATATATAAAAATATATATAATTTCAGTTAACAAAAACAAAATAGTCTTTGGCTTATAGATTAGCCGAAAGTGCTCAGATCAACAGATCATTTTGACAGTTTTTACACACTCTGTCCAGAAAAGAAATCATTTGTACGAATATCAGGAAAATCTGAAAAAAGGCTTAATCGCAGTTCCTTGTCAGTTCCCTTCAATGAAATTTGTATAAAAGAGTCATTACTGCCCAAATACACAATTTTATATATTCTGTGTATTTAGGCAGTGGATATTCTTTAAAGAAAATGCTATTAAAAACGAGGGGTACATTAAGAATAATCCTTCTCAGATGGGGTGGGAATTCCGTCAGAAATTGTTCGGAGTTCATTTCGAACTAAAAGTACAAGAAATATGGTCCAAGTTTTCGGCCATTTCAAAATGAATTTCGAACAATTTCTGACGGATTTCCCTCTTGTCTGAGAATGATTCTTCATAACTTGGGAGAGTCTATTTAAATTAATCGGCTGTATTTTTTTTCTGTCTGTCTTTGTTCTACTTTTGCAAGTCCTTGAGGAAAAGACGGATCTATACACCAACTGCCTTTTTATAAATGCAAACTCAGTCAAGAAAATGTTTGCATGCCAAGGGAAGCTATATGTAATATGGAGTAATCTCCCTTGAAGTAAATATGCAATTTTATCAGTGTCTTGTCTAAAAATCGACATGTAAACTTGCATCTCTCCCTCTCTCCAAACATGATTTAAACCCAAAAGACATAAGATAAATTTACTGCTAATGCCTGGGTAAGCAAATTTTTTCTAAGGGTTGCTTATTCCTGACACTCACAGGATATATGGAAAAAAAAAAACAAAAAGAAAAAACGGGCTGACCGCAGTTAACAAAATCAAATGATTTTTTTTGTGTGAAAATGGATGTCGGAACAGTGAGTGGGAATGATTGTAAAAGGCAAACCTTACAAAGAACAGGAAATTGTGGAGAGCCATGATCATCTACGTTCAGCAGAATATCGGTTTAGTAACATCAATGTAAGAAGACAGATTGCATGATGGTTACTAAAAGAAACATCCCAACATGCAAATTACAAAATGGAGATAACGAAACGAAATTAAGTACAAAATGTAAATATGTAGGAAGTTTTTTTTTTTTTTTTGTTAGCAGAGGTCAGAAAGTGCGATAATGAAATCTGAAGGCGTATTGAGATAGCAAAAGGTGCCTCCTAAAAGCTAAACAACGTATTGAGAAAGAGGACATTTTCGTTAGAAATAAAGAAAACAGTACTGAACTGTTACGTAATATCAGTCCTTCAATATGGCAGAAGATGCTGTGCTGATAAAGAGACTTTAAGCAACAGATGTTCTACAGAAGGATGCTGAGAATACTATGGACCGAACATATGAGCAACGACGAAGTTTTAGAGAAAATAAAAACAAAATTCACTTATGTAACATCAGAAAGAGACAGTTGAAATTTCTCGGGCGTGTAATGAGGGAAGAAGGCTTGGAAAATGTAATACTTACAGGACAGATTGAAGTCGAGAAGAACAGAAAAAACAACACATAACCTACTTAGCGAGATTTAATAAATGCATCGGTAAACAGGATTTAGGAGAGATAAGAAAAAGACGAAATTTATTAAGAGCTACAAAGGATAGGAAATGGTGAAGAGTCATGATCTCCAACGCCCTGAAGTGGCACAGTTCATAGGACTGAGACTTTTGTCCATATGGAGACAACGAGAAATGAAGTGGATCCATACTTTTTTTTCCGCAAGATGGAGTCTGGACACAATCTCCATCGAAATTGAACTCTTAGCCGATTCTTTTTTGACATTGCTCTATCACATCGCGTCCGTACCGATGATATAACTTTTGTTAGAATTTCTGCAATGTGAAGTACACACTCCTCCCGGACCTTTTTGAACAGATGTTTGAGCCTTTTGAGTAGATGTTTAACCCTTGTTTCATGTTTAGGACTGGGTTTCCTGTTCCTTCTAATATTTTCTCATTGTCTTTCACTCCCAGTAACCCCTTGCGTCTTAGTGACATTGTTTCCTTGCTTAGGGTGAGCTGATTTTTTTTAAAAAAAGTCATTATTTATATAACGTAGATAAATTGTGGACCAGCATAAAAATCAGCAAGACAGAAAAATATAAAACAAACGACAACCAACTGGGCGTATGAACACAAGAAAGTAGAATTACAATGCTAGAACAAAACACTTGAAGACTAGTTTCATCGAAAACTTTTAAACTAGATAATATGCGTTTTTCGTGTAGTCCAACGTGAAACATTTCAAAAGTCAAAAGAAAGAAAAATGCACGCGAGCCTAATGGCCGCGTTCCAACTGTACGTAGGCTACATCTCAATTCCACAGTTGAAAAGCTGTAAAAGAGAAAAGAAGCCGATAAGAATATAATTGGTGAATAATTTTACACTGGGAAGAACTTCATCGCTGGTTGCGAGGAACTGAAACGAAACCTTTCTCATGGTTTCTGACACACTTTAATTAAACTTTTCTCATTTGATATCAAAAGAAATTTCGCATCGGCTCACTACTTTTTTCTTCTTGGCTGACCGGTTAATTTCTGTAGTTTGCATTGGTCCAAAACAGTTTCACATAGGCTTGCGAATTCATTTCCGTCTTTTTTTCTCAGTCCTCCAAATTTGAAGGGAGTGGGTAAAGGGAATTATTTCGCATTTACTACAGGTATTCCAAACTTAGCAACGCGATGTGAATTTTAAGTCATTCTGGCTATTTTTGCGTTCATTCTTATATCTACAACAACGGAGCCATTGGTGAAGGCACACAGATTCGTTTTACAACTGGACAGCGTGTTTTAATGACATACGTATATTAAGTACATTTACATAAGGAAGAAGTAGATTTTATTTTTTATTTAGAGGTGACATTCTGTAAAATGACATTGCCCTCTCTCTCCTTATTCTCATTTTCTTACACTCCCAGTTACCCACTGCGTCTTAATGGCGTTATCTCCTTGCTGGAGATGAATGATAGAGATATGAATCGTCATCGCCCCCCACACACACACACAGATACCAGCTTTTGGTAAATAGCAGGACATATTGGGTTCTATAACCTTGGATGACAACTGGTCTAGGAGAAGGACAATTCTGAATTCAAAACCTGCAGAGGGTCGTTTGGAGACCTTGTGGCACGTAGTGCACCAGGTCTCTGCTTTATGCAGAACCATCCACACTTTTTGAAGGGCCAGGGTCTCTGTCTCGGCCCTTCAAAAAGTGTGGATGGTTCTGCATACTTTCACCACTATAATCAAATCATGTGCTGGTGTCTGATTGTCGGTTCCTAGGAACTAAACTACTTCACCCTCATACAATGGGTGGTGAAATCTAGATCGGTAGTACCTTGCTCATTAGGATTTATTTATTTTACTTTTGCTCGACTTAGTTTATTGAGCACTCTTCGTTTTAACTTATTACTCATTGTTGTTTTTTTTTTTGTTTTTTTTTTATGTGTGTGTCTGTGTGGGGGGGGGGTCCCTTTGTAACAGAGACTTAAGATACCGGACGATTTCTCTCGCTTCTCTCGATTTCTTCGGAGGTTTCTGGTGCTTACTTTTTTCATTTTTTTCTCGGATGCCAATTAATTTGAAAATTGTGCTATCCAGGTTTTTTCATCCACCAAGTTTATATTTACATTATATATATATATATATATATATATATATATATATATATATATATATATATATATATATATATATATATATATATATAATCTTCTGTTTTAAAGCAAAAGTTAATCTAATAGTTCTTTTTTAGTGTTTGCAGGATACGGCAGGGATACTTCCCTACATAATGGTATAGCATTAACTACAGGGTGCCCACCCCACAAAAAAAACCCCAGAAAATTTGGTACAGTTTATTTAATTGTTGCAATTTGTGTTATAGTTATTAGAAACAAAAGCAAAGGACAGAAATTAAGTAGCTTAAAACAACAACAAAAAAATGTTAGATGTGGTGTTCAAACTATAAAAAAAAGTTAATGTTTTTATGTTAATTATTTCCTGATATTTTTTTCTTTCTTTTGTGACGCACTTTGTAGATGAAGACATCATTGCCGCTAATGTCTAACCATCTTTGCTGTTACAAAGAGTAACTTTAGTGTACATTGTGTATAAATATCTACTGCATAGACAACAAACTGACTCTTGGTGGATTCATACTCGAACCCCTTTTATTTTCTTATTCTCGGTTAAATGAAGCGTGGGCGTAATATGGTTTTGTTTATATTGCTTCAAACATAGGCCTTTCGTCATACCGGATGTGTCAGCTCCAGTATATGAGTGAAGTGTTCTGCATCATTGCCTGTCATTTTCACTGTAGCTTGTTCTTTTCTTCCTTTCTTTTCCACCGTCATTGAGTAAATGATAGAAGAATCCAATAATCCTTGGCAATGCCATAAAACCTACTGCTTTATCAATTTATAATTGTAGCAGATGTCTCATTAATTTTATTAAATCTGATGTGAAATTAATTAGAATGCCTTTTTCTTGAGTTACTCTTGGCAAATAACAAAGAAATAACATTCTTTTCAGAGTTACTTCCCTTGAATATCTAAGTTTTCTCCCTTACCAACGGAAACTGCATTTTGTTCCTGCAGCTATTTAATTTTTAATTCGGTCAGTTTTATTTTTCCTGTTTTAATAAAAGAATCAAGTATTTTAAAATCTCGTAATGTACATAGGAAATAAATAAGAACTAAGAATAAACTGGTTTCAGTGATGATTTAACCAATTATATTCACGAGATGTTCTCGATACGTTCGGTATATTTGTTTGAATGGCCCGTGAAGTAAATGCATTAAGGTTGTTTTGCCACTACCCTTTTGTGAGCAGTTCATTAACACATGTTCTTCACTCCATATCCGGAGTAGTAAGCCAAAGGAAACTTAAATGCGCACGCGAGTCTCTCATGTATGTATGTATGTATGTGTGTGTATATATATATATATATATATATATATATATATATATATATATATATATATATATATATTCTCTAAATGAAAAAGAACGAAGAGTAAGATTTCAGCGTTCAAAACATTAATTTAAAACAGGGCTCAATAAAAAAGTAGAGCAATAGATATTTATTATGCAGTGTTACATTAGAACATGCAGATACCCACTACAAAGATGTACATCTTTTTTAACGTTCCATCAAGTGGGAATTTACGATGCATGTGGGTATTATAGTGGGTATGTGCATGTTCTAATGTGACACTGCATTTTATATATATATATATATATATATATACACACACACACACACACACTTTCTCTCCAAATGAAAAAGAACGAAGAGTAAGATTTTAGCGTATAAAACATTTAAAACAGGGCTCATTACAAAAGTAGAGAAATAAATATTTGTTTATTATGCACTGTTACATTAGAACATGCATATACACACTACAAAACTGTACATCTTGTTTGAACGTTAAAAATTGCTTTAACGTTTCATCAGGTGGGAAATCACAATATTACTAAAATATTTTATTTTGGAATACAGTTAACGAAGCACATCTTTCATTTCCGTCATTGGAAAGTTTCCCATAAAAAGTAAAAAAAGAATTTACATGTGTAGAAAGAAAGAAAGGAAGCTAAGTGATTAGTAACAGCGAGAGAGAGAGAGAAGATAAATAGGATGAAAAAGGCCAAGGAAAGGAAATAAAGATTGGAAAAAATGGGGAGGGAGGTGGGATAAACTAAGAAAGAAAGAAATTCAACCAATGGAATTCCGTCGAATCATAGAATTCGAATTTTAACGGTTAATATTTATAAGACAAAGACTTCGTGTGCTCGAAGACAATTATTCATGAAATGTGAAAGTGTACTACAGTATTTTATGAAACTGACTTTCCAATATAGATTAGAATACTAAACCGATTCTAAATCTTTATACTACCATATTAATTAGACTTAAACATTTTTTTGACTTTACAATATGAATAAAAATATTACATAGATTTTAAATTGTGGCATTATTTTTTTTTTAATCATATGGCGTCATTAAATAAAAAAAAAAGTAATATAACGAATAAATTAAAAAATAAATAAATATGTGGTGAAATCGAGATAGAAATAAAGGTACAATAACATGAAAATTAATATTAACCTTCAAATTTCAATAAATTAAGTTGGAAAAAGTTAAAGTAAAAGAAAATATAGAGATGAGCTTAGATCGAAACCTGACCGATTCGACGCCAGTCCCTTTTTAGTTTA
This sequence comes from Acanthosepion lycidas, assembly GCA_963932145.1. Taxonomy (NCBI): domain Eukaryota; kingdom Metazoa; phylum Mollusca; class Cephalopoda; order Sepiida; family Sepiidae; genus Acanthosepion; species Acanthosepion lycidas. Next base: position 72,462,533 of record OZ010580.1, on the reverse strand, counting down.
TACCACCCCGTTCACTTTTCTCTCTCTCTCTTTTTTTTTTTTTTTTTTTTTTTTTTTTCAACATTTATTTCCTTTGCTTGCCTTTTTTCATCCTATTTATCTTCTCTCTCTCTCTCTCTCTCTCTCTCTCTCTCTCTCTCTCTCTCACTGTTACTAATCACTTAGCTTCCTTTCTTTCTCCACATGTAAATTCTTTTTTTACTTTTTATGGGAAACAACATTCCAATGACGGAAGTGAAAGATGTGCTTCGTGACCTGCATTTCGGAAGAAAATATTTTAGTAGCATTGTGATTTCCCACCTGATGAAACGTTAAAGCAATTTTTAACGTTGAAACAAGATGTAGTTTTGTATTGTGCGTGTTCTAATATAACACTGCATAACACACACACATACATATATATGCTGAGACTGGCACATGGGCGCACGTACACATACACTGTGAAAAAAAAAATACACTTGCATGAATGAACAGTGTATATAAAAAAAAATCGAAGGATAAGGAATTAATTGCTGATTCCACTGGCGAGTGGGCGGTTGTATATATATATATATATATATATATATATATGTGACGGTAGGTGTCTGTCATTGTTGTCTTCTGTTTCCTTTTCTTTTTTTTGCCAGTTCTTTGTTTCCTTTGTTTAGTGCTTCGATGTTTTATTGTTTTTTTTTGTTTTTTTTCTTTTTGTCACTTGCACATTAGTTTGTCAGACTTTGTCTTGGTAAGGTCCCCGCAAGCACAAATGTTACGAATACTTTGGTTTGTTGTGTGTTTGTAGAAGGTGTATTTAGTCAACAGGTATTCATCCATCCAACAAAGTCTGTATGTCTTCATTTTTTTTTTTTTTTTTTCTTGTTTTCTAATTCTCGGATAAGGTCTTGTTCGAAACTCTGGATCAACTACTTGAAGTCGATGCTTGTTCTGTTCAAGTACTTTCGCCAGTCTCGCTCATTATCTCCAACCAAGTGCATTCCGTTTGGTGTGTAAGGTTTTCTTTGACGACATCTTGATATTTTCTAATACAATCTGCACGTCGTGTGTAATGGTTAAAGGGAGCCTGGCCAGAATTTCATCAAATATATTCTTTCTCTTTCCTCTCCCTCTCTTTCATATTAAATATTTTATACACACTTAAAGATACAGTCTTCTGTAATGAAATTTAAAAAATTTATTTTATTTAATGCGGATTATTAAGTTTGTATGATAACTTCTAGAATGTTTAGTTTGTGCACTGGGTGCTGTATTATCCAATAATTGTATTTTGTCGATACTTGTATATATACACACACATACATACATACAAATATATATATATATATATATATATATATATATATTTCTGTAGTTCACTGCTACCAGCAAGCAGACATATTTCTTTTTCTGATGATGGCCATATTGGCCGAAACTAGTCGAGGAATCGAAATGAAATAATAATAAAAACGAAAAAATATTAATCTACAACTCGGTGTGTCTGAAGATTTTAATTTTTTAATATTTTTTATTGTTCCACACGCACACACGTATGTGTGTGTGTGTATATATATATATATATATATATATATATATATATATATAATGGACTCTCCCGTTGGTTTCGACGTATGAGGATCTGCCATCTTATTGATTCAGTTATGAAAGTTTATGCGCTAATCTTAAGTGGCATTTAAGACCCGCTAGTGATTTACAAAGGAGGCCACATATGGAGCAAGTGTGAGATGAGATCACTGTTAGATTAGCTGACCTTTTAGATCTTACTCTCGCTTCTTGAAGATGATTCAGAGAAACAGATTGAAAATTGCTGAGTCCACTAAAACATGTTGATCTCCATTCTACCCGCTCCAAAGCTAAGCGCTCAAGTGTGTCATGTGGTATATTAACTGACAAGTTGCTTTTCAGCTTGTCTTTGTATCTCAGCCATGGGTGTCTTACATTCCTGTAGCCCTGATCTAACTGGCTGTACATTAGGATCTTGGGTTGGATAAGAACGAATTAAGGTAAACCGCCAGAAAACCCACACAAGTGATTTAATTAAAGTGGTGAAGGCTTGTGCAGAACCATTCACAAACTATTGATACACTCAGTTGGTGCAAATAAATGCCATATAAATAAATTATATATATATATATATATATATATATATATATATATATATATATATATTAGTGCTCCCGGTAAATTGTCTCCATTTTTTTTTTTTTTTTTTTTTTTTTTTTTTAATTTCACGCCTGCGCGTTGTTTGCATTTGATTTTGTCGACTACATAGCATAGTAGTGTCAGTTGGGCACCATAAGTGAGAGACCACCATGATGCAATTCATTTCGCCAGAAATTTGATAACGGTATGCTGTACTGCTTAGCATTCGCAGCGGAATCTCCGATACGAACATTTCAGAATGTTTGGGTGTCAGTCTGAGGACAGTGTAGAAGATTCTGAGAGAGTTGGACGAGTCTAACGTTGATTACGAAATTGTTTGGAGTGATCACTAGTGATATCGACGTTATGCCTCAGTTTATCTTCCCACAGGGCCTCAGACTGAACACGGAAACTTACATCAAGTGCCTCGAGAAGGGAGTGCTGCCTTGCATCAAGAGGGTGGCTGCTGGAAGACCCTATGCCTGGCAATAGGATTCTGCATCATGGCACACAAGCAAGAGAACTCGGTCATGGCTCTCGGACAATTTCTGCAACCACATCACCCACTTACATCTATCCGCTTAACTGCAAGCTCCTTGATTATTGTGCGTGGGCGCAGTTGAGCGATAGACCAACAAAACTCCTGGTAACACCAAAGATAAACTGAAGGCAAGAATTATGGCAGCATTCAACAACTTAAACAAGGAGACCGTCCAGAAGAGTTGCAGTAGATTCCGAAGTCGTCTGGAGGCCGTGATTGAAGCCAATGGCGATTTTTATTGAATAAATTTACTCTATAGTATTTCAAGACATTCTTGTGTAATTTTGGTAAATACATTTGTTAAAATGAGATGTCTGTTATTTTCATTTTTGCGTAATTTACACGACAATTTATCCATTGCACCTTTATATATATATATATATATATAATATATATATATATATATATATATATATATATATATATATATATATACACACACACAGTGTAACCCGGATATAAGAGTTGTCGGGACCGGAGAAGAAGTATCTTATATCCGGGCTTGGTCTATTTTGTTTAGGTAAGTATGACTCTAATTTGGGATCAGAGAAAATCTCTCTTATATCCGGGTCACACTGTATATACGTACGAGAGCGAGGAAGTCATAGTGGGGATCTTCCTGAAGTAGTCCTTGTGTGTGTGTGTGTGATGGAAAATACTTATATATTAAATACTATAAATTTATGAAATAAAATTAAATTAAAACCACAAGAAAATTAACGAAATATACATATGGACTTAAAACAATGAAAAACTAAAATGAAAAGTGAAAAGGGCTGTATCCGAAATGAAACACGACTGTATTTCGAAAATATTATTATGGTTAAGCGAATGGATGACTGAGCAAGGTTTGAGAGACTTAGATAAAAAAAAACAAAAGTTATTATTACGAGCTACAAAGGTCGGGAAATTCTGGAGAACTTATTGCCAACGTCCTGAGGGGACGTGGCAAGTAAAAGAAATGATACTTAATACATTTCTCTACTTCGGAAACCTTTTTCTTAAACTTGGCGGAAAAATATCTTAATGTGCATAGACATTAAAATGTCAGCATCCAGACAAGAAAATAAATTAAATACTCGACGCGACACAATGCAGGGGAGATAACTCCGTCAGATTTTTTTTTTTCTTTTTTTTTTTCTAAAATCACAATTTTACTAAAATAGTTTTATTTGATCCAAATAATATTTCTCGTTTATATTTTCGATTTGCTTGCTTGCTTTTAAAATCCCCAAGATTCGGGACATGCATTTTTCAGCCAGATTGACTTCTTAAATAAAGGACTTGCATTATTCTATGTATTATTCGATCTAATGCTCACAAAATACAAAATAGGATGCCAGTGGAGAAGAAGCTCAGATGTCTACTGAAAATTCATATTTAACATAACAAAAAAAAAAGAATAAAGTATGTATAAAGTGATATTGAATTGTAAATTGTATTAGGTTGGTGCAAAAATAATGACTGGTTTTGACGTAGTTTTTAACGTCAAAAACAGTCATTATTTTTGCACCAACCTAATACATACAAGTATAATGCTGTTGTGTTAATTTAAACCTCTCAATGTAATTGTGGTGACTAAAATTTTATCTAACCTTATTTAAACTTAGATCTTGCACATTAGGTCTGTTCGATTTTGGAACTGTGATATTGCACTCAGTTTGAAAGTTTAGGTTTGATATGATAAATAATGACACACAATATATTTTCCCAAATGCTTGTAGTGTTTTTTCAGAAAACGAATTTGTTTGAAGAGTAAGTTTAGGTTAAAGCCTTACAGTACAGTTTTATGAAATTTATAATTGACTAAAGCTTTACAAATTTGATATGGACAACATGGATGACGCACGCACATTATTATTAGGTTGGTGCAAAAATAATGACGTATTAATGTCGTTTTTGACGTTAAAAAATACGTCAAAAAACGACATTATTACGTCATTATTTTTGCACCAACCTAATACTAAATCCTTCTGCCATCAAATAAGATCTTCATTTACTTCAAAGGGAAATTATACTGAACAATTTACCTGTTACATATATTACATTACACAGTGCAGAAGTTTTAGTGCCATTTTCAATAAAACAATACAAATTTAACACATTTTTCTTCTAAGCTGTACTCAACTTTATTATGTTATATACACTTTTATTTATTTATAGTTTTTATTATGCTCTGAAAAATGTCATTCATCGAGTAGTTTGCTTTGTAATCTTTGATTTTTTTTTTTTTTTTTTTTTTTTTTTTTACAGTTATTAAGGAATAAAAAAAAAAATGAATATTTTGCTTGTGATGATTCATAATTTCTGATTCGAATATATTTTCCAGTCAGTATATCTAATACAAAATATATTGACTTTATTTGGATTTATTTTTAAAATAGTAACATTTTGAAATTCGTTTGTAAGCAAAATCTGCTGAAATTCGGTATTTCTGTACATCTTTGTTTTTTTTTTGTTTTTTTTTGTTTTTTTTTCAGGCAATTTTTAACAATTGCTCAAAAATGATGAATGTAAATTTTGAAGTCAGTACTTACCACATCAAAATCTAGCTTTTTACACTGAGTGCAATGTTGATTGTCTGAAAAGGTAAAAGGTGAACCTGTCTCTATTACACGTGAAAAATGTTGGCGACATGAATGCGCACAAATAATGTGCGCATTCATGTGTGCTAAATTTTTCTTTCTCGATCTAATCTAGCTAACTCCATGAAATCGCTAAAAAAAGATCATAGCATGATGAAAAAAACGCCAAACTTGACGAAAACAAAATTTTATCGTCTAAATGTTCATGTTATTAATAAGATTAAAGACCAAAGTTTTTTTTAAATTATTTAAAATTTTTCTTTATTTTTAGAACATTCTAAATTTTGATTAAAAAAAAAAAAACAAAACAAAAAAAACTTGTTTCTCTTTGTTTCACCGGAACTAGTAAAATAACATAGGCAATTTTTAGCACGTTTTTTTGTATGACACATTAATTTGGAAAATCTTGCAAAAATATAAAAAAATGATCGAAATGTTTT